>JAMJFZ010003544.1:8000000-9200000 GCA_026225945.1 Cricetomys ansorgei
TATGGATTGGTTATTATATTTCAGTTTAAATTGTTGTTGACTTTTCATGAAACTTTTTTTTCTTTTTCCTTTTATTTACTAGATAATGCTTTCCCAATTGACAACATTCACTGATTTTATATTTCCTCTTTATTTCTGAATGAGCAAGCTGTCATAATTTTATTTATTTGTATGCTTTTTAGTATATTTTTTGTTTAAAGAGATTAAATCCTCAAAGAATTATTCACAAAGAATAATTCATTCCAACAGATTTTGTTCAATTTGATGTGTATATGAAATTAATATACTTAACCTATTTCTTCCATTACCTCCTCTTATCATGTCTCCTTCCATGGGACCCCTTCCCAACAAATCTTCCTCCCACTTTCAAGAAATTTCAAGAAGAAATGCTTTTATATTCTTATATCCAGTGTGATGGATCCATATTCATAGGAGCAGTATATTGTTTTCCTGCTTCAACATTTCCTCTACAGACTCTAGAAATATTCAGAACATTATAAGTATCCCAAATATTTGTTAAATAAGTGCATGCATTTTTAAAAACATGAAAGAATGATTCACTTTTTTCAAAGCCTAAAGTGATGGTGTAAGTATTCACAGACGCATAAATACAGCTGTGAGCATATATATTTATAGTTGCATCTATGTGCACTATTTATAAACTTGTTACATTGGAATCTACTAGAGTCATTGATAGAATCAAATAAGCATCTCTGATCTCTTCTTCTCTTCTTTACAATTTCTTGGTGAATGGTTTTTTTTTTATTCTTTATGAGAACCTTCCTAAGAGGCTTAAGAATTAGTGACATGTTTGTTGTTCCACTATGAACATTATCTATAATAACATTTGTTTTACCCAATACCTTTGTCTAAAACTTACCCTTGTGTGATTTGCTTGATTTTATTTGGTTAAATTTGGTTTGGTCTTTTTAGTTCTCCAATACTGGCTATGGATGAGATCTTTGAATAGTTCTGAGGACATTGTCTTCCAGTTTAGGCAGTGTTGCATAGAAGAATAAATAGATCAAGTGGTAACTACTACATCTTCTATTTATTAAATGTCTATCTATCTAAAATATCTATCATCCATCTATTTATTACAAATAAGTTGAACATTCTATTGCATTTGTTTACTTTAGTAAATGTTGAAAATTCTTCTGAGGAGTTTCCAATGAAAAGTAGCTTAAGTGGAAAGAGCATATGGTTTTAATTTCCATTACCTTTGGATTAAGCTGGTAAAACATGTTCATTCCTCTCTATGTGTCTGGGAACTGTCAATGAGCACATCTGCATGTGTGTCTTTGTCATATACACTTGTAATCTCATCAGATGAAAACAAACCTTTCATGGTTGTTTGAGACAGTGTGTGACAGAAGGAAGAATTAACATGTTCACTTATATACAAATTTCATTATTTTTCCAAAAAATATTTTATATTTTACATATTTGTGTGTGTGTGTGTGTGTGTGTGTGTGTGTGTGTGTGTGTGTGTGTGTAAGCCCAAGCTTTATGCGTGCAGTTGCCCATAGTAGGTCCTCTGAAGCTGGGTTAAGCCTCCTGACTTGGGTTATAGAACTGAACATGAATCTGCGATGAGAGCAGTGAGCTCTCTTAACTACTGAGACACATCTCAATATTTTCCTGACTGAGTTTAAGAAAATTTGAGACACTTAATATAGAGGAATATTTAATCTTTTAATCTGGCAGCATGGCTGCTCTAGGGTAGACAGAACATAGGTACACACTTTTAATCCCAGCCTAGAAGGCAGAGGTTGTACACTCCTTTAATCCCAGCTCTTGGGATGCAAAATGGGGCAAGGTAGAAGCAGAGTGCAGAAGCAGAGATAGGAAGCAGAGCTCAGAAAGAGGTGGAAACAGACACGAAGCAGTGAGACACAGAGTTCAGACAAGCAGCAAGGTGGATGCCAGGTGGAAGCAGACAGGAAACAGATATGAGGCAGAGCTTAGAGAGAAGCAGAGAGTTTGTTCATTCAGGCAGATTGAGTGCACTCAGCTCTCAGAAGGAGAAGCCAAGAAGATCAAAGCAGATGCAGAATAAGCTAATAGAGAAAACAGAGATTCAGAAGGAGATAGTTTATAATTTACAGTTCAGAGTTCAGAAGACAGCTAGTCAGAGTGAGCTCAATCAGCAGGAAGTCTTGGAGGGATGTTAAAATCTATGCCTATAATTTAGAGTATCATCATGTTATGTATTCTCTGGGATGTTTCAGGTTAAATTTTGTATGTTTTTTTTTTGTATGTTTATTGTGTGTGGGTATGTGGGTGCTTGTGTCTATATGGATGCACATACCACAGCACACATGTGGAAAACCTCAAATGCCCTTGCCTTCCTTCTTGATGACCACTGCATATGCCAGGCGAGCTTGCCTGTAGGCTTTTGAGGTTTCTTCTGTCAACACCACCCATCTGAGATTAGCACCACTGGCACCTCAGACACTCCCTACTCTACCCAACCTTGTGTGGGTTCTGCAGATTCAAACTCAGGCTTCCCACACTTGTGCAGCAAATGTTTCACCTGCTGAGTTATCATTCTACATCTTAAAAATCCTAGTGTATGTCCAGCTTGTATATTTTCCCCTGGGTCTTCGTGTTTAAACTCTAAGCCACTTTTCAGAGACCATCCCTTCAATTACAAAAATGTCTTTATTCTCAAAGGAAGGACAAGTAATGAATAAGAATGTATAAGTTGTTGATATAGAACTTGAAGCCAGACACCTCGCTGTAGGTGACAGAAAAACTTTTTGTTATATTCCAATTTTATAGCAGAGTTATATCTAAAGTTGTTCCCTTTCATATTATTTTTAGGAGAACAAAAGAACCCAAGACATTTTTTATTTAGAGAAGTGATTTTCAGTTAAAAGCAGGAGTTAAGTTCATTGTCTTGTGCAATGAGAAGTCTCATATAATCTGGTGGGTTTATTGTTTGCCTCCAGCAATTTAATTAAAAGCTCAAACAAATAGAGCCCTTGGGGGGTTTCCAGCAGCAGCTAACTTATTACTAAACGCTGTTCTGAGTAGTACAGCACAGAAAGTAGAGTGTCTGCTATAAGTAGCCTAATTTACGAAGGGCATTAATACAGTAGCAGTTCATATTAGTCGTTCCTACCCACAGTACAGGAGGGAAGAGTTTTTGGCATTTAACCTAATTAACTATTTGTTTGGGATACTACAAAATCCAAACAAGTATGAATCGCTAGATTTTTCTCCTAGACTCTTCTCTATCACTTCATATATGTACATTTTATTTATATATAATATATATGCATTATGTATACATAATATTATTACATATATAATGTATATGATATATTAGCTATTCATATGCTATACAGTATATATATTTATATATTTTATATATATTTATATAAAATATATGTATGTTTATATGTATTATAGATAATGTGACTATATACATACATATATATTTTATATATACATGTATATGTAATATATGTTATATCTTTTATTGTATAAAACCTATCATTTCTCTGGTTTATCATCTATCCATCTTCTGTCTGTCATCAACCTCTCTCTCTGTCATCTATCATCTTTTTATCTATCTTGGATTTGGCCCATTATATTTTATAGGTATACTTATTAACAACGATTCTATGCATAGGCCTAGTATAATTGCTAGTTATCAAAGCATCTTAACATTTGGTACGATGAGTATAATCTCAAAATATGTGTTAAATGGTACTAATAACCATTCTTGTCAACGCAAAAATCCTTCTTTCATATTTGTGACAAGAGGATCACAATTCCTAAGGAAGCATTTGTTTAGTGAATCCGAAGCTCAGGACTAAAAGTACCCGGTGTACCCAGCCACTGATTTATACTCCATGTTCTACTGCCAACCAAAATACAACTAGAGACAGAAACGAAACTTCAGAATTGCCACAGCGAAAGTACCTTATAAGCTTACTAATCATTAGAATGGATAATATGAAGGAGTGAGCATATGCGGGTTCGCAGATGCCAAATAAGAGTTTTCCATCACTGAGGACTTACTACTGGAATTTACATGTTAGATACATCTATTTACAGGCATTGTTATGTAGGTACTGACATCCAAATTCTAAAACTCATGTTTGTGTAGAAAGTGCTCTACTGTTAAATTGTCTCTCCAGACCTGAGAAACTGAGAAAATCTTCTGAGTGAAAATTAGCAGTCTGAGAAATGGTTTTGACAGCTACTTATGTTATGATGTTAGAGAACAATAGGAAATGGCAGGTGTAAGACACTCAATTTTGCACATACTATGGTACTCCACAACGACAATAAGTACTGAGGATACTGGAGATGCTTTGTTATTTTCTATAGTTTCTCACTTGATGTTTAATCCTGACTGGGAACTCTAGGGTACTTCCAATCACCATGGAAATAAACTTCTCATATGCCTGTGAGAATTTCTAAATTAGATTAACCAAGGTAGAAAAATCTACTCTCAGTGACAGCAACACAATTCTATGGACAAGGATCCTGGGCTAAGTAACAAACAGAAAGCTAGCTGAACAACAGCATTCATTTTGCTCTGCTTCTTAACTGTAATGAAATGTGATCATCTGGGTCAAGCTTCTGTGGCCACCGTGCCTATCCCACCATGATGGCTCATGCTTGACCTCAAACTGTGAGCCAAAGCAAACCCACCTTCCTTTCTTCTTTCCTTCCTTCCTTCCTTCCTTCCTTCCTTCCTTCCTTCCTTCCTTCCTTCCTTCCTTCCTTCCTTCTTCCTTCCTTCCTTCCTTCCTTCCTTCCTTCCTTCCTTCCTTCCTTCTTCCTTACTTCCTTCCTTCCTTCCTTAATTTGCTTTTTCTAGAATGCAAAAAGTAACTGCTGCGATCACTAAGATTTCAGAAAGTTTCTTCAGTCTTATTAAAGTTTTCAGGGAGGATTTGCAAAAACATAACAGAAATTTTAATAATTTGTCAATATTTCAGGATATAAGTTATAAACCTTCTTGCCTACATTCTACAATTAAATATCAACTTTTCATCCTTGTGACTTTATTATATAGATAACACATAGTCATAAACATTTTATTTTCCCAAGGAGAGACCTATTGTGTTATAAGTATTAATTCAAACAGATAAATAATTTAGAAACCTTTGCTTGTATTTCCAAAATATTTAATGAAATATTAAACAATTGACATTAATTCCAGAAAATGTTAACAACATCTACTCTTGTTAACTTTGACTTAACATTATCCCATTTGTTTATTTTTTTTTTAATTTATGATAAAGATTTCATGGCTTACCAAGGTAACAGTGCATTTATATGTTATCACAATTTTATAATTTCCCTTCATGTATGTGTTCATGTGTGATTATTTTAAATTATTTAATTTATAAAGTTATTAACTTACAAAGAAATCTTCTCTTACCCTTGGTTTGGAGAGAAATGGCTTATGAAAACATTAAATCTTGCCTAGTCTGTCAGCGATCAATGTATAAGTGGGCGAACAGATGCAGAGATCAAGAGAAAAGACGTTGGATTACAAACAAATATTCTGATCTAGGATTAGGAAAGGGCCTATGTGCTCAGACACTGCTCTATCCAGGGATTACCATAGGATTTTTCCAAAAACCAATAAAAATAACCAACACATTTCCCCCCCCCAAAAAAATAGTAAGAAGACTAATTTTAATTTATTATTAGACAAAAATTTTGAATCACTAAGTAATAATAAGAATGTCATAATCTCCATGGGGAGTTCTTTAAAGCACAGCTGCTATTATCAAATATCTAATAAATTTAAAGCACTTTTATATTTATTGTCTCATTCAATACTTGCAACAATCCTAGAATTCATAGAGATAAACAGACAGAAAACAGAGGAAAACCAAACTGATTCTTCCAGTTAGACAATGGTGCAAGGTCCCGCCCCGTACGTTCTGAGACAGTATGTCTCTGGATGATAATTCATGCTAAGGAGACACACGGAAAAGCCTAACTACACAAACTTGCATCTTTCAATAATCACAAGCTCTACCTCTCTCCTAAGAGAGAGATCAGATCAGGAGGGGGGGATTGCCTTTTGCATTCTATGTGAATCTTCATAACCAGCATGAAGAAGCAGAGGTTCTCTAGAACAGGACCAGCAGCAACACCCTGACTCTTAGTATCTACCCCCTGAAGGCCCCCGTGCACAGGCTGCTGCATCTCCGACTTTAGTTCTGATCAGTGTATCTATCACCATCCTTTTGTAACATCCATCGTGTTGGCTTAAATGTTTGTTTGGCTCTCTTTAGGGGGAGGAAATTAAATCCCAGCTAACTATATATTTAAGTTAATGCTAGAATGGCCTAATAAATCTGCAACATGCATATCATATTATCAACTTACCTTATTATGTCATATATTAGTGAAATCTGATTCCTTTTACTAATCTTATTTTACCACAAGAGTCTCTTATTTATTTTTTTCAGTGCTGGAAACTGAGCCCAAGGTCTATACGTGGTAGGTGAGCACTCTGAAATTGAGCCACATCTCAAGTTCATGAGATTCTCAATCTAGTTTTGACATTGCGTTTTAGTGATACCTCATTGTGACTCTGTGGTATTACAGTAAATATCAAGTGCCTCTTGAGTTCTTACCTTATAAAATAAGGTCAGGGCCACTTAGGTTTAAAAGCATGTTTTCAATTGGGAGATATTTCCCATTTCTGAGAGTCTGAGGAGATGGAAACTCAGGAATGTTATAAAGCTAGTCAATCATGAGTTAGGAGGTAAAGTATATGAAATTCAGAGTCTATCTGTTTCCCAACATCCTGCCAAATTTGAGCTACCATAGATCAGCTACCAGTTCTAAATTTAACGTGTACTGTTAGCCCTCCTAGCACAGAACAGCTTGAGAAAAGACATAATATAGACTCTCCATGGAAAAATATTTAGTATTTAACATGTGAAATCCCCATAGGTAGAAAAGAGACGAGGAAAAGAACAATGTGTTTTCGAGATGGGAATAAACATAGACAGGCTCGAATGAACTTTGATCTGCAGCAGAAGCTTCCCGCGGCTGCCGACTTCACAGACAGAGAGGTAATGAGATTCCTGTGGTGGCACACAGCACACTTGAGCAGATTCATTGAGCCCAACTCACTTGCTGTGCATTAATTTTCAGATAACAGGGCATACCTAAAATAGGTACAGGCTGAGAGCAGCAAACCAGACTTTGAGTTTAGAGAAATTAGTGGGCACAAGGAGGGAGGAGGCAATGCTCACTGTGAGAGGTTTACGAAACAAAAGTCTCAGGTAGATATTATTCATGTCAGTAAGTCAGTTGTGTAGCAATACCAAGCTCATCAATTGTGCTTTAGGGTGGTGAAGGTACATGATGGCTTTAGGTAGATTTATTGACTCTTAAGTGTGGATGCTATTTTGATGGCGGGCTGTAAATTTTCTCTAATGAAAGTTGTGTGGCTCATCTGTTTCTTTAGTCAAGGAACATAAGTATAATTCAATATTTGGAATACAAAAACTGTAGCACATGAGGAGATGACCCAACCATGTTTCTCCTCTCTAAGGTCTTGGGCGGTGATGTTTCCAGATGTGGGGAGCAGTAAAACTATGCGTAGGTATTTGATATTTGGTAGTCGGGGTGTAGAACAGATGGGCCCAGACTTAGGCTGAGAATACAGTTTCTAAAAAAAAAAAAAAAGAAAGAAAGAAATTTCCTCTTGTAATGAATATTAGTTTCAGTATTTCCCAGGATACTAAAGGCACTAAACAAGCAGGAAGAAACCCAGAAACTAAATTTTTAGAGGAGAGTAGAGAGGCGTGATTAGTGAATGCAATTTGCTAACCTGGATTGGGTAAAGGAACAGGAAAAAGCACATTCATGGTGAGTTCATTGAAACTAAAGCTTGTCCAATCATGATGTAAACTGCAAATAATTGAGAAACAGAAAAAAATCTACAAGGAAACTCTACAACTGGTGCTATATTTCTGTAAATAGTTAGTATCACCATTTTAAAAAATCCCTTATAGTAAGATACTTAATTCAATATTTTATGATGCTTAATATGTCAGCTTCAGCATTTCACTTGTAATCCTTCCAGGAGATGAAGGGAATATTTTGCAATGTGCTACTGAGACTTTGTAGTTCAGTGCAAGAGAACCCATGATAATAAATGACAGGGATTATTAATTCTCACAAGGGAACCTTTAAAATGCAACTCACTGAAGTGAAACATGCCTTTGACATGTATTATTTTTCCATTTTTCTCTATAATTAGCTACAATTATCAGTGTCATGGAAATAAGGGGTAGACGATCTGCAAATTTCACTTAAATGTAATAGAAAAACTCCTCAAATATCCTTTACATACTGACAACCTAGCAAAATGGAAACAAGAAATTTATAGTACTAATGTATATTTGATGCTACTTCATACTAGAAAAAAATATAGTGGCGTGAGTGTAGGTGTGAAACATTTCCTGTCACTCTGATGAAATACTTGATTAAAACATTTAAAGAAATAATTGTCCATTGTTTTCTTACAGTTTCAGAGGGTTTGATCCCATCGTTGTAAAGAGTGCATATATGGCAGAACAGAGAAGTACATATCATGGTATCCAGGGAACAATGCCAGGGAGACAGAAAGGAGATATGACAGATAAAGTTTCCAATGACATACTCCAGTGACATCAAACCTTGTCTGACTTGACTTTATCACCTCTCAGTGATTGTCACCACAATATATGAATACCACAATGTATTAATTTATTCACTAGGTCAAAACCCTCATCACCTCGTTGTCATTGGACATAATATGATACACATCATGAGAGGAATATAATCATTTATTAGCTCTTTGGTCCCATTTCATTCAATGGACTTGACACAATACACTTTCATAATAGATTAGTATAGATAGTAAATAACTGAATGTTTAGATGTTTCATGCCATTTTTACAAACATACATACGTGTAGCTGATGTACACCTACTCGGTGTACATCAAGGAAGACACAGAGGCATATTCATGTGTGCAATCCCTGCCAAGAACTTAGCGAAGAGAACTACTATCACGGAAAGTACCATACTGGAAAGTTGAACCCGGGGAGCTCAGGTGTTTTTGTTGACCCAGAACTCCTCCGATGTTCTACTGATAGCTGGTGCAGATCATGAGCAATCAAACATCCCCCACATAAATCTAACACCTGAAGACAACACAAAATGCCAAGGCTTAGGCAACTCTTTTCCCAACAGTGCACAAAACAATTATTTTATTCATAATTAAAAATAAACTTCCACAACACGTACATATGTGCCTGTCTGTACATAGACACATACAATTTTAAATGTGTACAAATCACAGAATGAGAACCTTTTCTTACAGCTTTGTCAGTTGTACATCCTCTAAACCATTAACGCTAACCAAGCAACTTCCAAGTGCCAATCTCCAGATTCTTGAACCATAAAACGCATTCTTCACAACTGACACCACTATATCCTGCCCTTTTCTACTTCTTCAGTTGTCAGCAATTACAGCTTGGAACTCAGCCTCACACTCTTTCCTCTTGTGCTCCACCACTTGGAAGCAGTGTTCTCAATACAAAGAGTCTAAGACAGGAGTAATCAAAGTTACACCAACTATAAATGCCAAGGTTTTCAGAAAACCAAACATGGCAGCTTCCTATTTCCAAGCATGAAACACAAGCATAGAGAAATAATATCTCCACGTCTCTATCCTTTACTGACCTACTGAGATAGCATGTGTCCATTGTGTGAATTGCCTTCCCACTCTATCAAGAAAATACACTGCATTTGGGTAGAACTTTTGTCAGTGATGTTGAGTTTAGACTCTATAGCGCAGATCTTCATTTTATATATAGTATAATATTTTACACATTTCCCCCCGATATTCAACTCTGTTTACTTGTTGGGGGAAAAGGAGAAATTAATCAAACATTTTATTTCTCATATTCTGTGAAAGAAAATTATACAAGAGATGTATATTGCAGACATATAGATGCAGATGTTAAACGAATAATTCTTTTGCCTTGTGTAGACTTTCTGGGATGAAGTTAACTATATTAATAGCATAGGCCCTCGGCAGAGATCATATGTTATTGACAGTAATCAATGGCCTATTCTGTTTCTGGCATGATGCCATGTTTGACAATGAATAGTAAATAAGTAGACATTGCTCTTCACTGGGCTTGCTATTTAACTAGGAAAAAATCCCCACACAGGCATGAGTCAATAAATATATGAAATATATTTATTATATAAAGCTTTATGTATTTATTTTTATATATTATATTTATTTATTATTTTATATATTTATTATATAAAATATATTATATTATATATATTTATATATAAAATATAAATATAAAATGTTAATACATATAAATGTTTTGAACAAAGAAACTTAAATTCTCTCTCTGTCTCTTTCTCTCTCTCTCTCTCTCTTTCTCTATGTGTCAGTGTGTGTGTCCTGTCCTGTGCAAATTCTGAATCAGCTCTGGAAGAGAAAGTCCAAGAAGTGATTTTTTTTTTCTATTCCAATTTCAAAATAAATCAGTTTGAATATGTCTGCTATCTGTTGACCCTAAAATAAAGTTATTGCAAGGACTAAGGTTGTTCTTCAGCAGTTCTTTAAATTTCACTTCAGGGGGAAGCGATATGAGCTACAAAGCTGGGCTCTCCCATTCCCATTGTGTTGTGTTCCTGGTGGCTTACTTCTGAGAAGCCGGATGGAAGCTGACTAGCAGCAATAGAATATTTTCTTCCCAAAGATTAGCAGTAGCAGACTGCAGCAAAAACGATAGGTGTCGGGCCAGAAAATGAGACTGGGGGTTTTCTGAGGAAAGTTGGGAAGCAGTAAGGCCACCCACAGGAACCAGGGCTACCTGACATTCCTCAAGTTTCCTGATCTCTCAGCCTTAACCCTCCCCCACATTGGTCTCCTGTTAGTCTGGATTTTGCTTGCTGTGTCTAAGGCAGGTCTCCTTTAGAGTCTTGTTTATCATTCCAGTGAGTGCAGTTTTTTTTTTTTATTCCTTTAACCCCTCTCGCAGACTTCTTACATTCTCTGAATTCTAATAGCATTTATATTTCTGTTTCTATGTTCCTGAACTCATTCAACCTTGAGCACTCATTGCTCACCCAGGAGATATAAACTCTAAGTAAAATCAGTGATCACATTTAAACATCTTTAAGGTGCTCAGCACATTCCCTTGTATGATTTTATCTATTTAAAAAATCGTATATTAGGTTGTTTTTAATATATCAGAAAGGCTTTGGAGATGCAGTCTGTCATAATATATGTTTACACAACATTATTTATTTTATGATAAAAGAATGAAGGATTCCTATAGCTGCAATCAAGGTGTGCTATGCATTGAAAGTCACCAGACACCCTCTAATGAAGACCTTTGGGCAAGACAGTGACTCCTAGTTGACCTAGATAACCCTGCCATCTCAGATATGACTCTTGGAAAGTCAAAGAAAGATTTCAAATAAATAACTGAGTGAGTGGGAATAGGATAAAATAATAATAGAATAAATGTCACAGAGAAACAAAGGTTTCCTTTACTTCCAGAAGTCTGACTTTTTACTGCTCAGGCTGTCTCAAATGACCTGTGTCAACTTATCCCCTAAACACAGGACAGGTACCAGCCCAATCTCTCCTCTTCTGAGTACTTACTATACCTAGAGATTCATCACAACCTCCCAGCCTCCTTTTGCCCCTTTATTTTTGACTCATTTTTCAGTCTCCGTCTCCTGCATACCTTTATATGTCTCCAGCTTGTCAATGGCATGTACATGCATTAATGTCTCTGAGTGAATTGATGGGGGGGGGCTTTCACTCTGAGTATTAGAACTTGAGAATGTTCTTGGCAGCACAGAGCTCCACAGAGAATAACAATCAATAAGACTCATTTATTTCCTATGGTCCCTATTTAAAAGTGCTGACAAAAGTCTTTCAATGCCATTTCTGTTTCCATGGCCAACACCCAAGGCATCTCTCCTGAGCGCACTGAAAAAAGAATAGCCATCATTTTTCCTTCTGCCCCCGCTACCTTTCTGAGATTTATTATCCTAGCTACAGCTGGAAGAATTTTTTGGTTATAGACTCTGGATTAGTAATTCTCTCAGTTTTTCCTAGTTGGAAAAAAAAAATTGGCAAAGAATTCAGACTCTGCAATTACTCCTCCTAAAATTGATATGAGGCTGCTAACAGAAACATTTATGTAAATGATATAAATTAGCAGCTGACCTTGAAGAGTAACAATGTTGCCCACATATAAGCAAGTCCCCACTTGGCACTTCCCTTCTGAAAATGATCCAGAGCAGGTGTTCATTCTCAATTTGCAGGTTCATTATGGATCTGTGAAAGTTTAGAACTTTAGCTCGTCTCTCAAGCAATTCCAAATTCTGCCATTTTCATCTACATAGTGGGTTTATGTTCCGTAGCTTCCAAGGAACATATGCTGTTCCATGCTAATAGGGTCCGTCGCATCGTCGGTATTATGCAAACATGCTTCTCTGAGAAACACTTTTCCTACCAGCGCGGCATATCTAAGCTCTCCTCCTCATTTTCAAAATTCATTTAAATGACAAATTGTAGATTTCTTTAAAATATTTGAACTTTTTTTTTGTCCTGTGAGATTTTTATCAGTTGGTGTACATTTCTTGTGAGGCATTCTGAAGAGAATTTATTTCCAAACACATAGACAAATACCTCACTAAACATCTGAAACACTTTTTCTTGTTATGGGGAAAGCAAAATTACAAAGCAAAGTGGAATTAGTGCTGAAATCTTAAACAAACGTGAAAGTGCCACACACAGTCATAAATGTGTTATCCTGTGTTGACACTGTCTTGGTTGGTTAGGTATTTTTATTGCTGCAAAATGGCTCCACAGCAACTCTTATGGAAAAAACGCATTTAATTGAGGCTGGCTTATAGATCAGAGCTTTAGTTCACTGTAGTTATGGCAGGATGTGCAGCAGTATGCAGGCAGTTGTGGTTCGGGAGAAGGAGCCAAGAGTTCTGCATCTAGATCAGCAGGCAGCAGGAAGAACCAGAGAGAACACTGGGCCTGGCTTGAGTATCTGAAACATCAAAGCCCACCACCAGTGACACACTTCTTCTAACAGGTCACACTCTCTCCAACAAGGCCACATCTCCTACTAGTGTCACTCCCTATGGGCCTATGGGGACCATTTCATTCAAACCACCACATGTACAAACAGTAGTGGGCACTAATGCTATTTGAATACAATGACAAGGATGATTTAACTAGACAGACTGCTTTTCAAGAGGATCAAATTATAGTAAAGGTGATTCATGAGAACTCAGCAGTCTTACTAGAATTAGTGAAACATGTGACCTTATCCTGAACAGATCAGTATGACAACAATATGAGATTATAACATATTACAGGCATGATATTGAACAGAAATAAGGGTAGGTAGAACTTATGAAAAAGCCACACATGTCAGTAACTATATACCAAGACCACAACACATATAATTAAAAGCATTAATTAAATCATCAGTGGAATGATGAGATGAAGTTTTAATGTGGTTACTTTAACATATATTAAAATATTTGGCTATTTGAAATTGTCTTATATATTTATTGCAAGTTAAAATTTTACATTGACTTTAGCTTTAAAAGTGACATAAAACATTAAAATATGTATACTTATGAGTAATGTGAGATTTTAATATTCACATACATTGTGAAACATTTTTACGCGTAGGTGTGTTTTTGTTTGTGGTTGTTGTTGTAAGAAGTGTCTCACTCTGTAGCTTTGTCTTTTGGGCTCATTATATAGACCAGATGGGTTTCAGTTTCACAGAGATCCACCTGCCTCTGCTTCCCATGTGAAACTTCTAAAAGAATAGAAAATGCCACAAAATAAGCAAGTCTCCATCCAGCCTGGCTCTGTTATTTACCTGGTGCTAATGTGCGTACAGTTGTGTTCATCAAAATTGGTAAATTTTTAATGGAAGCTGATTAGATGCCTCAGGGGTTAAAGGGGCTTGATTGACAGGTTTGACTTCCTGGGTTTGGTCTCCAAGCATTGTGTAGAAATTTCCTTTGAGATTAAAACATTTCATCCTGCAGGAAAGCATTTTAAGACAGAAGGTAAACAACTCAAAATACCTTCAGGATGTCCCTGAACATGACCCGATTCTCTGGGCTCCTCCTTCCCAAGTGTAAACAATAAAGAATTTTGAGAGTTACTCTCAGACAAGCCAAGCTACAAAAAAAAAAAAAAAAAAGAAAGAAAGAAAGAAAGAAAGAAAGAAAGAAAGAAAGAAAGAAAGAAAGAAAGAAAGAAAAAAAAAAAAAGAAAAAGAAACCAGCTAAGCTACTTGGGAAAAGTTTGGACCAACTAGGTCACTTGGAAGGAAGACTCTCCAATTTGTTGAGCTGCTTGAAGGCTGTGCAGTGCTCTCCATGTACCCAGCTGGGGTGATGCAGATGGGTTAATTAATTTCTGCTCCTGTAAGTAGCCCTTCACCCAACCCCAGTAAAACTCACTGTTTCACCAAGTAGGACTATGGTGGTATCTGTAATTTGTTCGGTCATGGGCTCCCTGTCTCGGGTGAGTTGACATGTGTGTTGAGTCTCCCCAGGAAAAGTCTGATCACATAACACCAGGATCTACATGACGGAAAGTGGTAACTGACTCCTGCAAGCTGTCCGCTGACATCCACATACAAGGGTGTCCGTAAACACACAAAAATAATGAAAATTCCCAAAGATAATTTTACGCTGCAGTGGTTTTGTCTGCAAAAGGGCACCATTATACTCGCTTAGTTACTTGTGATGACTAAGTAGGACAACTTACATGGAGGTTACTTGTGGAACACATAGGTCCTTAATGAGTGTTAACTACCCAAAATAAGAGTTTGTCATTTAATTATAGTTACCCGAGAAATGATCATAAGATTATCTGTTCTTCTAGAAGTTTTGTGACATATAGTTCTGTGGGCAATATATATTTGCTTGTAGAAAGGATTTGGATTTGCACTAAAGAGCAATATGGAGTTATTTCAGTTAGAGTGGCTACGAAGCAGAGGTGTTGGGTACTTAATAGTTATTAACTGCAGCTGGAGGAAGAGCTGCTATGTTACAGGTGATTTACTTTAGAAAGAGCAACTCCTGGCACAGAAATCAAGAATAGTGTAATAAAGAGTCTGCAGAGACATGAAGTACTCTTTCCCAGGTACATGTGACTCTGAGAGAAGAGCACTCAAGGAAAATGACAAAGTACGGTGGCCAGAGAAAGCTTAGCGCCTGAGGAGCAAGGAAACCAAAAAATCCGTGTCTTCTGTCTTCTCACAAGTGAAAAAAAAAATTGGAAAGAATCTGTTCTGTAAATGTCTGCCTGCTTGTTTTAATTGCAGATCCTAAATGTAGAAGTCCTCAGAATCCTAAGAACATAAGAAAGCAAAAATGTCTTGAAGACTTGCCAACATGAAATCTGAAGGTGTTTATAAAAAAAAAAAAAAAATTCCAGAACCTCGAAGCTATTTCAGTAAGAAGACTAAGAGATTGCCATCGTCAGAATTCTCCAGAGAAACAGAAGTAAGACAGTGGACGATATGGATAGATGATAAATAGATAGATGATAGATACATAGATAGATAAATATTCAAAGGGATTATTTATTGATAGACAGATAAAGATGATATATACATAGGCAGGTATATTGGATAGATGAATCAATAGGTATAATAATATTGAAAATAGATGGCTGGGTAGATCGGTATGTATGAAAAGAAAATAGATGGATAGATAGGTGGGTGGATATATAGGTAGATAGGTGATAATTTTGAGATTTATATTTTATAACTTTTAATATGAGAATTCATATACATGGTTATGAAAAAGTTCTTAAGTCTACAAACACACCATCCGAATGCAAGTGATTCATGAGATCCTAGAGGTGAGTCAAGGGTCTGAGATAAATTCTAGAACCTGGAATCCCAGTCCTTTGATATCCAAATATTCAAAGAAAGCATATGATGGCTATCCATGCTCAAAGAGAGACAGATCTGTACCCTCCGTGAACTGTTTATGTTCTATAAAAAGCTTGATAACCTTCTACCCACATGGATGCAGATGGATCTTCTCTACTGTCTACTGATTAACAGATCAATATCTATAGGAAAAATCTTAGCAGATGCAGCAGAAATAATGTTTCATTAGACACCTGGGCATTCAGAAACCCATCCAGGTTGACAAACAAACTTAATTATCACAGAGATTAATAAGGAAAGTTAATTGATAAGTTATGGCTATTGAAAGGCTGATTATAAAACATTTAGGCTTTCTGAAGAAGGCTTTCAATTGTCCTGACTCAGGAAAAGGTAGATGGTTAACAGGTCCAGTGTCACAAGCTGATCATCCATCTGCTATGCAGTTTGCAGCTAACTTCATAAAAGACCATTTTTCCACCCAGCTGACTGTCTAATAGGTAGGAAAAGAATTCATTGGAACATACCTTTTAACACCAGGACACTTATGAACTATCTTTTAGAAGATGGTTGGAATTCTTTAGTAGTGAACAGTCTTTTTTCATATGAACCAACATTCCCCCACCTAGCTACACTTACACATACAGATGATAAGCATGTGAATATATGTATGAGGAGGAGTATTTCTAATTGTGAAGACTAGGGGGATATCTTTGAGGTCCATTAGCAAGCATATATGCAGTGAATGGTATAGAACAACTTCTATAAGATAATATACTCTAGAAATCATGCTGAGTGAGAAATTCAGTGATAATGAATTTTTGGATTATTCTTAGAAAACTTAAACTGTAGTACAGACTTCAAGTCTGGTTAATTTGGGCATGTACGGCTTTTTTTATTTACAAGTTTTTTTTTTAAATAATAAAGCTTGTAAGTTTTTGACATGTAACATTATACATTATATGTATATGTACACATATGTATGGATATGGATATGTGTGGAGAGGAATTTAGGGAGAGAGAGAGGAGAGAGGGAAAGGAAAAATCAGAACAAGGCATATATAAGGCTATGTATATGTATATATATGTATATATATGTATATATATGTATATATATATATAATTTTACTTCTACCTATACCCATAAGCTCGCTCTCTCGCTCTCTCTCTCTCTCTCTTTCTCTCTCTCTCTCATTCTCTCTCTCTCTCTGTTGGGAGGGAGATTGGTCTCTTTGGAAACAAAACTCTGATTCATAAGTTACTTTTAGCGGTTAGGAGCCATCTCCACAGCTAAATGTGTTGAGTGAAAGGTAAAGGTAAGGATCCAGTGAGAAAGAAAAGCAAAAGTTGAAACTACTATGTAACCTGGGTTACAGTCTCAGTTGAGCTCCTGAGGACGTCTGTGTCTAAAATGGCCCATCAGAGATGTCTGATAATGAGCCAAAATGTTGGGCCTTTTATCTCAGTCCGAGGCAGTCATTGGATATTGGTTCCTCCCAAAAGACCTGCCTTTCAGAATGCAGATAAATCGACTCTGAGACGAACCCCGGAGTGGTGGAAAGCTGCAGCCTGAGCTGCCAGCACTTCACGCAGTAGCTGCCTCAATAACTCTTCCTGTGAAGGGAACCGAGCAGGCACAATTCAATAACCAAAGGCAGAGACAAATGAATAATAAAAATAGGAATAAATATTTGCAAAGAATAGGGCTCACGAAGGACTAATTTCCTTAGTACCTAAGAATTTCTTATAGCTCAGGAGAAAATAATAAATCAAACAACCTTATAGAAAAGGCACAGAGGACACATGCAGGCTGTGCGCTTTTACTTCACAAACACGCACACATCCGTGACAACAGTCACATAACTGATGAAATGAGGAAGACGTGGTGTCTCCTGTAATTAAAAAAAAAACATCAATTGAAACGATAATTTTAAATCTTTAACAATTATAAATGATACTTTAACAATTATAATGATATTATATACGTTGCTACCAATGACGTGAGGAATATCAGAGAGACATATTGATACACACGGCTTAAGTTGATAAAGAATAATTTAGTGCTGGATGCTCATTATTTTGTAAGGTTTATGGTCTTCAGCGAAGACATTTCCCTTTCCAAATATATCCAGGGCCTAGTTACCAAGTCGGATCACCTGAGTTTTAGCCCTGGAAATATACATAATGAAATGAGAGAGCTAACTTTGGAATATTGCTATCTGACCTCCATAGGAATTCCCTCTGAAACTAAACAAATAAACATTAAAAAATTTAAAATATTTTTTATATATGTGTGCGTATTGTATTCACTGTACCAAATTTTGCACTGAAATAAATAGTAAAAATTTGCAATGTAGTGAAAAGTGTTATCCCTTTTTAAATTTTATTTTTATTTATTTTATATTATGGAAAATTTTTGGCTAAGCTGTAGTATCACACACACATTCACACAGAGGCGCATTTTCGCACACAGAAGTACACATACATACACACAGGCATAGGCACAGGCTCACTTACAAAAGTATACACCCAAACATACACACACACATGCACACATACACAGCGTGAAAATCCATGAAAAAGCAGATCCTGTAAAACCTATAACAAACCTTGCAGCATTTGCAAACACAGTACCAGAAGCAGTTTAGAAGTTTTTGGACTCATATCGAGTATGATTGTATCTCAGAGAACGAACTATGCATACAGAGAAGTTCAGGGATTTGGTTTGCATCACACGGGATGTTCTGATCCTCTGCCATGTGAAGCTTTTGGGCATGTATTCTAGACATCAAATTATGGAAACTGAGATGGGAAAATGTCTGTAGCCTTTCCGATGTGTTTGGGTTAGTTGCACATGAACATCTGCTTTCTCTTTATAACCAGAGACTGGAGAATACCATCAATCTGCAGCATTAACAACTTCCGCTGAAAGAACAGCAGATAGCTCTCGGTTGGAACACCACACCACAGAGTCTGTTCAGGGAGTTGCTTCTAATCACTCACAGTGACAAAGAGCCAACAACGTCCTTGCTGCAGAGGAAGGAAGGGGTGTTCGACCATGTTGTCGGGCAATTTCTTTCTCTCCTTTCCTGTATCTCTGCCCCTTCTTGAGTAGAATTCACACTTGTGCCATTCAAAATTCACAATACACCAGCCATTAGATCTATGCGCTAGTGGATCAATAATATCTATGGCATCTAAGACCTAAAAGGTCTTCTAACCTAGTCATCCTGCCTTCTAGTGCAAACCATGACTTTTTCCTGTCATTATACAGATTATTTACTACATCAGCAGCTAGCTCTTTCTATTCATGTCTATTCTATTCTATAGTTGCACTGATATATAAGTAATAAACTATTTTGCTGCTGTGAACATCAATCCAAAATGTTTATATTTATATTATATTTATAATGTTTTTCATTAATTCTTTGAGGATTTGCTTAAGAACTTATATCCATCATACTTAGGACCTCTCCCATGGAAATCCTCTCTTGAAGGAAATCCATTTCCTTCATCCTCACCTCCCTGCACACCCAATTCTGAGTGTCCTTTTCACATGGATTCCACCTAGCATGGCCTTACTCCTTTGGGGCGTGGCCCCTGCCTTACAGTGTGTCTGGCCTACCAGGTGTCACCTCACTGAGTAGGACTGACTCTCCTCCTCCCAGCTGTGATCAAATGCTAACATCTCCTCAGCTAGTGATGGCATTTCATGGTCACCTTCCCCCTTCCCATTCCATGCTGGGGATTCCAGCTGGCTTGGACTTGTGAATGCTGTCACAATTGCTGTGACTCCATATGCGTATAGAGTGTCGAACAAAGTTTTCAGATAATAGAGAAAATGGGGGGGGGTAGTCTTTACATTAGGAGTTCACAATAGCATGTTGATGGCATCAAAGGAAGGGAGAAAAATAAGAGCAATTTCTGTGAAAACTCCTATCATCCCTTTCACCAGATTTGATATTAGCGCTAATATCTCCTTGTTTGGCCTTTGCCCAGAGGGCTACAAGTCTTCTGTTACTGCCTCTCTGGGAACATGTACTGTATTTCTTTTGGAGTCAGTTCTTGTGGCCTTACACCTTTCGAAGAGTATCCAAAGAGAGTTATTTATCGTCTTGTTTAAGTGCTCATCTAATTAAAAATTCTTTGAGTTAGAAATCATTTTCCATCTGTTTAGAGATTTGGGATAAAAAAAAAGGGGGGGGGAGGTAGTAGTACTGATACACAGTTCCAATTCTGATCAAGTTTTTCTAAGTCATTTTTCCTTGAAAATCATTTCTCAATCAGTATCTACCAATTATAGTATATAGGTTATCTCCATCTTCCACAGCAAGTTCCGAACATAGCAAGGTTTTTGAACATTTAATGAGTAAAGATTTCTATTCCCTCTGCTGTCAAAGACATCCCATTGACATCAGGAAGTTTCTGTATATATTTACCATATTGAGTGTTAACAATTTCCCACAATTTTCTTCTGATTCAGTTCTAATTAAACAATAGAGTGAATTCGTTTTCTTAATATTTTTAATTTCCCAGTGTGGATAGTGTCTGTGTGTCTATATGTTTGTGTGTGTGTGTGAGTGTATGTGTGTGTGTGTGTGTGTGTGCACATATGTGTGTGCAATGTATGTGGATGTGTGAAGATGTGGATGTATGAGCACACATGGAGATCTGGATATCCATGTGGGTGTCTTCTATTGCTCTCCAACTTGTTTTTTTTGAGACATGGTCTCTCATCAAAACCAGAGATCATTTTTTGGCAGCACTGAATGACCACTGATCTCCAGGATAGTCTGTTTTGCTTCCCCATTGCTATGGTTATAAACACATTCAACCATGCTCTCCTTTATGTGGGTGTCAAAGATCCAATGTCTGTTCCTAGTGACAGTGTGCTACAGGCACTTTTATCAGCAGCCATCTCCCTATCCTTTCGTTGACTTCCAGAAAATCCCTGTATTATCACCAAGAGCCCACAGAGTCTCCAGCTAATTTACATGTGATGGAAATGCTGACTTCATCTAACATTGAGCTACCAAAACAAGGACTCTGGGACTAGTTAGAAAGTGTTTTACTCAGAGCCACAAGTCAGCGATGCACTTGGAATGATGTGGCTTATATTTCCCATGATCTGTTTACAGGAAATAACTATAATAAGGAGTTCTTATAAACTCTAACAGTTTATCTGTACATTTCTTTTGATAGTTCACCTCTACAAACATATTACTAATGAATCTAGCAGTTATTGTATTTGAAATACCCTAACTAATACATATCCAGTGGAAATGGAAGATTTTTCTGTGGAGAGGCAACATCCTAGGCGTAGTAAATAATTTAAATGTTGTGCAGTTAACAAACTGATCCCCTGATTTATAAAAAAAATAAAATAGCTCAAAATCTAATACCAAATCTGGGGAGATTGAGGGCAAAAAGCAGGACAGTAGGAATGAGGGAAATGAGCTGAGGTTACACTAACAGTTTGGGAATGACAAAGGTAAAATGTGTATAAAAGAAGCATTGATTTTTGGAATCGGGAAAAGTGTTGATAAAACCATTTCCAACTAAGTGCCATCACGGTTTTCGCTTCCGTGACAACTCAAAATCATCTCTCTGACAAATTGTTCCTCTCCCTATCTGATTGGGGAGCATTTTCTCTTTTACTAGATTAATACAAACATGCATTTTAACTTCACTTAATTGGATAACCGAGGGAGAGATATTTAGAGCAGTGATTTTACTTCTGTTTTGCATTTTCTTAAACTCACAGCGATATTGGGATCACAGTCGTAGTTGATCTTCTCTTATCTTACGGAGGCATGAAGAGATTTACAATTATTTTCTTGGTAACGACGATATTGCAGATATATGGCCTAGAATTTTAAGTTTCTCTCTTTTTGTTTTGGATTTGCTATTTCTTTAAATGCGGCAACATGATTATCAGGTTTTATGCATTATTAATGGGATTAAAATAGGAAATTCGTTGGCCTTATAATACGTGTATTATTCATTCTGTGTCATGTCATTTACTCTTGAGTAAAAGATGTGACCTTAATTTTTAAACAGCGAGCTTGTTTCCCTAACAAATCGTCAATCCACATATCAAAGTTGACTCCTATTCCTGGTGCTTATCTTTAAAAGTTGCTAAATATTTTATTTTACAAAAGTTCTTATGATTTTTTTCAAGCCCTGAATACTTAATTATCACATCTTTTATTAGAAGAGTAAATTTAGTTTATACCAAAGAGACAGCATGATGAGTCTCAGAACTCTTGATGTACATTACTGACTCTAAATTTGCATGGCATATCTAAACATTTGTGTAGATAAATTCGCATAACATAGCTTTATAGTTTCAAACTGGATTAACTTAGTGCTATTTAGAATTTAACATAATTCATTGAAATTCCTCCTTCGCCTCCGCTGACAACCCGACAAGGCCCAGAATCATCTGAGAGAGTCTCAGGGGATAGCTTTGATCAGATCCGCCTTGTGACCATGTCTTCGAGGCACGCTTTGATTATTGATTGATGTGGGAGAGCCCCTCCCATTATGGCAGGTGGGCTTGGGTATGTAAGGAATCTGGCTGAGCAGGAACCAGAGGAAGCAAGTTAGTAAGCACCATTCCTCCATGTCTTCCTCAGGTGTTGCCTCCGGATTCCTACCTTGAATTCCTGCCCTCATTTCTCTCAGTCATGGGTTGTGAGCCAGAAGAGTAACATAAAATAAACCCTTTAGTCCTCAAAGTTCCTGGTAGGCGTGGTGTTTATTAAAGAACTGAATGCAAATAAGAACAATGGCATAATAAACAATAACAATTCATTTACTCTTTTGGATATCACTATTCCTATGAGACATCTTGGTGGGTGAAAATGGACACCTCTTCCTTCACCTTCTGTCACCTTATCCTTAGCATTAAGGGGAGTCCTTTGAGGTTGATAGTTAACTATCCCTGGTGTTCTTGATGTGTGTGACATTTTACAGACATCTGTGGATCATTGGTTCTTTGGATTATCTCTTCTAGATCTACATCTTGACCAGTTTTACTGTTTACCTAAACCCATAGAGCCTGCAAATCCCAAAATGTAAACACCCTTCCTGCAATTTCTGTCCTTAACTTTCCACTTGGGTACAGCTCTCCTGAAGCTGTGTTCCCTTTGTTCCATGTTTCCTAAAAAAATTCTTTCTGCTTGTTGTTCTCATTTCCATTCAAAATGCTTTCTATTGCTTAACAATTTTGTACATTTATACAATATTTCTCAATCATATTCACCCATGATCATGCCTTCTCAGCCCACCCAACATGTCCTCATCCCATCTTCATCCTCCTGTCCCAAACCCTCTTTCACATTCTCTCTCATAAATCACTGAGTCTAGTGGTGCTTATGAGTAGATATGGGGCCGCTCACTGGAACATGGACAATCGATGAGGGAACATACCATGGAAGAAAATTAACTCTTCCTTCCCCAGCAGCTATTGGCTGCCAATAGCTCCTCAGGTCAGTGTAGGACTCCTTGAGGCTCTCCTACATTCGTGTTGGAATTTTGACTGGCCTTCCTTGTGAAAGTTTTGCAGAGGGGACCACAGCTGCTATGCGTGCAAGAGCCTTGTCGGGTTCAGAGTTCAGCATGTCAGAGCATTCCTTGTAGCAGGACACCTGGAAGAAGTTTTTGACATTTTGGTTTCTTTAAAAACACAAAACAGCATTTGGACTAGGTTTACGTTCCCATCCCAGGTGTGATGGACGATTATGAGTTTGATTTGGAATGCTTGATGCCGGTGATTATAATCTGGTTTGGTGCAGTTGTTTTGGCATGTGTAGCTTGTTCTTGGGATTGTGTACCGCTTGGGTTTATGGGAACTTTTGCTTAGAGTATAAAAGGTTTGAAGCCCCGAGAGTCAGTATGGGTGTTGGTTGGTGGTTCATTGATTGGTTTGTCCGTCATTAGTGTCTTGATTCTTGCATCTTGGAGAGAATGGGTTTGCAGATAGTGAGCTGAGATGCTAGTCTGTCAGCTAGTCCTCTCCAAGCTTAGGACAGCCTAAAAAGGCTTTGAAAATTTCAACCTTTCTCTCTTTCTCTATCAAGGCTGCCTGCAAAAGCAATGACAATTTCTTCCTATCCTTCCTTTATCTTTCCCTAAATTGAGAGCAAATGATTGTAGTTTACTACTACAATTACTCCCCATATCCCAGCTTGTATATTCTTTCTCCTCTGTCTTCTGCTGTGCTTCTTGAGCCTTGGGGTAGGGATGTGAAAAATAAATATCACTGATTTCTTAATGTCTAGTTTTAAAATATACTCCTGTAAGCTTGAGGCAATGCACTGGTGCTCCCACAGCTAATAAATCTTTATGTTGTCATGTAGACACACCTCTCCAGAAGACATCTCCAATCAAACTCTGGTTTATAGCCTGATTCTATACAATCATGTCATGTCAATCCTTCATGGCTTCTTTGTATCAAGTAAGCCTTGTTAGGATGAAATATAGTTCTCAGAATTATTGTATATTCCATCCAAGATGCATCCTACAAAGGCAGTTAGGGATGTCTTCTCAGGAAAAGCTGTAACAGGGTCATTTATTTATTTACTCCTTACAAGTTCTATGCTGTGGCAGCAGGAGTTGTTTCATCATTTACTGGTTAGTTTCCATCCCTGACATTGGTCATCAGCTACTCTCCCTTCTCTGTCACTTTTTCTGAATCAAGATACTCTGAAGTTCATGAGGAATGTACCCATTTCTCATGATAATGTGCTATGTCTGATTGGTGTCCAGATTTAACTTGCACTTGAGGGTTTCAGGACACATCTGTGAGGTTTGATATATCCTCCCTATCTCTTCTTTTTTCTTTCCTTCCCATTCTTCCTTCCATGCTGATTTCAGATAGGACAACAACTATATAGCCTTTGGCTAAATTTCAGAGTTCTGCCTGAGAAAGTCCTTTCAGTACATTATGTAAGCTTATCTGTTTCTACCTCATGAGGAGCCAGTCCTCTATCTATTGTTTATGTATTTACAAATCTACGATCTATTTCCATATCTATTATAGCATCCAATATTGCTCTTTCATTTATCTATCACATTATCTAGTCCATCTCTCAACTCTCTACTTACCTATCTCTATTTCTCTATATTCTATTTTCTATATCTATCATCTACTTATCTTTCTTCTAGCTACCTACATTCATCTATGTTCTTTTGTCATCTATTAATGTATCATCCATACATCTATCATCTATTAACCTACATATCTACTTAAGTTTATCTATTTATATATTATGTCACATATATCTGTCATCTATTTATCTATAACCCACCATTTATCTATTGTCTATTCATCTCTACTATCATCTATCATCTGCCTATCATCTTTCTACCAATCACCTTTGTATTACCTATTTCCCAGCAGTTCTGCTTTGATGATCAAGGCTTAGTTTGTAGTTCTTTAGTTTTTGCTGCTTTATTATCCCATTTGATTCCTGTGATTGCTTTTAACTCAGTGGTTCTCAACCTTCCTAATGTTGTGACCCTTTAATATAGTTTCTCATGTTGTGGTGACCTCCAAACATGAAATTATTTTTGCTGTTACTTCATAACTGTAATTTTGCTACTTTGATTAATTGTAATGTAAATATCTGAATGCAAATGGTCTTAAGCAACCCCTGTGAAAGGGTCATCCAACCCCCAAAGGGGTTGTGACTCACAGGAAGAGAACCCCTGGCTTAACTGATCTTTCTGCCTTAAATCTCCTACCTGTTTCAAACATTCTTCTTTTGTTATTGTCTTAATTAGGCTTTCTATTCCTGTGATGAAACACCATGACCAAAAGCAACTTGAGGAGGAAAGGGTCTATTTTGCTTACTTAGAGAAGTCAGGACAGGAACTCAAGCATAGCAGGAACTTGTAGTCAGGACCTGATTCAGAGGACATAGAGGAGTGCTGCTTACTGGTTTTGTCTTCATAGTTTGATCATCCTGTTTTCTTATACAATCCAGAATTCGCAGCCCAGAGTTGGCCTCACCTACAATAAGCTAAGAGAGAAATCAGAGTCAGAAACAGACAGGTTACAATTTACAGTTTGTGGTTCAGAATCATTGGGTTCTGTATCCTTTCTGGTTAGGTGCTCTTCTTTGTGGTTTGAACCTACTCCTACTAAGACCCCTGTCAAAACAAATAATTCATATCTCCTGCTGACTAAAGTACTCCAAACTCAGTCCCTTAACTCTAGAAGATACAATAGAGTCTAGTAAACCTTCCAAGGAAAAAGCATGAACAGACTCCTCAAAAAGCTAAAAAAAAAAAAAAATAGTTTGCTGCATAACCCAAGTAGGTAGATATTGATGAGAGCCTTGAATGATTCTAAGAAGCAAAGACAGTTTATGCCTCTGTTCCACCCTTTCTCAATGTCAAATCTAATAATCTCAGATGATCAATATAAGGCCATGAGGTTGATACCACAGGGCAGGAATGCTGTGTCAAGTGAATAGGAAACTGTCTGTTGGAAGTGTGAACTAGGAGACAAGTGTGAAGGGAGAAGAAAGTCTTACACTTTGCCTTCTAGAATTAAAGCCACAAATAGATTTAACATTGGCTATTATTTCATTTCCATATAGAAAAGTAGTTCCTAGTGCAATGGGCAGAGATTAATGTTAAATCACAGGTGTCTGGCCTTGAGTCTTGCCTCTAGTGGATACTATTTTTGTGAACTTGGTCAAGTTTCTCTCTTACCTTGCGTTTAAAATTCTGCTGAAGAAAATGTATAAAATACTGTCTTATAGAAATGTGATAAGTAATTCAAGGTGCTCAGTACCTTGAATGATACTACCAGCATAGTTAATTGGTAGCGAATAGTTAATTGGTAACGAATACAATGTTTTGACAGCTGAAGGAAGCCACATTGATAATTGAAGAACTCAAAAGAATAATGATAACAAAGATGATGATGATGTCATTCATGATGATGATAATGATGGTGATGAAGAGATAAAGCAGGGAATGGAGGTAGTGCCTTAATCCCAGCATTGGGAGAGTAGAGGCTGCAGGAACAAAATTTCAAGGTCATTTTACACTACATGTGGAACTCAAGACCAACCAGAATATATGAAACCTTGCTTTTAAAAAGCAGTAATAATAATAATAAATACACTCCAGTCTTCTGTGTCCAATGAGCTGGACTTTGTCTGCCATCTCTGGCAAGAGCACCAGAATAGAATTTGTTTCTGCCTCTTCATGATGCCCAATCTTTAACATGCCCACCCAGGACCCTGTGGTCAGTTCTGCATGGACAAGATCTTCCAAGCCTTCCCACTAAGGTCTCTGTCCTTGGCATGTATGTCCCCTGCTCTGCTGAAGGCGAATTGCACAAATGATGCTCTGTAGTTTGCTTCGCTGTAGTCCCTCACCAGCTTCTCAGTCTCCTCTTTTTTATATTTTACTAATAAAAACGGCCTCTGTTGGATTTTTATTTTGATACTGTATTTCTATCAACCACATAATTAATTGAAAAGTAAAGAGGAACTAGAAAGCAACAGGAAAGATGCAGGAGGGAGAAGGTGAGGTGAAGGAACACAGTTTAAATTAACTAGAAATTCAGATGGAGAGTGAAGTGGGAGAGATAAATTAGAGAGAAAAAGGACACATGTACCAGCAACAGAGAGGGTATTGCCAAGGGTATGCAAGAGAAGGCCAACTGAGCAGAGGGCACAATCACAGGTCAATAGCAAGCAGCTACAATGGGAGCTGTGCAGTTTATAATGCTTAAACAAATATACTGAAACTTGTTATATTCAGTGTGGATTTAGGACTTTCATTCTGCCTAGGGCTGACTCTTTCAAAAGTCCTCACACAACGATTAAATGGTATAGGGATGGCTCGTCGTATTCAAAGGTGAAATGTAAATTTTCCTTTCTAAGCTGGGCACAATAGCTTACACCTGTGCTGTGGATCAGGAAACAAAAAGACATTTGAGCCAGGTGGTGGCAGTGCACACCTCAAATCCCTGCACTCGGAAGGCAGAGGCAGGTGGATCTCTGTGAGTTTGTGGCCAGCCTGGTCTAGAGAGTGAGTTCTAGGACAGCCAGGGTTACAACAGAGAAACCCTGTCTCGAAAAAACAAAAAACAAAAAAAAAGCTCATTTATTTCTCTTATTTGGTTTTTAAATTAGAATACAAACTAGCCGTTTTCTAATGGCACTCCTGTACACAGTGACTCTGGATTGGTCTCTGCCCCTCTACTCTCCCCCATCTCCCTGGCAGAAGTCTCAGCCGTGCTTTCTGTCCCCAGTTTCCTCCCTTCCGATTCTTATCTCGCGTGTCCTTCACTTCCCATTTTTCTACCTCAAACTATGTATACATAGTCACAAACAGGAAGAGAGTTTTCATTTCCCAGTGCCTACACGGCTTCTTGTTAGGATGATGTCTGGATACAGAGAGAATACTCTGGCGTGTTTGCCTTTGAATGGTGAACCAAGTGTTTGCAATGCCAAGATTTGTTTCCACAGATGGACTGGCTGGCATTCAGCGTTTGCAGCTGAAACCCACACCGTGCTACTTCATAGTCTGAAGTCCGGAGTCTGCTCAGTGGGGCAGAGCTCAGAACTGCTCACTAACTAGCGCCCACCCGCAGCCCCGATCATACTGATCATAGATTGAACCACGCTTTTCCTTTGGACTCATTACGTCGCCTAATGAAGCATCCGATTGGGCCTGGAAAAAAAATATTACCTAATTTGTTCTCTTTTTGCTGTTAGTACCTTACTGGGCGGCGCAGTAATTGTGAGATTAATAATGATAATAGAAACGCTGCTTCAGAATCACAGTATCAGCCTGTGGAGGGAAAGATGTTTCTAAGTTATGAAACAAATTCAGTGTGCTCATGAGCCTCAAAGGGGACAGCATTAGAGGAACTTAACTACCAGACTAGAGCTTGGGAATTTTTTTGCTCCTTGGTTTTCTGACTATTTTGTAGCTGTTCGTCTTTAAAGAATGGGCTTAATCTCACTTGTCTTATTTTTCTCTCTTGGTATAATAAGCATCATAGTAAATCTTTTCCAAAGCGATTGCAGCGAGGATTGAGGACATCGGGACGCACACAGCGCTTACGCTGTGCTTGACATCTCACAAGAAGTCACTGTGAGCACCACAGTCATCTTGTTAGAAGTGGCACTGTCATCATTGTTTTGATTATCTCTGTGTGTGTGTGCGTGTGTGTGAGTGTGTGAGTGTGTGTGATCTATCACTTGTGAGGCAAAGACCTCAAAGTTACTTCCTGACATTGACTCTCCATGCATTCAGAGAAGTCACTTAATATCCAACAGAAAACTCCTTGTACGCTCCAAATAAGGTATTTGTTCAAGGACAGTTAGGTAACTATTTAAAGTTCTTCGCTTCAAAGCAAACCTCCTCTATTCTTGTTTGAGTAGAGTATTAATTCATAATTAACATTCGAAGAGGAAAAGTTCAAAGTCACAAATACAAGACTCTAGGTTAGAAGTTGTAACTGTTGGCTTATTCTTGCTTCCTCTTTATCAAGCAGTTTCTGGAATCACTATGAACCAATTTCTGGAACATTTTTGAACTTCCATTTGAACCTACACAGTTATTTAACAGTCAGTGACCTGATTGTGGGGCAAAGGGTTCTGAAGGATCCCCTCCTTTTTGAGGAGATGGAACAGTAAGGGAAAAGACACGTGATCACCTGACCACCTTCACAGGTGACCTTGTTTGCACCAGGCGTGGTGCCATCTAGGACACTGCAGACTCTTGGGGACACTTATACTCAAGCACCAAGAAATAGAACATGAGTTCTGTCCTGGGGACCGCCATAGCGCATATAGCCCTGCATGCTCAGGTCCAAAGAGAGCCAGAGGTTTCATTTCTGGACTCTTTTCCAAGAACAATATTCTCGGGAATTAATCCAATGATCTCCCCACCCTCTTTGATGCTTCTCATTTCATACTCTTACCTATACTACTGAATGGACAAAAATCCTATTACAGCTGTTGGACCCTGGTAGAGGTCTAGAATAATCTCTCTGCCTCTCAATTCATCCCCTGTTTCACTGCTCATGATAGGTAAGGAAACAGTTCTTTTCGACAGCATGTTTGTAAAGAGCCTTTTTATGTATCAAGGAGTGTTCTTTTTAAAAACAAACAGCATCTCAAGAAACACCAGGAGCTACTGAATCAGAATTTTAGCAATGTCCCATTGCCCACTGTCTTCATTGAACAGGACTTTGCAGAAAATTATTACAAATACCATCTCCTTGGTGTTCAAAGGAAGTCAGTAAACACAGGCAAACTTCACAGAAGTGTTAATATAAAAGTATGCATTATTGGAGGAAACGATACAAATTAAGAGATCACAATCTTACAAAAGAAGAAGTTGTTCCGAAGGAGAAAAGATGAAAAATTTAATTTTAAGATAATCCTCTATTGTCTGTGGCTGAGCCTCTTCCCGCTGTTTCTCTGAGTATCAGCTATAATGAAAGGAAAGGATGAATTTAAATACATAATTTCTCTCCTGACAGAATAATTTTATACTCATTAAAAGCCCCTGATAATAAATGCCCCAGTTTCACTTCTATTACTAAGATAAAACATCCTGAATAAAAGCAACGTAGTGAGGAAACTGTTTATTTTATTATGGTAGGGAAGTCAAAGAGTGGGAGCCTGAACATAGTCACATCACACCCCCAAAAGGGAGCAGAGAGCGATAGATGCTTGAAAGCCCACGTGCTTGATTGCTCTCTCATACAATGCAAGACCCCAGTCTAGAGAATGGTGCTAGCCACAGAGGATTGTGTCGTCTTCCCACATCAATTCAAGGAACATCCCACAAGCTATGCCCATTGCTCAACCAATCCTAGACAATTCTTCAGTCAGTCAGTACTGTCATCTAGGTGATTCTTGGTTGTGCCTAGCTGGCCGTTAAACTAACAATCGGAATAAGTAAATGCCAAAGTTTCCAATTCTTCTTCAGGCTTTATTTCTCCCATTTCCCATCGACTCTGACTTCTCCAGTTTCCCAGAGATTTTATGTGAGATTTGATCCCACGTTTCTACTGTTTGACAGTTTCATACATTTAATCCATAAATCCTTGTGCTTACTTTAAGACTAGAAGAACACAGTGATAGATGGCAAGTGTACAGGTTTAAAAAAAGACCGAGAAGGAGGTATTCGTGTGTTTATTTAGAGGATTCAGCAACTTTCATCACTAAACATCTGGTTCTCAGGATACCAACTAAGGTGAATGCAAAATTTGAAAAGAAGCTATATGCGGGCGATATAACCTCTGGGAGTATGACACACATCCAAGCTGAGAGTAAAAACCAAGAAAAGAAGCATGTAAGGAAAACGTGAGCTTGGAGAGGTGGGTTTGAGAACAGGAAAAGAGGCAGCTCAGGGTCTCATAGATTAATGGCTAAACTTGTTGTTTGGATGGTTGCTTCATTAGTTGGTTTGGTAGTTTTTTCGTTTTGTTTGTTTGTTTGGTTGTGGTTTTGCACCACAAACCTTACTGACTCTCTCAGCCATAGTCACAGAAACAGAGAGAGTACATGGCATCATGTCTATATCCTGTAACTGGCAAAAAATCAGTAAAATGAAGAATCTTCAGTTTACCTGGCGAAATAGCTGCTACTCAGAACAGGTGCAGGCATTCACAGCCCTTTGCAAATAAAGTCCAATCCTACCACCTAAAGATACATAAGGAGCTAGATACTTAAATGTTTAGATGAAATCTACCATTGAAAAAAAATCATAAATATGGAGCCGGGGAGAAATATTAGCAGTTAAGAGCACGTGCTGTGGTTACTAGCTGGTTACTCCCTGTACATGGCTCATTTTGTCCTAAGCTCTTGGTTACTGTGTGAGTAAGCTTAACTTTTCTTCCTCTTGAATAAAAGCTGCCCTAGGAGAAAGGAAGCTGTTTTTGCTCCTCTAAGAACTTGCTTTACACAGACTGCTTCAGACCTCTGTGGCCTCAGTCACTGAAGAGGTTGCATGAGGTTTTGAGTGTGTTTGGGCTGGCACATTTGCTCAGTTTTCCCAGTGTCACCTTTTGCAGTTTTGAACAACCTGCAAATCATACACTGACTTTCCTGTGTCAGTCAGTTCCTTCCTGCTATAAGGAAATTTTGCAGGGACTTTATATGTGAGTCACCAACTCTTTTAAGATATTTAGATGGCAGCATGATAGTGCTCTCTCATCATCAAATACTGCATTGTTTGAATTTCAGTTAATGTATCACAGTGGATCTTGAAAATACCTATCTGGTTTAATATTTTAAATGCACAAACTCCTAAATATCTCTTAAGTTGGTAATTTGAAATTATCAAGAAATCGTTGCTGATTCCTGATAAGACAGTATGCTGTATTTCTGGCTGTTGGTCTGATGTATCATGAGCATGGAAATCATTGCTCTTGTCTACAAGAAAACAAATAGTTCAACAAGGAATATATTGTCTTCGGTCCAACAGAGAACTGATGTCACAGAGGAACCGCCACCCTATAAATGAGAGACAGGCAATTGCTGGGAATGAGAACTTAGGAAGGCCTTGGGAGCATTGCCTGCCACTGAGAAGGTGCCAGTTGGAAAACAAACTAAGATTGATGAATTGCTGGAAGCTTAATGTGGATGTGCTCTGGCTCTTCCCCACCCTGGGCTTTACTTATCTTACTTCCAGGAGTAGATTCTCAAAGTCAGTGTTGAGAGAAAAACCCCTGTACAGAAAAGAGGAAAACAGCCATTTTGAAATCCACTTCAGAGGACTAAGTTCCCTCAACAAACCCAATCCTTATGGTGAAATTCAAAGCACAACTTAAATGAAATGTGTTTCCTTCATTTTTTTTTCTGTTTCTTCAGAGGCAGTACTAATAGAAAATGAATAGGTTTCTCAACAAATAATGCTAGGATAAGTGAATTTCTAATGCAAAATAAAAATGGAGAATGTACAAGAAGAAAAAGAGGTAGGGAAGGGGGGAGTTGATCTCCCCAAGGAGTCAAGAGAGCACTGAATATGATACAAAAACACTGTATGAAATCCTCAATATTCAACACCATATGCCATTAAGGAAGAGCAACCCTCATAGTCCATGTCTAGATTGTTGATTTAGAATTGTCCTATTACCGAATTAAGTCAATGAAATTATTGGATTACTGATTTTTTTCTGCTTCTCTTTCTCTTCTTTACTTTTTGAGAAAGGTTATTACTAAGTAGCCCAGGCTTTCCTCTAAGTCAGAATCCTCATATCTTACCCTTTGGGATAAGTTTTTATTAATTAATAATTATTTATTTACGTTAAGAGAAGTCATAGCTTCTTCATGACTTGGTTTGATTATTCTAGAACAGTAGGAAAACTTACACTGCAGAGCACTTGTGACCTCTGTGCAGAGCACAAAACTCAAATCCATATGAAGCTTGCTAATGAACTCATTTTATGCTGCATATCCAGCACACAGGAATCAACAAATTAGTGTTGGCTCTAAAATCCAGGCAAAAGAGAAGTTAGACCATATGTCTCTTCTTCAAAGACCAAAATAAAGGGAAGAATGGAAGACCACACCATAAATGCTAAACTTTGACAAATTAATGTATAAAAATATAAAAAAAAATATAATAGACAATTTGCCTTTAAATTAAAACCTGAAATTGTGTTTTATATGAATATTAAGTGAAAATGTATTAATTCTGAATTTCAAATTTCTAATGTATTTTAAACTTTTCTGTCTCATACTATGCCATTAGCAGATGAGTAAGATATATTTTCAGAGGCCTGTCATTGCAGGAGCCCTCTGCACAGAGATGTAGATTTTCAGTTTTGGGAAACTATGCTATGTTATCATTTCCCCTTTTTTAAATTGTTGACTGTTGAATGATACTGGTCATTCTACTTGGGGGTATAGCAACATTATAACACAAAATTACATCTACACAATTATTCATAGTAACATTACCTTTAAAATCTAATTACCATGATAAGAGTTCTTTTCATTTTTTAAACTTATTTGTGGAGAGTTACCTCTTCTGGATGTTTGGTGTGTGTGTGTGTGTGTGTGTGTGTGTGTGTGTGTGTGTGTGTGTGTGTGTATGTGTGTGTAAACACATTCACAAGTCCATGTTTGTGTGTGCTAGATTAGGAAATCTCCTCTTTTAGGTTTCTATTTTTATTAAAGTTTTGATTTTTTTCATCCACCCCTCCAGGTCCATGTGTGTGTCTGTGTGTGTGGGTGTCTCTGACTGTGATTGGCCACATGTGTGACAGTGTTCACAGAGGTCAGAAGAGGGTCTTGTATTACCCTAGAGATCAAGGTGGAAGAGTTTATGATCCATCTGACTTGGGTCCTCTGGAAGATCAGTGTGTGCTCTTAAATTCTGAACCTTCTCCATCTGCCTTTTTTTGGTTTTTATGATGAATGTATATGTGTACACATATACAAGCCCATATTGTGTGTGCTTGGAATTAGGAAACCTGCAGTTTTGGTTTCCAGCCAACATGGAGTTTCTTCATACAATCACAAGCTCTGCTTTCTTGAGTGTGTTGGATTAGGAAGCATCCTCTATTTGAGATTTCCTTACATGTGTGTTTAGGTGCACAGTCATAAGCCCGTGACTTTCTGTGTGTTTGTGTGTTAGGTTACATTTGGAACAGGGACACTGGAAATGCAAAGCAGAGTCTACATTAATATGCAAGTATGAAACCAATAAATTATTATAACTCAACCGCATACTTTCAGGAAGGTGAATGTACACTCTTTACTTGCTTCAATATCAAACAGTAAATTAAAACATAAAAATAAAAATAAATATGACACAGGTCCTGGATTGCTAAACTGTTTTTGAAGATAATTTGATAAAAGGAACTATCCTATATAAATGTGAACTGGCGTACCTGTATTCTGGGGTACAGGCTACACTGCATTTTAATCCACATAAATGTAGTAAAGGATAATGAAAATTAGTTTTAATAACGTGTCCTCCATAGTATAAAATCCAATGCCACATGTGTGCTGGTGCCCAGAAAGGCAAAAAATAAAGTGTGGAATCATTTCCATTTTTTCAAGTAAATAGTTGAAAAACTATGAGAGTAAACTAAAGACGTGTAACTTGGCACATCTCAAGTGATCGGAATCGTTGATAAACGTCATGTGTGTATTTAGAGAGTTTTGTGCATGATAACTGTCCTCCAAGGGATGCATGTCAAGAGCTCTTACTACCATTGTATCATACCTTATGTACGTGGTGGACTTTTTAAGAGATGGGCTCTTGAGAAGTAGAATTGGTAATTAAGGATTTGCCCCCATGGGTATACTGAGATCCAAGTCCCTTCCTCTCCTTGCTTCCTGTCTGCATCGAAGAGAGCAGCATCCCCTGTCTCTTGCACTGGCCATGGTGCATTGCTTCCCTCCAGACACAAAAGAACGTGGACAGCCCAAACATGATCAGAAAACTAAAACGCTATGCAGCAACCTTTCTCTCACAAAGTTAATTCATCTTTCATATTTGCTACAGCAACAGAAAGCTGGCTGATAAAAATGCTTTCTGTGGTTAACTGAAGATTATTTTCACCAGAACAAAATACAGAATTATGCTCTTACTTGTAAAACATGTACTTAAAATGGCAGTGAGGCAATATTGTGAAATAGTTCCAAGAAGAACCAGGCAATGAAAATAACGATTTGTGACATGCTGAAGTTTACTGGTTTCACGAAGAGATAAATATGCGTAGGTAATGTTATGATTGCAACTGGAAAATATTCTATGCAGAGTCTACAACGAAAGAGAACAAACTGATCATAGAAGCACTAAGACAGTCTGTTGAGTCCTACAGAAGAAAAGGGAAGCTGGCATTTTCCCCTTAATGTTTTCTAAATAACAATGAAGCAGGAATGCAAACTTCATTCTTAGTCATGCTATATTAAGACTGCAGGAGTAGTATACTATCAGTACCCTTTCTACATAAGAAACAAGATTTCTATTGGAGTTAAATCTTTTTTTCTCTCTTTTTATTTAACTTCTGTTGCGTGTTATCCACGTAGAACTCACATTCTGCATATTACAACCCCTCCACTCTAATCTCTTCCTCGCCTCTGTTACTCTCCTCTCCTGCTGGCGGATCCCTTTCCCACATTAAAACAAACAAGTAAAACAAACCAGAGAACCTACTCGATTTCCTGTTCTCTGGTTTTGTGAGGTTGCAATTTTCTGTAACGTAATTGTAACAACAATAGAAAACAAGAGGCCATGAATTTGAGAGAGATCAAGAGGATGGTGTGGTGGATGGGGAAATGATACAAATATGTTATGATTTCAAAAATAAAGCTTTTATAAAATCCCACTACCACACAAAGAAAGGATATTTTCTTGGCAGAAACCAATGACTTTTCTCTGCAGCTTTTCTTACTTGTTACTCTTAGTGTTCTTTGCTAATTAAAACGTGCATGGTTGCAGATCTGCTGCGCTCTCTATGAAAAGCCTCATGCTAGCTGGAGTTGAGGAAAGCAGAAGGCTCTGTGAGATTTTCAAAGTCAGTCTGTCGCCACTGTCATTACAAAACCCAATTAAACTTGGTTCTGTCCTTTTATTTCTTCAGAGTAAAGTTTATTGATGCTGCTTCATCTCCAACAGTCCTGGGTCCCTTCGCTTTACCATTCTCTGGAATACTCATCTTTACTAGAGCCTCTCAAATCTTAGCAATTTGAAGAAACCCGAAGGGTCTTTCATGATTAATTCCTCAGCTGCATATATGGGAGGTTTAACTACTTTCACTTACTGTCGACACAACAGAGGCACTGATAAATTACTTCTAACAGAACGAAGGTATTAATATCCAAATTCTCTTTGAACGTTCATCTGTGCCCAAATGATTCAACCTTGGCTTGCTTTAACTCAGGAACTACGTTAAAATATAAATATATTGCTGCAGAAATACTTTAGCCTCAGTTAGATAGTTTATATGCAACTAGTTAAAGAGAAATTGCTAGTTACACACATATTAAAACAAAAGCACATGAATATGTGAATTCTCATGTGTTCTAAACATAAAATTGGCTAACAAGTAATTGTGCTAGAAAATGCTTGGCTCTGGTTAAATGCTAAGATATTAAATTAAGGAGAAGCAGGTTGGGATCATAGAAGTTACAATTTGGAAAGACCTTAGAAGGACATCTAATTTAACTGCCTGTTTCACACATTGATGCCTTCTCAATAGCGTGAAAGTAGCGGACATGTGTTTTCTGATTGAATACTACTGGAGGGAAGGAAATTATAAGAAAAAATATAAACATAGCTGAATTCTATCTCTTTCATTGACTCCATGGGTGCTTTAGTATGTCAAACAAGTTTAAAGATTTTTTAAAAGATATTTTAATAATCAAGTGTTTGATTATAAAGCTGTACCCATAAAATCTTTTTTAAAATATGGTCTCTTAAGCAAGATCAGAACAATGGCACTTTTTGACCACCCAACGCGGATGGAGAAATCTCATACAGACTCAGACCTAGCAAAGAGCTGTGATTAATTAATAGCTATGGAGAAAGGAACAATAAATCTTCTCCTGGGAAGTGACCCCTGAAAGGTTATCTTATCCTAAGCCATCAGTAAAACTAAATGAATTCAGTAGGTTCTATTTAAATATACACAAATGTGTGCATGCATGTCTATGTATGTATCAACGATAATGAAAGGAGATCATGAGTTTGAGAGGGAGTAGGTGTACGGGAGGAGTTAGAGAGGTAGGTGGGTGAAATGATATAAATACAGTATTCGCATGTGAAATTTTCAAAAAGTTAAAAATTGTAATTAGGATTTATTATTTGAGAAAAAAAATCTGTTGTCCATAAAAGGAAAAAAAAAATAATATGGTATGACAAGCTGTAATTTTACAGCTGAAAGTACAAGAGCTCTACCCTTGGTGAACCATGGAATTCTTAAGTTATGATACAGCTGTTAAATACAATATTACCTTGAAATAAAAGGAAAAATGAGCTTTCATTACATACAACAGAGCACAGTCACAAATGCAGGATCTAGACGTAGATTTGGGCAAAGGCTTTTTATTTTTTGGCTAATCCTATCACCAGTTCTATCCTGGAGCCCTAGAGCATTTCAGCCTCCATACTATCTCCTTTGAAGTCCAGAACTGGAAGGCTTCAGCTTTTGTACAATTTAAAACATTTAAACTGTTAGCCTGGATTTGGAAGGCTTCAGCCTCAGTCTCCAAGATCTACTGCTGACTGTTTCTATCCTAACTCTTTGGACTGACAGACTCTGGCTGATTCTCTGACTGCCTCAGTCTGAACTACTCTGCTTGGCTTCAAACTGACTCAGGTCTGGTCTGATACCGACTTCTGCTGAGCTGCCCCTGAGTTTCTGCATCTCTCCCTGAGCTTTCATTGCTCCATACTGCCTCACTCAATCTCTCTGTTCCTCAGACTGCTTCATTGTCTCCATGTCTTTCCCCTTATCTGCTTGCTTTAGACTGCTTACCTCATTCTTCCTGCTATTCCTGACTATTCTGTAACTGAGAGCCTGCTTTGATATCATGAGAGTTGAGCAGGTCTTCACTCTGACTCACTCTGCTAACTGTTCCTCTGACTATTTACTTTTCCTGTCCTTCACTGACTCATCTCAGACATCACTTAATGTTTTAACACTGACTCTTTCTGAGCTCTGCTTCCTGTGTTTGCTTCCACACTCCGTTTCTGTCTTAGGTATTAAAGGCTTGAACCACCAGTACCTTCTGAATACTGGGATTAAAAGTGTGTACTTCCATTGCTTTCTGAATGATGGGATTAGAGGTATGTATCAACATTCTTAACATTTTTTCTACATTCCATCCTGACTACACAGGCCTCTGAGTGTGATTCCTTTATTTAGATCCCTGAAATATAGACTCTTCCTAATGTTCACACAGACCTAGTCTTCTAAAACAGAGTGATGTATTTAAAAAATATTATAAGTAAAAGAAGCTACTTTCTAATAAGCCTAGACCTAATTTTAAAAAGGACATTTCTATTTCTCTCTATGAAAGTCTTGATATAAGGAATCCTATCAATATGACATGGAGAACATGGTATTAGGACCTGAGTTTGGATCTCTAGAACCCATGTAACAAAGCTGGGTGCAAAGGCATGTTTCTGTGACCCAATAGTGGTGAGCAAAAACAGGAGGATCCTGGGTACTCATTGGACAGCCAGGATAGTGAAAGTGTTGAACTTCAGGCTCAATGAGAGACCCTGTCTCAATAAATAAGGAGGAGAAATAATTATGAAAAGACATCTTAATGTCAGCCTCTGCCCTCCACATGCTTCTCTGTAAGCTAATATTCCTACAGAGATAGACAGACAGACGGATGGAGGGATGGATGGACACACACATACACACACACACATACACACACACACACACACAGAGTTATTTGAGAGCTCTAATATTATTAAAAAGTGTCTTTTGCGAACTGGAAAAGTGGCTTGTGTGAATAAAGAAAATATTTTGAATTTCGCTTAATTTTAATGAATTAGATTCTAAGTTTAAGTCACCACATTTGCTACAGGAAACTTTCAGACAGCATTACTCTGTATCTTATTTGGGACCATATTCAAATTAGTATCTACAGATGTCAAAAGTCATCCATTTTAAATCCAAGCTGATTTTCCAAATTGACATGTTTCTAAAAGCAATGGAGTACTATGGTTCAGTTGTAATAAAAGAAAAGTACATGATGACTTCGCTTTTAGGTTATGCTAAGGCAAGTAAGGAGAATAAAGTTCATCTATCTATCCTTGGATTTCAAATAAAGCCCAACAGATTAAAAGATTAAAGAAACGCCTGGAGACTCGACTCAGTCTCTGTCTGTTCCAGCTTCACTTAAATGTTTAATTTATAAGCTGGTTCCAATTCTACACTGTCTATTTCTACCACCGAATGGCATTTGTGATTAATTACACTGCCATAACCAAACAGGACACAGCTTAGGGTGCTCACCTACAGTAGCCAGCTTCCAGGCATGTGAGTTCCATGAACCCATCTCATTTACTCCATTCTCTCTACATCCCCCAGAGAATCTCAATATGCCTGTTTTAATATCTGTTAGGTTTTGAGATTTTGCCTTACAAGCTAACAGTGGAGTCTGTGTAGTGCTGTAGATGCTGGGAGATCGAATCCTCCCATGTCACAAGTGAGAGCTTGTCTACTCAGAGCAAAGCAGGAACATGGGCTTCTTTTTCACATGGGTTTTTCACTTCCCAGAACTATTGGTGTTGCTATGGGTGACTATGCAGACACCGAACATAGGCTGAGTTCGAATCTCAGTTGTGGGTACCCATTAGGAAACTCAGTTCTTTGTGGTACTGGAGAAAGTCCTGGTGAAAAGTTCCATTGTGTGGAAAGAGTCATTTTACAAAGCTGTTTCTTAGACAAAATTTTTTCAAAGGGAAAAATGGCTCTGGAACATTTCTATTTGTGTCCTTGAAATAAAAGTATGACACAGCAGCCGTTAGAAACTCCTTACAAGATTGATTCTTGCCTGGTTCCTGTGGTTGTTAATGGTAAAGGGTTCCTTATACTAACATAACCTTCTCCTTCATTTGAGAGCAACTCACTCTAGCTGTTTCCCTTCTGGTAGTATACGATTTTGATATGGTCTAGGCAGAGGGCCATCTTGCCATGATCAATAAAACTACTGAGCAAAGAATCTCTGCTGATAGCCACAAGTCACACCTAGTACCACACATTTAATCTCTGGATTAGATAAAGGGGTCATGCCTGACCCCAGGGGAAGCAGCTTGCTGGAAGTGTGCTTTCCTCAAGACGTTGCAGGAAGTGCAAAAGTCCTTTGTTCCTGTGGTTTTATATTCCTTCACTCTAGCAGATTCCATCTACCAATGCACCTCTGTGTGTACTGCTTGGATCTCTCTTAACTTCCTGATGAGCACGGAATGGTCTTTGCAATCCCAACACCATGAGGAATATAGAAACGTAAGAAAGCCACCGATTTTTCTGTCTCAATTACTTAAATTACGTAAAACTTTATAAACATCAATCTTGGTTCCTAACGCTTACCCTTGCGTCCCAGGCACCTTGCATTTGTGGCATAAAAAAGATGAATGGGTATTTTATTAACTACTCTTCCACTAATGCTTTATGTGGGAACCACAGGACTGATAAAATTTCACAAAATCACCCATCATTTTGGAGAAGTTTAATATACATAGTTTTTCTGATTCTTTCCAGCTCTACTGAGATTTTTAAAAATTTATACTGTGCCACTGTCATCAGCTCATGCACTGTAACTTCCCAAGTCCGTACTATTGAGATTTCCTACATTTTAAAAAATTATTAAAGCATATTTTCCTCATCGAGGCAAATGAAACTCTAACACCCAAGGAGTCCACTGCCTCTTCAACTAACTGGCACAAACGCATTCAAGTTTTCTAGGAGCATCAAGTTTAACTAAAGATTTAGACTCAGTAAACATGGACTGCACACCATTTATGAGTTACACACTGTTATAGGTGAGAAGGACACTTGAAAGTTTCTGGGGTTAAAAAAAATGTGCATCAAAACAACAACTTGATTTGGTAAAATGACATTTGACTGGACTTTAGCTAAGATACGTTCTTGATCCTATGAGTGATGGTAATATTTGGTAAATTGTTTCAGTATCCCAAGTTTTAACAGGCATTTCTATATAATAAATGGATTGGATAAATTTTTCTAAAGAACTTGTTAGACATGTATTTCATACCCACAGTTCTTAGTTAGGTTCTATTGCTGTGATAAAGACAATGACCAAAAAAAACTTGGGAAGGGAAGGGTTTACTTCATCTTGAAGCTTATCAAGGAATGAAGTCAGGGCAGGAACTCCAGGCAGGAAATAAAGTTGAGACCATGGAGAAATGCTTCTTATCGGCTTGCTCTCCGTGACTTGCTCAGCCTGTTTTCTTATAGTGTCCAGGACCACCTGCTCAGGAGTACCACTGCCCACAGTAAGCATGACCTTGCCACATTAATCGATCATCAAGAAAATGCCCTAGAAACTTGCCTACAGACCAATCATATGAAGGTAATTCCTCAACTAAGATTCCTTCTTCCCAGATATGTCTAGGTTTGCATCAAGTTGACAAGAACCATTTACCACCTTGTCTAATAATTATTATAACAAGAGTAATTACAGATACTAACCCTTCAATATTTGTTATTTATCAGGTACTTGCAGAAATTCAACATTAATAATGGCAGCAATACCAAATACAGTCAATACTTTATAATATCTTATTGATTTCTCATTGTAAGCCTATAAAATAATGTATTTAGTTAATATAAAAGATTGAGATCCTGAGTTCAGTAAGCCCAAGTCAAATATGGACAAAGCAGATGTGATACAAAATAATATCTTTTCTTCCTAGTATTTTTGATTAAATGATATAGAAATAATCCTACAAGCAGGAATTTTGCCCTGCTTTCCTGCCTCTGGCAGAATACAGTATGACTCTAAGGTACTCTGTCAGAAGAAAACTACAGTGGACACTGTTCCCTCTGGCTATAGGGCTTGGTAGACTTTTGAAACTTATTTTATAATAACACATATTCATTACTCTCCAATTAATTTGCGCACTTTGGCTTTGTTCTTATGCTTTTAGTTCACTAGGTGAGATGCATAGGAAGAGTGGTTTCTATATTTTCTTAAGTCTTTGTAGGGTACAAATGAGTTTTTAGGTAATAACACAGACTCTCTAGATGCCTTGATTGGAACTGCATGGAAATGTGGTAGAGACTGGAGAGATGGAAGATGGAAATATGTTGTGTTTCAGTTTGGAAAAGTAGAAGTCCACGAGAAAGGGCTCATCTGTGTATGCTTCTTATTACATCCTTCCTCTTGGGCTTGGAGGAGGGCTAATTCTCTCTGTCTTTGCATTATCTTTTCCAGTACCTGTGTGTCCTAGATACCTCTTATAAACACAGGTAGTTTATAATATTAAGGCCCAACCCAAGCACTTCATTTTACCTTTTAAAAATTATTTTTATTGAAAATAGATTTTTTTTTCATGCAGAATATTCTGATTATGGTTTTCCTCCCCCAACTCTTCCCAGATCCTTCCCACTTTCCCACACCCCCAACTCTACCTTCTTTCTGTCTCTCATTAGAAAACACAAAAAGCATCTCAAAAATTAATAAGACAAAATAAAATAAAATCAGAATAGAAACATACGCATTTATAGGAAACACATACAAACAAAGCCAGAAACTATAGGATATAAGTGATGGATCTGTAAGAAAAAGAAAGAAAGAAAAAAAAAAAACAGGACAAAGCATTATGAAAGAGAATTCTCCAAAAATACCATTGAATTTCTTTTTGTATTGGCAATCTATTGCTTGGCATATGGCTTGCTTTTAAGTGTGGTTTGTATACCCAGTGAGATTCCATTGAACAAACTAGTATTTCCTTTGTGAACAGTTATCAACTGGAAATAGCTTCTGATTTAGGGGTTGGGGCCTGTGTCTGATTTTCCTCTCAACACTGGACCCCATATGGTTTAGACCTGTGCAGGCCCTGTGCGTGCTGCCAGTCTCAATAAGCTCATATGTACATCAGTCCTGTTGTATATAGAAGGCCTTGTTTCCTTGGTCACTTCCAGCCCCATTGGCTTTTACAATCTTTCTGCCTTCTCTTCCCCAGAGTTTCCTTAGCCCCAAGGGGAGGGATTTCATGGAGATATTCCATTTAGGACTGAGTTGTAGAGGAACACTTGGGATTTTTATGTTAAGAAAAGCTTTTTGGTTTAACTGATTAGTCACTAGAGGTTCATGTTCCAGCTGCGGTATAGTTGTTTACTAGTTGGAATTAGAATGCTTGATGCAGGTGGCTATAATTTGGTTGGGTGTAGTCATTCTGGCACCTGTAGCTTGTCTTTGGGATTACATGCTGCATGAGTTTAATGGGAACTTTTGTCTTAGGGCATACAAGGTCTGAAGCCCTGAGAATCCGGGTGGGTGTTGGTTGGTGGTTCGTTGGTTGGGTTGCTGTCCTTAGTTGGTGAGAGAGTTCCTAAGAGAACAAAACTTGAAGAGATTTGAGCTTAGGACAGCCTAAAAAGAGGCTGTGAAGATTTCTACCTTTCTCTCTTTCTACATTAAGGCTTCTTGTAAAAGTGGTGAAAATTTCTCTTTCCTTTTCCTTCCCTACATTGAGGGCAAAAGATCATAGTGTACTGCTACACTGAGTGTTCCAAGATTTCTCATTCTATGCACATTGTCTAGTTATAGGTCTCTGTATTTGTCCCCATCTACTGCAGGAGGAAGCTTCTCTGATGATGGCTGAGTAAGGCACACATCTATGAGTATAGCAGCATGCCATTAGAAGTCATTGATGCATTCCTTTAGCAGAAGTATTTGGTTTTCCCCTAGGTCCATAGCTTATCTAGTCTCAGGTTCTTGGCCACATAAGCCTAATCAGCCATGGGTTCCACCTTATTGAATGGGGGCCTTGAATCCTATTAGATAGAGGTTGGTAACTCCCACAACTTTTGTGCCAGCATTATACTAGTAAATCTTGAAGACAAGTCACAGGTTTTCTACCTGGATTGGTCTTTACCTTTTCCTTTAGTAGTGTGCAGGGTACCTTCCAGTACCATGTAGTCTGTAGGGGTGAAGGCTCTAGGAAGGCATAAATTCAATTTCTCCATGTTCAATGTGTTATGTAGATGTTATCTTCAGCAATAGGGATTTACTAAGAGTTTGTGGAGAGCAACCACTAGTCTTCGCAATTGCCCGAGATGTGTGGGGGTTTCCAAGGGACCCATTTCACCAATAACTCAGTTAGCTTTAACCCATTGCCAGTACTGGAGGTATCATCTAGTCTAGTTGGGACTTTGTCTCTATGACTATTTGGTGATTCCAACTTAGATTTCTTTTATATATGTGTATATTTTAAGAAACTTCTACAGTATTAGATTTTCATATGAACCCTCAAATGGCTCTTCCTTTTAGCTGGCTCTCCCTGTATTCCCATCTTTGCCTATGTTTTGTCTCCCTCCCTGTTTGGTCCTTCCATTCCAGGCCCCTTCCATTTATCCAAGTATAGCAGTCACATAATAAGGTTCTAGTTATTAGGAGTTCAACATAGGACTCGTGTGTGTGTGTGTGTGTGTGTGTGTGTGTGTGTCTGTTTGTAAGCATGTGTGAACAGATGCACACAGGCCTATGGAGATGACAGGCTGATGTTGAATGTCTTCTACATTCACTCCCTGTCTTATTTTTTGAAGCAGCTCAGGGATTCAGTGAGGCTGTCTTGCTGGTGAGCTCCAAGGATCTGCCTATCTCTGCCTTAACACCAGTTGTTCGGCTTACAGATACAAATTCCACACATGGAATTTTGCACATGGATGCTACAGATCAAAAACTCAGGTCCTCATGATTGCATGCCAAGTACTTTTCCCACCGACCCATCTCTTCAGCCCTTCAATGTAAGAGTTTTGGAGGGATATAATTCATTCTAGAACAATGGCTTAAAAGCCAGGTTCAGTAACACACATCATCTATTACACAGATCCCAGGCATATCACCAAAGAGACATGGACCTTTGCAAGCTCATTAACTTTCAATTTGCCTTCTTTATTTTCATCAATAAAATTAAAGTTCAGACACTATTAAATGTTTTGCTTAAACCAAAAACCTTATAATGGTTATTGTTTACTGAAAACTCAAGGCATGTTACATATTATTGTATTTTAGTTTCTCTGGTGTGGATTCCTCCTTTAGCATCTGTGTGCTCTCCTTTCATTCTGGGGTATTCATCCTCAATGAATTGTGTCTTTAAACTCCTTACTCATGTATTTCCATCCTGATCAATGATCCCAGCTCCTTATTGACATTGAGATTTATGAGCATCTACCTAAGCCTGGAGAAACTGTAGCCATTGCTAGATGCTGCTTAATTCGGTGTGTTTTTCTGCCTCACCGTTAATGTTGCCTTCAGCTGATGATTGATGAGTAGTTCTTAGCTGTATGTAGCCCCACACCCAAGTCACTGCTAATTTATTTCCCAAAGATCAGCATCATCTGCTCAACCTCTCTCCTTGCAAACACTTCTTGAAGAGAGGGGTAGAACACATCTACCACCATCAGATATAAAACTGGAGTACAAAAATAACTTCTGAAGTCTATGAGTAGGGTGAAATGTGTGGGAAAATGTGTCACCAAGAGATGGAAAGAAACACTCTCTTATTCATCTCTCCTTTGGGAGGAGAAAAGCTGTAGGAATAGACAGGGTTTATCTTGCGGAGTCATGTTCTCCTCCTACAGCTGGCTTACTCCACCAAGGGTGTAGCTTTCTAGTGCTCCAGCTTTCTCCTTGCATCAAGCTCACTTACAACACCAGAGGAATCAGTTACTGTTCTGTGCCCCGCTCAGCACTGAACCCAGCCCCATGTTTCCATTCTCCCTTTGATAATCTGACTGGCAGGATTGACCCCAAATTCCCTTCTCTGGGGAAGGAGCTCAGTTACAATGTCATGTCAATCATTAGAATCACCTGAATGATCTGATATTGTTGCGTTTACTCAGGAGAAGAGCTAAAGGCCAAGATTCTTAATCCTTTTCCTCAACTGTTTTATGCATCCCCCGAGTTGCACTTAAGAACAACCTGGCACAGGGTAGGAAGAATTTGAATCGAATTAAATTCATGGTTTGAATGATTGCAGTTCTTCCAAAATATCCTAGTCTGGTTCCCAGCATGTATGTACTTCTGCTATCACATATAACACCAGCTCCAGGAAATACAGTCCCTACTTCTAGTCTTCACAGGCTTTTAAACACCACAAACAAAATAAACAAAATAAATAATAAAACTTTTTGCAAAAACACATGTTTTAATAAAGATGAAAGTTTAGCTAATAATAGAAAAGACAAGATATTCTTCTTTCTCTAAAAAGAGAATTCTTCTCCCATACAAAACATCCTGACCTGTTTCCCCTCCCTTCCCATACTTGCCCTCCCCGACAACAATCATAACATAAATGAAGGGAACCTAGTGTTGACCCATGTAGGCTTCATGATTGCTTCCTCAGTGTCTGAGGGTCTCTATGAGCCCTGCTTACTTAATTCTGTGGGCCGTGTTCTCCTGTTGACCATGACTTTCTGGTTGTTATGCTTCCTTATCCATGGAGTTCTCCAAGCTCCATGGGGAGGGGCCCTATGGAGATCTCCAGTTTGAACTCTCTCTCCACCTAGTATTTGGCTGTGGGACTGAGTCTGCATCTGTTCCCATTAGCTGCCAGTGGGAGCCTGTCTGGTCACAATTGAGCTAGGCACCGTGAAAGATACTCTCCTTAGTGCTTTTGTGTAACATGTCATTGAAACCTGAAAATAGGTAATTTTTAGAATCCTTAGTTTTTCTCATTTAATACTTCATCATATGGTGAAACACAGGTACCATGGAAACATCTTCTAAATAAATACAAATAAGTTTACTTCCAGAAAATTTGTTTAGTATGCAAGGTTGTTAAGAGTCACATTCAGATGAATTAGAGAACACAAAACTAATAAGAAAAGGTGAAAATGTAATACCCCGAATTAAAATTGAAATACTTAAGAATCAGAAGTTTAGAATTTATTTTAGTGGTTCTTGGGGATAACGTATTTACATCTGTCATTGGTTTCAACTTTACTTAGAGCCAAATGGTTCCTTTGTTGAGTTCATATTTTAAATATTTACAAGTATAGTATAGAAAAAAAAAATGAGTACATCTTTTTTTATAGAGAGTAGAAGTGAGGACATCAGAAAGACACTAAATAGCTTTATCAAAGTTGCACAATATACCTAAGGAAAACAAAGGATCCCAAAACTCAAAGTCAGATTATATATCCTACATTATGCACAGAATGTGTACCACTGCTAACACCAACATGTGGCAATGTCTCCCACACATATAACAGACAGCGATACAGAGCTGGGTGCCCTTTGACCCAACTAAGTTCTTTCACTAGAGGTGGAATCACATGACTAGGTGGCCAAGGCTACTTCTCATCTGGACATCAGTTGCTGGTCCCAAGTCTCAGCTAGACTTTTTGCTCATTTTGATTCTATAAATACTATATACAAATACATGTGTTTGATATATATATATATATATATATATATATATATATATATATACATATATATATATTTATACATAAATTTTTTATAAATGCTAAATTTTATAAATACTAAATATGCACATTTTATTAAAACTATAGATATAATTAAATGCAAAAAACATTGTCCCAATTTTTAAATAGCTAAAAAGAAATATTACAAAAAGTATTTTTGTAATAAAGCTTAATTTATAGTCACAGATGTTAAATGGAAAAACTATATTTGATTAACTATTATGCATATAGTTATATATTTTCTGATTTGTATTAGCAAGTGAGTACTTTTTATGTTGGGTGGGGGCTGGCATGAAATCAGAGTGTTGTTGTAACATACCACTTTGATGAACCAATGAAACAAAGGTGGTCTAGCAAAAGGTCTTTATCACAAGTCAGTAGTCAAGACAAGTTCCATTTTGGTCAAAAGCCACACAGACAGACATTTTGACTGTGGCTCCGGTATTGTATTATGATTCGTTATGTTTCCATTTTGGCCAGAATGACCCTTAGGAAACTATGTTATTCGCTGAAAACTACTGTTAATTTTTCTCTTCTTTGTTCTACCAAGGATTGGGAAATATTCTGTTATCTCATTCCTAGACATAAGTCATTCTATAGTTAAACATCCTTACATGGTACTATAATTTCAAATCAAGTATATGTTTCTTTTCCTTTACTTTAAATATTTGATACCATACCATATATTTGATATTGAATTACATGCAGATAACCATTTAAAATACACAGAGTTATTTGGAGCTAATACTTGATCAGTTATAACATCAAAGTACCATATACATTTTTAACATTACATTGCATGTTTTCTTTATATCTGTAAATACTAATAGAATATTATGGGGCAGCTATTTTTAATTTGAGTCTTTTCTCTGATCATTCCTAGCTTTGAAAACATGGTGTTAATTTCGTGAGCCTAAGAATGCAGAACACTGCATGCCATTTTATAATTTCAGAGCCACATCTCTGTGAGGGATCTCAGCCAGTCTTCTTCTTAGCCTAAGTAGAACTTTTAGAAAGCTGTTAATTGCCTAACACCAAATTTTGATGAACTTCTCTTTCTGCCTTAGTAGATCCTTCTTCCTGGTTATTTGAAATTCATTTCCATTGTGTTAAGATATTTGCATAAGAATATTTTAAATTAAGAATTGGAAACGAGACTTGGTACTACAAATAGATTGATGATTGTGATTTGAAAAGTTGTCATTGTTTTAATAAATAGTGCACTATTTATTATTAAGATAGCATTTATAATTATACTGGCAATACTGGAACAGTCCCAATAGCAATTATATAATACTGTTAGACAAGGTACTTTGCCCATTTTTATTGGTAAAATAGCTGTATTAAATCAAAAGACTATTGTGCTATCTACATAGTTCTACACTGTAAAATTTCTTCATTAAAACATTTTAGAATCTATATTAAATACTCAGATCTCACTCTCAATGCTCTATTGTATCATCTATAATTTAAAGAACTTCCAGCTTAAGATATTGTTGAATACATATTAATAATTGTTAAAGTATGAAACATACATTTTGAGGAGGGGTAAGAATGAAGCCCAGTTTTAGACCATATGGCATTTAAATCTTGATATTGGGTTGTAATTTAAACAAAAACTATTAAGCCTACTCTTAACATCTGGTCATGTGTCCACTAAATGTTTTACTTCATGAAATAGTCACCCTGCATTCCACCTTTTCTTTTTGGTTATATTCTTCTTGTCCCCTTTGCTATATACTTTGAAGTAACTAAGAAACGAAGTTCATCACTGTATTACTAAGCCTGTAAAGTATTTATTCTATTTAATGATATTTTTACTCAACACCAACTACATTCAGATATGCTCAAGATTCAAAAGTAAGTCAAAATGTATTTATTCTCGAGAAAATCATATTTATCACCTGTATCTACTAATTATATTTAAAATTGCAAACATCTGTACCACTGACTTTAGGCCAATAGCAGAAGTTCATGTATCCAGCTGTACAGATATGGAGGGATTAAGTTGAATTTGGACAAAAATCAATGATTCAAGGAGATCTGACCCATAGAAATGTCTAAGACTAGACTCAGAGAATTTATTTATTTATTTATTTGCTTATTTATTACTTATTCACTGTAGGTTTTTTGTGCATGTGTGTGTGTTTGCCACTGAACATATGTGTAAATCAGACAACCTTATGAATTTAGTTATCTTTTTCCAGCCCTTACCTGTGTTCTGGGGATCAAATTCCAGTTGCCAGGCTTGTATAACCTTGAGACCCATTTCTGTGATAAGTAGTTATCACTTCATGTCTTTAGAACATTGATGGTTTGATGCTATGAACTGAGGAAAAACAATCACAGAAAATTAGAGGTCTTTCTAATGAAATTTACACATGATGAATTTTTCTCCTCTAAATTGTTGTCAGATACAGAAACATAAAATCATCATGTTATCTGTGCATCAATTTTATAGTGAGTTACTTTACCTTTTAATTATCTTTAATGTTCACAAGTTGGTCATTTCTGGTCTAGAATGAACTTAACCCCTGAGTTTTATGAGGCTTGCACTAGGAGTGTTACCATATTTAAAGTTTGTTTCTAAAGAAAAAAAAATCACTTTAAAATGAAGCTACCTATGACTATGATCATTGTTGCTAGTTAAGGGATAAAATGAAGATGTTTTTAACATACTTCCTATGTAGAATGTAGAAATTATACTAAAATTACTAATTTGACTACAGTAAATACAATGCTCAGGAGTCACAAGTACATTTAATACCTTTAGTACAAAATAATAGTATATCTCTCATTTGAATTTTTAAAAATTCTACCTGATATATTAATTCTAGTTGACAAAAATGTTATTTATGTCAATAAACTTAATATGCAAATATACATTGAATTTGTAAATTTTTCATGCACATATGTATGTATATGTATATACTTTTGTGATTGCATGCTAATAATAGAGAAAGAGAGAAAGAGGTTTGTAATAACCCTGGAACCTATGAACCTTGAAAGTATTTGTAATTTTAATGGTAATATTTTAAATTTAGGCTCAGTACATGTTTACAAATGAACAAATTCACCAAAGATTGACAGATGATTTCACTCTTGTGCTAAAAGTTCATTGATATTATCACTGCAGAATTCTTTTTGTACTTCTGAGTAAGACTAGTTTTTGGCAATTCATGAAGTATTTGATCCTCTGTGTCCAGACTCAAACATGGAGTCTTAAATGGAATGTGTGCACAAAAGTGATGACATAAAATTTTAGAGGTGAAAATAAATCAACTTTAGGTGTTAAAAATGCTGAAAGGTAAGCAGTTTTATTAGAAAAGATGAACCACTGTGGTGTTCATGGGCAGTGTGAGGTGTCCTCAGTATCGCTAAAGAAAATACCAGAAAAATTATTGACCAATTGGGAATCGAGAGTAGAGAAATTTGCATGCATGGTGAAGTCATATATTTTAGAAATGACCTCATAGAATCGTATAAACTAAACACTCGATGAAAGAAAGAGCTCTGCTGGAGGATGAAGATTCTTATAAGTAATGGGCTGCCAGATGTCCTTGTAATAAAACATGAGCAGATGTAGGTCAGGAACTCTCCTTCTGATGTCTTTGGGTACTTCATCAGAGTGAAAGATTAAGGAGTATACAGATATTTTAGAAGGATGTCAAAGGACTTCGTCTATATATATATATGCAATAAAAATGTATCAATTCATTTTTAAAATTTATCAATGGAGAATTGCTTATCTTCCCTCTGAGTGAGTTTAAGACCTTTCACAATTGAAAAATGAAGCACATATAACCATATATTTAGAATAATCCCCATGTACACATAGACTCATCGGATGTTTGAAATTGTAGAAAATGATTACCAGCGTGACTGATTCAAATCAAAGTATTAAAAGTTCATTTTAACACTTAAAAATCACAGGGCTTGTCCTATCACAGATGACCATTCTGTGAATGTTGAAAGGACAGGGCTGCAGAGATGGTTTACCTACTTAAGACTGCTTAGTCCTCTCTCAGAGGACTGGGGTTTGATACCAAGAACCCAAGTCTGGTGGCTCAAACCACATTCACCTCCAGCTCCAAGGGTTTCTATGCTCCCTTCTTGCCTCTCTGTGCAAATACAGGTAGGTACACATATATTTATATACACATAACAACAACAACAACAGCAATTAGACTTATTTTTTAATGAAAAGAGAAACTTGTCATAGCAATGATAAATTCTATTCTTAATATATTCAACATTTCTCAAGCCATGAGCCCAACCAAGAACCAAGTTTGGATATTATAAAGTTTATCAAATAGTTGACTTGCAAGATAATTTAGTGGGTAAAGGCACTTGCCAGGACTAGACTAGGCAGGACTAGAGACCAGAATTGATCTCTAGAACTTACTTACATGAATGTAGAAGGAAAATATCAACTCTACAAAGTTATTTGTCACTCACAAACAACCCCCCACACACACACACTATTATCCAAAAATCTACAAAGTTGGTTATATGATCTTGGAATCCAGGGTCAGATAATTAGCTGCAGAGCTGTGAAATGTGAGGAGACAAATATAGAATTCTGGATGTTCAGAATATTAAAATAACTGGATCTAGCTTTTTAATGTGTGTTTTCTGTTCTGCTTTATACTTATATATCCAAACAAATATGATGTTAGAGATATAAAATAAAAATGTGATAGTGAATATTTGTCAGATCTCTGCACTTTAAGCCCAGTTCCGGAGCTTAAAACTGGCTTTGTTTCATAGCTGAGTATACTTGAATATTTAATCCTTTAATCCATCAGAATGGCTGCATCTAGGGTAGAAAGAATGTCAATACACACCTCTAATCCCAGTAGTCAGAAGGCAGTAGTAGCACACATCTTTAATCCCAGGTATCTATTTCTTCCTTGTTTTTACTGGGACAGAAGGATTCTTTCCTTCCTTGTAGTCCCAAAGATTGGGTCCAAAGTCTGCCTTCAAGAATTGAGAAAAGAGTGCAATGAAGACCCCTTTAAACCTTGTGCAGATATTTAGGAAAGTCTGAGCTTTGCAAAGGGATCCAAATAAAACTCTCTAATTCTGTGAAACTTGGGCACTATTATCCGTACAGGCTTTCCATCAGAAGGGAAAGACTTTCTCCTCCTTGAGTCTAGTGCCTTCATTACACGTGATTCAGAATACGATGCCCATACAGAGAGATCTCTTAAATTACTTCAAGGGATGTTGTGGTCAAACAACAAGATAAACCAAGATTTATTAGTCTTCAGTGCAAAATTTGATGACAGTTTCATTACTACGAATAGGATGATAAAAAATTTGGAACGTATTGCCTAATAATGACCTTTGCTTCAGAGACAGACCACATCATAACAAGGAAGCATATGGAAACAACTTTTTATTGAGTATAAATAGTAAAAACAAGTAATCCAATTAAAGCATAGAAAAATTATGGAAGTAGATGTTCTGAAAGGGAGATATACATATTATGACAAATATGGTTACAATCAAGTAAGAAGATATTGAATATTTCTACTCAACAGGGGACACAGATTTGGTTTCATTTGTTTTACTTTGAAATGTGGCTCACAGTTTTCTCCTGTTTTATGGTAATTTTTTTATTTCCCAGGGTAGACTTTCCTGGCTTTTATTTGTGTTCAATTTTGTGGCCTGCTGTTTCCCAGTGCCCTGTACCAATGTATTAATCACTTCCTAAAATTTTTTCTCTTATGGGAAGGGCAGAGGAGAATCTTTTAAATTTGTAAGTCATAACTCCCTCTGCAAATACAGCCAAATGAAAATATTTAAATGGACCTTTTGTTCGGTAACTTATAAAAGCGGGTGGAGAAGTTTGTCTCTAGAATAAATAATGTCCTTTGTGTCATTTGGTTCTGAATTCATTTTCCTCCTTTTGTAATCCGTAAAATTTTCTCTTATTCTTCTGTTACAGTTTTTTTCTTTTCTTATGAAATTCCATCCCATTTTATGCTCTGTTATGTGTTTTCTTTGTTATCTATTATCTGTTCTCGCCAGACAGTATGTTCTTAGGACTTTAGATGTAGTATGGACAGTTACTTTTAATGGGTATTTTAGATCAAATTTAGAATCTGTTGTTTGCCCCATGCATCCACATTGTCTGTGTTGTTTTTAATCTCTCTTCACTTTAAGTAGGACATTGGCAACCATGCCATGTCATAAATTGCCTTATTTCATTCTATTTAATTTTATTTTTATTTCAAAGAGTTAATTAGGGAGATTCTATGTATTGAAATTATGCTCAAATTCTATACAGTTTTGGTTCCCCCCCTTCTTGTTGTCCTATATTTTAAGAGAAATTGTCCTATATATTTAAGAGGGGAGAATCTGTACAGCCACATTGACTACAAAATCTGCAATAACAGCTCATATTTGAATGCCTGAAAATGAAACTTCTTAGAACTAAAAGACATATTAAATTTAAGAAAATTAGTTGAAAAGTAGATAAAATAGGAGCCACAGATAGGAGAGGCAGAAATAGTCTCAGGACCTCTATACAATCTCAATTTTAGCTTACTTTCCAATACAGCATGAAAACAGCAAAACCTCTGAGGTACTCACAAAATTTATTTGTACTTATGGATATTTAAGAGAGGAGGTGAAAATTTCAAGCCCAATATCCCTATGAAAAAGCAGCAATGGACCATAAGTCTCTTAGAATGCTCTCAGAAGGACTGAATTTCCTTACAACTAAACCCTGATAAATTAACAACCATCTGATACTTGTAAGCATTGAAGCCAGTTAGGCAGTTAGCTAAATTCTGGAATCAAAGCAGCAGTGGCTACAGAGAAATGCCACCATCCCTTTGTCTGTTCAGAAGATTCATTTTATCATTTAAGGAGCCTGCTCACATATTCACATTGTGAAAATTCAATCCATCCACGGTGGTAGCAGGCCATATATTTGAAAAGTAAACTCTAGGGAAGGAGGTAAAGGAAATAATGGAAATGAGGCATACTCAAAGAAATGGAGACTGATGGATCACTTACTCTGGAGATTGTTCACTTGCTTATCACATGGAAGCCTAGGCTATACACAGTCTAGTCTAGTGATTACTTTGTGAAAATATGGCATCTTTTCTCCCAGTACCAAGAATTGAATCATCTGAATCAATTAATAATCGCTGTGGACTTCACCTGTGCTAGGTGGATGAAAGGAAGATATAAAGATAAATAACAAGTCCTCAGTGTCCATCTTCTTTTAGAAAGATGTTAACTTGAGTAGCTAATGGCCCTGCTTTTAAATAACTTGTAGCAGAGACGTAGGCTTCTATATAAAGCAATACTGAAAAGTTCAGTAGTCAGTATAAATGCTACGGAAACTCATAGGAAGTGTTAGGCAGTGGCCTTGCCTTTACAGAGGAAGTGAATGCTTAGTAATGCTAAATGCTTAGTGATGGCTAAATGTTTTAATCAAGTGAAAAACTTGGCAAATAATCTAGCCATACATTTTCCCTAAGAATGCATCCCAGTGGCTATGAGGCATATTTTAAAAAGACACTCATTAACATTTACATCAGTAATATTAAAGCCACGATGATATGTTACCTTATACCCTTTGAATGGCCATGGTTGGTAAGTTTGGAGTAGGAAGTAAAGAATAGGAAACCATTATTCACTGTCAGCAGTGTAACTGAGTATATATTGTTGACAAACTTTAGCTTCTGGAAGGGAAAAATGGTTTTCTCTGAAAGAGTAGCCCTGGAAAGTTGATCCCTCTCCAGTAGAAGACCTATCAAAGAATACTTGGGCAGAAAACAAAAAGTATATTTAAAGGCAAACAGTATATAGGAGCCTCCAAACACCCAAAACAGAACTTCTATCTCGCTTAATTAGTTCACTGCTGGGCTCATATCCAGGGGAAATGGTATCAGTCTTCTAAAATTACATTTATATAGAGTGTAGGCTCTTTAGAACATCGTTACCAGTAGCTTGGTTATGGAAACAACCTTGGTGTCATAGAGGAATGACCCCCAGTGGACAATAGGACTTATCTGTAAGACAGAAAGAAACCTTGTCATTTTCAATGGGATGGATGTTGATGGCATTAAAATGTGAGAAATAATGAGGGAAAAGACAAATCCTACATAACCTTATTTATTCATATATTAAAAAATAACCGCGTGTATAGTAATAGAGAATATAATGGTGGCTCCCAAAGGCTAAGGAAGATGAAATAGGGGAAATACTGTTTAAAAAGTACAAACTTTAAATTATACTAACCAGTAGCCTTAACATAAAACAAACACAATGGCCATTCGTTGTCAGCCATTTATTACATATCTGAGTTTTATTAGTTCTTTAAGAGTCTCATAAAATGTGTTCTGATCATACGCATCTCCCTCAACTCTTCACCAGTTCACCCAGTCTTCCACGCTCTTAATTTCGGGTCGATTTTTAAATCCTTCAAGACCGATTTTGTCCTGCCCAAACTTTCTTAGCTCGATCGTGGCAATCATTTCACAAAAGTGGACAAACAGAACATCACATTGTTTACTTCAAATACATTTTAGTCTCTCAAGCACAGACCTGCTTTACTGGTTGAATAAGCTGGAAAAAAACAAACAAACAGATGTAACCATTCTGGGTATCACTTCGTTACAGTTCACTACTTAGTAGTCCAGCACTGTCAGTTACAGTGATACATACGCGGCCTCCAGTTCATATTTATCGAGTTACCGCACTGGATTGTTGTAAGAGACCTTTTTTTTTTCAGTGGAAGAAAAAAATAGGAAAGTATTTCTGTTAGGTATCTTTTCTGTTCTGTTCTCTGAGATAAGACTCTTCTTCTACTGCCCTGTAAGAATTGAAACTCAAGATGTTGCCCATAACAGTTTGGAACTCACGGTAGTCCTTCCCAAGGGGCCTTGGACCTTGTATGACACCATGTCTGACCCCTCTCGCCCCCCCCAAAAAAACTTAAAAAGAAAGACTTTTAAAGAAATAAAACCGGTGTGAAGATTTCACACAGACAAGGGGAATATCATTAGCAAACATACCAAAAGAAAAATATAATAAATGATAGTAATTTTAAATGTTAAAATGTTGAAGTCTGTTAAGAGGTCGGAAAGACGTTTTGAAGTATGATTGTGTAGTTTGATTGGTTAGGCTGAGGGATCCGGATAATGTTTCCAGTTATACAGATGGCATCGTTTGTCAGAAATTTACTGGCAGTTTCTCACTTGTACATGCTCACTTGGTCAATGTTTTTAGTGAATGTGCATCAAGAATGTCATGTGCGAGGGGCTTCCTAGGTGACATGCGTGATCAGAATGATGGGTGCTAGGCAGACGGTCTTGCAGGTGGCCTTTGGTTTGGATTGGTTAAACCAAAAGTTGTCAAAAAGCAAGTTAAATTTTTGTTTAGGGGAAAAAAAAAAAACCCAGAACATGACAAAACATACAGAGGGATTGATAGGATGGCTCAACTGTGTTCTTGTTACAGGTGCTTTCTGGGGTCTCCATGTAGCCGCTCTGCTGCAGCTACAGTAGACTGGTTTGGGTTTTTTGTTGTTGTTGTTGCTTTGGGGTTTTTGTTTTGTTTTGTTTTAACAGATGGGACCTAAATTTCTACTTCAAATCCCAGAATCCCACAGAAAGGAATTCCCCAAGATTTATGATTTCAAAACGCTTATCACAATGTGGCCACCAGGTAGATGTGGTAATGTAGATAGAAGTCAGCACTCAGGACACTGAGGCAGGAGGATTGAGTGTTCATAGCCACCTGGGCTCCATAGGAGTTTAGACCAGCCTGAGTGCTGTAGTGAGACTCCCTCAAAAAATCAAATCAGCCAACTAAAGGCATGACTATGCTTTGTTATACTGCCTGATATAGATTAAAAAAAAAAAAAAAACAGTATAAACTACTTTCCAAAAAGCACTTCAGAGTAAGATTCTAGGGAAGGGAGAAACAAAGCTTCCATTCCGTGGCATTTATCATCATAGAAGAGGAGAGGCCCGAGAGGAGAGATAGGTATGGGATGCCAAGGAAGCAGGTGCGGATAACTGGGCAGCCAGATGGCTCAGCAGTTAGAGGCACCTGCGCACAAGCCCGATGGCCTGAACTTGATCCTTAGGACTCAGGACTCAACATTGTAGAAAAAGCTGATTCCTGTAAACGGTCCTCTGCTTTTACATGCATTCCATGGTATGGGCATGAGCGTGTGTGTGTGCACACAGAGAGAGAGAGAGAGAGAAGAGGTGGTTAAAAAACGCACAGAGAATTCTGACAAATTTTAGGTTTTATATTTTAACAACAATATATTCAATATTATCATTTTGCTCAATATTCATTTTTAGCATAAGATTTTATATATATATATATATATATATATATATATATATATATATATTTCCAGCAATACTTGAAATTCATTTTTACTGAAAACAATATACAATATATTTATATATATGTATAAATTTATATATATATAGATAGATATAGATATATATATGTATAAAGATTGTTCTGTTGGTTAGCACGTTTGAAGCCTGAGTAATGTTGTGATTGTGAAAAGTTTAGTTCAAGATCACAAATCTAGATCGGAATAATCAAAATGGATGCTGCGATTTCCCAGAAAGGCACGGAAGTACAGTTTTAAACTGTTTCTTTCTAGTTTCCTGGCTTTGTTTTTGTATCTTTTCTTAATCCCGCAGGAAAGACAGGAACATCTCTCACTGCTTCCACGTTCGACTAACATCGTATTCTGACTTTTCCTGTTGTTTCAAACGAGACCTCCTCTTCCATCTTCGTGTCTGTGTCTGTGTGGATGCTCATGCGCGGTTGTGCATGTGTGTGTGAGTGCACAAGCACGCAAGCACCTGTGTGCTCTTGTGTGTGGAGGCCAGCAGATAATCTCCAGGGTTATTCCGTAGGCACTGCCCACCATTTGTTACACAGAATCAGCATGGCCTGGGACCAGTTGGTTCGATTAGATGGCATGGGAGTTTCCATAGACTGGCCTGTCTCTGACTCATCTCCATTTCAAATGATCTTAAGGACGTGGTGTGACTTTGTGTTTTTAATCATGGATTCTGGGAATTGAACTCAGGTCCTCATGCTCACGAAACAGACACTTCAGTCACTGAGCTACGCCAGCAGCCCTCTTCCTTCCTCCCTCCTGGCCTCTGTTTCCCCTTTTCCCACAACTTACTCCCTCTCAGTTTTCCTCAGTATAAGTGACTCAGTTTCTACTAAGGATGTTTCGTGACATGTGAGCCATGAGCTATATTAATAAGAGTGGCAAAGGCAAGCGGGGGAGGAGATCACAGCGGTGATAATGAGGACAGATTATGGATTTATACTAGTTTGCCTGAATATTAAACATCTGCTACCTGGTATATCAACATACACTAACATCTGCTGTCTCATTTTCCAAATATCACAAAACAGAACAGTTTTACCTATCTGTGAAATTATTGTGGAATAAAATAATGTATGTGAAATATTTAGATTCATGCCTGGCAGGCAGCAATGTTTTAAAGGGAAGAGAGGAATCCACCATAGCTTCAATATAGAGAATTCTATCTACATATCTACTATTTCCTAGATGGCAGACGCAAGCTCTCTGAGTTTCAGCTGAATCGTTCTGACAGTTCTTCTACTCTATGCAAGATGGTTCAATTCTTCAACGCTTGACTTTTACCTGTGGTGTTGCAACATATCAGCAAATGTGATAGCCTGGAAATGAGTGTAAGCAGTGTCACCTAAATAAACAAGCCGTACCTTGTTGTTTGCAAGTATCGTGTAAGATCTTTTTACTATTTCTGATAATTTGTTATGAACTTTTACCACTAATGCTAATGAAGAAAACAAGGAGAAAAGAATTTATATTACATTTCTGACAAACACACACACAAAAGCCCTTCATATTAACACCAATTTAACATTACTGTCACCATGAAAACTGTATAGCTTTGTGAGATTCATGCCAGAAAAACTGTAAGTTAGAATGATTAGTTTTAATCATTCTTTTAAAATACTATTGTTAACTTATGTATTTTTTACAATTTCAAACATATATTATGTACTTTCACCACATTAATCCTCCAATTATTGTTTTTTTCCCCCTTCTCTTTCCAGAGCTCTTTGCAGCAAATCCCCCTCCCTCTCTGGTGCCCTGTGTTGATTTAAGGCTCATTGCATCTCACTAGTGTTGCCTGCCCACACATGGGTGGAAGCTACTTCTTTGAACAAGGTCAATTTACCATTTGCTTTAACATTGAGGAATACCACTCCCCCTCTCCCAGCAATCTCTGTATTGATTACCACCATAGTTTGTAGTAGAATATTTAAACTTATTCTCAAACATTATAAAGCTATGTGCCCTTCTGTGCAGTAATATGAACTTTGAACAGCTGCTATACCTGGCAGCTAGAGCTGCTGCCAGAAGGTCACCTTCCTTAGCTGTTGGAACTAGCTTTTGGGGTGAGGATAGACTGCAACCTTCTTGGTTGCAGAAAGGATGTTATTTTGGGGCACTTGCAATTGTCTACTCAAATACCCATGGATGGAGCAGTTGTTCAGATTTGACTTTGCCCACTGAAATCTTTGTGTTGAAAGCATCTGACTGTATTATTGCTACTATTGAGGAACCTCCCATGGCCTCCTCTGCCAGCCTGAGCACCAGTCAAGGAACACTCTGCCCAGCATCTTGACTTTGCCAGTAAAATGGTATGAAGTCAGCCAGCTAGAGTTGGGGATTGGTACTGTGGAAGTTCTATTATTTAAGCAGTTAAGACTTTGGTATCAGTGCCTTTCCTCAATAAATTACCTAGAGGTCACATGCTCTGGGTCAGTCCATGAGAGAGACTTGGCCCTCTGCAATGGCTTGGGCTTACACAGTTATTGTCTCCTGTTCCCTGAATGAACCCATCCAAGTTATTAATATTTCCACCTACAGTCTAGTTTATATCCCAGTTGAGCATAAAGGTTCCATTTTGCTCACATCGTAGCCAACATTTTAAAAATATTTTTATGCCCTTTGACTGGTGTAAGAGGGGCTTTTAATGCTGCTTTCATTTGCATTTCTCTGATGGCCCCTGGAACAGAACTTTTTTTTTTTTCATTTATCAGCAATTTGGAAGTGTGCCTTTATATTTTAGAAATAAAAAAATATAGGAAAACTCTAATAATTATATTAACATTATTTTGATAGCAACAGGAATAGATCACACAGCCAGAATTCACAGCATTTACTAACCTCTCCTACTGACTGGTGAACTACATTTGTACAGTTTACATGTAGGTGGCCAAGGCAGGACTTTGTGTTGAGATTTATATTTCTTAATATAACAACTAGTACAATCACTTTCTAATCATGTACATGCATGGTGCCCACGGAGTGGCACCAACGATTACTACATTCCTTTCAAGTCAAAGTTCACCATGCCATGTCTGTTGCTCAGGCTAAGTAGATAATTATATACTCCTCAATACATTGCTAATGAAACACCCCAAGATAATTGTCTACTCTGTTTGTGATCAAAATAATTAAGTCGTGATTACATACTTACTATGAAATCTATTGGGCTGTGTCATACTATTGCATTATATAGGAAGAAATATCTAATAGCATCCATACTTAATATTAGCCAAGAATAAAATACATTACATATATCGGGTAATTTTCTCACATTTTTCCAATCTGCTGTGAAGTCTCTACACTTTTCATCTCTCAAGCACTGCAATATCTTCTTGCTTATGGAGCTTAGAGTTTCAGCACTTAGCTGAAACTTAGTGTTTGGAGTTTGAACTCTAGTCTCCTCCTCTTCCTCCTCCTCCTCCTCCTCCTCCTCCTCCTCCTCCTCCTCCTCCTCCTCCTCCTCCTTTCCTTTTTTCCTCTCCTCCTCATCCTTAAGTCTGCTTCTGTTGCTTCTTGTTACATTTGCAAACTAAGAATTCAAACGCTACTGTGCTGGCTAATCTTATGTCAACTTGACCCACAAACTAGAGTTATCGGAAAGGAGGGGAAAATGAGAAAATGCCTCCATAAGATCTGGTTGTAGGAAATTTTCTTAATTGGTGATTGATGTAGGAGGGACCAGCCCATTATGGGTGGTGCCATCCCTGGGCTGGTGGTCCTGTGTTCTATGAGATAAGGTTGGGCAAACCAGTAAGCAGCACTCTTCCATGGCCTCTGCATCAGCTCCTGCCTCCAGGTTCCTGCCCTGCTTGCTTTCCTGTCCTGACTTCCTTTGGTGATGAACATCAATCTGGAAGTGGAAACTGAATAAACCCTATCCTCCTCAAGTTGCTTTTTAGTCATGGTGTTTTTTGTCACAGCTATAGAAATCTAACTAACACAGCCTGGTATCCAAGCACCAGAAGAACAAATTCTCACCCCTGATGCCTAGACCCATCCCTAAGTGGCTTCTAAAGCCTGGAGCAATATGCCACTCCATGTTTGTAGCTTTAAACCAATGTGTCTATTAGTATAGCCTTCCAGCTTGCAGCAATTATAGCCCTTAATCTTCCCACCATGGAAGAACTTCTCTTTGCAGACCTGTGAATCCTACCTGGGTAGACATGGAGGACTCCAGCCAGGTGACAGATAACATGAGAACCTCAAATCAACACAAGTGAAAACAGTTTATGGTTATCAAGAGCTTGAGAATATGTGTGTTGTGAGGTTTGGCATGGGCTTCTGAAATGGACTCTGGCAATGGAAATAAATTCCAGAGAGTAAATTCCTTGTACTGTATTCTAAGTGAAAAACGTTCTATATAAATTACACTGCAGTAGGTGATTAATAAGACAGGATACACGCATATTCAGGTGTTACAATTACATGTATTTTTATTTGTTTGTATTTTTCAAGACAGGGTTTCTCTGTTGTAACTCTGGCTGTCCTGGAACTCACTCTGCAGACCAGGATGGCCTCAAATTCATAAAGATCTGCCTGCCTCTGCCTCTTGAGTGCTGGAATTAAAGGTGTGCACCACCACCTCAAGGATATATGTATTTTGTAACTTTGCATAAAAGGGTGAAGAATTATCTGAGTTATGAGGACCCAGATGATAGTAGCAAATTCTCTAAAGATGATGAATGTTTTAAAAAATATAGTCATACAATGAGGCACACACATTTTCTCAGCATTTATGAATTATTGTATGGAAGACAATCTAACTCTAGTTATTTTCTCCAGTCCCATGAACCCATTCATCTCTGAATAAGCATATCTAGACTTGACCATAGACATTAACAATATAACAATGTTTCTATCTTTGGTATCAATGTAAATAATGTCTTCTGTGTGTGGGTGTGGAATACAAAGGAAACCTTTAATGTATTTTTGTGTACCTCACACTGTAATGGTAGGCAGTAGAATTTTTTAAGGCAATGTATCAGTATTAAAGTGTGTAAAAAAATGTTCAAACTGTGTCACATTGGTGTTAACAAATTTACTTTATATACTTCTATTTTCTCCAGAAAAAGTGACTTTCCTTGAGTTATCAAATTTGTGAATATAACAATAAGAAATAATGCAGCATTTGTAATTATGTCTAGAGGACACGCATGTTCTTTCCCTCACCTCTGCTCTGTGCTCTGTGATTATTGTATCGCTGGATACTAATCAGATCCATTTGTTCCACACTGTCAGCTGGGGTGAACATATGTCACCCAGCATAGTGATATATCTGCACTCCATCCAGGTAGTGGAAAGGTTAACGTATAGCTATTATTATAAGCCGTTTAGACAAAAGCAGAAGTTCTTAGAAGGATGTAAAGTCATAAAGTTCACTTCTAAATTATAGATTAAAACTAGATTGTCCCTTGCATTTGAAATTCTCAGAAATTATTTACATCACCTCGAATCAGCTAAAAATATGCCAGCAGCCTCCAGGAACACTGAACGAGTATTTGGAAAATGCAGACAGTATCTTGCAAGATGCCAGTTTAATGGGTTTATGCGTCTAAGAGATTTTTTTTTTCCCTGCAAGACAATGCCATGGCAATCTTTGTTCCAAGAATTCTCTGTGATCAGGTAGTTACTTGGGGTTTTCTTCACATGATTCTTAAAGTCTACATGTATGATTTCACTTTTCCTGTTGCATGTAATAAGACTGACTTATATGTGAGCCACACAGTGTTCATATACCAACTGACTCAGAAAGATCTTTAATGTGTGGCTGGAGAAATGACTTAACTGTGCAAAGCATTTGAAGCATCAGTATGACTCCTGAGTTCTGAACCTGTGCAGTTGTGGTATTCTGTGTGTGTATGTGTGTGCACGTGCACACATGCGTGCCCATGTGTTATGCTGTCAGAATAAATAATTTCCTCCTACCTTTTGTTTACAAATGGCAGTGTTTATAGAATACCTGTATTGTCCATCAGATTCTATAGATTATCCATAAATCTGATCCTTTGAAATCATGTTCCCTGCGTGTCAGACGCTGATCATACAGCCCATGTCAAGTTCAAGGCAGACGATGGAAACAGATTGGCAACCAAATGCCTCTATTTGAATATCGTATGTTCTACATGGACTCATGAGCTATCGTCCCTAACAAGTCATATAGTCACAAGATGAACAAGTGGGGAAAGGATGCTGTACAAGAGTCACTATTAGTGACATGGCCACGGACATAATTCTCTCAAACGAAAGAGCAAAGATCTTGTCACAGTGTCTTCTAATCCTGGGCACATTTTTATAAATTAGTACTTTAAAAGCTTCAACTTACGTGTGTGTTTATGCTGCATGTGTGGGTACCCTTAGAACCCGTAGGATAGCATCAAATCCCCTGCTGCTGGGTCACAGGTAGTTGTGAGTTATCCATCTGCATGCTGGAAACAGAACTCCTGTCCTGTCTCTGAGCCATCTCCCCATCAAGGCTAACTGACATTCTTAAAGAGATAGAACTTTGGTGTTGTTTCATGCGATCTTTAATAAGTATCTTTATTCATTTAAACAGCTAATTCAGCCTTAACCAATTTGATGGAGAGCATATACTTTTATATTTAAAATTTTTGTATTTCAATATTCATGATGAATATTTGTATAATTAAAATATTGAATATATGTATTCACTCTAAATCTGAAAGTTCTTTGAATTTTGTGCAGGCCATTCCATAATTTTAAAGAATTCTTTTATTTTTTACACATGTGTGTATCTCTCTCTCTCTCTCTCTCTCTGTGCACACGTGCACATGTGTGAATGTAACTGTGGAGGCCAAAGGAGGGAATAGCATCCTTTGGAACTGGAGTTATAGACATTTGTGAGCTACCAAACACGGGTGCTGGGAAGTGAACTTGGGCCTCAGCAAGTGAACAAGTGTTCTTAACCATTGGGTCATCTCTCCAGCCACCACAGAGGTGTTACATAATGAAACAGGGATGAGGAGGATCTGACTCATTGTGTGTCTCTTTTAGTCGTGAAGGGGGAAGCTTGAGAGGAAATGTGTCACAACAATGAGTTCTATGACTACAAAAATTAATACTTCACATCTTTGTGGAAATTATTTTAAAATAATCAGAGTTAGTGCACTCAGTTTCTATCTACTCTGTTTTTTCCCCCAGGGAAGGCTCACAGCTTGCATTTGGAGTTGTAAGTATAATCTTTAAAGTGTAAATCTCTGAGTTCAGCCTGGCAAAGTAGATGAATGGATTCCATTACTGTCTTTGGAGGCAATGGTGTTAAATCCTTTTTTCATTTGCCTCAAAAATGAAGCCCTAAGCAAGTTTTGCAAATGGCAAGAGTAATAACAGTTCAGCCATGAACCCAGGACTCCTAATGTTAATGTTCTAATTCATTATAGCAACTCTTTCTCTGTCTGAAGTCATTTTCTAAATGGTTTCTAGGCCAAGCTGTGTAGCATAAAAAAAAAGAAAAAGTCTAGATTTTGGTTGCTTTTCTAGCTTTGTCTTTTTATTATTCTTATGACATAAGATTATAGAATATTTTTCTATGTCATTTGTCAAAGTTTATGAGAATCTTCCTGCTCGATTATTGGTATTTGATGATGAAATATAGAATTTCCACATCTGAGAAAATTCACAACTGAATATGCTGTAACATAAAGAAAATAGGGTTAAATTTAATAGCGCTAGAACAAAGATCTATGAACATTGGCTTAAAAAGGTGTTCATTTACTTACATATTACCTGTAGTGTGTGCATCCATGTTGCGATCAAAAAATTAAAAAAGGAGAAGATGTGGGCTCGTGAGGTAGCTAAGTTGGTAACAATGCTCACCACCAAGCCTGGGGCCTGAACGAGATCCCAGGACACACGTGCTCAAAGGGAGAATGTGACTCCCATAAGGTATCCTCCAACCTCCACATGGACTCTGTGGCATGTGAACACGAGGATATTTAGTAATAAATGAATATAATGATTTTTAATGAATAAAAAAAAAAAAAGGAAGAGAAAGGAAACTGAAAGCCTTTCAGAAAACTGAAAACCCAGCTTAGCTGAGACAGAGGGACCGGAAGTCTACACTCGTTCACTTTCTCCTCCTACTCAGGTTCTGGCCATCTTACAAACGGAGAACCAGCATTTGTAATACATACTAATCAAGGAGACAATTAGAACCAGACAAGCAATTCATGGTAGGCTAAATTCCTTCTACCTGTTCATAATTTTATTTTTTACTGGATTTCCATTTCTAATTTCCTTTATTATACTTTCTCATTCATTTTATTTTTATCTTTTTAAGAATTTCATACATGAGTACTGCTTTTTTATGCTGAGCCAAGTCACTCAGCTGCAGCAGTTTGCCAGGCTGGCTAAAGGAAACAAACGGAAACTCAGATTCTTATTTCAAGTGTCCTGATTTCTGTATGTCTTTCAAAGTCAATTGTATATTTAGTGACAAGTGTTTGGTTATATATACTTTCTATCTATTTTTTTAAGTTTTATAATACTTTTTTTATAGCAAAGTTTATAATACTGTGTGTGTGTGTGTGTGTGTGTGTGTGTGTGTGCGTGCGTGTGCGTGCACGCTCATGAGTGTACATGTACATGCTATGTAGGTATCAGCAGAAGCAAGACAAGGGTTTCATATCCTCTAGAGATAGAGGTGCAGACACTTGTGAGCTGCCTGATTAGGATGCTGGGAACTGGACTCCAGTCCTCTGAACTAGCAGTAAGTATTATGATCGCTGACCCATTTCTCCAGCTCCTCTCATAGCCCATTAACAAGTCCAGCAAAGGAAGCAAGTGGAGATCAGGAGATCTAAGAAATGTGCACAAGACCTCAATAAAGAAAAGTCGGACAACAGTGGTTCATGTCTAAATTCTGACAACACTTTGCCCATTAAGCGATGACTGTCCAGTAACAAGTTCTGATTTTCTTCACTTTAAGAACTCAAACTGGGGTTTTTGCTGCAGCTATTTCCCTTTGCTACAGGTGTTTCTCCTTCATGCTCAATAGGCACTTCAATTAAACTGTCAGGAAACATTTCACACTCCCTAAAACCTGGCGTGTAGAAGCCGAGTATAGAAAACTTTATTTTTATTTTTTATTTTTTTTTGGACGTTTGGAGAGCTTGCAATGAACATACAAAATGCCTTTTTTCTCCCTATACATTATTTTGATCTGGAGATGAACAGCACTAGGTAAATCTTTGGCTGTTCCAAGGAAACTCAAAGATTTGGTTAATTTTATGTAGATCTGAAACTGATTTTCAATAGGTGTTGAAAGTGAAAGGCATGAAATTTTGCTTTGCAAGCTCTTCCAGGAATGAGTTATTAGTGGCCTCTCGAAATGGCCCCCAGTCATCACTTTCAGAAGCATTTAATAGTTGTGCTAGATCTAAATCATAGCTTGCATGAACGTGGATACTTGCAAGCTATATTAAGACCTTAGTCAGCACTGTCCACGGCTGAGCAAGATCAGTTTATTTGGTAGCTCCCACCCAACTGTGAAAGGGTTGCAGTTCTCACTGTGATTATGATAAACCATTTCTCTTTTGGCCTGATTGATACGCTTCTTTGAATGCCTTCCATTGCCCTGCTCTTGTTTCTAGTTTAAAATGTATTCCTGAGAAATGTGATTCATATCGCAAATTAAAATCTCATTGTAATAGTTTAAAAAATGATTATATGATTTTCAGATTGAGGACAGTTGGTAGATAACAAGGCTTGTGAACTGAAGTCCCTTGAAATAGTCCCATTCGTATTAAAATTACAGATTGAATAAAATTTGTGATTGGAGTGAATAAGACTGAGACAGAAAATAAAATCAAAATGGCCTTAGATATTTTTACTACTATTAATAGCAATATTTATATGACCAAACATTGTTTTGACTATCAGGTAAACTTAGCAAACCACTGGCTTCCAATAATCAAAATCCTAGGAATATTACCAGATAGCATTTGAGACCTATGCCAGGTATAACTGCACTTTGCCTACCTGATGTCCATTGTGTTTGATAAATGCAGTGATTACATTTTTTTCCTCTGTCTTCAAACATTTATAAAAACCATTCCATAATGAAAACAATTCATTGAAGGTGAAAAAAAAAAAACTAACCAAAACTGTTGCATCTGAGGTTTGGGCTCAAGAGAGACACTGAGATGGAGTGTTCTTTTCCTAAGAGACGTGTAAGAAGAGGGTTTGATATGTTTATGGACAGACAGACAGAAAGCAGCACATAGGAGCTCTGGGGAGCGAGCAGGCCTGCCTGCCAGAGTAGTGTTACTTCTTACAGGTTTCAGAGGAAGGAGGTGGGAATGAGATTGAGAGTTTCTTTTTTAACCTATGGTTGACTGCTATTAGGGACAACCAGGGAGTGCTCAGTTAAAGAATGTCCGTTAATCGATTAACATGCCCCATGGTGTCTGTTACTGAAGATCCCTAAGGCAGTGACAATCAGGTATCTAGAGAAGCAGGTTACTTTACTTCTAGAATCCAAATGACTGTAGTTTATGGCATTGCTGTTGTTTAATCAAGAGGGAGACGTTTCAAAAGCTGGTGTGGTAATGGCAAATAAGAAATCTGTGACCCTTTGCTATGGTCAGTCCTACCCAGCTCAGAATATACTACCTTTTCTCCCTTGAGAGTTAGAGCTGTGTTTGGCGAAGACAAGCTCGAATATATACGTATTCTAATGTTAGGAACAACTGTATATTTTATAGGGTGACTTCTCCAAGGAACACAGTGTTATAGTAACAGAACTAACCATGTTGACCAGAGATTCAGAACGCACTGTAGTATATCCTATGCTACTAAGGACTAGCATTTAAGATTCAGCTAAAGAAGTGTAAAAGCAGGGAACAGGAGAAGGAGAAATTGAAATCTAAAAAAAATATATATATTCTCTTGCTATTTATTTTAAGATTTTCTTTAAGAAGTATCTGTGTGACTAAAGAAAAATGAAACGATCAGCTCTATAAAATAAACAAAATGTACTTTAGAAACACTCACAATAACCCTTCAGGAGCAATGGCTCCTCTTAAAATATCCATATTTTTAAACTAGTATTAAGCCCTTTTCTGCTTTTTAACTCCTTTTCTAAGTGTGGTGCATTCACAGAGCTCATATTTAAATATATGGTTTAGAGTTAGTGGGTAAGTAATCAAGTACATGATAATTACTCCACCAAGTGTTATTTAGGATCAAGCTATGTGATTCTGCTTTCTATAAACATTTTTTTATATTTCTAAAATATATTTGTGAACTGGTGGTGTTTCATGTGTCCTTGAGGGATCCATTATTTTTCAAAGTGTGGAAATACAACATAAATGTGTATTCTAGGGAAACAGATAAAATAATGAAGGAGAGGCGGTGGGGGGGGTTACAAAAGACACACATTTGATAAAGAATTTGGTTAAAGTGCAGTGTGTTTTAAATACAAGAGTTAAAATAATTCTAATAAGAAAGAGATGATGAACATAATGCCTACATAGTACTTGGGCATTACAGGAAAATATCTGAGAGTAAATGATATGAGTTTTGAACTATCTTTCAACACATTGTGACACCATTTCATATAGGAAAAAAAAAAAACCCTTTTTCTAAATATCGTAGACTGGCAGACAGCATCTACTGAGTTAAGTCTATCACTTGCTGAGCTAAATGTATATCTCCAGTACACAAAATACTTGGCATAAAATTTCAAGGCAAGTATAATGGAAAATCCACAGAGCCTCCTTTTAGATTACTGCTCCAGGAGCCTTCTTTATCTGGTATCAATGCTGGTTAATGAACATCACTTATTTTCATTATTTTCATACAAAATATATTCTATTATCTTTCTTCTAAAGTTGAAATTTCTGTCTCCATCAAATTAGAAGCATTATGAATTTCACACTTTTTAATAATAAGATGACACATTTGGCTTCAGATGTGGCATTTTTTCTCAATTACTTAAATGGATAAAAACATTTTTTTTTACCACTTGTTTGAGTTATATGAGACATTTTCCCAACATGACATTTATGAGCAGTGCTTTTCTAACTCTATAAATGCCATTAAAACTAAAACTCATTTTAACTTTGGGAAGAGATAATTTAATATTTATCTCAACTGCTTAAATTTATTGTGACAATAACAAGACTATGATAAGTATGTAATAGGAAATTCTATCCTCTTCAATTAACATTTAGTTATGAAACAAGAGAAAATAATCTTACACAATATAACCACTTAAAATTCATGACCCAAGTGAACAGTAAATAAATACATGCTGATTTTTAGAATAATAGAATGTTAAAGGGAAAATTGTCGATGAATATGTACACACACATACACACATAAGCCGCGAACGTCTCTACTGTTGGATCATTAAAGGATTGTTAGTTCTATTGCAGAGATATGGACTATGTTGTGTTGTGACTTTTCCTGGAGAGATGTGAAAAAAATGCCTATTTATTCTAGGTAGAATTCTGCTAACAGACCTAAGAAAGGATTTTTCCAAAATCAAGACCTACAAATCAATGAATGTATTGAGCTTAATCAGCATGCATGAAGGAGAGGTTATTTACAGACATATGGTTGACTGAAAGGCTTTGTAACCAACAAGCCCGTCTCAAAATGGATGAGAACCTCAAAAAGCTGCATTCTTCTATGTCCCTGAACAACTTGCCCTCAGTTCAGCCAAGTAACATTTTCCCCAGGAGCCACTGAGGGCTCCTGTGGATCTTGTAAATTTCACGAGTTTCCTGAGCTTTGTAAATTTTGTGAGCCTCCTTACCTTCATAAAGAGTTTTGTTAGCTTCTCCAGTCTCACCATTATTCCCTCCCCAAGGGAACATGTGTTTCAATTTTGAATAGCCAACCTTCTTCATTACCTCCTTATGCCTTGCATAGGCCAGTGGACATTAATAAAAAGAAAGTTGCCTTGGAGGTGGTATGAACCATTCACCCGAGTCCAGCCATATTTACTCACCGTCAGAATCTAGAGTTAGTAAACAGCTATTACTGCAGATTGCCACATCATGAGGAGGGTGCGAAGGTGGCAGGTTCAGCTGTCCAAAGGAGAGGAATTAACTGGTTTGGTTAATATATCCCTGTAGTAGTACACTGCTGTAGTGGCTCACCAAGGAAGATGAAGAGGAATTTTCATATGTGCATACCCTGCCAGACCTCAGCAGAGGGAACCACAGCCATGGCAAGTGCCAACCTGGAGAGTGGAACCCTGAGCATCTGAACTCAGGTGTTTTTATTCTTTCAGAACACCTCGGGTATTCTACTGATAGCACATGCAGATTATTAGCAATTAAACAAACCCACAGAAATCCAACACCTGCAGACAATACAAAGTGCCATGGCCTGTGCATCCCTTTTCCAACAGTGCACAAAAAAATTATTTTAAACACAACTAAAAGTAAACTTCCACAACATATCCCTGAGTTCTAGCTCTGTGATGATGGACAGCTCTCACCAAGGGTATTACTATGTCTCTTGGCTCTCCCTCTCTCTCTCCCCCTCTAACTCTTCTGCTTGGGTGCAGAGGTTATAGTAGATTGTCGTTTTAGGGCAGAGACTTACAGAGTCCTAGAAATGACGGTGCACTTGCTTATTACCCTGAGTCCCACAAAAGGCATGTTTATACCGTACAGTATGTGCTACTGGATGCTCTAGGAATTTAGGACATATGAAAGGCAATTTAGACTCAGTAGAAATTAGCATTTTAGCGCAACTATTTTGGTCGGTGTTACCTTAAATCTCAAAACCATTAAATCTCATTCCATAGGCTCCAATATGTGAAATCAAATGAAACAGGGCTTCTTGGTTCAAAGGAGATTTACAGGCATGTTGACCATTTTGATCACTGGTTTTTATCTTCTTCACTGAGATACTTTCCCTGTGTTCCCCTGTATCGATTGTGTTTTTTTTTTATGAGACAGTATCTCACAAAGCCAAGACTGACTTCACACTTACTGTGTAACCAAGGATAAACTTCAACTCATGATTCTTCTCCTTTCATCTCCCAAGTCCTGAGATAAACAGGGCATGCCACTACCCCTGGCTCAAAGGACACTTTAATAGACAAACGAGCCCAGCTATGATGGGTTTTTTTCCTCTATAGCTATAATTTGGAAACTGAAGGATCCAACATTAAAGGATCCATTCATGAAGATGGGTGGGACTTTCCACATTTCTGTAGACTAATAGAGATCTATCCTCCCAAGTTAAGAGCATAATATGAAGCAGTTGAGCCAGGAGCCAGGACTCTTCAGGGAGAGCCCATGTTCAATGGTTCCATGTGTTGTGGTATAAAGAGAACTTAGTCCCTTTCTTTACAGAGATCAGAACAATCATTGTTCCTGTGCAAATGAACTTCAAAGCTCTTTGCTTCCACTTTTTACCTACAGAAGGAGTATCATGTAAGCATTTTTTTTTCATTCCCCAAAAAGGCTGCTATGGAAACGATGCATGACCAAGGAAGAAAGCCAGCCAGCCTCACTGTGCTTAGACAAAGAGGTGACATGTTCAGGGGATTGTCACTTGTACCCAGAGCCTACAAAGAAGTGACAGGAAATTAAACCACACGGTAAAACTAAGGACGAGATCATGAGAATTCTGTTTTGCTAATTACATTTTTCTCAAGACCTATAATTAAAAGTCGGCTTCAGGGCAGTCACCAAGAGAGCAGATTTGCTCTCCACCTGAGGGGCTTGTAAATTGGCAGCTTCTGTTAACTGCTTTTGCTTCTTTAGGTTAAATGAAAGAATTGATGTTTTAAGATTGAATAAGTACTACCCTGTACCCCTGACCCCGCTCCCAGCTTGTATGAAGAAAGTCTTGCCTGTAAACTGCAAGATTACACACAAACAGAAAATTGGCTTTGAGGAAAGTGAGCTCTCTGTGAAAAGTTACAGCCACACTGGATTACAGGGCTGTGAATTAATTGCCTTAGAGTCAAACCACTCCAGTTATGCCCGCAAGGTACCCTAGATTTCTACCCCGCCCCTCTTTTTTCCCTCACAAAGTGGCGTCCACAAGCTTAGATGCTGTCTTCCTAATGTGAATGGCCTGTTTCCACAGCAAGCTCAAAACCTTGTTTGAAGTTCCTTCCACTAATCTGGGTGCCGTGGATCGGGACAGTCTGCACCTGATGTTCACCTCTGCGGTCAAACACAAGTTCCCTTTATACTCCTGACAGCACAAAGTCAAATAAAATAGCCTTAGGAAGGCCGAATGTAGAAAGCCTTGCCATGCCTCGTGCAAAAACAGGTGATACTCTCTGCTTGTCTTGGTGGAACATTTTAGTACAAATTTAAAATCCAAACCTGTGAGAACCACGCATATGACTTGTGTAACACTTCCGAATTGTCTCACACAGTAATCCAACACCCAAATCAGCAGAAAGACACTTTTTAAAAAGTCCTTATGAGGTACATTTAAAGGCTTTTGTTGAATCTTACAGGCATTGTCTGTAAGCACAATCCATGCTCATGACAACCCTGGAAATGAGAGCTTGGGGCACTGCGGGCATGGGTTCAGAGATGGGAGAAGATGTTTACCCTTAAGGCTCAACTTCCTATTATTTCCCTTGAAAGTTCTTGTTCTAACAGATTATCTCTGCTGTGGCTGAACTAGAAATTCAATATTTCCTTGCTCTGATAGTTCCGAGCAGTTCTTATTTATTCCTCGGAGCTGGCTTTGGATCACCTCTCTCAGGTCTCACCTGGAGAAGGCACAGTTCAACTTTCAGCAAATGATTTCCGGGTGGCTCCAGGGAACCACAATCTGTTTTTCTAGTACCCGAACTGCCAGTTTTCTCCTCTCCTCTCAGACTGTAGCCTGATCTTTGGTTTTGATCTCTGATACCCACAGTTTAAGTGTGAGAAGATATCAATATTTGGTTAGAAGAAACTCAGTACCTGAGACCAGAGCTTGCCATTTTTAATGTCTATAAGCAGCTCCTGTGTCTGTTTTATCCATGTATACTTGTTTGGTGATAACCCAATGTCCATTAATCTCTTAGCAGGAATTTTAAATTTTTAATAATGGAGAAAGAATTTCATTTGAAAAGTATTTCCTCAAATTATTGGACAACTGATAGTTGCCTCATAGGTTGACTTCTACCATAGATGAAAAGTCAGAGTAATCGGAGAAACAGAGAGCCTTTAACCCTTGGACACAAGAACTTAATGTTAATGACTTAGTATGAGTAATGTCTACATTTTGAGCCAATTAACTCTTCATGACTAATTACACCTCACCCCAACGGGACAGCAGTCTTTAAGAAGATACCAAGATGGCTTTTTCTCAGTCCAGATGTGGACCTCACAGAGGGCATACAACATAAGGATAAGCAATTCTCTTCAAGTGTTGAGAAGGAAGTTTCATTCTCTGAGAATGCACCTGGTATCTCTCTCTTTTTTGGGGGCACATTTTTAAAAAACAATGTTTCTTAAATACATCTGATCTCTAATTTTTGTTCTGGTTAATACTGTCACCCTCATATTTTGGTGTATCTATCTTTACGGTAAGGATCTCTCTCTCTCTGTCTCTCTCTCTCACCTGTGTGTGTGTGTGTGTATTCATATACAAATGGATAACAGATAAAAGCAGACACTGACTGCTAGTTTCTCTCTGGATCATCAATACCTGTTACAAGTGGTTCTCAACCTTCCTAATGCTGTGACCCCTTAATACAGTTCCTCATGCTGCATTGACCCCCAACCATAACATTACTGTCCTTGACACCTCATAGTTGTAATTTTTCTACTGTTATGAATTTTGATATAAATATCTGATATGTGGATGGTCTTAGGTGACCCCTGTGAAAGGGCTGTTCGACCCCCAAAAGGGCCATGATCCATAGGTTAAGACCTTCTGTGATTCCTAGCTCCCCTCAGCACTTCTCACTCTGCCACCCCCTACACACACACCCTAAACTTCTCCAGCCCCTGAGTTTTACTTCCCTTTTATTGGGGACGTTTATTTTTAGTTCTGTATGAAATTGTTTTATGTACTGTTGGGTGAGGGGCTATCCTAGGTCTAGGGCATTATTTATTGTTTGCAAGTGTTTGCTTTCTGTCGGGGTTGTTTAATTGCTAATGATCTACATGTGCTATCAGTTAAATACATGAGTTCTGAAAGAATAAAAACACCTGAGCTCAGAGCTCGAGGTTCCACAGTTGAGGATGGTGCTTGCCGTGACTGTGGTTCCCTCTGCTGAGGTCTGGCAGGGTTTGAGTCTATGAAAACACCTCCTTGTCCTTCTTGGTGAGCCTCCACAGCACCATAATACTACACCCTTCCCTCAGCTTCTCTTCCCTGTAGTGTGAATGGATGACACTTCAACTTTTATAAAGAGCATAGTATGGGACCTCTGAGAGGGCTCAGTGAGTAAAGTGACTTTTGCCAGTAAGCCTGAGTACCCAAGTTCCATCCTCAGAACCTCCACGGTGAAGGAAGAGAGAGTTGTCTTTTGACCTCTGCACACACACTCAGCAGTGTGTGTCATCCCACAAACACACCACCACACAATAAAATAAATAAAACATAACGTTTTAAAGTATCTTTATATACACTAACACCCAGAAGACAAAAATAGGGACAGGCATTATTGAATCCTCAGACGTTTACAAACATCCCTATTCTATAGAAATCCAAATATTACTTGGCAAAATATTGAGTGTATTAGATTTTTTTTCTCGAGATTTTAAATGCAAAACAAATGTTAAGAGTGTCTTAGTTATTCTTCTTGCCGTGACAAGAATTCTGAGAGAAGCAACTGAAAGATGGAAGAAATGCTGTATTTTGGCTCCTAGTTTGAGGGTACAGTTCACTGTGGCAATAAAGCCATGGTTGCAGGAACCAGAGGCAGCTGCTCACTTCACCTCTGTAGCTACACAGCAAAAAGCAAGGAGCACTTGATTTCAGCTCACTTTTCCCTTTTTATTCATTCCAGAAGCCAAGCTTCAGAATTGACGACTCCCACATTTTAAGGAGGGTCTTCCCACCTCAATTAACCTAACCAACATAATTCCTCAGAGGCATACCCAGAGGCTAATCCCATCTAAATATACCTTCACAGGTGTTCCTGTAGGCCAGTCTCCTAGCCGATTGGAAATCTTGTAAAGATTGCAGTTCGCATCAACCATCATGTTGTGGCAAAACAGAGCCGCAGTATAGAGAAATATGTTTTCAGAATTCAAGCATAATAAGATACATGGACTATAAAATAAGAAAAAAATAGAATAGTGTTGAAAAGCTTTTAAAAATCTCCTCTAAAACCATTAAATAATAGTAATAGTAATAATAATAAGATTAAATGACATACTGTCATTTAAATGATTGAATGTCATATTGCTATAGTATTGTATAGCACTAATGAGGTTTCTTTTACTGATACGTGCTTATTGTCAGTCTAAATGCCAAGCCCCAATATTGGCATGTGGTTACTTTAACTTAAAATGATTTGTAAAAGCTCAAGGCTTATGAAATGTTCGTTTAGAATTGGAAATACCTGTGCAGGGGTATCTATAATGTACAGGTTTTATATTACTATGCACATTTATAGGTATTAAAATTGTATGAAAAAGCACTGGCTATGTATATACATTTAACAAAGAAAACTATGAATTATAAAAACTTTGTTTTTTTTAATTTATCTAAGAATAAATATTTTTAAGCTGTATTTTCTAATTTAGTTGCATTTATAATCTTCTTGTTAGGAGCTTTCAAGACAGAAGACAGAAGCACTGGCTTTGGAATTGTGATAGATACATAGCTTTGAAACTTTATTATTTCCTGATTTTTGCACCATGATATTTTGTGACCACAAGCTAAATTTTAATAATTTTGCTTCTGTGTCTTTAATGGGAATGGAATAAAATGGAATTTTCTACATCTGTTCCACACATTTTCATAATTCATAGGTAATATGCACTAGCCCATTGTGAGAACTCAATATAAAAGGTTAGTTGTTAATATTGTATACACTGAATGTGACAAGCATTAAATCTTCAAATAACCTAAGGTGAAGCTTCACATCCATGAGGACAGTGGAAGAAAATGTGAATTATGTTTTTGCCTTGAATATTTACAGGACACATTTAACTACATTAAGTTCATGCATTCACCTGAGTCAAGTCTCAATTTCCCTTTGAAATACTTTTAAAACTCATGATCATAAATCTTATTCTGCTAAAATCTGACATCTGATCCCCACGAGAACACTTTCAAAAGATCTTCTAGTGACTTAATCAGTGTGCGTTAGACTCTTAGTGCCAGTCGATGCCAGCAAACATACATTAGCACTATCAAGACAGCAGATGCTCAAATAAGAGTTTCACACACTAAGAAAGCACTTTACATGTGTGTGGGGGGCACCTTTTACTTAAATAATATTAGTATGAATGTATAAACTTGACTACATTCTAAAACATTACCAACTAATGTCAAAATGAAAAATGTAATCTATGAGTATGTGGGGAAAGTTGTAAGAAAAGTCATAGGACAAAAAAAAATGGTGAACTATTTCAGCTTGTCTCCTTTGATATCATTGAAATTTTCTGTTTATATGGATTCTTGTTTTAAAGTTTAATGTGTGTGTGTGTGTGTGTGTCTGAGCGCCCATAGTGGTAAGAGCCGTGCTGAGGTGGGCACTGGGAGATGAACTCTGAACCTCTCCGGAAGCACTCTTTATGGCTAGCAGAACCATGTCTCCAGGACTCTTTTAAGAGGCTAAACGGTAGAACTTTACTATTCTTCAACATCCAGTCTTTGCTTTCTTTCTGCATTCCCAGCAAGTTCCTGTGCTACAGAAAATGTGTTTTTAATCCCTTAAGCCACAAAGAGGAGCAGCACCAGGTGTCACTCAACCAGCTTCTACATAGGACCTCCTCAAAGGATGGAGAGCCTCCTTACGCTTCTTATTCTACGCCATATCACATTTTCGAGAAAAAAAAATTGAGACAAGATTCTCACTGTGTAGTTCTGGCTGGTCTAAAACTTACAACATAGATGAAACTGGCCTCACACAGACTACCCTGACTTGCTTCCTTGAGTACCAGGATTAAAGATGTGTGCCATCTTGCTATGTAATTTGACCACATGTTTAAGGAAAGACGTGGTCCTATAGGGACTTGATATCCCTATAGATTTTGACCTTTGAATTTCCACATGCATTTTTCCCTTTGACTTTAAAGGGTGTTTGGGCATAAAAATAACATTGTCTATACTTATTTCATATTGCTAACTTAACTGTTTACATGGATTTCAACAGTATCCGTTTTTTTTCCAAATGCATCTGTCTGTGTAGATTAAGCAAATACAAGTATTATAAAGTTATAGCGTAATAAAGTTGGGATGCCCAAGCAAGAATAAGGAAGTGTGTTCCAGAGAAAGACAAATTTGTTCACAAATTTTGAATTAACTGAAAGGAGCTATTTTTCCTCTTAAAATTAACAGCATAGACAGCTTGGAAAATTTCAGAAGTTATAAAATGCAAAAAAAAAAAAATATAGCCACACAACCATGAAGTATTTAAGTAACTTCTGTATTTATTATGTGTCTTTGTTCTTCACAGTCCCTCCTTTATACGATTACAAGTATGCTGGCTGTTTATTTTGTTCCTTTCGTTTCGATTTTAGGATTTGTGTGTGTGTTTTTCCAGATGACCACAGTTCTGAAAAGCTCTGTTCCCTATGCTGATTTCCAGCTCTACGAAATGTAGTACTGATTGCAGTCTTGTCGCAAAATAATCACATATGGTACGACGCTTCGCTGAGCCATTGTTTGGTTTCAGAGAATACAGAAAACATTTCAGGCAGTCAATAGTAAAATGAAGTTTTGGCTTGTTTTTACTGAACATTTTTCTTACGGTCACCCTCATCCCTGGATATCAACCCTAAGTTTGAACTCTTAACTGAGTAGAGGGAGGGAGGTTGATAGTGTCACATGGGACTGTGGAAGAAAACACCGAACAAAAACGTGCTACCCACTCTATGCTCAGATACCAGAATACTGTCCTGTTGGGTTCAACCACACACCAGAAAAATTAAATTTGCCTCAGAATATAATTCCCACCGTGAAAGAGTTTAAAGTTTTTACCAAGTAGGCCTTCTTAAAAAGTTCTAAAATAAATCTCTAAATTAATTTCTAAAATATCTTGCTTAACAGTACACTACAGCCAGTATATAAACGTTATATTAAATTTTTCATTTTTCCCAGAATTTTTGTCTTGATGTTGTAACTGAGATATCTTTATTTTATTAGGGAAAAATAGACTATATTCCTCAAAATATAAAGCAGAGAAATGAGAGAGGTTCCACCTTTTAACCAGCCTCAGAATCCATACCTATCTCTGGGTCTTCTTTAACTTTCTGGGGGACTATGTTAATAATTCATTAGTTAGATAAAAACATTGATTTCTTCTGTGCAGAAATGAATAACTAAATGATTGTTCTAAAATTATATACATCCATATATATATATATATATATATATATATATATATATATATATGGAAAGTTTTGAAACCTGTAAAGTAACAAAATTAGTAAATTATTATTCATTTATTCATTCAACATTTTCCAACTACGAAGCAAAGAAAAAGGTAACACACACACACAGAAACAAAAACAAAACTTTGGGATACAGCACTTGTCTGGCATGCACAGGATCTCAGGTCAGGTTCCTAATAATCAAAGCCCAGTAATTAAAATTTTGAGATCAGTAATAAATGTTCAAAGTAGTAGCTGTCATTTTATATATATATATATATGTATATATATATATATATATATATATATATACACACACACACACATACATACATATATGTTTATATATGGTGTTTGATCATATTTATGTTCTACATTCCACTACCCATCCTTACCCTCATGCTGGTCATCTTCCCAAATACAATTTGAATACAAACAAAACATTTGTCTTATCTAATGTTTTGGGGGTTTATTTTGCTATTGTTTTTGGTTTGTCTGTGTTGTTGTTGTTGTTTTTGGCTTTGTAACAGTATGACTTTTCATATCTAGTCACCTGTTAAGGGACACTAAGGCTGATTTTGTAACTTGGCATTTTTGAATGACATCTTGATAAACATGGACAATCGGGTGTCTCTATGAAATGTTGACTTGAATTCTTCCAGATGTGAGTTTTCTGGGCAGTTTGATGCTTCGATTTTTCGTTATTATTTAAAGACTCTGTTTAGTAATCTCCAAGTGTGTAAATGTTCACGTTTTTCTTAATTTTTTGTTAGCATTTCTAGGTGTTTGCTTCTTAGAATTAGGCATTCCAAATGGGATAAAGAGTGTATATCAATACAGTTTTTTTTTTTATTTTAATTCCCTGAGGTCTAAGTATGTTAGATATTTTTAAGTATATTTACTAACCTTTTTATTTATTGATTGGAATATTTTACTTTTTGGTGGTTTCATTGGCTTTCTTTTTTTCTTTCTTTTCCTGTTTTTCTGTTTTCTTTCTCTTTTTCTTTTGGTATGTATAGTCTCAGTGTTTACTCTCGGCCATGTAAGACCTGACAAGAGGCCAGGATATCTTTTGCCTTATGTAGGCCACCTCTAAGTTGGGGTTCTTTTGGAATGTTTATCAATATTTATATATTTAAGTCATTTCTATTTCTATTTCTAGTCTATTTCTATCTCTACTAGTTTCAAATCTCACTGTCTCAAATTAGGTTTGTTTTGTTTTGAATTGATTTTGTTTGGGTTGAGGGATGAGGATTTTGTGTCACTAGTGTAAATGTCAATAACCAGTTTTCCCAGCACTATTTTCTAAAAAATTGTCATTTCTCTCATGATGTTTTTAGCACAATTTTGTTCTCTATTCCTATTTATGTCGATTGTATTTCTTTTCTTGCCTTATTGCTTTTCCTAATAATACAAGCAGTGTGTCAAATAAGATTTGAAAAGGAGGACTCTCTTGTGCTGTTCCTTTTTTTTTTTTTTTTGGAGAACATTATTTGTTTTTTCTCTTAAATTGTTTTGGCTATAGGATTAAATTTCATGAATCTTATTTTATGTTAAAGCATGATTTTTGTTTTTTTGCTTTGTTTTGTTTTTCTCAGAGGTGTTATCATAATGGGACACTAAATATCATCAAAGGAATTTCTTGACTCCATAGATAGGGTAATTAAATCAGTCTAATGAAATCTCCTAAGTTCTCTACTTGGTTGATAAATAAGTAGTCTCCATTCAGGCATCAAATTAGAATTCTTTGACAAAAGCAAACAAACAAAAAATAAAACATGATTTTTATTTTCTTACCTTCTTTTTAAAATTTTCTTTTGAGAATATATTTTTTAGAAATATACTCTGATTATGGTTTCTCCTTCCTCAACTTCCCTGATGTCCTTCTTAACTCCCTAAATTTTGTTATTTTTTTGGAATGCCTGTATGCTTTTTAATGAGAAAGAGCACAGGAAGGAGTTTTAAATAATATACTTAAATTATATTCACAAAATTATTCCTATAGCAGGAAGTGTTCATAACATTAGGACACCGGTTCATTATAATTATAATAGTCCTACAAATTAGAATAATAGTTTTAAACATAGACCTTATTCCATAAATATTTATCAAATCAATTTTTATTTAACTTATTCTACTACAAAGAAATTAACCAGATATTTAAATAATTGAACAGATTTCTTTACTTCCAAATATGTTTATAATCTAGATAGATTTTAAATGTTTCTAAAATTCAGTTTATTTTTATGTAAATAAATTGGTAGTATACATGTATTTAACTATAGCTATATCAAAATGTAATTATGTATGTAATTGTAATACAGTACAATGCAATATATATGTATATACAATACAAAATATAATACAAAGCAATAATATGTATAAATTTGTTTGTATTATATACAATATAATTACCAATATTATATATGAATCAGTCTGAGAGATAGTAACGTGCATATTCTTAGAGCCTCTGTGATTTTTAGATTGGTTCTCTTTACTTTTCCATTATTTCTTTTGTTTTTGAGATTATAATATAATTACATTGTTTCTCACTTCCATTTTCTTCCCTTCAAAAGCTCTAATGTACTCCATTCTTGCTCTGTTTAAAATTCATGGTCACTGTTTTTATTATTATTATTATCATCATTATTAGTAGTATTAATAGTAGTAGTAGTAGTAATATCTTGGTTTTTTTGAGACATAGTTTCTCTGTTGTAACTCTGGCTATCTTTGAACTCACTCTATAGACCAGGCTGGCCTTTGACTCATAGAGATCCCCCTGCTTCTGCCTCTTAAGAGCTGGAATTAACGTGGTGGTGCCTCTGGTTTTATTAATTGTTATACAGACACATACATATATACATACATACATACATACATACATATACACACTCACACAGATTCACCCTCCCAGATTCACAGACTTACACACACACATACACTCATACACACAGTCACACAGATATTCTCTCTCTCTCTCTCTCTCTCTGTCTCTCTCTCTCTCTCTCTCTGTGTCTCTCTCTGTCTCTCACACACACACACTCCTAAATACTTAATTACAACCTGCTCAGACTGTATAGTGTGACTTGTGTGTGTGTTTTCAGGCCTGAAAGCACTAGGATAAACAGTGTATTGTTCCCTGGGTCTCTTAATTTTACTAGGGAGCTCTGAAGTCTATAGCAGCAAGTCTGGTGCTGGTGTCTCAAAGTGTCAGTAGTCAGCATTTCAATAAAACTAAACCAGGTGATCCCTGGAAGCCTATCTTAATTATAAAGACGGTGATTTAATACCCAGAGGGAAACAAAGCACTAAGAATGACTTGTTTACACAGCGCAATCACATCATGAACTCTCAAAAGGAATCGCACTTCAAGTTTTGGTGCAGTTTTCCTTATACATGGCCATTAAAAGTGTGGTATCTTGGAACTTCCAGGAAGTGTGATCAAATGTTAGGCAAGAGCCCAATAATGCTACTTATCATAGATTATCTTCTATCTCCTATAAGATAGATGTGTGGAATTAGAATACCAGATTCTGATGTTATAACATGAGACCTATGAAGTCACTGCTCACATAACATTTGTTAGCTAGAAACATCTGAACTTTCCTCCAAAGAATAATCATATTTTAACCACATGCAAAAGATCCTCAAAATATTCCTTGGGAGTTTGATAACACTTTCTCTGGTTTTCCATGCAGTGGAACATACAGTGAGTGTATGTTCGGTATGGTAGACGAATAACTGAAATATCTTACAGTGTGAATTTTATGCTACAAAATACTTTGCACACTATTCCTTCACGCTTTCACTGTAGGTGCCTACTGCATGAAAAGTGCCATATTTAGAAGTCAGCACTTTGAAGTCAGCCTAGAATCTCATTTTAATAATATTTTCAATAAAGTGTCGGAATATTTATTTATATGTTACGAAGCCATCTTCCCTCTTTTCCACTTTGCCATTTCTCCATTTTGCTACTCTCCACACACTATTAAAGAAATCACTTAAAATTTTACCTTGCCGTGGTGGCACACTCCTTTAAATCCAGCACTTAGGAGGCAGAGGCTGTCAGATCCCTATGAGTTCAAGGCCAGCCTGGTCTGCAGAGTGAATTCCAGGACAGCCAGTGTTACAATAGAGAAACCCTCTCTAGAAAACAAACAAGCTAATAAAAAATTTCCATGCAGATATTTCAGGCATACAGTGTTGTAGTTTGGCTATCTTTTGCAGATCATGTTTTAGAAACAGTTTTCAGTGTGATGATACCGAGGGGTGGTGGTTCCTTTAAATGGTGGTATCAAACAGTGGTTATTAATAACAAACCATCCTGGAAGCACTAAGACAGTTCCCATGGAATATTTATTAATTCCCATAAGAGTAAGTTATTATGCAAAACCAAGACTCCCCTTTCCTTATCCCTGATTCCTGACTTTTCAGGTGAGTTTTTCTCTCTGGTGTCCTGATATTATACCATCACTTGCTCTGATGCGATATGGACAGAGAGTCTGACCTAGTACAATGTTGTTTGTACTTTCAGCTTCCAAAGCGGAGATGTGCATGTATCTTTTCCCCACAATATACCCAACCTCGGTTATTTTGTTACAGCTCTAAAAAATGGTCTACTTTATTCAGGATACTAAAAGATTAGCTATGGACGCTTTGAAACTAGAGTACTTTTGACATCTCCCTAATCATAGTAAAATCATTAACTAGTAAGACTGCAATATGACCGACCGTACTTTCATGAATAATGAAATTGTGTGTGTTTGACACATTTTATAGTGTAAACACGCTATTTAGAAGGTTCAATTATAGACTCAGATTGCCTGCACTCATTTCTTTGTTCTAACACTAGACTGTGGTTTAGATTTGAGTCAGTTAACTCACTGTCCTTTGCTTCCTCTTCAATCTGATCTGCATGTTCATAGCAGCATGCATTTCATGAATAACTATGGATAATGAATTAATTACATTCATTATTCTTCCAGCTATAAGATTATATAGATTACTGCTAATGTTCATAACATTTTGCATGTTAAACAAACATGTAGTTTGTTCTACAAATCTCCATATTTCATTCTGTGATTTGAGCTCTGTGCTTTATTCATAGGATGAATAGCCTTTGATGCGCTGGTTGCAATTAAACTGTTAATTACAGAGGTTACGGGAGACACTTGTGCTGTGTGGAGGATTCCATTATGAGCTCTATTCTGACTTTCCATATCAGCTGCAATCACTCTAAAGAAAAGTTGAAGTCAGCTTTTATTTTAAAAGTGCCTTAAACATTTCAGTGAGATAATTTAATGTATTGGTTTAATGGAACTCTCATGATACAGTAGAATAAATGGGCTGTTAAGAATATTGAAAGAATTAGGGAGCGGGGAATTTAAAGCACTATATTCAACTTTTCTCAGACATTCTAAATGTAACCATTAACACACAGTTCCCTGCTAAAATACAGCATACTTGAAAAATCTTTTTTCTTTTCTTCTTTTTATGATTTAGGAATGGTAGCTACAATATGTTCAACGAGTGAGTTTTATACGTTCAAGAGCACTCCCGAAGCATAATTGGGTTGATTTTCCTATGGAGCTAAATTACCTATTTAGTAAGAGATTTAAGGAAATTGTCATACAGAACTATCTAGAATTATCTATAATACTGGGGTGGATTTTCAAAATCTTCCCAGTATATAATTAATGAGAATAAGTTAGTGCTTTAGAAGACTAAAGCACGTTTGAAAGTTCACCTCATAATGAAAACCTCAATTTATTAAATATATGCCACACAGATGACTGCATATGTAACATCTTTTATTTAATTTTATTTAATTTCTGAGTAATTGTTGCTATAGTTGAGGTCAGCACCACTCCCCGTAAATTTTACTTTGCTTAAAATTTAAGCAGGAGCAGAGGTTCATGGAATTCATTTCCACTTACGATTCTAACCTACAGTTTGAAATGAGAAATCTTGGCATGGAAAAAAAAAAAAAAACCAGAGCGAGACATTATATTCCAGACATCTTAACCTGTGGACAGATTTGAGACTGTGTCCTGTGCTTGTGTGAGCTATTTGAAAAAAATCTGTATCAGTTTCTACAGGATCCTTTCAGAAAACAATTTTTAATTCTCCTAATTGACATATAACAACTGAACATATCTATATGTCTCCTTTCCCCTATTATTATCAGCTTAAAACTGTTATTATAATAAATAATTATACCTTAGTATACCTTATTATTGTATTAGCTTATTTTTTATATATAAGTTATATACACTTATTATATATAACTATTACCCTGTTTCATTTGAACACTAAGTAGTATTCTGGTTTATGGATGCTACATTATTTATCTATTCAACTGCTGTGCTGCCCACTGTTTACATCAACAAGACACAAGGTAAGTTTGTCTGGGAAGAGGAATCCTAATGTCAGCAAAAAGCCTCCGTAGATTGGCCTGCGAGAAAGCATGTAGGGCGTTTCTTGATTGATGATTCATGTGGAAGGGATCAACCCTTTGTGAGACTTGCTCCTCTTGGATAGAGGGTTCTGGCTTGTATTAGAAAGTAGGCTGAGCAAGCCGCGAGGAGAAAGCTTGTAAGCTGCACTTTCTCGTGACTTCTGCTCCAGTTCCCGCCTTGAGTTTTTTGCCTTGAATTCCTACCCTTATCACCTTCAGTGATGGGTACTGGGATGTGGTACAGTTGTAAGAAACAACTGTAGGTTGTTTCCTGTTACGGCGCTTTATCACAGCAGAAACCCTAACTAAGATGTCTACTGAAGACTGTCTTGGTTGCCTCAAAATGTGCAACTGTGAATAAAGTATGTGTGCACATCTTTGTGTATGTCTTTGCACCGACGTCATTTCTCAAGTCCTTTGTTTACCTGCCTGTGAGTGTGGTTGCTTGCTGTGCCAGGGGAAATGTGTGGATGATTTTGTAAGAATCTGTCAGCGCTTATTCCACGAAGCCTGTGAGCTTTGTATCCCTGCTGGTCTTGTTCCATATTCTCTTGGGTCTCCTGTGCCATAGGATCCCAGATGTGGGCTGTTGTTTGAATCTTCATTTCTCCCTTGACCACAGAGATGGAGTCTTACCTTTCCTCATTCATATTTGGCTACCTGGATATAAAATGTTTTTATGGGGCTAATGCAATATATATCTATGTATTCACACTATATAGTCAGATTACATGGTCAGATTACATTGTGATTACATCACAATACATGGTCAGATAAATAAAATCATATGGACATTTCTAAAAACTATGTAATGAAAATTGCTTTTAGAGTCACCAGGAGACACATTCTAAAGGATCCCACTCGGTAAATGTTCTCTTAATGTAAAAATAAATACGTATAATTTTCTCTAGAAAAAAAGTAATTTAAAAATAAGAGAGCTGCAGAGATTATTCCAGTATTTTTGAGAATTCAGAAGACAAAGTTATCTTTAGTTTCTCCCACACCTTACGTGTTCTATGCCTACTTGGTTTCCAACCTCAGCTCTCTTGACATTTTTTTAAAAATATGAAATAAGTTAGTGGGAGGTATCCTGGGGTTCTACGACTTGGCATTTAGCAATGATGACTATGTTCGCTTCACTGATTTTAGGCAATATAAATGTATATAAAGCAGAATATGCAGCAGATATGAGTCTTAAGATTTGTTTTGGAGAAAACCTGTAGAAATCTCCTTACAGAATTTAAGGATTCATGGAAAATGGGAAGAGAATCACATCCTGGAAACAGAAAATACCTGAGCAGTTTGAATTCATCTTGTCATGATATATTGGACCAGTTCACTTCAACTAGTCCGAAATGTGAAATGATAAGCCTGGGTGATTCATTTAAAAAAAAATCATTATAGCAAATGAGTCATGTTTGTTGAATTATAATTTAAAAAATCTGAATGTAAAACAAAATCACTATAAAATCAGATTCAGGTTGTTGAGATGGCTCAGCATGTAGAGCACTTGGTATCAATCAATCAAGTAATCCTGATAACCTGAATTAGATTTTTCTGAACCCACGTAGGGGTACATGATAATGGACTCCAATTAGCCATTTTCTGACCTCCACCTGTGCTTAAATAAATACAATGTTAAAAAATCTGCTTTAAATATTGCTGCTCACATTTTGATATATTTCTCTTCAGTATCTGTAGCAGAACACATGGAAGAAGTTTCAGTTACTTCGGTCTCTTTAAAAACACAAAATGGCAGTTGACTAGGTTTACGTACGCACCCCAGGTGTGGTAGATGTTTACGAGTTGGATTTGGAAGGCTTGATGCAGGTGGCTCTAATTTGGTTAGGGGCAGTCGTTCTGGTACCTGTAGCTTGATTTTAGGATTGTGTGCCGCATAGGTTTATGGGAAATTTTGGCTTAGGATACAAAAGGTCTGAAGGCCTGAGAGTGGGTGTTGGTTGGTGGTTTGTCCATCATTAGTGTGTTGATTCTTACTTAAAAGAACAAAGGTTGGAGAGATTGAGTTTACAGACCATGAGCTGAGACGCTAGTCTGACTCACTGTCAGCTAGTCCTCTTCAAGCTTAGGACAGCCTAAAAGAGGCTGTGAAGATTTCTACCTTTCTCTCATTTTATATAAGGCCACCTGCAAAAGCAGTGAAGATTTTTCTATCCTTCCTTTCTCTTTCCCTAAATTGAGAGTAAAAGATTATATTTAACAACTACAAGTATCAGTCCCATTAATGTGGTTTAAACATATATATATGCAGATATGTGTAAATTTAGTCATGTCTAGAACTGTCACACTCTGTGATGTATTAAATTTCCCATTAAAATATTTTTAAATTATGAGAACATTGTCATGGCTTTGATCATGATATGTAGTATTAAAATATGATGTTTTTGTGTGTGTATGTATATTATACATTCTTTACTTTTCTGGTATTTGTGAATGCTGCCTTTGGACTTTATTGTTGCTTTTCTTCTTCAACTTATAAAGATTTCATCTATTTTCTAATGTTCTCAATGTCTGAATTTACATTGCATAGACGAGTCCAGTGAATATTCTTCAGGGTGATGTTTCAATCAGTTTAGCTTCCAGAAAGATTGTATTAAATTTCACTCCCTGTAGCAATATTTAAAAGCGATAGCTCAGTTTCCATTTCATAGAATAGAATTTGATCCTTATTTTACCCTATTTCCTACAAGCTTCATTTTATTTACTTGTATATATGATACGTATTTACTTCTCATCCTTCATCAGGGTCTGCCTAACATTAGGAATGCAAGGAGTAAATAAATTGGTAGGTTTCTGACACTTTTGATCAACAGAGAAACATGGACAGGAATGAGACAACCTCAAAAAATAAAATTGTGAAATTGCACCTAAGGTAGTACAAAGGCACTATGTGGTAGAAGGAGAAGCTATCATGAGGATAATAAGCTGATATGTAAATAGCTCATTGAACCTACAACGAAAGAAAGTCGACCCATCATTAGGAAAAATGTAGTGAAGCCTATTCTGAAAAGACAAGTGTGTGTGCAAAGTCTCAAGCATAAGTAGGGGTACAGTTCTTTGGTAAAATAAGCTGGACAGATAGGTTAATTTACAAAATAAAAATTAAGTATGATTGCTCTTGGTTCTGAATGAGAAGCCTCCAAGAATATTAAAATGGAGAATAACTATGATTGATATAATGTTTTCATCCTTTTTGGATTGATTTTATTATTTTACAATTTTATATGTTCATAATGCATTCTGGTTGTTCTCGCCTCCGTACTCTCTCTTATCCCCCTCCAATCTTTGTCATCTGTACCTTCCCTACCAGCCTTGTTCCTAGATTCCTGATGTGGTTTTGTTTTATGACCCTCCAGAGCCATCTGTGTGATCATTTGAATGCAGCTAACTCCTGGAGCCTGGTGGGGTCACCCGTGGGCATGTTACTGGCCCCTTTCCTTGAATCTGCCAGTAGCTAATAGTCCAACCGTCAGGGTAAAGACAGCCAGCTATGTCCCCCTCCAAATATGCAATATGCATTCAGTGTAGGTCCACAGCTGCTCTGAGTTCATGATCTCAAGTACGGCCAGAAGGTGACTTTTCACGATTTTCTTGGGTTCTTACATTTTTTCCCCTGTCATGGGATTCTTACATTCTTCCTTCTACAATGCGCCTTAAGCCTTGATTAGGGCTGAGCACTCACCTGTCATTTATTTTCAACACAACTGTCTTCAATAGTTTTTAAAAATGTATTCTCTTTGCCCGAGCATGTGCGCCTGTGTGTAAGTCTACGCACTATGTGCAGGTGGTGCTCCTGGAATTGGAGTTGCCAGTGGTTGTGAGCTGCCATGTGCAAGCTGGGAGCCACACCCATGTTCTCTATGAGAGAAGCCAGTGATCTGAACCACTGAGCTACCTCCAGCCTAATTCTTCTCAATTATTTTACTTGTTTTGTTTTGTGTTTTCAAGACAGGGTTTCTCTGTTGCAACTCAGGATGTCCTGCAACTCACTCTGTAGACAAGGCTGGCCTAGAACTCATAGAGATCCACCTGTTTCTGCCTCCCAAGTGGCTGAGATTAAAGGAGAGTATCACCATCACCCAGCTTAATTATTTTTACTTTTATCCACATTAGCAAAGCTATTTTTACTTTTATAACTATTTTAAAGTTTACATGGTTTAATATACTTATTCTAATCAGAAAATAATTAATGTTAAATAGTTAATTAAAAAAAAATCAATAAATTTACCACAGGCTTAAATCTTACTACAAAGGTATTCATTATTTTATCCTAGAACCCAATTATTTTCCAAACTATAATTTATGAAAAAAAGAGGGTTTTGTTTTTTCGTATATCTATCTGCATGACCCTCAAAATGCTTCAGGAAAAAGAAATGTCTACAATGTGTTATTATTCCTTTTCAAGACTATAATCTTGTAGATGGCTCTGCACAAAACATATAAGAGAAATAGTTAAAAATAAATACCTTTTCTTTATACTTGGTCATGATGAGTGAGATTTCGTGGGAGAGTGTTGGCCAAGAATGCCTTCTGTTAAGACGACGCAGGATTTGCAGAACTGACAAAGACAGCAGCTGCTCTGTGGACTTGTCTGTGAGATGATTCAAACTTGAAAATACACAGTCGCTGACCAAAAAAACCAAAAACGTGTAACTCAAGGGAACTGACCCAATATTTAACAGAAAATTGGCTAATGTCTCAATGAGTATCCCTAGGTTATAAGAAACTCCAATACAGTGATCAGAAGTTCTTATATCTGACTCTTCAAACGTGTGGATTGTGTGTAACAAATGTCAGCATCTATCCGAATTCACTTGAACTGGATGCTGTGGGAGACTTCAAGGTATCTATCTATAGTCGTTTTAAAACTCTAGGGAAGACGATTTTATGTTGTCATTAACTTTTTATAAAGGAGTAATGGAATGCAGGTAAGAAAGCATTGTCTCCTGCATTCTGTGACTCTAGTTGAACGTGACCAGTGATGCTTTTAGAAATGTCTAAAAGAAATAATTATGCAGAAGTACACTGAAGGAAAAGATGGAACTGAGTGTGACAGGACATTAAGAGTCTGGGTTTATTCTAACTCTACATCTCCACCAATAAACTCAGCGTACATTAAAGAACCATATCAGATTTTGTGTGAGTCCCTCTGTAGTGTACCGTCTCCTTTCCTTTCTCTTCCTAACACATTTTTAATGACTCACATTATCCTGGAGAGGCCAGTTTCACTGCCAGCTAAAGGGTCAAGGCATGGTATGCTTGCAAATCAATCAGTATATTACAATCAGTATATAGAACAGAACACACCAGAAAAATCAGGATGAATATCTAAATTTTGTTGGAAATGCTAGGAAGACTGCCCTGTTATTTTCTGATGGGTAGTGGAGTACATAGATGTGTGTCCTAGAATTTCTCTATGCATTGCCACTACACATATCTATAGCTCTCTAACAAAAATCTCAGTGTGTTAAAAAAGAATGGAGTAAAAGAATTTCAGAAAAACAGTTCTATTAACTCTGGGGACCACCAGGAATGCCTATATACTTTACATTATTTTGGTTTTTATAAGACAGTGTATCCTGTAGCCCAGGCTAGCCTCCAACTCCCTGTGTCTATATCCCTGTAATTGTGGATATAATATAATTTTTATAAAGAAGAACAAGAAAATGTAGTATTAAGTGATGAGGAAGGGTAGAAGGCAGACCAAAGAACAAATGAGCCATGGAAGAGGTATTAAGCTAATTTCTTTTCTAGTTTCAACTTTGTCATAGTTATTTTTCTTTCTTGTGATGGGTAAGTGCATAAACATACAACCGAGAGTGGAAGTATAGAACCCTAAAAAAACTCCCATATTTTACATAACTGTTTATAAATGTGTATTCTAACTATATAGAGTTTACTGAGATGTACAGAGTTCAGGATGGGCAAATGTTTGAATGACAACTTGAATCAGTCTTTTATTATTTGTGAGTTGATTTCAATAAAGTGATAGCAAACACATGAAATACATAAAACATAAAATCTATTTTTTTATCATATGACCTCATTAGAGAACTCGGGTCCGAATTAATCTGAAGCTGTGTCAGGTAAATTAAGAAATAAATGGCATGAAGCCAACTGTGCTAATGCGGACCCCAAATTCCAGTATTTGGGAGACAGAGGCAGTAGGAGCACAATATCAATGCTGTCCTTACTCATATAGTGAAGTTAAAGCCTGCTTGAGGAACATGAGACCCTGACGCAAACAAATGAAAGCAACAAAAATGAGATTTGACATTTTGGCGAGCTGTATTCTACAGGGTCTGTTGCCGACACAGGTGGTATCTTCAGATGTTCAGGGTATATGGGATATTGGCTGTCATATTGTATTTTATGTCTCCACACTACATGTTTGAAGAACACAAATAGCTACTGTCTACAGCTGATCCCCCTACCGGAACTGAGAACTAACAGATCAAGATTAAGAAAGGGTTCAGTTGTGGTGGTCGTTAGAGGGTACAGTTCTTCTTTGTGGAGAAATCAGAGCAGCAGAAGTATGAGGCCATTAGTTACACTTAGGACCACAGTCAGGATTGGACTTCTGCTGGTCTACCCACTTTCTCCCTTCCATTCAGTCAACGACTAGAGCATAAGGGTCAGTGCTGCCCACCTGCATGGTGAGCCATTCCTCTTCAGTTGAACCTTTCTGAAAACACACCTGGAAGTATGTTTCCATGGCGATCGAAATCCAGACCAGTAAACAATGAACATTAACCATCAGAGTCCACGAAAGAAAAATATTTTCTTTTGTGCCCCTCCCCCCGCCCTATTACCTCACTTCCCCTTACCTAGAGAGCTATCACTCAATAAATCATAAGACATCTTTGCTTCCTGCCCTTCGCCACCATTCTAAGAGTCTTTCTCTAACTCAGAGAAATGGCAGCTTCTCTGCTGCTCAAAGCCTGAAGCCTCTACCCGCACTTTACATTTTCTCTTTGGAAGCCTGGGGTTCATAGTCTGCTCTCACAGCCTTGCTATCCCAGATGATCTGAATGCCTTTGCTTCTTGATATTACAGTTTTTTAACCAATATTTGCTTTGCATCATGAGTTTGGGAGACAGAAAAGACAGACTAAAAGAGACTTAATTTTGTGGAATGTATTTTTCCAGCATTTTAAATGTCACTGTGTTGTCTTAAGGGATTTCTGTGTCTATGATATAGAAATGCTTGTAGATACAGCAATAAACTCTGGTTTATGCTTGGGCAATTTTCTCTTAAGACCTAAGTGCAAATCTACCATGTGATATTATTCTGTCTACTAGAGACTACTCTTCTCTTCCTCCTCTTCTTCCTCCTCCTTCTTTCCTCCCTTACTTCTTTTCTTCCTCCTCTTTCTTCCCCTTCTCCTCCTCCTCCTCTTTCTCCTCCTCCTCCTCCTCCTCCTCCTCCTTCAATTTAATCCAGGACCTAAGACACTTATAGGAAACAAATTGGGGCGTAATATAAAAATAACCAGCCAGTAGAAAACTTTTAAAGGTGAAGTGAATTGTGTGAGGAAGGAGACAGGAAACAAGCCAGCATTTGAATAGAAAGCACTGAAAAGGTTTAAGCTATTGGAGACAGACTGGAATAGGTGACCCATTGCCCTGTCCCAGTCTGATATTCCATTACACCTTCACATAATAGAGGGAAGAATAGTGAGGAGGAAAGTGGCAAGCAATGCTGCTTTCATTTTGAAGTTAAATACAATCTCAACATTTCCATCTTTCATGTTCCTGACGAATAGGAGATACGGTGACATTTGAGTTTGACCTAAAATTCCTTAAGACTTTTTTTTGAATGTTTCTCTAACTGTGCTAAACTTTTTAAAAACTTATATCAATTCCAGGAGGAAAGTAGAATACTTTGGGGAATTTTATTTTAAGATGGAATGTTTCAGAGAAGTTAGTTAGCATCTTGAAGGCTCTAATAGAGCTATTTATTAATGCTAATGAAAAGAAACTGGAGACCAAAATACACTTGAAATGATATTTCAGGTTCTGACTATGTAGCACTGTATTATGTGCAAAATACTCTAAAAGCTGTGTGCTTATGCACCTTTATGCTTTGCAGGTAGAGGTGTAAACTACAGTCATTAAAAAGAAAAAAAATCATTTAAAATACAAATACAAATGAACTTACTTTCTGAAAAAATACAACACAAGCAGAACACATCTTAAAATTTCAATTATGATTTACTTTTATGTTACTTTCTAGGATCAAAATATGAAAGCCAAAATTCATGTGACTTTTAAAATGAGCAAACAATTTCTGTGCAATATGAAGTACCTGAAGTTTAAGTTCCACTGCCACTTACAAACATATAGAGTATCTAAAAAATATTCCCCTTGGGCAGTGGTGGCACACACCTTTAATTCCAGCACTTAGGAGGCAGAGGCAGGTGGATCTCTGAGTCTGGTGCCAGCGTGGTGTACAGAGTAAGTTCCAGGACAGCCAGAGTTGCAATGAAGAAATCCTGTCTTGGAATAAAAAGAAAAATAGTCCTTCAAAATATATCACAGTGAAGAATTTTTAAAAATCCAAAATCAAAAGCATAATATTACTTACATACACATATATATTATATATTATAATATTAAGTATTATAGAAATATATAGAAATGATAGAAATAGAAATAGTATTAAGTACCTTATACCATTTTGTGGTTTAAAACTTACTTGTTTTATTAAGTTACTATACAAGAGGAATTTTTTTTTGTCTGTTCTTTTCCAGACTGGAAATTAAAAACAAGAAAAAGCATGGCATGAAATCACACTTAACTACAGGTTTCTTCACCAAGCCAGCCATTAACCTCTTCAAGATGGTATGAGAATATTCAGTATGTTACAGAAAATACACTGAGTGGTGTTAAGAACGAAGTCTGAACTCTCTCAGCGAAACACAACAGGATGTGGCAGAGCATCACTTGGGACTCTAGGAAGGAAACCTCTCTGAGGGTCCCCTAAGAAAGGCTCACAGCAGGCTGACTTTTGTTTCGATGCATAAAGGAGATTCCAAAAAGAGAGAGCAATGTCCCCATACGCTTCCTTCATGCAGACCTACTTGGAAGATGACAGGGAGAAACATCAAAACTCTTTCAACAGCGTTGACAACTTTTACTAAGAAATTTTGAAGGGACAGACAAGGAAAAGTTAAAGCTTAGAAGCAAGACAAAGAGCGACAAAGTCAAGGAGATGAGGAAGCTAAGACAAATATCACTGTTCCTAATAGACCACTGTCTACCTTCCAGTTATATTGTATATGTGGCCCAAAGATCAGTGGCAGAAACACAAGTCCATCCATGTAGGATGTTTAAAACTTGGGTCAGATATGTCTGAACTGTCCACCAAGATAAACCATCCTCTAAACAAATAACAGCAATAAATGTGATGAAAGATCTAAGGAAAAGGTGAGATATGAAAAGGACGTTGTCTACTGTGACAGGGCTGTTAAAGGGAAGAATGGCCAACAGGCTCAAAATGAACCAGATTACAAAGAGGAGTAGGAATAAGAGCGAACAATGAAGAATGAGGATAAATGATTCCAGCTTTGGGGCGTGTGGACTGTGTGTATGTTCTAGTGGTTGCACGGCAATCTTGTGACTTTCAGAATTGAGCAGGTCATTATTAGCTTTAGGATAAACAGATTTTTGTATAAGAAATACTTTGATAAGAAATCTGTCTTTAAAAGATATATATATATATATACACATATGTGTGTACATATGTATTATACAATATATACGTATATATATATATATATATATATATATATATATATAGTATAATTTCTAGCTGCACAGTAAACTATTTATTCTCTATCCCAAAGTAACTATATTGATTACCCTTCATCAAAAAGTTTTTTTAAATTTATTTCCGATGAAATTTATCACAGAAATCTACAATGAGTCAAAATGCAGAGAATGATAGAATACAGGGTGCCCAACCTCAATTGCTTTATCTACAAGGAAACCCCTATGCTTAATGCTCAGGGGACTTCGTGGGAGAAGGGCCAGAAGACTGTAAGATACAGAGGCCAGAATGCGTGCCTTTGGTATAACAATAGCTAGAAGTAACCTTTCAAATCTAATCCATGGGGTTAATCGCTGACTTATAAAAAAGCCCGAAGCATTTTCCGTAAGAGATCCTCATTATTCCATACCAGAAAAGCCTACATCTCCAACAGAAGGGGGTAAAATAGAATTGTCTGCTACTTCCAAACCTCTGGCATCATCTTCTGTTAGTTTACTCAAAGGAAGATGAAGATGCTTAAGCTATATCTGAATACCATTCTGAATCCTTTCATATCTGAATACAATTTTGAGCAGATTGATTTAAAAGTATTCATATTTGGGCATCCATCAACTGATTCATTCATTCATTGAGATGATTTGAGGCAAGACTGACAAGATATCTTCTGGCTCCTTCAGTATGCACACATTCTGTAGAGTCATATTTCCATTCCACCCTAACCATGTCTATGGCAACTGCACATTTCATTCTCACTCATTAAAGTCCAAAGCCAAGAATAATCTCTAGTAATTGCTTTTTTGCCCAAGTTGCTTTCTGACTCGCTGTCCTAGTTACACTCTTATTGGAAGGTCATCAACTTGTCTCCCATTCATTTCATTTACTACAAAGAAAACATAGACTTCTATTACTTAATAAGGACCCAGCTCATAATCACAAGTGAAAGGTGTTCATGTCTATTATTATTTGACATGACTTGCAGTGTTTCTTCATTTCCTCTTTTATCAGAGTTTTAATTGGCATTTTTTAATAAGTAGACTATAAAACCCTTGCATGATAAAGGAGACAATAGCTGGCAAGAATGCCCGTTGTTAACAAGCCCATGAGGTCATGTGAAAAGGGAGAGGAAAGCCTTAAAAAAGGTTCTTTGATGATAATTTTACTCTTTGAAAAGTAGTTGTAAATTATCTTTTCACTGGCACAGCAGAATAAGAAGTCATTGAAGATGTGCTCTAATTAGGAGACCACTTAAATTTGAATGAGGAATGAAAGGGTTGTTATTTCCATGCCTGTTACTGAGGCTTGAATGAGAACTCTCTCCATTAGGTTTATGCAGTGAACACTGGGTCCACCCTTGGTGTCACCCTTTAGGAATGCCGTGGAACCTTTATGTGGCGAAGCCTTCCTAGAGGAAGTGGGTCACTGGGGACGGCTTTGAAGTTTTATAATTTGTTTCCACTGTACTTCGTTGTCCTCATATCTTCCCCAAACTAATGAAAGATCTTATGATGTTGATCTAGGAGAGATGATAGTCGCTTGGAAGAACAAGGGTTGAAGTGTTGTAAGATAAGGAAAGATGTTTTATAATATAAATTCATAGAAAATGGAGATAATATTGTAAAAAGTCAAAATGGTAAAGGCTGTGCCAATAACTTGCTCTTATTGTAGGTTCAAAGAAAGCAAATCTACCATGGTTGTCCGCCAGAAAAGATGAACAGTGTTTAGGTGTTCATGTGTGCAAGATTATTACGAGATCATTATCAGTTCCTCATTTCTGTCCATTGGACCAAATTAGTACAGTCCACATTTCATTCAGCACTTTTTAAGCGAATGTAAAAAATAATAATAGTCAGCTATTAGTACAGACTATAGAATTCCTAATTCCTAGCGTACATAGCCAGGTCTACTGCTGGCAATTTACTACAAGAAAGTAACAAAGCAAACGTTATCCCCTTTTTTCTTCATTGCTGTCACAAGCATCTAACACACAGTTAAATCCTTGGAATTAGGGGAGTAGCTTTACTAGTTAGATTTGTTTGTGTGAAAACCCAAACAATTCCACTACACTCTAGGGGAAGTCGTTTAGATGATTGAGCTTTACAAGGAGCTTTCAAAGAAAGACACCAGATGGCTGGAAATCAGAGTGATGTTGACAGTGAGAGGGACCAAGAGATGATGGGTAATGTGTACCATGTCAGATGCACTCATGTGGGAAAATTAACCCTTCTCTCCTCCAGGTCCCTAGGAAGACATAAGAAGCTTGTCCTAAGTTTGGTTTAGAGTTTCAGCTTCTCCAGTATGAATTCAGAAACTTCAGTTTTCTTCTTTACGTTCTACATTTTGGCCTTCTAAAGAAGCAATTCCTGATCTCATTTTCTCTGGCTCTTAAATAGAATCATAGTTGTCTGTAAAGCAATTTTAAGATGCTCAGATGAGTGAAATCCCACATGTTTAAAAGCAACTCTCTACTGGTTTTCTAAAAGACCTACAGTTCTTTATTTGGAAAGTGGCTTATATCTTTTATTATCCCTTACCATTTAGAAGAATTAAAAATGTGATAGTCATAAAATACTTTTTTCAACTCATAAATAAACTGAATAATAAAATTTAAAAATCAGAAATCAGAATTACAGAAATCAAATGCAGCCAGTTACTCTTCCAAAATCTTAGTAGAGAAAAACTTCAATAAATTCTACTGTATAATTTGAAAAAGATCTAAAATGGTACTATATCTAATTTTGGTTAAAAGTAAGAGATAACACAACATACCCATTATGTATAGATTCTAAGTGAGACATACATATATACATACATATCCATTAAAATGTTGAACATCTTCTTGGATACTTCTTGGCCATTTGTACATCTTTTGAGAGATATCTTAATAATTTTAATGCCCATTAAAAAAAAACACAGTTGATTTTTGCTGTTGAGTTTTAAAGTTACTGATATATTCTAGAGAATGACCTGAGCTCAATTTGAAGAAAATGTTTTTAAAAGACTTTGAATACTACATAAATTAATTACATTTGGAATTATGTGAAAGCATGTTGTTTGGATTTCCATTTGGAAATTGTACAAATGTAAAGAGAAAAAAATATATATGTATGGCTTGTTAGTCGAGATTATACTCACCTTACTAAAAATGTGCTATGATTGATTTTAAAAAATCAAACTATATGCATAGCTGGTTGGGAATGGCTACAGTTTGAGTTTACAGTAGTACTTAGATAGTTTGGACATGTTTGAAAGAGTAAGCATCCCGATTTTTAAGCAACTTAAATAGCAATTTGAGACAGGCATTGGTCTTCCTGGGATAATATACCGCATGGTAGATGGGCGCTTAGTCTTTCACTTCAATTATAGATTACTCCATAAAACAGTCTCCAGTGGGAATGGAAGACTTTGTTTCTGGAAAATAATTCATGCATGATATCACACTAAAGCCTGGAGGGATTAATACCCTGTAATATAAAAGTAGAAATCAAACAGGAAGCGAATCTTATCTGTTTTCCTTTGATCATTTCACATTTAGAGGGACACATTGTTGTGTAATAAATAGACTACAAATAGACTGTCATAATAGGGCTGGGGTAATAGATGTGGGAGCGTCATTTAAATGAATTGGAAAGGCCATTCAGAAGACAGCCTGGAAGACGGGTTTTATGTTACAAAGGAAGAATGGAACAAAACCTACTGTTCGGCACGGTATAAAATAGCCGCGGGATTTACAGTCTCTAAAGAGGTTGCCGTAGCCGAAGCAAATATTTATTTCTGCTTTCTGAACAGGGACATGTCAGAGTTTCCCCTGCTCCATGTGGGCAAACTGACACACTTTTCACATCTATCAGACATTGCAGCTTCACGCCCGTGGGGGCAGATAGATGTGCCATTTGGGGAGTTCTTCTGCCAATGTGAACACCACAAAAATACTAATGAAGACGCTCAAATCCAGCTTCTAGAATTCCTTGCTATTCCTGCCATTGCAGTTTAATGAAGGTTGGCTTTTTAGATTGGATATTGCTATCTTCTCCAAGATAACGCACTAAAGTATTATTCTGTTCTTGAAATAGGCAGGTGGAGGTGTGTTCTATGATCTAACCTTCACTACAAAGGAATAAACTAATGATTGATGCAGTGAGTGAGGTGCTTGGTTTGGAAGGGGTTGATGGATAGGGCTGTTGATGGGCCTTAAAGTCTTTTGCTGTATGAGCTAGTGGTATGTTTACTTGCAAGTATGTTCTCTCAATATGTAGGGACACCTTCTTTGCCCTACTACGAATCCAGAGTGTGAGACTGCACATTGGCTGGGTATGAGTGACCTGCTGGCACTAAGCTGCTACAGAAATACACGATCATTTTCATTGTATTTTTCATTGTATTTTACAGTTATTTATACTTGTACAATTATTTTTTGTGAGCAGTTGTTTTGACTTCTACAGAAGAAATTTTAAAGGCACCGTGGTCTAGTTTTTAGTAGTTACGTAACACCTGACTGCTGAAGTTTCACTCCATCAGGAATAAATGAATGGTATGAAATTATTTTGACCCTAACTTCATATGTGAAAAAATTTGCTAATAACCAAGATTATCTTTTGTCTGGAAAGTGATTAAGCATTAAGTAAATATGTTTTAAAACTATAAATATGTTCTAAAACCTCCGTTTGTCAGTAGCTTGCCCATAGAACAAAGCAACACATCAAGTAACAAAGTGCAATCTCTTGAAGTGTCCTTGTCCGAGAATTAAATACTTCACTACCTGAAATCCATTAGCACCGTGAGTACAAAGTAACCTGCTGGGCCAAATCCCACACTGTGGCATTCTGAGAACTGAGAAAAATTCATCTCTGTTATCCTTTTGATGTTTTGGGTAAATGTGGCATTGACCACATCGGTGTCCTTTCTTAAGTCTGCACAGGAAGACAATGAGCATCTCTTACTTTACTCAATGGAGGTCCTAACTTAAGAACCTCCTGTCCTGAAGCAGAGGACTTACTTGAAATGAACTGTTCATTTGGCTGGATCTCAATTCTTGGTTCCATTTAGCTGCAAGAGAATGCATGCAGGCAGAAAACCAATTTGGATCGGACAGGTATCTTGTCCTTGAGACCTGTAGACTTGTATATGGGGGAAACCATCCTCAGTGTCTTAAAAATATAAATAAAAATGAAGCTGGTTGTGTTTGGTTATAGCTATAATCTCTGTACTCTAGAGTAGCAGCAGGATATCCGTTTTAAACCAGAGATGTAGGCGAGGGAGAGGGAAGGGCTGAAGGAAGGGAGTAAATAAAAGATATGCTGTGTGTTTTCTTATGACTGTACTGGCATTTCATACACATGTAAGATTGAATTCTCAAGAGAATTAATATATGGTGAATTTTTTTGTTAGTTTTTCTCTTTTCTTCATGGAATGTTTGACTATCTAGGACTCTGAACTACTATCATAGTTTTAGCCAAACAGAAATAATGTATATGTGTGTGTGTGTGCATATATATATATAGATAGATATAGATATAGATATGATATATCCATACAGTTCATTTTTATTCATAAATTTCATAACCCTGGTGGGTATCTTAATTTCATATATATATATTCATTCAAAAACTTCATGTTTATGTAACCCATCTGTCAGTATAAAAACACATTCATTGTATTATGTTCTAAATATCATCCTGCGTTTGCATTTTATTTGTCCTATAATACTTAAGTTACTGTTATGCTGTAATAGTTACATTTATGTTGCAGTGACAAAATGCTATCAACAAAAGCAACTTAAGGAAGAAAGGACTTATTTAAATTAAGGTTCCAGAAGGCTAGAGTCCACACAGCAGAGAAGATACGGCTGGTGCAGGAGCTAGAAGCTGGCTGGCTCCATTTTTACCTGCACAGATGAAACATAGAGAAGAAGACAGGCCATAAACTCATACAGCCCATTACAAGTGGCATACTTTCACCCATAATGCTCCTCCTCCTTATGTTTCTATAATCTCCAGAAACATCCCCACAAAGCAAGGAGCAAGAGTTCTCACTTCTGAGCCTATCAGGAACATTTCTCATTCAAACCGTCACGTATGCTTAAGCCACAGTACAATTTTTGAATATTGGTTTTTCATAAATAACCCATGATGGGTTATTTATCCTCTCACGTATTCAAATAGCTCTGATCTCCTGCTACTCTATATTTCAGCATACTGCTAATTTCATTTTGGTAAAATAAATTCCTAGGATGTCTATTTAGAAAAAAAAATCTGCCAATGTATATGATACAGAACAGTGATAATTGCTACTTTGGAGTTGGATAATGTTAACATTTTATTATGCTTTATAAGCTATTTCTATATGCACTACTTCCAAACACATTTTTATAACAGATAACTTATACTATATATGATGAGATATTTTAGTTAAAGATCATATGTCATAAATCTATATTACAAAAAAAAAAACACTTTAGAGCAAGAAGTTAGTGATTGTTTTCAAGTCACAAATGTAAAATAATAAAGAGGAAGGGTAAAAAATGAAGGGAGAAAGCGAGTGGAACAGGAAGCAGGTAGAAGTCTCATAATGTCAATAGGGAAAGCCAGGAGACAGCAGATTGGCTGACAGATGCCTTGCAGATTCAGAAATAATATAATGAAAATTAAAAAATAAATATAGCATCTTCTGCTATAGGAAATACTTGTATGTGCAAATGTGTGCATGTGTGTGTGTGTGTGTGTGCGCGCACGTGCCATATAAAATGGAAAACTGGCTTAAGGAAACTTTCATGGTACCCAGTTAGTTTGAATCTCACCTGATTCTCTATTGTCCAGCCCTGGGCTGTTAATTCCCTTATGATAATACAAGTCATGTCTGGAGTGGAGTGGAGGGTATGAATAATTCAGAATGGCAATGCTATTTCGACACAGTGGTTGTTGAATAGTTTCATAATAGCGAATATTCAGAACCCATAGATTATTTTCTACCATTCCCTATATTTCTTGCAACCCAAACTAGATTCTAATAAAGGAACTTCACTTTTATCTTATAAATTTAAGCTTGCAAATACAAAAGGAGATGAAAATTTAATAATGAAGACCCACAATAAAATGTGCATCCTGTTCTTTAAGCCTCCACATGAGTAGTTACCTTCCCAAGAACTTGCTAACTGACCTTGTAATCTTCTGATTATCTATCCTAGACCAGGTATTGGGACTCCTGAACTTCAAAGCTCTGATATTTGCAGTCTTGTCAACCTCTAAGGCAAGTTGTTATATAGCAGCAGAAACTGGTGTATGAAAAGTCTTCATACATTTGAGCTCAGCTTCCTTTTATGTGCACAGTCTAGACTGGGTTTAACCAAGTTGTAAGTTTCCATGAAGCTTCAGTCAAAAATGAGTTAGGAAGAATCCATAAAATAAATGATTCACAGTGCGACAATGAACAGAAAGAAATTGCCAAAGAGTTCAGTAAGTGATGTCAGGATAGTAAGAGTAAAGCTAGAACACAGAAGAAGTTTCCAGAAGAGATTCCCATAGTTAAATGGCTTTAATAGAATAAATACGAAATTTTAACATATCAGAGAGAGATAAAAAATAAGTGAAAACCAGAAACTAGCATTCTATATCCTCCTCAAGTGTAAAACAAGGATTGACCCAGAGAAAATAACCAAATCAGAACCCTAAAAAAATAACAATAATAGAATAGACAGATATGCTTTGCGCAATATTATATAGTAACTAATTATTTTATTATTAAATTAATGGAATTAAACTTACGATTCATCCAGATTTTGGCTTATTGGAGAAGAGAAGGCTACATATGCTTTGTAATCGGGTGATTTATTGTGGTGGCAGAGACCTGTATTTCCATTTAATGTAGTAAGAAACTAACTACTTGTAATCTCTAATACTAAACAGTTAGAGGATAACATGGTATATTATCGTAAAGATGTAAGTAACTAGTAGAACGAGTAGCAAGCAGTTGGCAGTCAGAACTGCTTCAGAAGAGGAGAAAATCAGATATTTGTGGATTGCTGGTTTGCCCAAGAAGATTTTCATAGTTATTTGTTTCACAATTTATACTTTGTATATCTTTAATAATAAGAAAAATTATTTTAAAGAACATAAAATGCTACTTTAATATTAAAATGTAAATAGTTTACATTTAAAATGTGAACTCACACAAATAACAAAAGGGCTACTTAAGGTGTAACGTGTAAGAACTCAGTTGACTGAAATTCTGAGTCCGAAGCATCCTTCAAATCTACATTTGTCAGAATTTACATGACAGTGCATCATTTTTAGGATCTTACTATTCTAGTTTATATTGTGTGTGTATCTAAATGTATAGACGTGCATGCCTGTTATAGAGGTAGCGTTACCCTTTACCTAACTTCTCTCAACATTAATTTCTTAACATCAATAAAATGGTCAAAATTCAACGTTAGGTGTGCACAACTTTCAACACAGGAATCAGTGCCTCTCTGTGAACAGAACTTAAAAATTCTGTGAGTTTTAGGTGCATGCCACTTAGGAAAACATCCTACCTTTCTATATATCTAACTTTCTATATATCAACCATTTACCATATGCCCAACTATCTATATAATGCATATCAATCATCAAAGTATTTCAGTTCATATTTAGACATTTGATTACAGTCTAACACTACACGATTTATTTAAACATTCATTTTCCCTTATTTATGACATTTGTAATCAACATTGGTATGCAAGAGCATACATGATACATCTGTAAAATCACCTTAACATTTTCACCCAATACTTTGTGAGAAATGGACTTCCTAACTATTCGTGTGTGTGTGTACGCTAACTATATATGTATATAAAGTTTCTCATTTTTTAGTCTAACAATAAACATCCATATGTTCTCCAGAGTTTCTTAAGCTCTGTTTTCCACTTAGTGGGTTTTGTTTGTTTGTTTTTTCAGTAATACACTTATCTTCTTTTGCTCCCAACTTTATAGTCAATCTTGCTATTTAAATATTTAATAAATGTTGATGCCATGAAGAGTATATTTTAAGTTTAGAATTCCTTTTATTTTCCCAAAGTTCTGTAGTAACCTGCAGGTACCAGATGCAGCTTTTGCTGTAGATTTTGGATAAGCTCAGTTCCTGATGCATTGGTGGAGGGGAGAAACCACTACCTCATTTGATGTTGCTATCTCCTTTCTATGAAATACTAATTCTCAAGATGACAATCCAGCACTAGTAAAATCGTCACTATTTTGTGGTTAAAAAAAAAAAAAGGTCAATGTGCAGCATACTGTTAAAGGTTATGAAATCCTCAAGAAAAATTTAAGGCATCTAGTTTATTAAACAGACTTTGCAGTATTTGCTCTTGCAGTGATGGTTTTACACAGTACACTGAACTATGTAAAGAACCCTTCTAAAGTTTACTTTGATGTAACAATGGCCCTGGATCATATTGATTAAGATATGTTTTACTTCAGACAAATTGAAAGCAATATCTTTCAACAGAAGCCAATAAATATTAGCATTTTTTAAAACCTTAATACCTTCTAATATAGGAGAAATCCATTGTGTGATTTGATGTGAATGACAGTCTTAAGAGGATAAAATTATTAGGGCAGAAAAACAAACATCAGAATTTACAGGGCTTAGACTAACTTCAACTGGGCACAAGGAAATTTTGTGCTGGAAAAAAAATGTCCTATATCTTGATGCTGATGCCATGTACATGAAGGCATACATCTGTCACAGCATTCAAACTCTACGTTATGGAAATGGAGAAATTTATTAAGTAAGTAATTAAACTACACCCTAATACAAAAACATGCATGCAATGCAAAGGATAAATGGTATAGGAAAGGATATGAGAAGAAAATTTATTGAAGTCATTTGAAAGGATGCTTCACGTGTAGCTAAATCAACGATACAGAATGTCTGAACAAAACTCCATTTTGGTCTTGTAAAAGAGGACTTTTGATATTCCTATGAGATTATGTTATTTCTAGCAGCAGGATTTGCTTAAAATGAGACTTTGTCCATAGAGATAAAGATTTGAAACATTTTCCAAGTGTAGGAAGGGGCAATGGGATTTTTTATTTTTTATGTAAAGGCAGTGTGAAATGAGCCAGTGAAGTAACCCTGCAATAAGAGATAAAGGCCTATTTTGGGACTTGTCATGTTTGACCTAAATAGGAATTCTTTCAAAAACTCATTCAGTATCCCAATTACCTTGCCTACCTGGGATGTACTGAGAAGACAAACATCCAGTGAGTGTCTTCTTCAAGCCCTTTAGAAATTAAAATGTAAGTCTGGTTACTGTCAGTGAAATCTGAAAGTCCAAATGAGATGAGACTTACCCTCTTAAGGTCTGCATTGTGATCTTACTGTATAAGAAGACATGAGTGACATTGATTTATAGTTTAGAAGTTTAGCAATATCAAGGAAAGATTCTTGGAGTTCTTTAGCCTAAGCATTAAAAAAAAATGCATGAATGTTGGCTAATTGAGGTACTCTTGGGTCCTTACTCTATCAGGGACATCCCAGTGAAGGGATGGAAAGTATCACCATTTTAATGAGCACATCACTGATAACAGGGGCAAAGCCATTGGTACAGCTTGCGGATAATTGCTGCTGCTCTCAGTAAATCACAAGTGGCTTCTCAGGTAGCCAATGGATCTGAATTCTCTTGCATATGACATCTGATGGGGATGGACAGCATAGGAAGCCACTGCTTTTTGAAGTTAGAATATGCCAGAAGTACCAGATGTGCCCATTCTATATTAAGGCTTAGATAACTGTGTCATGCTTGTACAGTACAGCTTTCCTAAGTTACATAATGGCAGCTCTGTAGAGGCCAATAAGCTTAGAGTTTGTGGGAGTCACTAGTGTCTAGAAAGCTCGGCATGTGGAAAGCAATATTCTATTCCCCTCGATGGTCTATATTCTAGAAATAATAATGTCACTTCTTTGTTTCAGAATCCATGTTATAGTCAACATGGGTGGCATAGAGATTCCAAGAAACAAGAGAAGAGATAAAAAGATAAGAGTTTCTACAATGAAGGACTCTCTGAGAGTAAAGACAAGTTTTAATTAAGACAGATTCTGGAGTGTTCTGTTGAGGAGCCCAAGCCAACTGGAGAGGAATTTCGCATTGTTTAAGCAACTGTGTAATCTCAGAACTTATGTGGCAATGTAGGATATATGTTTTGGTTAAAAAATCGAGCTACTGGTCTCCAAGAATGCAAATCAAGGACTCCTGAGGGTCTGCAGAACATATCTATTGATAACAGCAGGGAAGGAGACAATAGCATCAAGGCCTCCCCCACAAACCTGCCCCTTCAGCAACATCAGCAACATCAGACTTCATTCAAATCCTTTTTGTAGGAGATCCCAAACTCTAACCTTCTCCTCCCAGGGGTCACCACCAGCACAATGACCAAAATGGCATGCTTTCAAACAATAGTGAAGCACTCTAGTGCTAAAGAACTGAAATGGGCCTTTGACAAACACAGTTTCCTAAAATCACAGGTAACTATTGACCCAGAAGGGCAGATAGCTGGTCTTTCCTATTGTCCTAATATGAGATCCCTGAAGTAGCATCATACAAACTAGGGAGCTTAATAGATTAACATTGTTCCCTATGAGTACCCCAAGGAAAAGAATTGAAGTAAAGAGACAATGCAACTACCTACAGACAGAGGAATTTTATATCATTTAAATATTCAGTTTTTTCTTTTGTCTCTCTCTTTCTGTGTGTGTGTGTGTATGCGCGCTTTGTGTATGCATCCATGTTTTCCATGTGTGCGGATTGCCTTGAGAAAACCAGCACAGTTTAGCTGTCATAGTGATCTGCCCTGGTTCTCTTAAGGCAATTTTTGTTGCTTATTTAGAGACTTTCCCCTCTTTTCCCTTCAAATTTGATCAGTTTGGATGACAGATGATACAGCTAGCCAACGTAAATTTGGATATAATGCCATGATGTATAAATGATGACAGTGATAATAAACAGCTCGAACAATTATATCAAATGCTGCAGCACATTACAAATATATTTCATCTCCTTTGTGTTTCTTTCTCATGTAATGGATCATTGACATACTTTGAGGTTTTATCACATTTAGGAAAAAAAAATTAGAACGTAACTAGGACTTAAATTCTGTTACAGTGTCTCCAAATTCAAAAGCAATAGGAAAGAGTTATGAAATCTTTGAATCTATTGTATGTTTATTGTTGACAAATCCTTTTGTTGTTGCTGAGTCGGGGTGGGACTCTCTTCCAGCACCTCTTACTGTATTAGATGCACAGGATTTTGACAAATGTTGATGGGAGAGAAAAAAAAAAAGCTCCTTATAAATTTCCAACTTTGTAACAATTTGTTCCATCATCAGTCACTTAGATCAACGCATGTCTGTTACCTTCCGGTTCTGGCGATCAGCTGTCTCAAGTACAATCTCAAGATTTGTCTGAGACTTCCAGATTAAGAAAGGGCTCTCAGGTGTTCTTGAATGTCTACTTAGTGGAGACACTAAAATGGATCCCAACCTAGAGTTTATCTAGCACCTGACATTTAAGTTGTGTTGGTTAATGTATGCTAAAATTAAACCACTATGTTTTATGCGTCCTTGGTGAGTTTATGGAGAACTGACAACCAAAATAGCCCAAAAGACAGCAATTGGCATTTCTTTAAGAAGCTAGGCATCAATTCTTCTTCCTGCTTGCTTTCAGGCTTCGCTTTCCAATGCATAAGTTCATACTGTGTAGGCATACTTATGAAGTTTTAGTATTTAATATACTCACAATTTTTACAAAATACTAGCTACTTGTGAACTATGGGGATTAGAGAGTAAATCCAATCTCCTTCACTATAGAACATTATCTCTATGTTTTATTAATGGAAATAGGCAATTCTCAGACATTTTCAAACTATAAATACAAGACCATCTGAGAAGTCTACGGCTCAGACCTTGAGTTCTTATCTGATAAAAAGTTTAATCATGAAATCAATATTTTGTGAGGGAAAATTCTAGCGAGCTCTGTGTGCCTGGGGAGAATATTTCATGGCTCAGTGAGGCTACTAAGTGAGTGGAAATCACTGAGGTGGAACCTGAGGAGGAAATTCATAAAATGAGCATTCAGCTGGTTTTACAAGTTATTGGGCAATGCAAATTATGTTTTTGTCTAGCTTTGCTGATTTCTTTAACACTCTGAAGCCTATATAACGGATCATCAGTACTACTTGTGTTGCATGCAGTTGTTTTCTAACCTTCTTGTTTAGCTCAATCTAATTCCACCTTCCTCCAGTCATTTTACATTAGGGTTAAATGAGATTAAATCACATAAACATTCAGCCACTAACAGGGTCCCTATAAGAGACATTTTATCTATAAGAGACTGTATTGCTAAGTTGCTTTAACAGAATGGTAACACTTGTTTTTCCTATAGGTCTCTGTCCTATCAGGTCTCAGGTTCTTAGACACCTTAGTAGTGACAGGGATGGGTTCCATATCATAGATTGGGCCTTATATCCAATCAGATATTACTTTGTTAGTCTCTCAAGCTTTATGCCACTACTGCAAGCAGGTCGCTATTGTAGATCAAAGTATTTGTGGCTGGTTTGGTGTTAACCTTTCTCCTTTGACAGTATACCTTCCAGTACCATGAACACTAGTCAGAAAACCAAGCCTTCTCTGGCCCATTGAGACTTCTTGCTTTTCTCATGCCATCTTACAGATTCTTTTCTTTTTTTTTTCCTTTTCTTTTCTTTCTTTTCTTTTCACTTTCTTCCTTTCTTTCTTTCTTTCCTTCCTTCCTTCCTTCCTTCCTTCCTTCCTTCCTTCCTTCCTTTTCCTTCCTTCCTTCTTTCTTTCTTTCTTTCTTTCTTTCTTTCTTTCTTTCTTTCTTTCTTTCTTTCTTTCTTTCTTTCTTTCTTGTAAAAGTTACCTTATTTTTTAAATGGGAGAGACAAAGCCCTAACTGGACATCTCTTGTCACCAAGTAAAGCCTCTAGTTCCTAAGAATGGGTTACATCTAATCAAGTTGTTTGTCAAAGGGACAGCATGGAAATCCTCAACAACATAGGCAAATTCCAAGGCGATTGGTTGTTCTCCATAAATTGACAATAACACCCTATTGCTAAAGGTAACACCCACACAATTCATTGAACACAAGATGGTGTCTACCTAGAGTCTTCATACCTTCTGAATAGTATTCATGGTACTGGGAAGTACACTGCATAGTGCCAAAGGAGAAAGGTAAACACCAAACCAGCCACAAACATTTCGATCTAGGAGGGTGACCTGCTTACAATAGTGGCACAAAATTTGTGAGACTAGCAAAGCAACATCTGACTGGGTATGAGGCCCAATCCATGAGGTGGAACCCATCTCTGTTACTACCAGGGTGTCCAAGAACCTGAGACTAGATAAGCCAGGGACCTAATAGAAAAATGAATATGACTGTTCTGCTAAAGCAATATGGCAATAAAATGTCTCCTATAGATATTCTGTTACACGCAGAGATAATGTCTTGTTCAACCATCATCAGAGAAGCTTCCTCCTGCAGTGGATAGGAACAAATACAGTGACCCACAGCTGAGCAATGTGCAAAGAGTGAGCTACCTTGGAACACTAAGTCCTAAATGGGATGTCTCCATCAAATCACTCCCTCTGGGCTTAAGGAACCTCATAGGAAAGGAACAGAAAGAGTGTATGAGCCAGATTGGATAGAGGGCATCAAGGAAACAAGACCCTCTACACACAGCAGGACCCACGAATACATGAATTCATAGACACTTTGGTGGCATGCACAGGGCTTTACCAGATCTGGGCCAGAGGGGGTTCCAGCATTTGAGAGGGAAAATATGCAGAAGTCCCCATCTCTAACCCAGAAGCTATCTCCAATTGATATCTACTCCCAAATAAAAAAAGTACTTTTCTCCAATGGAATCTCACCGGGTATAGAAACCACTCTTATGGCCAGGACCTATGTCCAGCAGTAGATGGCCAAAACAAACGAACTCATCGATATTTCTGGAGGCTTTTGTCTCATAAAGCTTTGGTTGCCCACCCTATCAGGTCCTTTGCATATATGTTATGGTTTCCAGTTTTGTGTTTTTATAGGACTTCTGTGTAGGCAAATGCACATGTCTCTGTGTCTATGTGTTCTTGAACCTTTGAGGTTTTTTACTTCTGTTTGTTTTATCCTATTCTGGTTTGTTTGTATTTTATACTATCATTATCATCATCATCATCATCATTATTATATATATTATAATGAGAGGAGAGAGAGAGAGAGAGAGAGAGAGAGAGAGAGAGAAGAGTATAGATTTCAGTGAGTGAGTGAAGAAATGGAAAGGATCTGGGGGAGGCTGGGGGAGAAAAATCATAAATCCTAATCAGTATATAGTGTATGAAAAAAATCTATTTTAAATTAAAAATGTAGAAGCAAAAAGAAGTAAATATATGAATTGTAAAAACAATTATCTTATTTTTAATCGTGTGTGTGTGTGTGTGTGTGTGTGTTGTGTGTGTGATGTGTGTGTGCTTGTGCATGTGTGTGTGTGTGCACTCGGGTGTCCTTAAAAACCAGAATGGGCCATCTGACCCCTGGGAAGCTGAAGTTACGGGCAGTTGTAAGCTATCTGTCTTGAGTACTGGGAACTGAACTCTGGTCCTTTCCAAGAGCAGTACCTACTTTTACTGGCTGAGCCATCCATCCCGTCAACCCCTATCTGCTCTATTCTTTCTCCGCAATCCAGAGATTTATAGTTCATTAGGTGGAGTGTCAAGTCACAGGTGTTTACAACACTCCCATAAGCTCCATCTGTTTCATTCTCCTAGCTAAATGCACCCGGTGTTAGTATACCATTAAATCTATCACAACTCACATCTTTAAAAAGGGCAACTGTTCAAAGTGTGCAGACATTGACAGTTGCCAGCCAAGTACCTCACCTGGGAGGGATACCCTTGAGCAATAGTGTCCTCAGCAGAGTCCAACCCTCAGGTCCTTATGACCTGCCTGAGCTGCCACTGCGACCCTGCTAGACGTCGTAATCATCGCTGGACGGCATACCTTCAGAATGTGTAGGAGGCTAAAATGTAAAGGCATAGTCATTTTTTTTTCTTATAATACTTTCATTAATAATTTGGGTTTCATACACTGTATGTCCAAGACACAAGGCGTAGCCATTTCATCTCAGAACTTGACAACGCAACCAGGTAATGCTTGCTTCACCTTTTCCTTTCACAAACACTCGTCTCTAAGACATCATTGTGCGAACTTCGCTGTAGTGTATATTGATGAAACTCTCTAGTTTGTAATAGCACTGACTCCTGCCAACCTGATAAGAGGAAGTGGCTTTACTTTGTTTCGCTTCTCGGTGGGTTGCACTTTACAAGACACCTGAAAATGTGATGTCTATTGAAATTGATGAGTCTAAAATGTTAGGGTCATTAAGACTGCGTATGCTAGAAATTCACACAAAAGGTACAAAATTCTACTTAGGAGCATTTTAATCAGCCCCCATTAGGAGTCTCATTCTTCTTTTTCAACAATTTTATAAACATTAAAATGTACAGTTATCTTTATGAAGATCAAATTCTTCGTGCATCATGAGGATGTTCAATTATTCCAAAGATGACAATGTGCCAGACGCTGTATTTAAGTATGTATTCATTATTATAAGCCTATTACTGTAGCAACTCCTGTCAGATTATGGATAAGATAACAAAGCAATAAAAAACAAATGTTAATGAATTACTTTAATTAATTATTAAATAGCAATAAATGAATTTGGATACCAAGCAGACGCATAGGTAAAATAATCCGACACCTATTAGCTCATGATCTAATCTTTCTAATGACAAGACCTAGAATTTGAAAGAAGAGACTCAATAGACAGAAAAGTTGATGATTGCTATGAGGTTGTTTGAGCGCTAAATATGCAGGGATTATCCAAAAGCAATGTCAAATGCCATAGAAACCTGCATTAAATATGATATAAAACATTTTAAACTATACATACTAACTTGTGTTACCTATTTACAAAGTAAGAGTTTTAAGACTATACTAAAGATCCATGTATTCCTATCAGAAGCTGTTATACTAAAGATCCATGTATTCCTATCAGAAGCTGTTATTAGCTTGTTAAAATGCAAATGAAACTTAATAATCTCGCGTATTTGTTGATTCTCCAAACCGGGAGATAACCTACCGTGTGAAGCCAAGAGGCATCTCCTCTACTGAAGCTATACTTTACATTCAGTCATGTGTCCCATGTGTATTGTGATACCCTCGTAACACAACGGGATGGTCACCTTGGCAACCAAAACTAAGCAGTTGCATGTGTATTAGGATGTCGGTAGACGCTGCGATAGCCAATCCCAGGTTGACAAAGAAGCGAGAACCGGATTACAGATAGGAGCAGAACAGGAAAGCTTTGCGGCAGAAGAATGTACCCTGGAGTTCTTGCGGCTGAAATTATTGCTTCTTAAATAACTACATCAGTTTCTAAGAGACCTTTCTTAAATATTGGGCATCATACATAAATTTCTTACAACATCTATGTTGCAGTCGGCCTACTACGATCTTTATCTTTGCTCTGGATGGTCATGATTGGTTGAGCTCACAAATGGTATTCTCAATAGGGCTTTGATGGCTTATGTGCCCCTGACTATCCTTTGAATAAATGAGTAGAGAAGATAAGCACTGAGAGGTTGAAAATTGACACATTGGTGTCACATGTTACCTGTGCGGTTGTCACGTGCCTTTTCCTTGGGAGTCACTAACAATGGCATCGCACTGCAGAAATAATTCCAATCTCTCTTGGTGAAACGATGAGTATATTGATAGGAACACTAGTGATTAATGCAGTTGCATGGCTCAGGAGCCCACGGCGGTATGAGTGGGAACTCATCACAGATGCCCCTCTGCAGCTCCCTCCATGCACAAAGTGTAGGCAGCCAGGGTTGGCCTGAGTCTCCTCGTCCCCACAATTACTTTTTACTTATAAGCGTTGGGGAGGAGCCATGTGAATCTTACAAATTTCTCAGATCTGGAGCCTCATGAATTCCCTCGGCTTTCTGAGTCTTACGAGCCTTCCTCTGCCCTCCATTCAAGTCAAATAGCTACCAACACTGTAGGACTGGAAAAATGATAGACCACATTAAGTCTTCGTCTGCCCTTCAACCTGATCTCCTTTGTATTTTGACCTCTGATTTGAAAGGCTAGGTTTTAGTTTGTCATCTACTGGGATGGATAGGATAATTACATGTCATATTTTGGCAGGCTTGGCCAAACCTTGCTTGTTGCCACTGGATCTGCAGCAGAGAGTAATTCAGCATATAAGCAATCTATGGATCAGCAGAACAAGAATCGTATAATATAATTTTAATATGTCCAAGCAGCTGGTTGCAAGTACTACATGATAATTATGGTCTGTGCTCTGATAGAATCCCTTCGTGTGTGATGGGTGTGGGAATAAGATAACTCGGAAACCTGTACTGTGTACTCTTCACACGGAATCATCGAGTATTGGTGGAGGTCTTGATACCTTCTACTTAGCCTTGTTTGGCCGGATGTTTAAGACTGTGCGGAGAACTTTTTCCTCTTTGGTGAAAGGAGAGAACATTTCATTCTTTCTAACTTTCCTATAATTTGTCGTGTCCTTTATTCAAAGGTATAAATTTATATCTCTAGTTTAAAATAGGTGTTTATTGACAAAAATGAGTAAAATAACAGAGAGCACGCAGGGATTATACTTTTATTCCTGTTGTTGAAATTCATGCTGGATTCTCAACTCCCTTCCTGATGGTTTCTCACCACTTAATAACTTGGACCATATAATCTCCAAGGAAATAAATTAAGCATGAGGTGCATCTGTTATCCTGCTTCTCCTTTTCATGTTTTCAGTAGATTTGATTACAATGTGGTCATTTTTCATTGTTTTGGGAATAATGTTACCTTTTATGACTTTTCACTTACAGAATCCAAGGGTATAAACTTATTTAAGATCTTAAAGTTTTGGTTGTCACATTGGTAGACTCCCGTGTCTTGTCTTGATGGCTGAGTTCCAAAGACACAATTATCTGAGTTTCACCAAGGCTGCCTAGTTTTAGTCTATGACCGTGTTCTCATCCTGGAAAGATCTACTTAAAAATTGCAAATTAATACAATGAGCAGAACCTTTCACATTCTGTTCTACATCTTATTATCTGCAAGTGTCCAGAAAATGGACATGTCGCATAAGGTAACAAGTCAAACCTAAACTTTTTGAAAACAAAATGCATAGATTATAACTACTCAACTACTGCATTTTTGGCTCTTTTCCGTCTTTTAGGAGTAAAGATTTACTTGGCAAGAATCATTTCATTCAAATCTTGAATTTTCTGTTGTCCTCAGGACAAATACCTTGTCCCTTATTTTGATGAGCCAAGCTAAGCGCTCTGGAGAGTGTGAACCAGCTCTGCACAAAATCTACACACCACCCATCCAGGTTCATCTCATCTTCGGGGCTGATCAAAGGCCCGTCAAATAACATCCCATGTTAGAAAAAGGCTCACCAAATTATCAGTTTATCAAATATTAATTATCAAATTATCAATTCCACTGGGATCACAGGAAGTATTTAATCATGCTGTCATTAAATAAAAGGTGATAGGATGATTTTTAAAATATCTATGTGTAAAAGGGTAACAATAGATGAGATTCCTATTAAGAAAAGTAGGCTCTTATTTATAATTTGTCAAGCTACTGTCAAATAAGAATATTGGAAAATACTTTTGAAAATGTTTATGTTTGTTTTAAATATGGTGTGTGATTTTTGTCCCTGTAATATTTATTGATGTGATTTATTTTATAAAGGGTACCCTGCATTCAGATAACTTCACAATTTATTTATGTTACTATTTTTACAGGAAATAATATTTATATATACTGGATCGTTTATCCCCCAAACCCAATGCAGTTTCCTTTCTACAAATATATCTTCCATTTTCATTAGTTCAGAAGCTACATCTCAATATGCCTCTTGATAGACATACAGACATAATAAACATTTATATAAACTGATAGCATAAAGACAAAATAAATGTCATAATTTTTTTAAATTATACGATGACCTTTTGAAACAAGCCTAATGCTCTAATACTAAAATACATAAGAAACATCGAAGACATTACTTTTCATTTGTCGTGTACTACAATCAGGGAAATAGCATTTGTATTTAAAAGGTCAGGATGGATGGATGGCATGATTGTATACTGAGGCTAACACCCACTAAAATTAAAATTAGATATTTTACAAGTGCATCATTTAATTTAACGAAGACCCGGGGACAATTGATACCACATCTGAAATCTCCCCATCTTAATATTTCTAATTTACACGCAAGGAACTCTAGCATAAAGTGAAAGATATTTCATCTCAGAATTTTTGTCTGGGTCATACTTGCATTCGCATAAAAATATCTCTAAGTTTGCAGAATGCACATGGTGCCTGGTTTATGAATACACCTTACCTTTAAAAATACCACCACAACAAACTTAGCTTCGGGACGGTTTTATATATATATATGGATATTGAAAACGTCTTTCTGCACATTATCAGTTAGTTCGTATTTTAGACTTTGTGAGTTTTCAACTCTTCAGGCACAGCATGAAAACAGCCACAAAAAATACACAAACAAATGCGTACGTGGCAGTATTCCAACAGCAATGAGTTTAGGAAGCAGATGGCAACTGTGTGGCTGCAGTCTGAATCCTGATAGAAAACCAGCACAGCACAGTTTTGATGCATAAAAATTCCTCTTAAACCTTAATGTGTGAATTACCATATAACTTATTTGGAACTGTATCGCTCATGGGCCTTCACTGAAGGAAAAGCAACTCCATATATTGTGACCAGCTGCCTATTTACTCAAACTTCATGAAAAGACAGTATTCTTAAGCAGTATTCTTAGGTTGTGTGATGTTTAAATGGTAGGGGGATGATCCTAGATTAAATAAATGCTTAACAATTTTCTCTATACTAGGGCATATCGTAACTTTGCATACAATAAAACGTAGCATGATTCTTCAAAGGAAGAAGGGAGAATATTTTTAAACTTGCTTTGAATAAAAATAAAGCACTTTCTTTGTTTCTTTCTAGAAGCCAATGATTTTTTTTTTCTCCTTTACAGGGACTCTGTTTATAAAAAAAAAAAATATTAGTTTTAGTTTAACTGTTGAGGAGATTGATAGTGATTTAATTATTGAAAATACTAGTAGAATCTTTTTTCTTTCTTTCTATATAGAATTGACAGGAATTCATATTAGTTTCTAAGGAAGCTTTAAGTTACCTCATAAACTGTGTCACAAGTCTTTACCTTTACAGAAGACTTAGATTTAAAGGTAAAACAAAGAAAGTCATACAGAGACCTATTACAATAGAAGCTTTCTAGAATATATCATTATAAACAAATAAAGAGAGATAAAATGGAGTTATCCTATAACAAGACTGTTTTAGAGGAACATTTAACGTTTAAACCAGGCAGCATTGCTGCTTTATGGTAGAAAGAACGTTAATACACACCTTTAATCCCAGCACTTGGGAGGCAGAGGTGGAGCTAAGAGAGAGAAGCAGAGAATAGAGGCAGAGTTCAAAGTTCAGAGAAGGAAGCAAGGTAGAAGCAGAGTGTGGAAGCAGAACTTAGACAGAAGCTAGGTAGAAGCGGACTAGAAGCAGGCAAGAGGAAGAGCTCAGAGAGAAGTTAAGGAGTTTCTTCAGTCAGGCAGTCAGTTGGAAAATCAGTCAGATAAGACACAAAGGCAGTTCAGCAGGCATCTGTGTCAGACAGAAAGAGTGAGCTAGAGAGAACAAGACAGCTAACTGTGAAAGTCAGTTTGAAGCTGAGCAGAGCAGTTCAGTCAGAGAAGTTGTGGGAGTCAGATAGAGTCAACCAAAGCCAGAAGAGTTCGGTCATAAACAACCAGCCAGCTCATATGGTCAGAAAGCATATGCTATTACCTTAGTTAAATATATTTCAAAGTATATTTGCTAAATTCACGCTTACGATAACTAGAAATAATCATCTTTAAAGCTGGATAAAGAACCTTTTCTGAATTGATTTTCACAATACTTACACATATTTTAAAATAAATAAGATGTTAAAACAATTTCTAAACGTACCAACATTGACACTGTGAATGAGTGAAACATTTCAACTGTGTTAAAATATTTTATTAACAAATATTAAAACTTCATGTCCTGGGCTGTGGAGATGGTTCAAGTGGGTACAATCATGAAGACCTGAGTTTGGATCCCTAACATCCACTAAAAGCCTGGCATGGGGTTCTAACAGGATCCTGTCACTGGCCAGCTGTCTAGCTGAAATAGTAAGCTCCAAGTTAAGTGAAGAAACCTATTTCAAAAAATTAAGGTGGAGTGAGAGAGGAAGACACTCTAGGTTACCCTCTGATAGCCAAAAGTCTATGAACAAGTTAGTATACCTGCTCTACCTACTCCTTCTCTCTCTCTCCCTCTCTTTCACACACACACACACACACACTCACACATCCACACACCAAACACACCCAAATGCAATTCATGTTCTTCTTTAAAAATTATAGAAATCTTATTGTTCACTTAATTTTTTGAAGAGAAACATCTACTTCTACATCTTGAATATATTTTTTAATATCAATGTTTCTCACTGTTTCTCCTTTGAGGAATCTGGACATGAATTTCAAAAACAGGATTTAATCAAGAATGGCTTATATCATCGAACACAAGGAAGGCAGCTTTTCCTCACTAAGATAATAAGTGATTCTGACTTAGAACTCTCACTCAGTAACAGCCATCCCACCCTCACAACAAAATTATCATCTCAAAACAAGCATGGAAATTTAGCAAGATAATGCCCTATGGCATAGTAGGTAGCCGGATTCACACTTTCCCAGGATCTATTTAAATTGTAACAAAGGAATTACCTAAAAGTAATCTCTAAATTTGTTTCTAAACAGTGAGCAAAATGATCACATATCGCTTAGGATGGCTATATAAACAAAACTCAACAAATCTTACTATAAAGACATAATTCAAATCTAATGAAAATTAGAAATCAAATGGGGTAACTGATAGAGATAAAATCTAATTGCAGTAAATATGGATATCAGAAAAATATTAGAAAATGCATATAGAACCAAATACAGGTTCTTATTAAAACAGTAAGGTATAAAGAAAAAAATATGTATTTCCATTGTGATTGACTGCCATTGTGTAACACGCAACTTTATAACGTGATGGCTTAAACAATAGCCGTTTTATTATCCAAATAATAAGCCAGGAAAACAGGGAAGGATCTGTTGGGAAACACATCCTAGTCTAGTCTCACTCAAGAGAATTCATCTTGTGTCTGGCCTGGTCTAGAAGATTGATAATAATTTCACTCCCATAAATGTGACAATACTGGTTTATTGTCACAGGGAGAACTAGAAGACCGTGAATCACCCGTGTGCAATCCATTCTCTGTGCTTCTGTAGGCATCTCCCTCGGAGACTGATTACCTGACATCACTGTGTCTCAGAGATGCCATTTCTCTTAAAGATGGTGCCTGTGAACTGGGCAAGCATTTCTTCCACCCTCATGTTAGGTCAAAGCATTCACATAGTATCCTGGGTCCCAAGGAAGGGAACATAAATCTCAGCTCAATTAAAGAATGTAGAATGATTAATGGGCAGCCTTTAATTTCTAATGGAGATAGGTTATAACCTTTAAAATCATAGGAACGATTTAACAAGAGATTAAAAATAACTACAATGAAGTTAGAAATTAATATAGATACCACTGTCTTTACCATTCTTAAACTAATAGAGAAATGTGCAAAGAGACAAAACAGAGTCTGAATTTGAAAAACAAAAAGAGAAAAAAACTAAAATAAAATATCTATTTGAAAATGTTATCATTATACATTACATTCTGCTATACTCATGGACCAAGGTCTTGCTCAGCCATAATTAGAGAAGCTGCCTCCTGTGGTAGGTGGGAACAGATACAGAGGCCCAGAGCAGGGGAAAGCACAGAGAGTAGAGACCCTGGAACACTCAGACCTCAATGGGATGCCTACCTCAGATCACTCCCTTCAGCTTTCAAGGAACCATGCAGAAGAGGGAGCTGAAAGACTGACTGCAAGAGTCCGAAGGGATGAAGAACACCAAGGAAACGAGGTTTTCTAAAGACAGCATGACTGATGCACATATGAACTCATAGAGACTGTGGTGGCATGCACAGTGTCAGCAGGGGTCAGATGGGATCCTAGCACTGAGAGAAGAGGTACCTAGACGCTATCTCTGATTGACAACCACTCATGAATGAAAAATTGGTTTTTTTCCAACTGAGACTCACTGAGAATACAGTACACTCTGAAGGCCAGGGCCCAAGCCTAGCAATAGATGGCTAACAGAAACAACCTCATGATTGGTCTCATAATGCCTTGTTTGGGCCTTTTTTGCTGTTTTGTTTTTTCACTGTATTTTTATTTTCCTTACCCTGCAGGTCTTTGGCTTATATATTGTGGTTTCTGATGTTGTGGTTTTTAGAGGATTTCTGTGCATTCCAATGCATGTGTTTCTTATGGTTTTTTTTTTTTCCTTTATCACATTGCTTTTTCTGTTCTTCTGTTTGGTTTGTCCTATGCAGGCTTGTTTGTTTATATTTATCTTCTATTTTGTCTTTTTCTTCCTTATTATTACTATAACTATTACTTTATTATTATTAATTATTGATGTCTGTTTATTTTTTTAATGAGAAAGAGCATGATAAGATGTGGATTTGAGTGGGGAGATGAAGAAGATCAGGGAAGAGTTGGAGAAGGGGAAACCATAATCAGAATATATTGAATTAAAAACTATTTTCAATTAAAAAAAAAGAATATATTGAAAATGTAAAAGGCAGCAGAATAATTTAACAATTAGTAGTTCACAGAGTCGACACCGGAGGACAAGGCCTGAATCATGAGAGGTCTTCTTTGGAGGCCCTCACTATGATATTTAGAAAGGCAGACAACAGATCTATTTCTGCTTCAAAACAAGGGCCATTCAAGACTGGATACTTTGAAAATACTGAGCCAGCAAGAATGTGACTATAGAAAGGAATTCTAAATGGAGCTCATAGCTTTATAATCTGTTTCCCTCAGAATATATTTTTAAGGAGTTGGAAGTGAATATGATCAAGATAAATTGTAAACATGTTTGAAAGTATTGAAGCAAAAATAAAATATATTCTAAAATATAGTTTTGTATAGCAATTTCCTCGAAATTAAAGCACTCCATTCCCTCCAGGAAGGAGGAGGTAGTCTCTTGAGACTAAGAATGTAAACAGACATCACATATCTGTAAAAAACTGAAACATACAAGATTTATGAGGCAACTTTCCCAAGATTCTAGGTGCAGCAAACAGCCACTAGGGGAAGAGAGTGAAGCACCCAGCTGCCTTGAGGAGACTCTGATCTGCGGAGCTGCCTGCAAGTCCTACAGAGAGCTTCAGGGTTCCAACTGTCACAAGTTCTTACTTGTGCTTGGTTAGGCTTTCAGAGACGCCACTGCGTGTGACTCATCTCTGAAGCAATCATAACTTTGATAAGTCTTCTGTTCCCTATCTGGAGTAAATAGACATGTGTGTGATGTCTTCTCAGGAAAACAAGCACTATATGCATAAACACATACACACACACACACACACACACACACACACACACACACACACACACACAAGTCCCTAGTTATGTGATCAATATTCTGAAAACATCAGGCTTCATGAATGACAATAATGTGGAGTTATTAAGGAGTGAAAGACAAGTTTAAGTTTTTAGAAGAAAATCACTAAAATCTACATGAAGAAAGTATTCCAACTCCTGTAATTAAAAATAAAATTTAGACACAGAAAAGCTGGGAGGAAACCGTTGGAATTTCGTTTCTGTTGCTATGATAAAATACCCTGACAGAAAGCAACATGGGGAGGAAAGGGTTAATTGGTCTCACACTCACAGTCCATTATTGCAGAGAAGTCAAAGAAGAACTTAAAGTAGCTGTCACATCCACAGTAAAAAATCAAAAAGGAGAGAGAACCCATGGATGCTTGATCTCAGCCAGCTTTTCCCTTGCTTGCACTACCAGAACCTTTTGCCTAGGGAATGGTGCTGCCCACCAGGTCTGAGTCTTTTTCACATTAGTTAAAAAGCAGGACAAACCTCACAGACATTTCCCCAGGCCATTAAGATTTAGAGAATCCCCAGTAAAACTGTTCCTAGACGATTCTAGGCTGTGTCAAGTTGACAGTTTCAAACTAAACCAGCAAAGAAAAAGGACATGATATATGTACGTTAACTTTATTGAGAAAAAAAAAAAAAAAAAACCAGTTAAAGGTCTGGGTGCAACCAAAAATTTATAAAAGGAATTAAGTCACATTAATAGAGAATCTTCGCACTCCAAATCTGCAAGGTGGGATCCCAGAGATATATCTATAAACAAATTTGTTAATATTCGTCAAAATCACAAACAAATATCCCTTTTAACATAGTGATTTGCCTCAGAACAATGCATCTTTTAACTAACGAACCCAGGACACCGTTTGTTGTCATCATGCCTACTGGGGTGGCTCAGCCAAGAAGAGAAGCAGGCGCTTTCGTAGGTAAAAACTCTGCCAGATCTCAACTGTGTCTGTAGCTACATATTTTTTAAACAAGATTCGAAAGAGAAAATCAGAGGGAGTCAGCACCTAGCAAGAAATTCAGCTATAGAGCTGTCACTGGACCCTTCCTGAAACACAGGAGAGGATTGGTCATAAAGAGGCTATTGCATAGTCATGAGGTACTAAGATGGAGGGTATGAACCATATTCCAAAAATGAATGAACAGAAATGTTGACAATAACCAGCCATACTTTCAAACCACCAATTAACCTGAAACCAAATATCTTTCAGCTCTTGTTTGATGAGAACGTAAAAAAAAAAAAAAAAAACAAAAAAAAAAAAACAATTTTAGATCTTCCCATTAGTTCAATCTTCTTTCAAATCTTGCATTTAGCAAGATTTATTCCTAAGTGAGTATAAACAATGTGTTATCATTTTGTGTTTTAGTGACAGCTGTCATCTGTTGTCCCCCACCATCTTTATGCATTGAGTCCCTCTGCTAAAGCAGGAGACAGCTTCCCAGACCTCATTTCCCAGCATATTCTGGGAGAACTATATTCTTTTATTGTATCTGATAGGTGTGTTTCATACCAGCGTTTCATTCTGTATCCCAGAAATTACTGTCTAGAACCGAATGGCCTCAACCTTACTATTCGATTAGACTTGCTTCAAACTTTCAGCAACCCTCCTGCCCCAGGCTCCCAAGCACTGTCATTTCAGATATGAGCCAATCCTGGAATCACATCAGAAGTCTCTTTTTGCAAAAAGATTAATAAAGGAGATAAGCATTATTTTTGTAGCATTTACTAGGAATAGGGCTCTGTCTCTTTCTTTTGAGTGTGAAATGATGGCTTTTCCTCCCCTGTTCTTTAAAACTCATCTTTGGATATAATTCAACTAGACCAACAGAGTGTACTTATTTTTAATGTATGTGATTTTTTTTTCACAATGAACATATGTCCAAACAGAATAATTTTCAAGAAAATTCTCACAGACATTTCCCTATAGCTCAAGGAATGGGAGCAAGCAAACAGAGAGGCAAAGATCCTAAATATGACACTTTGTGCAGGTGACTTTTAACTGCTGACATTATACAACACAGAATCATCCAGAAAGCGTGTTGAATGAACAGTTGCTTAGATTGGCCTGTGAGTATGACCTCTGGGGACTGCCTTGATTGCTGATTGACGTAGGAAGACCCAGCTCACCCTAGGAGTGTTACTTGCTAGCCAGGGTTCTGTCAGAGTACAAGTGGAGTGATGACGGTGAGCTTCCAACAAGCAAGCAAACATCCATCTGGGCATTTATCCTCTCTCTGCTCTTGACTGTGAACATGGCACCTTGAGTTCTAGCCTTGACTTTCTCAAAGCAATAGACTGCGACATGGAGTAGTAGACTGAAATAAACTCTTCCCACTTTCCCCTAGGTTTCTTTTTTCTCTGGATATTATTTTGTCATGGCAACAACAACAAAAACAAATAAACTCAAATGTACCTTTGCCATCACCCCAAAATAAATCAGAACTGATTATTTTTTACTTTTCTTTGAACTCATCTATTTTTTCCCATTTCCTACTAATTATTAATGTTCTCATCCAGTTAGCAACGACAAGTTTACTTTATCCTCTATTCCTAAAATTTAGTCAGTGAATAATGTAAGTCCTAATGTGCAGTAAGAAAGACTGATGTTCTTTGTGGGTGCCTTCATTTTTGAAAAATATCAAGCAGACTACGCACACGGTGGCTTACCTTGATGTCCCGGTTTGTTTCTGTTGCTGTTATAAAACACCATGAACCAAACAGCTTTGTGGAGGAAAGGGTTTATATTACCTTACTCTTCCAGGTCACAGTGCTTCATTAGGGAGGTCAAGACAGTAGAAACTGAAGCAGGACTTTTTCCCTAGGCCCTCCCCTTGCTCTGCTATCTTTCTTGTATAGCTCAGTTCTCGCTGCTTAGGGATGGAACTGGCAACAGAAGGTGGGACCCTTCTACAGTGATTAGCGATCAAGCAAATTCCTAAACAGACATATCCATACTTCAGTCTTATCTAGGCAATTCCTCTACTGAAGTTTCTCTTCCAAGATGACCCTAGTGTGTGTCAAGTTGACAATATAAACTTACCAATGCGCTTGGATCATGGTAAGATTACATTGCTTTTTTTTTTCTGGTTTTCTTGCTGCAATAATTCATGAGCTTGAGCACAGAGCTCACACCATTGAAACAAAAATGGACTTTTGGGATACCCCTGTATTCATCATGAAGCAGGGAAGAAAATACTGAATGAAGGTGGCGAAGCTGCTGAGAGTAGGTTGGGACTTGTGAACCAATGGGGCATCTGTCATCAATAACTAGGTTTGTAATTAATCAATAGACTTGTGCATGTTTAACACTTGTAACACTTTTGGTGTTGCCAAAATATTCACCACTTGAGAGACTAAATTTTCTTTCTCTTGAATGCTAAAACACAGATATATCTGAAACACACAGTATGCAGAGAGCATTGCTATACTAATCACACGAAATGTAAAATGCGTCTTCTACATAGATATGTGGATTCTGCCAAAGTGTAGTTAGAACGTTCCATTTCCTGGCAGAAGTGTGTTAAAGTGAAGTGTCTGGCACTGTCAAGAGATATTAACCCCAGCAAAGTATCTCTATTATGGAACATTTAAAGTATCTTCACTGTTATTACTATGCTTTTGCTTCAAGGAGTGCATGGGTTTACATGAGAGATTTAGTGTGAGCGAGTGTTTTAAGTAGCTCACTCTTGTTATTGTATCTTTCCTCTCGGGAGTGCACTCAGGAGTGCATGAGTGTGTGTGATTATTAGCACATGAGTACACGTGAGTGTGTGACTCAGTATGTGAGCATATGGTGTGTGTTATTGATAGTATGTGAGTGTGGTGTGTGCTTTGATGTGTGAGTGTGTATGACTGTGAGAGGGAAGATGGGTGAGTGTGCAAGTGAACATGTGTGAATTTTCTTCTACATAGGTGTTTTAAAGGTTTATTAGGTTTAAAGGTTTTAAAGGTTTATTCATTTTTATGACTGCCTGCATGCATGTTTGGTCATCTTTTGGCTGCAGTACCAGCAGTGACCAGGAAATGAAGTCAGATTTGGTGGCACTACAATTACAGGTAGTTGTAAGGTGCTAGGAACCAAACCCCGGTTCACTAGAAGACCATAAAACACTCTTAACCACTGAGTCATTGCTCTACCCCTCTAGTTACATTTTGAAATAATAACGTATACTAGAAATTTATTTTATTGTCAAAATCAGATGCTATTCTGAATGTTTCTATCTTCCCAAATTTACATACAAACATACACATACACAATTTGAGGCTTCTATCTTTTTATATTAATTCCTCTATTGATTCTGGACTATTAGTTGCTGAATTATTGGCTTATCAATCAAAGCTTTGCCCCAGTACATTGCTTTTTTATTTTTTCTTCTTCAAACAGACCTGACAAATATCTATTTTCATAACCAGTCTTTCTTAAGATCCCTAGATTACTGAGTTTTTCTCTGCCATATGAATTTACTTGTATTGCCCCATTCCTGGGCCTTTGTAGTGATAATGACCAGGTCATCTGTGTTAGTGATATACCCTGTCACCCAACCTCCATCTCTGAGAAGGAATCCTTGCCTAAGTGGCTCACACCATTTCTCCCTACCAAAACTCTGTTAGATTGTAAGATCTGTATCAAACTTCTATGTTTATAATATCCTAGTTTTAGAAACTTCTACTGGCTCATGACACCCTACCTGGGCCACACATTTTACATAACTCACTTCATCTTTTACTATGTTGTGGTCAATTTGCCCTTGTTGGTGTTTTAGGAATAAAGAACAACTGGATTTTTTTTTCCATACAAAACGTTGCTGTAATTTAGCAACACATTTAGTGTTTCTAAGACAATTTCATTAGTAAGGTAGGAGAGTATAAACCAGCCGCTGTGAATGTATTTAGTGTGTGTGTGTGTGTGTGTGTGTGTGTGGTTATAACTTGGTTCTACATTTGCTTTTATTTTATAACTGTTTTTGCATGTGTGGGTGGGATTATGTGGTTGTTGGTACGTGTGGCCCCGCCCTAGTGTGTGAAGAGAGAGGTAAGTGCTTGGTTTTCAACATTCTGCCTTATTTCCTAGTGATAAATCTCATTCAGCCTGAAGATGGGAATTTAGGCTTAACTGCCTGGCCAGAAAATTCTGGGGATTAACCTGCCTCAGCCCCATAAATGAGGATTACAGGCACTTGTGTGTACCACACACCTGTCTTTTCTTTGTTCTTTCTTTCTTTCTTTCTTTCTTTCTTTCTTTCTTTCTTTCTTTCTTTTTTTTTTTTTTTTGAGGTTTTGAGGCTTCAAACTTTGAGCCTCACACTTGTGCAGCAAGGGCTTTTCCCCACCAAGCCATCTCTCCAGTCACACAGTACATTTTAGTCGGGGCATATTTCATAAAATTTATAGATTTCTAAAATGAGGTTGACATCACATGCAAATAATCTGGTAATTGCTTCCCAGTTTCTGAATGAGCTACATACAAAACAACTCTGTGCTACTAGATAGGTTCTGATTTTAAAAAAAAATCATTGGAAGCTTCTCATAAAACAAAATAGAATTCCCATATTACCCAGCCACACACACACACACACACACACACACACACAGACTGAATACATCACAGTGGTTGATTTATACACTTCTACATCAGTCAGAGAGTAAATGAAATTCGCAGGAAAATGGATGGAAGTGGAAAATATATTAAGTGTGGTAACCCAGGCTCAAAAGGACAAATAGTTTGTTTTCTGACTGTGCGGGTCCCACCGACTGCTAAGTATATATATGTGGTAAGGACCAGAAACTAGAAAGCAAACCACAGACTGGAAAAAGTGAAGATTTAAGGAAAGTAGTTGGGAAAAACAGTGAAACACGGAGTGGGAAAGAGTGTGTGAAGGGTAAGATGGGAAAGGAGGGGGCAGAGGAATCAAAGTGAGGCAGAGGCTGGAGGGAGAGACTTAACCAAACAAAATACGTATGATGATACCGCACGGAAGCTGGTTACTTGGTAAGCTAAACTAGGAGGTAAAATAAAATATTTTTAGTTGAGGAACTGGAACACAAAAGGAGATTCTTACATCTGAATTATTGGCACCAAGTTTGTGTGTGTTTGTCTTTCTGCATGTTCCAGTTGCTTACCAAAGACCACCCTCCAGAGACTTTGGTTGTGAATGCAAGCGCTTTAACTATGAGAGCCTGGAAGAGCCCAGGGGCGTGCATCAGCATGAGAGCTCTTGAGAATGTAGCTTTGTCATTCCAGAACTCTCAAGATCTGGTTTGAGAAAAAAATAAAACTGAACAATGACAATCAACAATCCTTTAAGCTGACTGGACTTTGCCTCTTAACCCTTCGTTCTACCCCAAGAGACTTCCCCCTCCGAGATAACTGGTCTTTTTACTGCCCCCAACTACCACTCTCAGGAAACAGCCTCTTCTAGGGACTGCAACCATTCCTCAGAAAGAACGCCTTATGGAGAGAGTACTCGTTGATCATTATCCACGCTGGTGCAGGCAGGACATCAAGTCTCATTTCTCCTCAGTGCACAAGGCCCACATAGCTCACAGCTCCTCTCTTTGGCCTTAACTACATGGCCAGATTCGATGGTGCACTTGGTCAATTAATTTGATGCTTCGGTCCTGGACGTGGGAAGTGTTTTCTTGGTGAGTATCACATCTCTGGGGCTGAGGAGAATCTTAAAACTGTCGTTTTTCTCATGCTATTTATACACTGTGTCATCTTTTTGGATTTTTACAGAGAGATAAGAGTGCATGGGGATTTCCTTTAAAAATCCTGAGAAGAAATTTCATACAACTTAATCCTCACAACTACCTGAGGACTGAATTCATTAACTCGTCTATTCCTACCCCAGGAATTAGAATGAGAGGAAGCCAGAGCTTCTTTCATATGAAAACACAAAATGATAAACTTCTTTGCTATGAGGTTCTTCTTTTCTATCTATTTCTATCTGGATAAGAAAACTATTACTAATAATGCATACTTGTGCTATTAATCAGCTGTATGATGCGTTTATGTCCATAGATATTCTCAACCATGTTTTTTATTACACAAAGTACTTTTTTGTAGGAAATGATCCTTCTTTCGTGGTCTCCAAATTCCCACTGTGAAATGCATAAGCCAGTTTTTAATATATTTTGTTCTGCACATTTTAATATGGTGCCTTCCGTGGGAAGAACCAATTAATCATTCTTACAGAACGAAAAAGGACAACAGACAGGAAAAACGATTGTGAATGAAAATGAAACATGTCAGGATACAAAAAAAAAAAAAAAAAAAAAAAGAGCCTCCATTTAAAAGGAAATCGCTGAAGAAAATAAACCAAAAGACAACAAGACTTCACCTCCCAGATGCCAGCGTATCTGTGGTAGCTGGGGCCCTCCAGGGACTCAGAGCCAAAAGCAGAAAGAGATTTATTATGGGCAATTGGCTGGCCCAATTTTGGAGGCTACAAAGTCCTGGATCTGCCATCTCCAAACTAGAGACCCAAGAGGTGGAATGCTGTAGTGTCTTCCATGTTTAAGTTCAGCAGAGCATAAAATTGTGGGAGCAGCGGTTTTATATTCTAATGGGTCACTTAGGACAACATTGAGAAACATCCCTCTCATTTATGCCCCTTAATTCCTGGACCTGTGAACTCTTATGGGAAGATGTGTACATTGTATATGAAGTATTGATTCAGCACAGATGGCCTCAGAGGGGTCATAAACCAAACCTACAAAGGACTGCCACCAGGAAGGTACTGAAAGTCAGTTTTCAAGTCCACTGCATTCTGGCAATCTGTCTATTGGAAGATTCAGAAAATATGACCAGATGTAGGGTATATAATATGATGAAGGTTCCTGCTGATATTCAAGTCACATGATGAGATATAAGCAGAGTAATACAGTATGGGGGTGTGACCCATTTTCACACTACTTTGGCTTGAAGTGAATTATGTGGCCAGAATGATTACCCTGTAGGATAACATGATAGTACATACAGTGTCCATAAAGGTAGTTTGTTCGGAAGCATTGTATGAAGTGTCAATCCAATATCTAGAATAAATGTTTACACCGGTAAGAATAAAACATCCCCTTCCCAGATGAAATGGATTCAGCACAATCACCCTGCCACACCAGAGCTGGCAGATTACTCCAGGGACTAGTGCCACATAGTGGAGGCAGGATTAATATCTACTGCTGACAAACTGAGCTTGTAGTGGTGACTATTCCAGGTTCATCACAGTGAGGGAAGGACCACGTCACTGAGTGTCCTTTCTGATCACAACTGGCCATTTGTTCATGATTCCATTGCCTAATGACATGGAATCCTGAACAAAGAAAGGGGCTTATATCCCCAGAGCACCCTATCCTGTTCTCTTGGCTGTGGAAATCTTCCTCTGCCAATGGGAACATCCATGTGTTATAGTTACCTTCCCTTGTTTTTGCTCCTTTAGAGAAGTCAGAGGGACTTCTGAAATTTCTTTAGCACTGATTTTCCAATTTCTTTCTTCCAGATCACTAGGCACAGCTCATGAGCTCGTACATATGAATGGGTGTGGTCATCTCTCCTCTTCAGCCAAGTGAATAAGTAGATGCCCTGCCTACATTCTAGACTGTGGGATGATTGCCATTTCATCTTACTTCTTCAGACATGGCCCTTGGTATGTATGTTTCATGTAGAGCCATCTATAAATAAGGCCTGATTTTTCTCTTCCTATTTCCACTGGTTATAAGGAAGTTGTAAGTTCAGGGGAATCAGAACAGCAGAAAGAACAAAGGCATTGGAGCCCCTTCAAGATGTATCTTCCCTATGCTCTCAGAGCCTGCTTCAGTCCAATCAGAGACCTACCACCCCTACTTAGTGATAGGTGGCTGCTGTGAAGTCCAATTGTATAGCTTTATGGGGCATATGGCAGTTCAGGATGGACCACTGAGGTTTCATTACAACTTGATGACCCACAATTAAGGTCTCATTATCTACTAAGGTCCAATACGAGACAATTGGGCCGAGGTGAGTTGTTAACAGAGCAGAAGTCAAAGATGGACCAAGGGAGGCTAATTTATGACCAATGTGTGAAAAGCACAGGAGTAGCCTGTGATTATCAGTCGGGTTGTACCAGAGGCGCTTATGCAGAGTCTATATGCCTTCCATTACCTACCATACTCGCAGAGAACTAAGCAATCTCAATAAAATGCCTACAGGTTTTACAGAGGCGCAACTCTAGTTCTTATAAAAGCCACCAAAGCTCAACACAGCAACCTACACGGTATTAGTTTCTCTGCTCTTTCGAATACAGTTGCCTTGCTCAGTCCGTGTTCCCTTACTGTATATCTCATCCATGTGAGAAAACAAACACCAGAGCCAGTGCCTCAAGTTGGCTTTTTGGGGAATGTTCATTTTTCAACAACTTAATCCTTCAGTCAAATTCATCTGGGCTGGGAAAGGTCTTGCCACTCTCAAAGACCCCACCAATGTTAAATTTGATAAATACAGATGCATTGATTTGTACTGATTCTGTTGGACACGAATAATCATAATGTTAACAGCCTCTGCATTTTATTTGCCTTTTGGGGTTACTTATCTAACTAACTTATCACATAGGAACTGGATCCATCTGAAAGTAATACTGAGAGTCACAACTGTTATTAATTCTACTGCATTTGAATCCCTCCTTAAAGCCTCCCACCAAAATGAATGTCTGATATATGTATTTACAGCTTCTCACTTACAAATAGTATGTCTTTAAGATAGGTGTGTTATATATGCTTTGTGTATTTAAGTGTTATGCTGATGATATTGTACACATAGCAAATATGCATTTCAAGATTTATAATATATCATATACGCCAAATTTTTCTTCTTTAAAGGCTGTAATTACTCTAGTGGATAGACATTTGACATTATTTAAACATATTTTTACATGACCTGCACATATTTTGGAACCTTACTGACATGCCTTTTTCTTAATGAAAAAAAATAAAGTTTCATAAGCAAAATAATCTCAAAACATTTTCCCATATGGACTTTAAATTAAATAATAGTGAATATTTTGTAATGTTATTAATCTTAGTCTTGATCCACTATGTCTCTGATGATCATCATACATATAGTGAATTTTTAAAATTTATTTATGGGTTTATTTCCTTTTTATTTGTATTTATTGTTTTTTTCTGTGTCTAAAGTTGATCTATCACTTGTCAGTATCAATAGAAGTATTTTTTTAACATAGAATAGCGTAATAATTGTTCTTCATGGTCAATTTCTCTGTTCAAATGCTTTACCATTACAGTTATACTTGGTAAAATATTAATCATCTCATATAGGTTTCTCTTTTGATCCTGTTTTCCATCAGACTTACTTGAATTTGTGTGAACATTTTTCCCTGGCTAGTTTTATGTTGACCTGACACAATGTAGAATCATCTGAAAGAGAGGAACCTCAATTGAGAAAAACCTCTCCATAAGATCCAGGTGGAAGGCATTTTCTTAGTGATTGACGGGGAAGGACCCAGCTCACTGTGAGTAGTTCTAATCCTGAGCTGGTGGTTCTTTAAGAAAGCAAGCTGAACAAGCCATGATGACCAAGCCAGTAAGCAGTACATCTCCATGGTCTCTGTATCAGCTTCTACCTCCAGGTTCCTGCCCTGTTTGAGTTCCTGTCCTGGCTTCTCTTGGTAATGAACAGCAATATGGAAGCATAAACCAAATAAACTCTTTCCTCCCAGCTTGATTTTGCCCATGCTGCTTCATCAAATCAATAGAAATCCTTACTATGACAGCATTCACCATACACTGTGACAAGCATTTAATTCATGAGTTTTACTTCAATGGATATGCTTTTAATCCACATTTGTTTAACTTTATTTTTTTCTTTATCATACCCTCTTAAAATGCTTAGAACATATTATTATACTTATGATTCTACCTTGGATGCTATTAAGTGCTACTATTTAACTGGCGTTTTTTAATTTCCTGATTACATAAGTATAATATTATCAATAAGGGTAATGCCATGATTCAATGGGCAGGAACATACTTGGACAAAGAGATCAATATTTATTTTTTTATTTTGTATTAATTATTATGTATTATTTCTCTCTCTCTGTGTGTGTGTGTGTGTGTGTGTGTGTGTATGTATCTGAATACAAGCACATGAATACCATAGAACATATACAGAGGTCAGAGGACAGTTTTGGGAATTAACTTTTGGTAATAACTATATGTTCTTAGAAAAAAATTTAGGTCTTCAACATTACAGAGTAAGTACTGTTTTTGTTTTGTTTTGATTTTTTACCTGTTTAGCCACCTAGACTGACCATGATCAATAATCAAATAATGATCTGCTCATCTTTGTTACCTATCAAAACAATCTTATGTACTTTTTTCCTGGATAGCTATGAGCATGAGAACATTTACATTATAAATGTTCCAAATTTTTTGAAAACAGTGTTTTCCTCCTTTTAAGCAACAATCTAGTAGTTTATATTTCTGCAGTTTAGGGATCTTATGGTTTGTGGCAGGCTTAAGCTTCTCATTGAATACATTTTTCTAGAATGGACAATTGAAGGATCATACCTTAACACACAAGGAATATTGTAGTCTTAGAGGTCTTTCCATCTGTCTGTCTCTACAGCACAGCACTGGCTTGAGAAGACTGGCTTCTCTGTGGTTTCTTAAGCAGCCATGATAGTCTCCTGAATGGAAACTGAATTTTATGTTCTAAGGAAAAATTTATAACCAATAATATGACTGAAAAAAATCCTTAAAAAGGACCACGTGATACATATTTATTTATTGTTAAGTATTTATTCATTTTAATTTGGCATATGTGAGAATTTGCCCACACGTATGTTTGTGCACCAGATGTGTACCTGGTACCAATGGAGGCTGGAATACAGTGCGGGAGTCCCTATAACTGAGCTGCAGAAGGCTGTGAGCTGCTTTATTGGTACTGGGAACCAATCCCTTGCCTCTGGAAAAGCAAATAGTGTTCTTAACCATTGAGCCATCTCTCCAGCCTCTCCCCATGCAGTCTTTATTGCCACAAATAGTAGGAAATGATAACTTCGCCTATCGAATTAATTCTAGTCTTAAAACATTTCTGTTTTCTATGTTCCTTGTGTGTTAGTTTTACTTTTCTTCTTTATTGTTACTTATTAACCTCATTCATTTATCCTTATCTAAATTGTTTTTTTTTCCTCTTGACAATTCTGATAAAAGCAAGTGTATACTGTGAATTATGTAAGAAAAGCAATGTAAGATTATCATGTGTTCTTTAAGAAATTCAAATGGAATGTGTGAATTTATCAGATCAAGTATAGTAGAAATCTCTTGAAACCCGAGAAATAATTAGTGTCATTCAAAGATAATTTGTAGGAGCCAAGATAATTTCTAATTAATAATTGACATTTCAGAAGAAGTGGATACATTAAATACATGAATTCTGGAATATGACTGAACCCAGAAGAAGAATATTTTGACTTTCAAATACTAAATTCTGTCAAGATTTATTATCTTCAAGGGGAGCAACTAATGAATCTTATTGCAGATTTAAGAGAAATGATAACACAAACATGAAGCCAATTCTTGACTGATCCACTTTGAAACACTTTGCTTTACACTAATTGTATTATGTTTATCTAAGGGCTGCATTTGAAACCCATCACTGTGGTTCTGTTTATCTTGATTTGCACATACACAGTCAGTTCATTTATGCATATGAATGTTAGAATGAAATAAATTCTGTCATTGCTATAGGCAATATTTTGTGATCAAAAGAAATCTCAAAGGAGATTTTTTTCAGATCACATAAGTACTTTCTTTTCCATCTATTTCATTCTCCATTTGTCTGTAGGCAAATATCAGAAATGTAGTTTTGCAGGTGGTTTCTCCCTCTTGAGAACAATTTTCCTAAGTATGCAGAAATTAGATGTTACAGAACTCCATATTTGTTATTTCTACTGCTTTTGTTAATTTCTCTATATTTACAAGTTCCTCCCTTGGGAAGTATTGCATACAACATGGGAGTGTTAATTTTTACCATGCAAGGTTAAATTTTGGTGCTGGATCAAAACCATTTTTTATTAATTAAATACTAACTATATTCATTAAATACTGGTCTTGCCAATGAAAGATCCAATATTGTTTATTTTGCATCCAGTTTGCCATTTGACTATTTATTTTATTCATGCTATATAGTAAATATTTATGAAGTTGATGTTTACCTTTTGCAAGATAAACTTTGTCTATCATGAGTTTTATACACGTGGTCAACACTGTTGTTAACTAAGATGTTAGTTAGAAATACAAGTATTGCCCTCCAGTCCTGCCAACCCAGCTCCCAACACAGGTGTGGCCACCTCCAGCTCCAATACAGCCCAAGCCATCCAGAAGAACCATGTAGGCACCCAGCCTGCAGAACATTTGGTTCTGTTCCCACAATCCATATCTCTATAACCCTGTCACATTTCCCCCAGTCTCACCACCCAGCTCCCAAAACTGGAGGACACTCCCAGCTCCTGCACAGCCCACACCACCCAGAAGAACCAGCCTCCGACAACAGCAAGCATTCCCTGTGAACACACCAGGGTAATAGGCCAATAAAACAGGCAACAAAAATGCAACATGCACTCTAAAAATCTAGAGGAAAAACAAAAACCAAAGTACAAAACACCCACCCAACAAAGAAAAACTCTGAAATCAGCACCTCAATCTATAATCACCCCAAACCCAGATATCTAGACTATAAAGAAAGAATGCAACTAGTGATAGCCAGGACAATATGTCCAAACCAGAGTGGAGCTATCCTACCATAGCAGGTCCTGGGCATTCCAAAATAGCTCAATCACAAGGAAAAGACTCTCAGACCAACTTTATGAAGATAATAGAGGTCCTTAAAGAGGAAATGAATAAATCCCTCAAAGAAATCAGTGAAAAGACAAACAATGGGAAGAACTGAATAAATTCACTAAAGAACCTAGGAAAACACAAACAATTAGAAGAAATGAATAAACCCTTTAAAGAAAACTAAGAAGGAAAAATAACTCAAATAATTTAAGGAAATGAGCAAAACTGTTCAAGACCTAATATAAATAAATATCATAGAAATAAAACCATAAAGAAAACACAAACCAAGGTAATTCTGGAAATGAAAAACCTAGAAAAGTGAACAGGAACTACAGAGGCAAGTTTCAGCAGCAAAATAAAAGAGATGAAAGACAAAAACTAAATTCAGAAATTCTGAAGCTAACAGACGTTACAAACCAAGTGGACCTTCTCAGCTTCACATGGAAATCTCTTCAAAATTGACCATATTCTCGGTCACAAAGCAAGTCTCAACAGATAAAAGAAAAATTGAAATAACCCCATCCATGCTATACTGGCTTTCAACAAAAACAGAAAGCCTAAGAACTCATGAAAACTCAAAAACTCTCTACTGCATGGTAGCTGTGCCAAGACATGATAGATGATTAGATAGACAGATAGATAGATTGATAGATAGATAGATTATAGATAGATAGATAGGATAAGTAAATACTGCCTAGAATCCAATGAAAATGTATACACAACATACCCTAACTTAGGAGACACAATGAGAGCAGTAGTAAGAGGAAACCACAGCACTAAGAGACTACATAAAGAAATTGGAGAGTGTGCACACTAGCAACTTAACAGCACATCAGAAAACTCTAGAACAAAAAGAGGTCATCACACCCATAGCTCAGGAAGCAGAGGCAGCCAGATCTCTGTGAGTCCGAGGTCAGCCAGGTCTACTGAGTGAGTTCCGGAACAACCAGAGTTATGACAAAGAAACCCTGTTTTGAAAAACTAGATGAATAAATAAATAAAATAAAATAAAAATAGAAAAAAATGATGTCCCAGAAAAAAAAGCTATTAAGTAGAGAATAGACAAATGGCTCCGTCATATTTCAAAATAAAACACTGCAATTGCTTTCATTTTCATGAAATGCTGCAAAAAGTCTTGTAAAGAATAATGTTTTTGCATCTAAAATGATTTTGTTCCTCTCTTCTTCAGAAGAAGCAGAAATTCAACAGAAAGCCAGGAAACGGTTGGGATGTATTTTACATTAATTTTCTTCAAAGGCTAAAATCTAAAAATACTAATGTACAGTTTCCATTAGTGTTGGCTCCTTTCTAAGCCTTATCAGGTGCCAGAGAATACAATCTCACATACACTTTTCAGTGTCATAAACTGAAAAGTTAACAGGAATAGTAATTTCAGACAACATCATGATTTATCAAGTCTTGATTTGTATATACCTCATTTAACCTTTTTACATTCAAGGACTGACTAGCTTCAGACTCATATAATAATGAAATCCCTTGATGTCAGAATGTAGGAAGCAATGACATTCTGCTTTCTAGTCTCATAAGGATGCTCGATGACAGGTAAGATGGTGGATAATTGACACTAATTGGTCCTTCTGATTGCAGTGGCAGATCTTCATGATAACTAAGTGTATGGGGTATCTTGGGTACTCTCTTGTATTCAATACAAACCTTCTGTGAAATCAGACCTCTGGTATGTACAACTGAAGAACAAACATGTTTGTACCAACTTGATGTGGTATTCTGAATACTACATGACAGCTTTAGCTTTAAAGACATACTCAGAAGTCATGTAGAAAAGCTGTTGACTATATACAGAATGTATTCCACATATAATTTTTTCTTGTATTCATTAAAAGATAAGCTTAAGCGTAGAAGATTATTCTGTCTGAAAATCAGCCTCAAATGCTGTCGGCGATATGTGAAGAGGCTGCAAGTTTCTCCCCTGTAAAGCGATATTTAAATAATCGAAATCTTATTAGATATGATTTTAATGCTGCATTTCCTCTTAATATCTTCAAATAATAAGTCTTTCCCATGTGTACACCCACAAAATTGCCTAATCGCAATAAACATTTTTAATGGCTACATACAATTATATTATGTGTGTTCCTTACCATGTTACTTGTACTTCCCTCCTGCTTGGTAATGCAGTTTATTCTGATGTGGCTGTTATAAAGCCAACTATATTTAATGTCTATATGCATTCGATCTTCTCAATTTTTAATTCATTTTGGTATACACAGTTGTGAATTTCCAGGTTATCCTCAGAAGTTCTTAAGAGTGGGTGCATGGTACAAAACTGTAGTATGAATCCACATTCAACTCACCAGTCTCAAAATCTAGCCTTATGATGACATTCCATATGTCTTTTCCCTATTTCCTCTATCTGTATTTCATTACTGATGAGGGGAAAAGGCTTTGTTTATATGGCCCCTTGCTGGTTCTATGAATCAACCATTGGCTGGATTTGCTATTTTAAAAATTAATGACACCATGTTTAAACTTATTGCTTTCAAGTATTACATTCTATATGAAACAAATGTAAGTCATCAAAGCAATAAATCTTTTGTGCATACGTGTGTGTGTGTATTTCTGTGTGCATTTTTGTGTGTGCTCAGGTGCACACGTATATGGATGTTCATGGTGGATAGAGGATCACGTTGACTCTCATTCCTTAAATACAGCCCATCTTGCTTGCTGAGACAAGTTATTTCATTGACCTAGAGCCGGTAGATCCCACTGAGTCAGCCAGGCTGCCTAGCCAGTGAGCGTGGGGGATTGATCTGACCCTGCCTCTGTAGCTCTGGGATTACACATATGCATTAGCTTTCTTACACGGGTTCTGGAGGCCTGGACTCAGGTTCTCATGCTTGTAAGGTAAGCCACCAGGCCTCCTGAATTACCACTCTATCCCACAAATCAGTGTCTAGTCTCCATTTTTTAATCTGTGGGTTTTGATTCCCCTTTGACGTATACACATTTTAAATGTTGTTAGAAAGAAAACTCTAGCCAAAATAATTCATCATTATTTATTTGGATATTTTGGTAATAAGTTCCTAAGTACATCAACCCCACCCCCACCTCCCACCCTGCCCAGTGCTTAATGGATAGTCTCAAAACTATATGAAATAAATTTCCTCCCTTCTTGATTAATACTTTCTCTTTTATCACATAACAAGGCAATATTTAATAAGTCCTATATCCTGGCAGACAGTTCTGTTTTATCACTCTGATCTGCTAATTTGACATCAGTTTCACACTGTTTAAATTAGGTCTAGGTTGGTTAGAGTCATCTTTTTTCTTCTACATTAGAATTCTTTTTATCTTTTCCTTTTTCTTTTTCTTTCTTTTCTTTTTTTCTAGTTAGTCTGCCCTTCTCACATTTCCTATTAAACTTTCAGAATGGTTTGGTGGAAGTTTCAAAATAAATTCAATTAGGTTACTCAGGAGAATTTAATTAATTCAGTAATGACTAGGGTCTAATATCCGTCTAAGGCTAGGTCCCCAAAAAGAGTTAATATGAAGCTATCATTTAATACCATGAAGATGGGTTGACAAAGGCACCTAGATCAATGTAAGGGAAGCTGCTTTTTGCAGGAAGTAGTGGTTAAATCTGAGATTCAACTGATCACAACGTAGAGAATACATGACTATGGCAATCTCAGCCATAAATGGGACATCGGTATCACCCTCTCCAAGGAACATATTGGAAGAGAGGGCAGAAAGAATGTAGGATCCAGAGTTTGGAAGGACTGCTCCAAAACTGTCTTCTAGACATGACACAGCCACTGTACACATGTCACTTGCAGTTGCCTGCACAAGAACTACATAAAATTGATCCATCAGCATTTCACCATACATATAGGATGTCCTTCAGACTCTATCCATTGTTGAGGAATTATAGGAATTATAAATATAATTATAATTACTGGAGGATCAATTTTCTCCAGTGGTGTATCGCCTAGTAAGTTGCCCACGCTATGGTAAATAACTTCTATCCACGCTCATGTACTCAGTCATAATTAATCTCAATTGTCAAAAGAAATGACATCGATTTTTGATGATCTTATTCACCAAGGTTTGAGGAAAGGAGATAGAGAAAATGTATAAGCCGGATAATGGAGAAGAGTGCTATGTAATACTGCCTTCTGGGTATGGCATGGCTATTGCACTCATGGACTGTCAGAAACTGAGTTACCTGCATAGGGCCTGCACACAATCAAACTGCCAAAATACCTGTATAGATGGGGTCGATGGTCTCCAGGCCTCGCCCCATAATAAGGAGCTATTGGATAGTTACGGGGGGAGAGTCATTTTTATTGAGGATATGACCCTTGGTAGGCCTCCCATCCCCTGCTGGCTGGCTCCACATCTGTGCACGTGTGGGAAGATCTTACCGGACTTCCTGGGTTTAAAAAAAAAAATGATCAGAGAATCAAAAAACAAATGAAGTATATTTGGGATGCATTTGAGGTGGGAAAATGAGAGGGAAAGTACGGTTCATATTTTATTATCATTGGGGGAAAAAGGGAGACAAAAGGATAATGGGTGGAGGTGAAGATGAGGAAAATTCAGCATATACCTGTATGAAATTGTCATTCAGCTTTGTTATCGATTTGTTTCATTTTATTTTATTTTATTTTGAGACAGTTTCTCTGTGTGTGGGACAAGATGGCCTCAAGTCCATGACCTCTCTCCCGTCTCTGACATTTAAGGGCAGAGATCACAGGTGTGCACTCCTACATGTGGTTAACAATGTGCTTCAAATAGACACATGAATATAAATTCATTTGAAATCAATTGAAAAATAATTTTAAGCCAAAGGAATTAATGCTGCGTGTATGCAATTTTAGAGAGTATATTTATGTTCATGTGTACATTTGTGTCCACTTACCTATCAAATTATCCTAGTGAATTAATGATATTTTAAGGGTCTGATGGTGTCCCTCTAAACTCACAAGTTCAAATTATAAACCTAAATTGAAGGTATTAAGAGGAGGGGACATTTAGGGGCGATGTGACCGTAGTGCAGAGCTTCTGTGACAGGGACTTAGACTTTACAAAGAGCTCGCAAACCTTTCTCTGTTATGAGATGACAGGCGCAAAGCGACACCAATGAGTAAAGGGACCACTCCAGACTTAATCAGAAATCTCCCGATCTAGGCCACTCAGACTTTGGAACTGTGAGAAACAGGTATCTATTTCTTTACAAGCTATTCAGTTTGGGGTATGTTATTCTATCAGAACGAATAGCACAGAAGGGACCTTAGTACAGCAGATATTGAGATAAATTAGCATAACGATATAACCCTTAAAAGGTAGACCCGTCACTCTTGGCACAGGTGTGATATTGTCTGTGCCTGCGTGACAATGCTAAGAAGATTTCAAGGACAAAATGACAATGCGTTATTGTGGCTAGAAGAAGCCACACACCCCGAATGTTTGTGTCTGTCTGCTTGTGGTAGATGATGAAATCACGCTTAGACGTGAATGTAATTTCTCAGGATGTTTTCCACAGGGTTTTTTTCAGATTTTGCAGTAGGTTAATGTTAACAAACTCTTCCAGATAGTATGACAAAATGCCTTGCCCACTCAACTGTGGTTAGAAAAATCTTACTTAATCCTGCCTAAGATGATATTCCATGTCAAAATTTTCCTTCTACATCCTGGATAAGTGTATAAATGATAAATGTATAAATATGTGTATGCATAGATATATATGTTTATGTGTATGTATATATGTGAATGCATACATATATACATATGTATACATATACATATATGTGTATATACATATATACATATAAATTTTTATTTATGTATATATACATTTATATACATATATACACATTATATATGTGTGTGTGTGTGTGTGTGTGTGTGTGTGTGTATATATATATATATATATCACAGTGGAAAACCAACATAAAATCCTTGAATTAAGTTCGTTGTGCACTGACTTAATGCTTTCGGTAAAGTATAACTGAAGGAAGTTCTACATACAGTGATTCCACTATTTTGGACTAAAACTTAGAAACCACAGATCATGAAGGAAATTAACCCTTGTTAAATACTGGCAGCTCATCTGCTCTCCTCCACTCTCTGTAACTTTGGGAAATCAAGTCTCTTTCCCTTCCCTTTTGTCTTCCACATACTCCAGGATTTAGCCACCCCCAGAGAGAGGTTTGAAGATGAAACTAGTGTGTAACCAGAGAGGGTGCCTTAACCAGATTTCAAATGATCCACCGGAACCTCATCCCATTTGTTCAAACACTTTTTTCTCTCCTTTCAAATAGACATTACTTGCATATTTATAAATTGTATATTATAGACATTTTTCCTTTATAGGCCATAAGTTTATTTCAATTATTCTTTTGTGAATTACATTCTTTATCAACCTATTTTGAGAGCTCTGTTATATATTATGTGGTCCAGCCAAGTAATTACAACTACAAAATTGATAGAATTTTCTTTCTGTCATAATTCATCTCTTTACTGAAAAAAAAAACCCAACAAATAAATAAACACACGGAATACAGAAAACAATTATCCAAGCTCAGGAAGAGCTAAGCAATTAAAACTCATGCTGTGGTTATTCTTAACTAACTGTTTCCCACTTCTGAGGAGATTTAATAAATAAAAATATATTCAGTAGTAAAATATTTGAGCTATGAAATGGCTCATTAAATGTGAACAGAAAATACTTGGTAATGACTTAGATGGAATACCCCAAAGATCATCATTTCCCTTTATTTTTTATGAAATACTTTATTTAGCATTCTGAAGTTCCAAGTTTTACAATTTAAATAGTGATGTCCAGTCTGTAATGTTGTTTGTTGTATTCTAAAGGAATGGTTTTTTTTTTCTATTTTGAGATTTAAGAAAGGATGGGAAAAGTTTTCCACTGTACATTTGAAATGAGTACCTTAAATACTAGGATATTATTCAACCTCTAACGTTCTAATTTTGATTCACACAGTTCAATTTATATCTCTTAATTTGCTTAAATCCACACCAATGTTTGTAGATATGACATGTTCTTTAATAATTATCAAAAATGACTTCTTCCTTTTCTAATGTGAACCATTATGTCAAAAATATACTAACATTTCTGTGACTTCTTAACCTCCTTCCTGGCTTCTCCATCTGTAACTGAATTTTCAATAGGAAGGTGTATGATTCTTCACTTTTTTGATAGCCACCATAATGGTAAGAAGCACCCTTCACTGGTAACTAATGTATATTGTCACATTGCTCGTGGCCATGGAGAGGAAATCAATGTGTGTTTGCAATGTGGGTGAGTTTCAAACCCAATCACTTAAGCAGATATTGCTACTAACCAACCATCCCTTGGAACAGCTCACAGGATGTAGAGTTCACAAGACTTACAGAAAAATTCAGAATATATGAGAGCAGACTCACATACATATGTACACACACACACACATATATACATGCACACAAAAGGACTGAGTACCACCTCAAATGCCCGCACGACCCAAGAGCCAAACTTATTTTCCTGTCTTGCTCGCTTTCATGCTAGTCCAGTAAGTAAATCTATCACATGGTTTGGAAACCCTAATAAATTTCCCTCTGAGAAAGGAAAGGCTTTTCTTTTAAGAACACTTATAAGCCTACTTTCGGAAGCTCTTATTTGGCTCTCCCTCATCATTTTTTTTTTCAAAAATGATTGACATCAAGAAGGGCCAGTCCATTAAGAAAAACATCTCACCCTTTCATTTGGTGTGCTTGCTTTCTGGCCCTGAAAAAAAAATCAGTCAAAACATGTGGTAAAAATAAAAAGCTCATGAAGCTGGGAAGGAAATAGATTCGGGGGTTACTGGGAGGGACTTGGTTTTGTAGAGATATGATCAATATGTAGTTCATAAGTATATGAGATGTTGGAACAATAAAAAGTATTAAAAATAAGTACAATAAAATAGATACTCAAGAATGGTTAAATTTTCCCATTGCCCAGATTATGTACTAGTCTGAAGCTACCATTTTGTAGACCATTTAAGATTTCTGTGTTGTTTAAAATGTTGAAATCCTAATGGAAACTGCATCATTTCACCTTACAGAAATCTGTGAAAAGTTCTAGAGCATAAAGCTACATAGTTTATTTTTTCAACCATGTAATTCCTACTACTGTTTTCCTTTTGAAGCACTGAGCTATCTATTTTTACTGTCTTCAACCAGGAGCTAGATAATATATTCATATTTAGTTAGCAGATATAATGCTCTAGAAAGTCGTTCACACGGCTTCATGAATAGCGCGCGGACAATAAACTGCGAGGGATATTTTTAAAGCATGGTATAATTCAAATCAGTTTCTGTCAACCACTTCCTTCAAAAGGCTTAGAAAACTATGTGTGCATGTTTGTGTACATGTATGTTTCAAAGAGTTAAATTACTGTGTCAGGGGAAGGAACAGCGATATACTGAAAATCTGTACTCTCTATTTCAGATGTAAAGCCTGCGTTTTCAATGCATATGTATATTAAACTGATGATAACCATCAAACAAATTAACACTTCCGTCATCTCCCATATTTTGTCTGTGGTATAGAAACCTAAAAGTCTACTTTTAACGGAATTTATATTATAAAATATGGTAACTAATTCATGTTAGATATACACCTCTCCTTCATAATTTCAGATAATTTTTATCTGTTGACCTACGTCTTCCGGGTCCACCTTAGTAACATGTGGTCTACCCTGTTCTAAGGTTTTTTACTTCATTTTAAGATTCTGTGTGTAGATTAAATCACACCATATTTTTTTCATTACATAATTGGCTTATTTGATTTAGCTTAATGCCCTCCAGGTGCAGACACACTGATGTGAATGACTTTATTTTATGAGACAGAGAGAAAGCATTAGTAATGTGCCCTCGCCCATAGCCATTGAAAGACTTTTACTCTGTTTTCATGTCTTACCACTAATAATTCTGCAGTGAACATGGAAGCCCAGGATTTTCTGAGTTCTTGATGTCACTTTCATTTTATATGTACCCTAGTTTTAAGCTTCTAGTTTTAAGCTTCAAGTAGCCTTCCAGTAGTCTCCCTAGAGACTGTACCGTTATGCATACCCGTCAACAGTTCCCCGCATTCGTGTTCTCCTGTATCTCTTGTCTCTTTGATAACAGTCTCGCTCACAGGTTTGAAGTGTTATTTTGCTGTAGTTTTCATTTGCATTTCCTTCGAGATACAGCTGTCTCGCTTGTCAGCTTTCTATCCTTGTGACGAACTACTAATGCAGCGATAATCAACTTAAGAGAGGAATGGTGTACTCTGGAAGGAGGCTGAGCAGGTTTCTGTTTCTGGCTGTTTGGCTCCACTCATTTGGATCTAGTGACTGGACAGACTTGATGATGGAAAAACAAGTCAGAGAGGGGGAATGCCTCATCTCACAGAAGTCAGAAATCAAAAGGAATGAGAGAGGGAAGGGCTGCATCCTCTGATTTGAGGGCATATCCCAAGTGACCTAACTACCTTCCACGGTGCCTCAGTTGTTCAAGGATCTATCACCACCCAAGCGAAGCCAATGACTATACTTTCAGTACAAGGACCTTTGTGGCACACTGAAGATACAAGCCATGACACGTTATAAGATCCTCTCTCTCTCATATATATAACCCTGTCTTTTCCCCTTGCCTCTCCCTATTCCTCTTCTGTCTATTCTCTTCCTCTTTTCTTCTTTCTCTCTCTTCTGTATCTCCCCCCTGTAACAGGAGATGAACCCAGGACATTGCAAGTACTAGGCAATCTTCTTCAAATGGATATACATGCCCAGACTGTATTACAATTTCTTAAAGATTCCTGTATTTATTTGCATAGTTTCACTAGGTTAAATTTTACATAAAAACAGATGTCATAAAGGGAATGTAAGCCATTCATGAAAAACATTAGAATATTTATTTTTATAGGAAGTCTGAATTTTGCCACAGCTCACACAGAAAAAAAAAAAACATATCTAATGAGGTAAAATGTGCAGGTGAAAGTGATCAGTTTCTAGAACATGATATAAGAACTAACATTAAACATTGGTTATCTAAATTCGTAAGCTGGTTCTTCAAAACCACTGCATGAAAAACTGGCCACTCAGTTGTAAACAGGTTCTTAAAACTCCCTAAACTACAGCCTCTATTTTATAATAAATATCATCATGGTAAGGATTTGAAAGAAGGAAGGATACTGAGGTTAGGTATGTATATATATATATATATATATATATATATATATATATATATATGCAAATATATATATTTATGTTTATATATATACACATATATGCATATATAAATTATAGACATATAATTTAAAATATTAAAAAAGTTTTCCATAAAGAAACTACGACCTTTTGATGCAGTATTCAGAGACATGGAGGACATTTAAATGTAATGGCACAACACAATTTCAGCAGAGTTACTTTTAAATGAGGCATATCAGTTATTTAAAAAAGTGTTAAGAGTAGAGTCACTTCTGTCTCTCACTTTAAAGATAAGTGCAAAAAATGTCCCTAGCATCCTGAGTGGATTAACTGTAACGGAAGAAGGCAAACACTCAGAAGCCTCATTGTATATCATTATAAGAAAAAAATCTCAGGACCAACCTGATATATATGTTTCCCATTTGGCAGATGGAACCTGAAGTTCAAAGACACTGAATACCATCATGGAAAGCAGGCAACTGGTAAAAAATAGGCAAGAGCCCAGCAGCAAAACAAAGTATTTGTTCCAAAGTCTTAACCTAAATCTCTATTTCACAGGTGTTCCATTATTCCCCAGATGATTGACATCAGAACACAGCCTGGGACCAATGAGATAACACAGGCTTCTCGGTCGCCTAAATTAGGATTCAGAAAAAAAAAGAAATGAAAAAGTGAGATCAAATTATGTAGATTTGAGCATAGCAAGAATATTCTACATCAGTGATGTCAAACTCGTACCTTAAATAAAAATGGAGATTCAAATAGTAGACAGTCCGTACTATTTTTTTCTCCTAAAAATATTAATTCCTCTGCTCTAATTCTATATATTTCTCTGAAGTGTCTTGTCTTATCTCATAGTGGACTCTGAGGCACAAATACATCTTTGATATTTTGACTTGGCTCCTTTTGACTAAATACTAAGAGGAGATTTAATTTGGTCACATGGTAGTTAATGTTTTAGATTTTTGGAAAACCTGCATACTGATTTCCATGGTGGTTAGAATAGTTCTTTCAGTAGCCTGTTACGAGGGGAAAAAAAAGTCTCATATGTTGTCTTAGTTAGGGCTTTATTGATATGAATATATACCACAACCATGAAAACTTTTATACAGGAAAGCATTTAGTTGGAGCTGGCTTACAGTTCAGAGGTGTAGCCCACTGTCAGCATGGCGGGAAGCACGGCAGCAGACAGCAGACATGGCGCTGGAGAGGGAGCAGAAAGCTCTACATCTGGATCATAGGCGGCAACAAGGGAGTGTGAGACGGGATCTGGCTTGAGCTTCTGAATCCTCAAAGCCCTACCCCAGTGACACACTTCCTCCAGCAATACCACACCTTCTAATAGTGCCACTCCCTACGAGACAATGGAGGCCATTTTCATCAAACCACTACATATGTGTAGATGCTCAGTATTCCAAACTTCTAGCTGCCTGCACATTCAATAATTGAAGTTCTGTAATTTTCACTCTGTTCTGGTTTACAGTACCTCCTTCTCTTTCAAGCAAATGAATTCCTAAGCTCTGTGCCAGCTATCCATTACAAAAAGTATTGGTTTCAAAATGCGACCCCCATATCCAAAATTTTATCCCACTTAAATTACTGTCACTCCTCTGTCTCATCTACGTCACCTGTTCATGAGAAGGCAAAACTTGATGTGTGAAACATTTTAAATTGAGTAGTAATTCTATTAATACTCAAGAGAAAATAAAGTGCTTTACTCCTAAGTCTCTTTACCTGTCAATTTGCTAAGAAATGTAAGCTTGATTATGTAACGGTTCACAATTCCATTTGTAAATTATTTATATATATATATATTTATATGTATATATAATGATTTATATATATATTATCTTTTAATTTAATTAATAAATAAATTAATAATTTTATTCAGTCCACAATTACTTATATACATATATATACATATATATATGTATATATAATGATTTTTATTCATTCCTTAATTTGTTCTTTAAAACAAAGGTTAGACTTTTAGCCTAGCCTGGCCTTAAGCTTTTTATGTAACACAGATTGCCCTTTAGCTACTTCTTCGTAGTGCCAAGACGAGCAATTTGACATTATACCAAGATCTTCATTTATATATATTGGTATGAACCTTGATTTGTTGAAGTCGTTGTTCTGTTTAGTTTTTAATGAATTCCTTTTCATTGACTCAAGTTAATTTCATGTTAGTTCTTCCAACCTAGTCTACATCCCTTCTATTATTTTTTCTTGCCTAATTGCTCTAGTTAACACTGCTTTAGTTAACATTGAGCAGGGTAGTGGTGCAAACAGACATCCTTGTTTTGTTAGCCATCAGAGGCTGACATGTTTGATCTCGTTTCTCATTTCAATTCTCATCATCATTTCACCATCACTTCACCTTCTCATGCTGATGTTACCTTTCAGAAACGTAAGTATCATTTGTACTTCCAGTTTGTGCAGTTGTCATATAAAAGAGACAAAAAATTTGCTAGGTATTTTTCTGTGGTTAAATACATGATGTTTATTTTTGTACTTGGTTGATGTATTACACTGTAGTAGTTGATCCTTTGATGTTAGAATAGCCTTTATTCCTGAGTTAAGTCCTACTTGCTTATATAGTATAATAATGTTGGTATTGTAAACAGAATTTTGCACATAGGGCTGGGTTGAACCCACAGCCTGATGTACACCTGGAAAACCTTCCACCACCGAATTACATTTTTGGCATAGAATTGTGATTTTACATCAATATCAGAAAGGACTGTGTTTTGTAGTTTGGTTGAACTTTTTCTCACAGTGTGTTTGGTTTTTATTTAAGGATAATATAATTCTGTCTTCAGAGAATTCAAAAAGTTTCATCCTGTTCTAATTTTTGGAAGTAAAGAAATGTTATAAATTATTTTTCAATATTTAGTAGAATACACCAAAGACACCATCTGGTCCTGGATTTTCTTTGTGGAAGATTTCTTCCACACTAGCAAACTTCTTTAGTTTGTAAAAGTCTGCCCGATATTTTTTTCTTCCTTTTTGAGTAAGCTTCAGTAATTCCTGTCTTTGTAGGATTTTTGTTTTAAATCTAACGTATGTAAATATTTGGCAGGCAGTTTTTCCATAATACTGCATCAGGCTTTATTTCTGTGAGGTTGATAGTAATGTCTTTTCCAAAATTCTCAATTTTAGAAGTAGAATTTTGAATAGAAATTTGAGTAGTTTTTTTAATAGAATCTTGAGAATTTTTTTCAGCATGTTTACACTCTAATTAATTTACATCCCAAAGCTTACTGTTGCCCTCCCCTGCTTGCTTAATACATATTTGGTGTGTGTGTGTGTGTGTGTGTATATATATATATATATATATATATATATATATATATATATATATATGAATATGATCAGGGTATTGACTTGAGATCCATATTCATTTTTAATATATTTATACTTCAAATAAATTTTAATTATTATTGCTTTTTTTGTAAAAATCTGTTTTTTGTATGTTTATGCTTTCATGACTTATTGAAATTTTCTTGCATTTTTTTTCCTGCTTCTCTGAGAAATAACTGGTTTTCTTTATGATAACAAGATTTCTGAAGCTCCTGATGTGGCCAAGTATAAAACTTACAAGACAAGTAGCACTTCCAAATGGAGGAAGACTTTCCTGGAACATCATAGCAGATTCAGACCGAGCTTGAGAGTCGGTGCTCATTCCCACCCTACGGCAGAAGTCAAATGGAAGTTATCTGGATTCGGAGAAACTCTCAATTAAAAGATAGTCTATGTCAACAGAAAGGACTGATGGTGTAAAGCATTAATAAATGTGACTAAATATTATTCCACTTTATGAGGGCAGGTCACTTAGAAACTGCTCTCTCTCCCCTGCCCGATGATAGTCTGCAATCCAATAGCATCCAACAGCTTAGATAGCAATGTGCTTAATTATGTCTATTGAGATTTCAAGGTGCAGTCCTGGCATCAATGAGTCAAAAGTTAGCAAGCCTTGCTCGGGAAGGCAGTGGCCTTAAAAGAGTGAAATAAATACAGAACGGAGCAAGCATTTATGTAAAGAAACGGAGAAAAGTTAAGCTTTTGAGTTAGAGTTCAGAAAAGGAAAAAAATAAAAGCATCTTAACTGTAAGAATCTGTAAGCAGTTGCCCGCATGGAGGCAAGGAAAAATCTCCTAGAATATTTAAGTCATTATCTCATTAAGGGGATAGCTGTTTAGCCCATTTCCTTATGATTTATTCAAGTGAATAACCTTCCTGAAAAGTGATCCCCTGTGTAGGTAATTCACAGTCCTAGTTGAAGGCTTAAGGGAGAGCCCAATAGGCTATTTTTATCATGTCTCCGAAAACACCCATAATAAAAAAACTGGACTCCAAGACTTTCAGACATTTGAGCCAGTAGAAAACCATAATAAACAACTTGAATTTTTACTATATTCATTGCTGAAAGTGTAACAGCCTGTCCTTTGGCTTGATATGGAAAACTCAGTCATAATTTCAGGTACTATATAGCAGAATCTGTGTTCTATCACCTGTGAAGGAGTCAGGAACTAAACACTATCAAGTACTGATTACTAACCATGTCGGAGTGAGGCTCACAAGGACACTGATCATCTGACTGTGAACACAGCAGCAGGAAACTGCCTCTACCTAGCATGGCAACCTGTAAAACAGGAATCACCCAAGTGATAGTGTTTTCTGTTAACTTAAGACTGAAAACATTCAGAACATGACTATGAGTCTCATTCTGTGAGCTCTCTTCTTTGCACCTTGCTACTTTGGGATAACCTAGTTCCTTTTCGAGTTCCCACTGACCTCGAGGAGCTTCATGAGAAAGCCAGTGGCCAACAGTGACTTCTTGTAAAATATCTCTTATAAGATTTGTCAAAAAGCTATGCAAGTGGAAAAGTTGAAACGATATCATTTCACTGTCTGTGGTCTAACCTGCTCAGCCTCTCCTATCTTCCGTTACTCTTCAGCATTTTACTTTGTCCTTAGCCTGTTAGCTTATTTTCAACTTCACCTTTGATCTTCTAGAAGGTAACTTCAGGAGTCTGGTCTCTAGTTTAGATATTTATCTTTAACTTAACTTTTTTTTTTTTAAGTTTTAAGTCGAGCCTCTTTTAAGGTCTAGTCCCTGAAAATGCATGAGCGTAAACAACTCCACTAACAAGTTTTGTTCTCCTGTTGAAATAGCAACCTGTACCATCTTACTTTCTATTCCTCATAAATAAAAATATGAATGAAAATATATGACTTTGAGCACAATATACATTTTTAAAGCTGATTGATTTGCCCTGTGAGCAGAGACAATTCATATTTGATCAAAATGAATTCATTTTGCTATTCAATAATTTATCTGAAGAAATTTGTTACGTGGGACTTTGAAATACTATCTGTCATGAATAAAGCCTCGATCAGAATATCAGATTTTCTCTGCAAATGTCTAATTGGGTCAGATATTATTTAAGTTCGTGATTTCTCATCTTAAATCTCCTAGCATTTCTGAGTATGCAACTCCATCTCTTCAAATCTTATTCTCCAAACACATCTCCAGAGAGGTTAAAGACTACTGGCATATTTATGACGGCCATTTAAAAATGTTAAAAAGTCCAGCAAATTATAAAAATATGAAGTTGTTTATAGCAGGCTGTTGGGGCATCAGATGGCACAGAGACCCACATATTTTGGTGAACAGAGTCCTTCCACAAAGAGAAGACGGTAGGATGCTGATTGCCTCTCTGCCTTGTATCACACATTCAAAAGAAAACTGTCTTTTTAACTATAATTTATAATGCATCACGCCATTTGCTGCTACAGTGAGCATGCAGAACGTGATTTGTTTAACGTGACATGTAGGGACTGCTGAGAGAGGCCCAATTAGTGTGACGAAGTGAAAAATACGAAAGTCTTTTACTTTTCTACATTTCCACTTTTGATGCCCAACAGGAGCTAGCCTTTTACACGTGTCATTCACTGTTACCACATGCCACTTCCTGTGAATGCAGACTTCTAGTAATCACAGTTGTGATGTTCATGTATACAAACAGAGGCAGCATAAAAATAATGCATAATACTGCAGCACATGCCCCTCCATACATGCTGTGTATAACACTAACTCCCTTACTTGCTTTTATTGTATGTGTATGTTGCCTGCTTGTATGTCTGTATACCACATGCACGTCTGCTGCTCACAGAGTCTGAAAGTAAGCATCGGATAATCTGGATCTAGGGACCTACACAGTTGTGAGCCACCATGTGTGTGCTGGGAATTGAACCCAGGTCCTCTGGAAGAGAAGCCAGTGTTCTTAAACTCGGGACCATCTCTCCGGCCCCAAATTTACTTTGTTTTTTTATAAACAAAGAGCTATTTTATGTTATTGCTCAATGAATCTTTGCTTCATGTATACTTTTTTTAAATTAAGCATTGATTTGTTTTAATGATGATTTTAATATATATGGAAAGTATTTTAAAATTTGATATCAATTCATGATTTAAAAAAAAACCACTCTTATTGTAATTGATGAGGGTTTGATATATGTTCTCTATGTGTGTGTGTGTCTCCATCTCTGTGTGTCTCTGTCTGTCTCTGTGTGTGTCTGTCTCAATTTCTGTTTCCTCTCTCTCTCTCTCTCTATCTGTGTGTGTACTTTGAAGATCCCTCCCCTGCTGGCTAGCTTCCACAGTGATAGAATGAACAAATCCATCAGTTTAATCCAACATTGAACCCTGTGAACTAAAACAGTGAATAAGCTGGCAATACCAGGTTACTGATACAATAGTGGCTTGAACGCTATGGGAGCAATCAATCACTTTTGATGGGATTTAAGGCTCACTCTAAAATTTGAAACCCATACCTGGCACCATCATCAGGACCAAAAACCTATTGCTGTGGAGGTCACAGGCCCTAAGGGAGAACCTACTACTATCTATCTACTACTATCGTGATGGTAAAATTACATAATATTAGACCTACTCCTGTTGAGTGATAACAACCCAATTTTTATCATTTCAGTTATTTTAAGTTGACCCACCTTTACCTTATGCAGCCAATTTCTTAAAGGAAGTTTCTTAGGACTTGTCTTAATATTTATAACATATTATCCTATGAGGCTACAGAATTTAGGTCATTGGTAATTAGGAAAAAAATCTAAAATAATACCAAAACATTGTTTTGGGACCTGTTAGTACCTTTCGCTCAGGCCATTAATATCTTAATTCAGTGCTCTTTCTCTGGGAAATATATGTTCTCTTATATGCTACATTTTGCTATAAAATCATACGTTTTTTGCTAAGAAGGCTGGATTATAAGTTCTCTAGAAATATGAATATCATAAACATTTTAGTTAAAAAGATTTAAGACGCTGCCACAGTAAATGGCCATTAAGTCAGGGAAGTTTTGTGACACTTTCTTGAAAGGATAACTGTCTAGGACTGACTCTGATTGGCTAGAGCATTTTGCTTGCAGGTAAGTCTTGCCCTTCTTAATGAAAAGCACAAATAAGTATCTGAACCTGGATTGTAGTTCACAACCAGGCTTGTAGATTATAAGTTTTGCCAAAATAGCTATTTGGTACTTTTTAAAAAAATAAAAAAGAACCTTAAATAACTGTAAATGGAATCTCCTATAAACGAAAATATTTTTTAAGATGAAGATTGAGTAGTTCCCAATGGGGAGAGAGGTACTTTAGGTGTGGGTCTTGGTCTTGCTTCTCACAGAAAATCAGAGTTTTTGAACAAGATAAAACTCCAAATCTCCTATTGTGTAATGTTTTTAGTATGATCATGGAAAGCAAATATCTGTGTCTCAAGTTTCTTTGTTTATGAAGTAATAGCCATTATACTAAGAGAGGGTGAGAAGTAACATATGACCAAGATCATGGTATTCAGATGTTACATAATTACCATATATTACTATAGTTACCATTCTTCCACTTCATTTAGTAAGGACACGGTTATATGGTCCTTTGGGGTAAACAGTTATTCTGTGCATATAACTAGCTCACAGGATAATGAAGTAAGGATGGAAGCTTTCTATTGTATGTACTTCAGAATTGTCTTCACTCAATCTACACTTCTTAACTAAGAATGGAATAAGCAAATATAGCAATGTAACAATTAAAAAACTAGGCATGTAGTAACATACATTGAGACCACGGATATCTGATTCATTTGACTTCTAAATTGTTTGCTGAGAATAAATGCACAATATCAATAATATTATTTCTGACAATCCTTTTAGCCAAAAGATTCCATAGTGGTAAGGGAGGAAAAAAAAACATACAAATAAATACTTCCCACTTTCAGCAACTATTGGGGAAAATTCAGAAGAGCTAAGACCAAATCAAGTAATTAAAATAATGCTTCTCAAGTATGAGTATAAGCCATGTACAAGGACAATATACCACATATTGTGGCTTTGACAGGTTAGTAACAAAGTGGTAAATAGTCATCATTTTGTGGGGTTTATCTTACTTCTGTTGGCTGTGTTTTCTTGTGGCTATCCTGTATTCAAATAAAGAGAGATCCTTGGTGTCCCTTTACAAGAAAAGACCTATGCATAAAGGCTTACCACTCAAGACCTAATTTAAATGTGATGAGCTTCTAGCTCACCAAAAGAACTCATTCCATATATGTGGATTTGGGGGTACAATGGATTCCATAACAGGGATGAACCTTAAGTCAATGAAAGGAAAATGCATGGTTTAAAGGAGCGTCCATTCTTTAATCCCATCCATCTAGTTACCCACGCACCCATTTCATCTCCAGAATCATTACACACACACACACACACACACACACACACTACATTGATTTCAATCCAATACTGGTTTCACGTAACTCCCTTCCTCTGGAAAACCATAAAATCCGTAGGTTTACATTCTTTGTTCCAGAACAAGCTTGTCTCATGAAGAAAGAATTGGCACCAACAGACCAAGAAGGATGCTGAAGGCATGCTAAGCTCCTCATCTGGTATTTAACACTGGATGATATTTTTGGTCTAACGGCATGGCTCTCTGAGTGTTTGTTCTGTAGGACAGAAGTTCTGATCAAGTGGATGGTGCTTTTGGTTTTCTAGCACACTCCTTTCACAGCCTCCAGATGGCATCGTGTCTGGACTCACATGGGTTTTTCCTGCGCATGTGCATTCTTGGAGTCTTGTCCTTATAAGGAGACCAAGATTTTTGGATTACACACACATTCTCATGGCCTGACTTGTCTTTACTTACCCTTGTAACAGATCTCTCTTTAAACAGAATTACATGGAAGTTGAGAGCCTCAACAACAGAATTTGGGGGCAAGAAGCAGTTCGGTCTGTAGCAGTGCTTGGTGATTCTCCTGCCTCCTAGCTACAGTGGGACTTAGACCTAGCACAGCTGAAAGCTAACTCACACTTCCTTATTTCTGCTAATACCTTTTCACTGTGCCTAGTTTTTGGAATCTCAGCACCACAGTAGCCTTAAGGTAATCAGACATGTCATTTGAAGAAATTAGAAGCTTAAAGTCTTTTTTCCTGGAGATTAGCATAGTAGCTGACACAGTGTTTCTTCTGCTTCATTTTATCTATCAAACTAGTCAAGGGCTGGCCCACATTCAAACTGAGATGAGAAAAAAAATAGGCTTCTTGAACTCTGTATATGAGCAGAGGCATCTATCAATAGAACATAACAGATTGGTAATTTCTCTTCTTGGAGGTCCCACACCCTGACAAAAATCTCTCTTCCCAGTGTCAATCAAACTCCGGAGACTAACAGTAGGATGAGGGATAAGGTTCATGGATGGGATATTTATGAAGTCAAGAGGCTTCTCTTTTTGAGTGATGGAATAAATATTGTCAAAAACTAAGTCCTAATGATGCCTGGAACACTCAGGGAAAAATACCGACTGAAATGGCTTGAACCCCATGCTCAGTCTCATTGGCTACAGATGTAGCCAATAATTCTATAATTCTCATTCACTGTCCTTTTTCATCAAGTTGCTACCCTGCTACGGGGCTTTCTGTGGGAGAAAGAAGAAAGTGGTTCTGTTCATCCTTCATGTGCTCTATTATGAAGGGCAGAACAGTGCCCCTTGCCCACACTGATGGGTAACAATTCCAAAGAGAGATCAGCCAAAGTACAGTAAGTCAAAATGTATCTGCAATAGAGCCAGTAATAAGGCAGCATGAAAATGATGGCTAATCTCAAAAAATGCAGTGAGCTTGGTAAAGTTCTGTAAATTCTCTTGCCTCTCTGTAATATGGATGTATGATGGCGTCTTCTAAACCCCTGTCTAATGTCACGTCTTACTAAAGTCACCCTTGTTTCCCAATTCATATAATGCAAATATGTAGATTGCAGCATACCGCTGGTTGGTGTGTAAGATCTTGAGTCTGTGCATGGACGTATTCTTAAACGTTCTTAATAAATCATAACGTATATCTCCTCTGGGCTTATAGCTTCCTTCAGATCTTTGTGAATCTAACATCTGGCAGAAACTGAAAATCATTGTTTCCTAGCTTCATTTCTCACTGTAACTCACGTTATGAATTACCTTCAGTCTCATGCCTTGCAGCTTTCTGAAAACATCCAATTCGTTCATATTCCCATACATTCGTCATCATCTCTATCTGACCCTAGGCTCACTAACCTTATCCTTGTTCCCACAGAACAGAAATCCTTTACTCGGAATGAATACACTGCTCCTCCTTCAGTGGATCAGTTCCTACCAGTATTTGCACCTCACAGCTCTTCCAGGTGGCAGAGTTTGATACAATGGACTCTGTCTTGCATTCATCTCCAGGGGGGGGTTAATAAAAAAAAAACCTAGCAGTAAATATTTCTAAATGATTAAAGGAATGATATCATTTCACATTTAGATTTTTAAATGTAGAACTCCTTTCTGGCTCCCACTACTGTGAAATTTAGATTTTGAAGCAACTTGGCAAAATAACAAATTAATCTCCATATGGCCTTCCTGAGATGCATATGCAGACTGAATTCCAAGGAGAAGACTCGCATCACACAGGCCTTGGAATAAATGAATAAATATGCAGAGCAAAACTAATAATCATTTTTCATGCACTGTGTTTTTCTCAAATAAAAGGAATCATAGCAAATATGTTATAAAATTGCTTTGGTTCAAGATGTCATTTAGATGACCCTTCCTTTGGAAAAGATATACATGACTAACTGAATTGGCTAAAATGTGCTTTTTTGACAAGACAGTTATGACACTTTTTTTTTGTAAACTAGAAAGTAATTTGAAAGAAAATTAGGCCATGTATATGAAAAGGCAAAAACGACAAGAAAAACATATACTATTATCAGAAATAATTCACACATTATAATGCATTTTCTTCTGTGTGCAGCCTTAAATGATTTTTAATGTTCATAATATAATTAATTTTCCCTGGTTGAAAAAAAAAAAGTAAAAATGACAAGATATTTACTTCTTCCTTTGAGTGCTATTTTTGACACAACCACCAAGGAGATTTAAATGTTGATCTGTATATAATCAATTTCTTTATTGCAAAGATAAATTGTAGTTAGCTTAAACATAAGAGAAATTCTTGAAAATAATATGTCTTACAAAACCAAAAGTAAGGTAAGATAATTAGATTGAAGACAGTAAAAGATGCTATCTCTATGTTATTGACACTGACAAAATGTAAATACATGAATAATTTCTCAACTGTTCTATTCAGTTGACTCAGTTCTGGATATTTTACGTCTCTAAGTCAGTCCAGAATATCATCAGGAAATAAGAAGACAGGAATATTTAATCTTTCTTACTTGAGTTATAAAGTACTTGTGAGCCCTTGATAAAATATATTTTCTAATAACTGAAAAGATAAGAAATGAGCAGACTTCAAAGTCACTACATAATCTTCAGATATTGGAACACAGAACACAATAGGCATATAAGCTTATTTCGGTGCTTAATATTTGGTGCTCTGAATTATGTGATGTAGAGGGTGATGCGACATTGGCGGGCTCGTTCGTTCATCAGCATTTTATGTGAGCACTTCATACCAAAGCATTCTAGAATAATAAAGCATTATGTTGGTGCATTGTATGCATTATTGATTTATACCATACAGATTGGTTTTTTAAATTTTTTTATAACATAAGACTCAAAATTTACAGGGTCAGCATGGCAAAGAACAGCTAAGAGTATATTTTGTTTTAGTGGCCTCTGAGGCAATAGCAGATGGAGCAGAAACTCTAGAGAAGAGTGTACCAAATGTTTTTAAAATTCCTAGGCTCCTTCAGACACCCATCTTGTGTGTTAACTTTTCTTCTTTAATACACATGCTATCATTCAGACTATAAAATCTTTTCTCATCAAACTTCTGTAGCAAATCGGATCATCAGCTGTATACAGCATTGAGATGCAGAAGGCTGGGAGCTGTTAACCTTGGAACTCCAGCAAGGGAGCCCCATTAGAGAGAGGAGGCATGGGAATGTTTGAAATGGTTCTACAAGTCATACATGTCACATATAATAGTTACTCTTAAGGAGTCATTCATCTCTGTTGAAAAATATGTCTTGCCACAATAGTAACTAAATATTACAAGCAGCAGCACTGGTACCTGCAGGATATCTGGGTCCCTGTAGGTGACACAGGTGCCTCGGGGAAGACCTGGTGCTTGAGATATATCAGGGTGCCCGAATAAGGTCTGGGTACCTGAGGAGTACCCAGGTACCTGTGTAATGTCTGGGCATCTGCAGGATGTCCTGGTGCTTGGGGAGAAGCACTGATACCCTTGAGATATTGGGGTGCCTGCAGGCTATCTTGGGACACACAAGATACCCTGATGCTTTCAGAGTGTCTGAGCATCTGTGGGATGCCCGGGTACCTGCATGGTACCTGGTGCCTGCATGGATTTTGTAATGTGGAAAAAAAACATAGAAAAGAAATTTAAAGGCCAAAGACAATTCATTATTGGAAGGTGAAGAATGGGAAAAGAAAACTGTCAGAGAACTTTTCCAGGAGTACAAACAAGAACAAATCCACAAGTGTTCCATAAAGCTCTGGACCTGCTGTGTGACTTATGATGTTATGGCAGACACAAGTAGATCTGCAAGCTTGAACTGGTGGGTGTGTGCTGGGTACTGAATCTGACCCTGTCCCAAGTGGTCTTTCATACGTTGCATTATCCATTATTTCTCATGATTCATTTGTAAGTCTTCACTTATGTATTCTTTTAATTTCTTTTAAGCTGGAATTTTTGGCTTGATACACTAGAAAATTCACAGTGATAGTTAAATATTTAATGATATAACCTATTCAAATGCTTTTCTTTTAAAACTGCCATTTTCACACATATTAAAATTTCCCAGCCTGAAAGTAAATATTAAGACATATGTGTGCATTTTATTTATGTTTAAAAGTATGTAAAATGAATGGAGCACCTCACGTGCTGCTAAGGATCCTAGACTCCAATGTAGTATTGCCATTCTCAAAAGTCTCTAACTGTATCACATAGCAGTTTTACACAAGGAACTTTTGGAAGTGTCTGAAGCTATATGAAACTTTCTGATCTTATTAGCAACATTTGCATATTTTTAAATCTTTTAAATCAACTTTATTGACATATGATCTCTATACAATAATCTGGAACGAATTAAAATTTGGCAAATATTCAAGTACTCGGAAAGGATATTTCTATTTCCATCACTCCAAAAGTTTCTCTCAACCCCTTCCTAGAAATTTGTTTCCTAACAGTAGACCCGGACAACCACAATCCATCTTTGTGTCCCTATAATTTAATTTATATATTTTAGAGTTTTGTGTGAATGTAAATATACTGCAGGTGCCTTTAGAGCCTATCATCTTTCCCTAAGGATGTTTGAAACATTTATGCCACGTATGGGATTCAGTAATTCATTCTGTGTTATTTTGAGAAATTTTCTAAGTTTGGATATAACATTTACTTTTCGGTATCTGCTTATAGTTCAATTATCTGCAATTGATCTTGAGTTGGTTCTGTTTTGGGACCATAATAAATAAATAATAAATATTAATAATAGACTGCTACTTAAAATTGTGTTATATTCTTTGTGCTGTTGTATGAACTCACATCTAGGATTGGAGTTACTGGGTCATAGATGGTAAATGTACATTAGAATAATAGTAAATACGAAAGTGTTTTCCCAAAGTGTTAATATCATTTCACGTTTTCTCCAGCAGTGCATAAGAATTCCAGTTGTCATATGTCCTAATCAGAACTTACCACTGCAAGTTTGTCCAGGCTAGTTGGCGTATTGCATACTTTAGTTAGAATTCCCATGCTCAGTAATGAGGTTAAATATAATTTCCTGTGTTCACCTATTTATCTTCTTTAAAAAATACCTGTTTTTAAAAATTGACGTTTTGGAGGGATTTTAGTTTTGTTGAGTTGTATCTTCAGATACTCTACATAAGTTCTTATTTATAATAATATATTATATTATGTACATAAAATATATAGGGTGTTCTAAGTAAACATATATGTATGTATACAGTGATTAAATATATTTATTATTTATATAATATGTAATGTATATAATATACAATTAAAGATTAATTATTAAAGGTATATATCCTAAATAATCATTATTTCTTTGAAATCTGTGGTAAGATTTAGCTTTGCTCTTCTCATCGATGCCTTTCAAGGCTGAACATTTTATTTACTCACATTTATTCCAAGTTTGCTGAAAAGCATTATATAAATGGCTGTTGAATTTTTCAAGCACGTTTACTGCATCAGTTAACTTGCTGACTGCCAAACACAGCAACGAAGCAAACTTCAGACACTAAGTCCTTATTTAGTTACAGCAATAGGGTGAGCAATGACTCAGCAGAGTTCTCCTTTCTCCCAAGGGATATCTCTGGGCTAGGTCAGGTGGACATTAGGCAAATAGGTAACAGCTCTCACTGTCACAAAATGGGTAAAGGGGTAAAAGTAAACAAAATCAGAGTGCAAATAGAGAAATGGACCCTAGACAAGGCTAATCCACAGGCAGGAGTATCCACTTTTCCTTCAGCATCTCCCCAGGTTTGGAAAGTGAGAGGGAACTGAGATCACAAGATGGGGAGAGAGTCAGTTCAGAGTAATTATTCTTGACCCCCCCTATTCAAGCCATGGCACTTGTCAATGTCTTTTCTGTATATCTTCAGACTACAGATTCTTATCGCAATTCCTTTCCCTTCCCCTTCAAATAAAGTAACAGCAGCTTCTAACTCTGTAGAATGTCACAGATCTTGTTCACACCGTTGTGAATTATCTCTTATTACATCTACTCTGAACTTCACAATTTTCAACATGCCATCTGTTTCCAGTTGGAGTCAGACTTACACACCCTCACAGAAACACATACGTGTACACATGTGCACACCCATAGTGACAGAACAGTGTGATAGCAAACTTATTTCTGGTTTGATCTTCCCCTCTACAAAGCAGCATAGATTTGTTATATAAGTACACCGTTACATAATGCTAAACACAGCCTTCCGAATCCTATTCTTGAAAACAAATCGTCTCCTCCTTACGCTCAACTAATTTTGGTGTCGATGATCACATAATTAGAAACTCTAAAGCATGATAATGATCCAGAAAAGTCTTATTCAAAAAATTTTATTTAAATCCTTACCATGACTGTGCCATTGAGATGTATTAAAATAGATATAAGGTAAGGATCAACATGTTCCAATGTTCTAGTATCAGTGATGAATTATCTCCCCTGAGTCTCTTAGCAATCCTGTAAGAGACATCTTATTTCAAATGAATAATCATGGGAAATTTGGGGTTGATAATTTCCCTAGCTTCCCAGCGTTGTTCAGTGAGACATCTGAATTTTCACCATGAGTCTGATTACAGAATTTGCTATGGAATCCCCACTATCTTGAGTCTCTTAACTTCTTAGTGACTAAAGCCTGCGGGAATGGTAGATATAATTTTATGTCAGTAGTTATGCTGATTATGCCAATAGTTAATCTAGGGATAAAATTTCAAACAAACTGTTTGGGTGGTCATAAAGGGCTTAGCAGAAAAAGCCAAAAGTCTACATAATAGTCAAAGTGATGGTGAAGACTTGAGGCTGTGTAGGTATTCAGCAGATGAGGAGGGAGTAGAAACAATATGTCTCACGGATAAAGCCTATATTCATGAAAGTTCTAGGGTATATAAACTTGACAAACTCAAAGAAGCCATGAAGGAGCTCAGTAGCAAGATTATTGTTTATATGAATGCCTAAAATTTAATTGGGGAGAGAATCAGTTTAAAGAAAGATGGAGAGCCCTTGTATAAGGGGTTTCAACCTTACAGACAGGGAGAATCTTCAGAAATTAGGAGTGGGATAACGCAACACAGTGGCTTTAGGACAGAGGGTCCACAAAGGAGGAAAAAAGCCTTATCAACATACCTAAACAGGTCTTTGTGTCAGGTTGCTACAGATACCATAACACAGTTCCAAAAGTTGGCTGACACCAGCAGTAGACTTGGAGTTGTTCTGTGCTGGATTGAGGAGTCTGGGAACAGGTGTCTCAGAATTGGAGTTCCCTGAGGATTGTGGGGAAGAATTTGTCCCCTGCTTGCCTTAAGCTTCTTGTAGCTTCTTGTCAACCATTGTCTTGCCTTGTGAAGCATCATCCTCACACATGCATCCTTCAGGGTCTTTGAATGTCTGAATTCACCTGCCCCCTGTGAGGTAACAGTCTCACTGTATTACTAAATTAGGTGCTACTTTACTAGAGTATGAGTAATCCTAATTCTGTCTTCGATGACCCTAATTCTAAATAAGTCCAGAGCCTGATATATTTGTAGACAAGTCTTCAAACTAAAAAACATGGGGAGGAAATATAGCAATCTACACATCTATAGTAATATCTGTGGAATAAAATCTTCACATTAATTTTTGACAAGCCTCAACTGAACTCAAAGTATGATAGTTACCACACCTATCTTAGTCAAATACACTAAAAGAAGAAGAGATAGGCACATCTCTCCCAGGCATCCCTCACCAGCTCCAGAAACAGGCAATTGACAACAGCAGAACCTTCTTTTATTATCATAACAAATAGTGTAATTTACTGCTTCTGTTCTTGAGAGTAATATTGACGAGAAGTTATAAGGAATAAAATGTCATTGGAGCTCATGAATGAACCCGAGAGATAATCTCTGAGTTCAGGAGTAGGGGGACAGAGAATTAGATCTGAAGACCAGGCATTTGTCTGATAGATACGCACTCTGAAACTTCGTCCCTTTTTCTAAGAGAAGTGATGCCCAAGTACTGAATATTTAAGTAGAAAATTTGTTCCCGCTCACTTCTTCTCCATTCCTTTCATTAATTTCATCTTTAAGAGGCCAAGTGCACAGCAGGTCCTTTGTGTTTGTATTTTATATCAAGAGCCGGCTAGTCAGCAAGAAGTCAGGGATCAAAGGAAGAGAAGCTCACAGGTCTAGGCTTAACCCTCTTACTTACTTTTTTCCCCACAAAAGGATAATTGACCCTCTCTATAAGTAATTTCTTATATATTATACAGAGAAGTAATAAGGGCTTTGAAAACATATGACATTCAGTAGAAAAATACCTGTTGTGTCTCTAATAGTTAAAAGCATATGGATAACATTGAGAGCCATTTAATCAATGTCTTAAGGCAAAATATGCCTCTTAAGACTGGAGAGACAGTTCAGAGGTTAAGAGCACTAGCTGCTCTTCTAGAGGACACGGGTTTGACTCCCAGCCCCCAACACTGGGGCTTGGGACAGTCTATAAATCCAGACACAGGGAATCTGATGCGTTCATCTGGCCTCCACTTGCTCCAGACATGGGATTGATGCACACACATGCATCCAGGCAAAACATCTACACTAATAAAATAAAAACAAAATAAAAATTTCAAGAAAAGAAACCTTCTAAAACAACAGCATTCATTTTCCCCACAGTAGGTAGAATAGCTGGTAAGAGGTACAATGAGTGACACATTATATGGAGTCTGACGATTTCACAAGTGTGCTCATTCCTATTGTCTCTCGGAATATTTTCTCTTCCATATGCATGGGAGGAGTAACGATAATCAGGAAATATGACTCATGCTCACACAAACATACATATATCCATTATCTCTCTCTCTTTCTCTCTCTCACACACACACCCTTTCTCTCTTCCACACACACAACACACAAGCACACGCATTCCCAATTAAAATAATAATCAAATAGAATAATAGCTGAACAAAGAAATAAATCAGAACAGAATCATGCATTCAAATTTAGGCCAGGAATTAGGCTAATTGTGGTTAAAGTACACACTGAAAAATACACATTAATATAAACGACATGACTTGGGATCCAATTTGAAGTTGAAATCCATGCTCAACCCTTTTCAACGACAGGTACCAGCCGAAAGAAATTACAAAGTCCGTGTTTCAAATTACAAAGTCCGTGTTTCTGGAATTTAAGATTTAGCTGATGGGAACATGATGTGAAAATTATTTAAATGAAGTTATATAAAGCCTCAGACAGATAGTGTGGATAGTGTGTATGGACACCAGTCATTTCTTGCCCTGAGTATGCATTGTCGAATTTGAACCCAACTGTGTCTCTCAAAATTGGTGAGTGATTAAAAGAATATGAGAAATCTTTTACCAATAGAGAAGGAAATGTAATGGGAGAGTTGGAAGGGAAAGAAATTTCTCTTGTGACTACAATCAGTATGAGTGACTTTCCACTCTGACTAATTTTTAGGTAGACCAACATATCCTACACAACAACATTATAGGGGAGCAGAGTAATACAGTGTCTTTCTCACAGAAAAGGTTCCCTGGAGCAGTTGCCCTGGGATGTACAATGATGAAAGAAAGTTATATTGAATGGAAAATTTTCTTCAGTTGCTTCAAAAGTAGTGTTACCTCATAATGGATATTTTCTTTACAGATGTTTTGAACTAAGTATTTCCACATGGCAGGTTAAATAAACAGCAGAAGACGGTAGAGAACCGTTAGGGGTGAAATTTGCAGGTCAGCTGAAGCTGATCCATGGTTGCACAAACTGCATTCACACAGCCGGCCTGAATTGTAAAGCCCGGTCGATCTCATCATCTGGGCAGCCTTGCAAGCAGAATCATGCCTCTTAATCCTGGCATTACCAAGTCCAAAGTCACCCACACGTTTTTGAGACTCCTTATCTTCCTTTATCCCGATCGGCAGCATTTCCTCTTGCTTCCTTCCCTGCCAAACAGCCTCTCCTCTCTGGGTCTGTCTGTTTTCTGACTTCTGTTGTGACTTTAACTTTACTTTTTCCCAGTATCACAACGTTTTATCGTGCGTAAGAGCCCCTCTATTATTTTCTCTCTACAAATTCTTTCTTCAATAAATAAATCAATGAATGAAAGCAAAGATAAAAATTTTCTGTTTGGGGTAGCATACTTAATTAGGGCTCCCAAAATTTAACAACTAGCTCTTTTCTGTATAAATCTATATGATATTATTACTCACTAGGAAGCACTCATATAGACAGGGAGAAATTTCCCTAAGAAATCACCCAAAAGAAGATTTCTGTCTTCTGTATGTACGCACGGTGACTGTGTGATCGGCCACCTGCTTTTGTAGTAACAGGGTAATAAGAATTAGTAAAAATCACTGATCTTAATGCCTGAGCTATCAGTTCTCTTCAGGGAGATGTCTCCTGTGCCAATGTGTTCGAGGCTATTTCCCACTTTTTATTCTATTAGGTTCAGTATATCTGGTTTTATGTTGAGCTTTTTAAATCCATTTGGACTTGAGTTTTGTGCAGGGTGATAGATATAGCTCTATTTGCATTCGTCTGCATGTGGACATCCAATTAGACCCACACCATTTGTTAAAGATGCTTTCTTTTTCCCATTGTATGTTTCTGGCTCCTTTATCAAAGATCCGTTGTCTATAAGTGTGTGGATTTATGTGTGGTTGAAACTGAAAAGCTTCTGCAAGGCAAAGGACACTGTCAATAAAACAAAATGTCAGCCTACCAAATGGGAAAAGATCTTCACCAACTCCACTTCAGACAGAGGGATAATATCCAAAATATATAAAGAACTAAAGAAATTAGATATCAACAAAACAAATTAAACCCAATTAAAAATGGAGTTCAGGTCTAAACAAAGAATTCTGAAAAAGAGGAATCTCAAATGGCTGAGAAACACTTAAAGAAATGCCCAACATCCTTAGCCAACCAGGAAATGCAAATCAAAACTATTCTGAGATTCCATTTACATCTTCAACCTATGGCCTATCTCCCTGCAGGAGCCACTGCTGCAACAATGGAAGGGCAGAACACCATGCTAAAGGAGGGAACCCAATGACCAATACTCCAGGGCAGTCCAGGAACTAGAGACTGGATAGGCGGGAGAGGACTTCTAAAGTTATCTTGCTCATAGATCAGTGCCTAGCTCAATCAGCTGATGGGAGCAGATGCAGAAGCCCAAGGCCAAATAAAGGTCAGAGCTCTGGGAACTCCACAGAAGAGATCGAGGATGGATTGTGGGGACCAGAGGGGCAGAGGACACCAGGAGAACAAACTTCATGGAGTCAACTGACCAGCACTCTCCGGGGCCCACAGATCCTGACGCAGAAGACATGGAATCTACTGAGTCCCCCAGCTATGTCTTGAGGTTGCCTGACTTGGTGCTCTTGTAGACTCATACAGACTGGAGCGGGGACAGGTATCTCCCAACCTTTTGCCTGTCCTTAGAACCCTTCTTCCCCTGGTGGAATGCCTAGTCCACCCTTGAAGTAGAGAATAGTGCCTGACCTTGATCCATCTTGTTGTGCCACATTTGAGCTACAACCCCAGGACACTGATTTTTCTTGGGGAGAGGCAGGTGTGTGGGTAGATGGATGGGGTGTAAACCTGGGGAAGAGGGGAGACAGGGTGGAAGTTGCAGGAATGAAGGGGGGAGGAAGGGTGTTGGGATGTCCTATATAAGAGAAGAAAAGTTTTAAAAAATGTGAAACTTAAAAAAAAAAAAAGGTAAAGAAGAAAAAAAAAAAAAAGAATGAGTAAAAAATCACTGGAAAGCCCACCACTAAATTTGGTTCTTATATTTATTTCTCCCAAAGGTAGTCCCTCCATTGATGAAGTCTCTCTCATATCATCTTTTCCATCTCCATCCCTGGAGGAGGTTGTTAGCAGGGAGACATGGGAGACTTACTAAGACTCTTCAATTTGCAGAAGTCCACTAGCTTTTCCACCAGAGAGGCAGTAAACGAAGTTCCTTCCTCATCTTCTCATGTGAGGACCTATCATTAATGGAATCTTGCCCAGGTCCTGCTTAAGGGGACTGCAAGAAATGTATTTCCTGGACCTTATTACAGAGCAGAATTTAAGGGAGAGTTTAGAGTTTGGTGCTATGGTCAACAGCCTGGCAGGGTGACAGTTAGACACCCAAAGATATGAAAAGCCCCAAGTCACTTCTGATGCCTGAGGATAAGTAACTAGTGTTTCCCTCTGTGTATAGTTCTAAAAATTTAATTTCACATCTCGGCAATGAACCTCAGCCTGAGAATTGCCATGACCCTAAGGATCATTTCTTGTGACGTTCCATGATAACTCTGTGTTCCACCTTAGAGATTCTGCATCACAGACTGAAACAAAAGGAATAAGGGTGGAGAAGATGCTCATAAGAAAACCTTCTCCTGATGAAGCTCATTAGTTGTTGGTCTGTCTCGCAGGGCCTTCAGAATTCTTTTTGTTTTTTTTTGTTTTTTTTCTCTCTAGGGGAAGGATAAGTAAGTCCATCTCTGAGCAGGAAATAATTGACATGTAGCTGGGGGTAGGAAGAAATACAAAGAGGAATGTAATCATAATATAATGCATATTTCAGCTATTAAAATATATAAGAGAATTTTACTGTAAATTGTAATATGTTGGCTGGAAAAATAACTATTATCTTCTGTACCTAGGGAGTTGAAAAGGAGTAATAATTCCCCACTTTACTTAATACGTGCAAATTCATATTCATATATTATATGATGTTAAATATATAAATTAGAATTATAAAGATAAATAATTTCTATATTTGATAGACACTTGTTTCTATGAGTGAGAGTAGAACTTTGGGGTGTGGTAACAATGGGCTTTTTTGTAACTCTTACAGAACTAAGTGTCTACTCATCCCAAAAATTTTAATTCAAGAAGCAAAGATAACACAAATACAAAATCAAATGTCTCTTCATCGTGAACTTTGAAGAACATCTGGACAACGTACCACTAATTTCAAAAGTATATGAATGATGGGAATCCAACCAGCTTGTCTGTCTCTTAGGTAAGATACTAGGAAGCAAGACAAAACTGTGGAAGAATGAGAAGCAGGTTGTGTTCGTGCATATAAATGTGGTACCTCTAGCTACTTTGACAGCACATATGTAGCTAAAAATACACGCACACGTCTAAAGATGCTAAACGTCTCCGCCACCATATGCACATGCAGCATACTCACATCAGAGTTAATTGATGTGTTAGCACTCCAAAAATAAGGACCAGATTTTACAAACTTGTCTACCTTATGCATTCCCAACTCCTAGGCTTCAAGAACATACCCGTGCCGTTTATCCCTTTAAGCAGTTCCTACACAGAGGAATATATGGTTTGATTTGGCAATTAACTTAAATTGCATTTACTCAGAAATTTTCAGCCTTGTACTTAAGTCTTCTCATAAAGGATAATTTTCTTTAGAATTTCCTATCCAGGAAAAAAAATACTACTACTATCATTACTCTTGTGTAATAAAAACCTTTTTTACTATTAAAAAAAATACTCTCAATACAGAACATATATACAGAACACATATACAGAACAGCAAATATTACACCTTTATTTTGAATAGTTATCAAGATGGTCTTAATGTTCCCTTCAGTCTGAGTAAACATTATAGGTTTCTCCCTGCTAGGAGACTTAAGGAATGACCTTCCTCTTATACAGCACTGATATTAGATAAGTTGCCACTGTAGTAGTCCTGTATCCTTTGATATTTACACCTTCTCCATCCCTTGCTAGTTTCACAGCCCAGGAATGTCTTCTTCAAGAACCTAGTAACCTAGGCTAGAAAATGAGATAAAATGACTGAACCAGATGCAGCCCGAGCCTCCTAGTCTTGGTTGGACTTCAATCCATGTTCATTAGCAGATACAGGTATCCTAATCATCCAGTACTTTCCTATTAGCTCTCTCCAGTTCTCCCCAATATTTTAAATGATAGTTTTTTTAATTATTATTTCTCTTATTTGGGGGTCTAAATTATAATTACATCATTTACCACTTCCCTTTCCCTTCAAACTCTCCCATATACCTCTCCTCCTTCCAACTCATGGCCTCTTTGTTCATGAATTGTTATTACACACACTATCTTTCCTTCCCACAGAGTAGAACTCAATTTCTACCCTATTTCAGTACTCCTGAAAAATGCCTTCATTTCTTGTGAGTTTGACTCCAACTGGCACACTATTCATTTGGCAATATTCACAAAGAATATTTTACAACAAAAGTTTGGTAAGTACTGCATAAGAAAAGTCTGTCCGTTCTCTAACCCATAATTTACGATCATATCACAATGAAAACTTGCATTATTTGTTGATAGGTATCCGCTAAAGAGATGGCTCCCAAAACCCGGTGAAAGACACAACACTGTCAGCAGCATCCTGGAACAAGGATTTTGTTGTTGTTTTCTGGTTTTTGTTTTTTCTGAAGCAGGATGTCATGTAGTCCTGGCTAGGCTTGAACTCTTTTCTTTTTTTCTTTTTTTTTTTTTTTTTTGCCTCAGCCTCTTAAATACTGAGATTGCAGGCTTGCACCACCATGCCTGACTAACATGTTCAAAATATATTTTTCAGGTCCCAATAAAGCCTCTGAAGTGAGGAATTCTGGGGCAGGGCTGAATAAGTTGTGATCCTAAAAATACACCAGATGGTTCTATCATGTGTATACAAAACCAAGAATCTTCATGATATGGTTTGGGAATGCCATGGGTGAAGGCAATGATAGGACAAAAGGCCAAATAAGACAGAGTAGGCATCATTCAATATATTTACATATTGACTTACTTGTTGGATTGATTGGTTGAAATTGACAATTTTTTCTTGTCCTAAAATTTTAATTCCACAGCAATGAATCTTGCTTATCCTATTTAATGATTAAGAGCTTAGTGTGGCTTTTCTCTCTAGCTATCTCCTTTAGCATGGACTCTTCCATCTTGCTCCACATAATACATAAGAATGTTTCTAGACCACTATTTTTGTGTTAGATCTAGCATGCAACAGTTATGATCAAAAAGGTCACTGGGAGTATTGTCACTGCTGGGGGCTTTCTTTGTGGCTTTCAAGTCCTATCAACTACCCCGACATTAGTGTGTCTGCCCCATATGCTCTTTTTTTATATCTCCATAGAACTTGTTTAAAACTGAAAACTAACATTTCTTTGTAAACTTACCTCACTGTTTACTATTGTGGATGAATGTCTATGCGAACTTATCTGTAGGTCTCAACTTGAGTAAATTTTATGAATTTTAAATTTCCAGTATTTTGAAATCTCACTCACTGACTTCTCATTGAATTGACCACCAATTTATGGAAGATTAAAATAATGTTGGTAGGTTTGTTTGTTTGTTTTCAGAACAATATAAAATATTTTCATGATGAAGGATAAATTGTATACATATTTTTTTATTATCTAATTTTGAACTTTTCCAAATAGTTACCAAGATATATAGGCTCTTAATTTTTTTCTTTTACTTCATTTTTATATTTACTTCCTTAATTTGTGTAAGAAGGGGAGAGGCTCCTGGGTGTGTGTCATGGCATATATGTGCAGGTCAGAGGATAACTTGTATGAGTCACATGCAAGTCCAAGCTTCATAGCTGGCTTCCAGGGATTGAATTCAGGTTGTCAGAGTTGGCTATAAATGTCTCTCTCTGTGGAGGCATCTCATAATTCCTTTGAAAAGCTTCTTTGTTGGAGGCTATTAAACATGTGCTTTGTCACTAGCCTGCCAATATTCTCTAGGAGGGAACCATAGCAATAAGGATGGCTGCATACTCATTGGAGACCAGTGGCTGCAAATGCTAATTGTTCTCACCATCCTATTTATTTAATCCTCATTTATTTAAATGAGAGGAAACTGATGGCGTCTACATAGGGGCTTTCTGGATGCTTCTCCTAGAAATTACTGAACAAGTAAAGGGTTTATCAGGCATAATTGGTGGCAGTAATTGGTCCAGAGTAGTGGGTTTCTACAACGAGCCATTAGAAAGCTTACTGGACATGAAGTGCATACAACTTGATGCACACAGAGGCTGTTTACAAACATCTCCAGTTAATACTGTGTTTGAATTTCATTCACTTTTGCATTCTCCTTTGGAAGGTGATCTTTGCACTGATGTAAAACATGGTGGCTCAAACCATTAATCCCATCACTAGATAGGCAGGTGAATCTCTGTGATTTCCAGGCCAACCTGATCTACATAGCAAGTCAAAGGTCAGTTAAGGCTACAGAGCAAGACTCTGTCACAACAAAGTTATCATGGTGCTGGGGAGGTGGCTCATTCCATGAAGTGCTTTCCAGAAGAGCAAGAAGACTGGAGCTCAAACCCACAGCACTCATGTAAAAAGTACAGCATGGCAGTACCCATCTGTAATCCCTCGGCTGGAGAGACTGAGACAGGAGTGTCCCAGGGCTCACTGGCCAGCAAGTCTAACAGAATCAGTGACCTGCAGTGCAGTAGAAGATGCTGTGTCAAAACCAAAGAGGAAGAAACTCAATACCAACTTCTGGCCTCTACATGTACACATCCATATTTGCAAATATATCCACACATTCCCATATACACATCCATACAAATATATAGTATACCATATATACATATACAACACTACGCATAAAATGTAAATGAATAAATACAAATAGAAACTATTCAAGAATTCAAATTTATGAATGAACAAGTGGGGCTGAATAAGTTGGTGCCATGGTGGCATGGATGGTTGGTGAATGAGCTGGTCAATTCTTTTCTTCTCTAAATCCTCCATGATGCCACTTGCAGCTCCATAGGCCACATACTGAAGAGAAGCAAAGCCCTTCCTGTTTCTAATTGCACTTGTTACTGTAAATTACTTTTATGAAAATATTCCCATGGATTTGCCTGTGCAACTGGGCATGTAATTACATGTTTGGCAAGAAGACAAAATTCTTTCCTTTTTGGAAATACGGTCAGAGGGGCGGTATTCTTGCGTGTGTGGAATGTGACATTTCTGAGCATGATTCTTCTTGAAGTTTCTTTTGTACTCACAAAACTGACAAGTTGACAACCTTGTCGTGTGCTCTTCCCTAGCCTCGAGACAGGTGCAAAACAGATGCTTCCAGTTTTCTCTGACTCTGAATCTTTTTGGACATGGCACATTTAAGGATAAAAAGAAATCTCATGTAAAGCCCTCACAACCTGCTGAGGGCATGCTCCTGTACCTGTCAAAGACGTCAACTAAGTCATATGCAAATGTCTTCCAAATGGTACTGTTGACTCTGTGTTAAAGCGGAGGTTTTTCCTAGCAATAGCGGAAAACTGAGCTGAAGGGTTGCCGTCTGCACGTGCTTATCAATATATCTATGAAAAGGGAGCAACCCAGGAAATCAACTCATTCATACACAGTTGACAGCTGTCTAGTGTCTCAGGTCATGATTACTAGAAAAAAGATTTCCGAAGAAAGTACATTTAGTAAAGACATTTCCACTCCAAGCTTGCTGCAGATTTCTGTAACTGTATTATGATAAATATGCCTTTTCAAGTTATGCCTTAAGAGTATGAAATGGCTTTTACAGGGTGCTTGCTCTTCATATGAGCTTTGCGTTCTCCATTAGCCGTTAGAAATTTTGTAGATACAGTTATACGCAAAATGAATCAGTAGTAATAAAACAGAACCTCATAATATTGAAAGGAGAAAATGAGGAGAATTCAGGTCTTTCTGCCCTTAACTCTGACATGAATTTGACACTGCTGACCCCTGCTACTGTATCACTGATTGCTAACAAAAAACTTTAATACACTCCAATTTTTCATAAGCATAACCATTTGATAAATATATATTGAATTTCAATTTTCTGTGCTGTTATTTTATACTCTCATTTTATAGGCTCTATTTACTGCATTAAAGTTTTTCATTGTTGTCCGGTAGAGAAGGAAGAACGAAAAGAACCTCCCTTGGTGATCTTACCTTATCAGATTGCATTTAGACCCTATTGATTACATGAGCATGTACTCATTTGTCACTCTTTGTGTGCACGTGGGGATGCAGGAAGAAGGGGAGAAAGAGGAGTAAGAGAGAAGAGGGAAAAAGAGAGAGAGAGAAAGAGAGAGAGAGAGAGAGAGAATGAGACTCCATGAGACTCAAATCACTATGCTGCCGTGTCGGTCTCATATAGCTGACCCCCAGGGATCTTTCTACTCAGCCACTCAGCTTCCAGATAACCGGGACTGTAAATGTCCAGTGTTCAGCACCAAGGCTGTGTATCTTCTCTCTTATGTAACTGTTCATATACACACCCGTGAAGTCTTTTTCTAGTTGATTTCTTGATTAGCGTCTGTACATTATATGGAAAGCGTATGTCTGTGATTCCAGCAGAGTTCTTACGATTCAAGTGTAATTGGTGAGATTTAATACCTAACTCTTGGAGGATATTTTTTGGATGGGTTGAAATTCATAAATGCCAATCATTTATACCAAAGAGGAGCCGAAACCAAGGAGTATTCGTGCTGATGCTAGTGTTGCTGCCATGTAGCCTACACAGAATTACTGCTTCTGTGTCTACCATCGAATTACTTAGATATTATTTCAATTATATCTTTAAACCAATCGAAACCAGGTGGTGGTGGCATATGCCCTTAATCCCAGCACTTAGGAGGCAGAGGTAGGCGGATCTCTGTGAGGCCAGCCTGGACTACAGAGTGAGTTCCAAGACAGCCAGCGTTACAACAGAGAAACCCTGTCTTGAATAAAAAAGAAATACCAATAGAAAATCCAATGCCTCAATAGAAATTTTATGTTTTCCATGACCAAAGACCCTGAAACCCAGCAACAATGCTTGGAGTCTAAAATGATTATTGTGTGTTTTACTAATGGAGTCTGTCAAAAGTCAGAGCAATGATAAATAGTCCCCTCCAGAAATGAAGTGTTTTGTATAGTTTTCCATCATTTGAAAAAAAAAAACATTATGAATTATAGATTTCCTAATGAATAATTTAAATACACAAAGGTAAACACTGTAGTGTATGAAATCCTCATGGACCTCTCACTTCACCTCACCAGTATGATTGTGGTCGTTTCAATCCAAACATCCATATTGTACAAACACTGAGTTATACTGAAGACATTTCCAAGCATCACGTTGTTGTAGATATAAATATTTTAAGGAATCATGAAACTTCTATGGTGTTACGGAGTCAAATCAACACCAGCTTTATAACCATCGTCTTTGTCATATGGTTATTTTGAGTACACTTTTTGGTTTGCTCTGTTGAGACAGGGTTTCATATGGACACGGCTGGCCCAGAGCTACTCAATAATCTAGGATGGCATTCAACTTCTCTCTTTTACCAAAGCTCTGTAGTTACAGGACAGTTCCTCCCTTCTGTATTTGAATGAAGTTTAAGTGGCATCTCTGACACTGAGTCCAATTTCTTAACACGTCTCAGCTCTAGTTTCTCCAAGGTGCACCTCTTCCTTATCGGGGTGGAGATTCTGCCCTTATCTGGTTCAATTATCTTGTTAGCTGCCCAAATTTGCAATTTCCTGTCAGAAGAAAATTTCCTCTACGTTTCTGAAAAATGGAAAAGGTTCTTCCTCTCCATAAAATGTTTATATCAGGAAGAGACAGGAGCCATACTTAAAGCCAAACCATCCTCAATTTCATGTTCTGATGTTTGAGAAATAAAACTGTTGTGCTTCATTGTACTTGTAGATTATTTACAAACAAGTCAAACAAGAGACTCAAACCTCTGATGCTCTTTTTGAGCATAATTATGCCAGTGCAGGCCCTAATTTGAATTGTGTGCACTCAGCTCTTCTCCTAAGAGTTATATTTTAAAAGAATCAAATGTCTACAACTGATAAGGGCAAACCAGTCTCAACAGGAGAACCACATCAAATAGCTGTACAATAAAATCATTTTAAGAACCATGAACTTTTGCCCTGTATTACAAAGTAAGCTAAGCAATTTGGAATTAACAATATAAACTGTGGTAAATTATAATTAAATTAACCAAAATTTTATAATGGTTGAATTAAATTAGATACTTGAACCTCAAAATTAATTTCATAAAAAAACAATATACAGACTGAGGGACTACAATTAAAAATACTCAAATTCATCTCTAAAATTTTCTTGGCTGATGTTTTAATCTAAATGTAGTTAAGACCACGGAGTTAGCTTTCTATGTATAAGTAATGTATGTGATAAAGATATAAAATAACTCAATACGGTGCTTCAGCGAAACTTCAAATCAATTTGATCATTTTCTCTGCATTGGTTCATTACTTTAAATCAAATCTCTTCTAGACCAAAGGAGACTTAAAAGGTAACATTTAGGTCGCAGAGAGTTGGCTCAGAGATTCATTGCACCTGCTGCCAAGCCTGATAACTTGTATTTGATTCCCAGATCCTCATGGTAGGAAGAGAAAACAGATGTCTTCAAGTTGTCTTCTGATCTCCACACAGGTGCAATGGCACCCATGGGAGCATGAGGACACACACACACACACACACACACACACACACACATACACAATAGACAGGTAGGTAGATAGATGACAGATAGATTAGATAGATTTTTAAACATAAATCTGATTGTCTTTCAAAAAATATTTAGAAAAACCATTCCAGGAAGTTTGAGGAAATTTGAATGTAAAATGAGATTTAAGTGAGATTAGGAGCTATTTTTTGAGATTGCTGTACAGTAAAAGCTTTTCAAAGCCAACAAAATGTCCTCTTCAACGAACAGCACATTTGCAGCCTGTTTTCAATATGTTAATATGTTTTATCTTGGGTCAAAAGGTTTATTTGCAATCTATTACAAGACCTCTAGTTCCCTAACCTATGATTCTCAGTTAAGATAAAGAGCCATGATGGTATAAATTTCACCTGTGCCCCACTGTACCACCCTTGAATTTTGAGGGAGGAGGAAAAGTTGAGACCATGAAATCAGGATGCTTACTTGATCAACAGTAATCAAGCCCTTTGACCCAGAAGTCACAAGGCTTTTTGAGGGAATTTGTAAACTGTGGTAGGCTGACTTGAGAGATTGCAGATTGTGCGAAATTATATGCTTCTCTATGCCTGACAGTTCTTGTAGTTTATCTGTTAATTCAAGCACCTGTGTCAGCTCCAGTTTGGATTCAATTGGTTGTATTTGCATGTTTAGTAATCTTTGATTGAATGTTAGTCACAAAATTTCCATTGCTGGCTGCTAGGTCATTTTACATGGATGTGTGTCTCCTTGGATTTAGGGTTGAACATCTGTTCAAGTCACCTTTATCCTTTCAGGTTTGATTTTTGAGACTGATCGCAGGACTTAATTGTATCTGCCTTCTCCCTTTCCCAGACGCTGCAGGGTCTGCTAGTGCTACATTCAAGGGTGGCTAAAAACAGTGAGCACCCTGCTCTGCCCACATTTACAATCCCTCTCCTTCTCTCCTTTTATTTCCTTGTGTATTCTTTCCTTGGCCACAGACATTTCCTTTACAAGGATGCACCACCAGGTCTCAGTTGAGTCCTCAACAGGGAGCCCCTGCATCATTACAGAATTCTTGCTTTGTGTTCTCTCTGCTACTCTGTCCCTAGAATTCTAGCTATGTTTCTCATCACGGAGACTGAATTCCTCTTTTCGATGCAGGGAATTTCTCATGTCCTCTCAGGCTTTCCCTAGTCTCTGTTTGTTTGGCGTGTTGCAAGGCATTAAGCTGAGAGAACTGTAAAGCTAATTTCATTGGTTTGCTTGCTCACAAGAATTACTGTCCTTCATTTGCTGAGAACCAATGTCTTAGAAATCTTCTTAGTTATTTTATCCAGTTCTTGGAATATTTTTCAGCAGAGTTCTCTGAATAGTATTTGCAGAATTTGTTTAGAAGGTAGAGTTCTCACCAATAAAACTTTGTTTCATGGAATATTGTTCTCGAAGCAAAACATGTTCATTACGAATTGATCAATTTGTAGAGACTTGATTATACTTTTTATTATTCAACGGGTGCATATTTGACTAATTATTAACATAAATGCTTGAGTTCCACTTTTAATTATCATTTATAAAATAAAAAAGAAAATTAGCTAATGTACATGGTATAACTCTTGACAATGCTTTAACATTATTTGATGAATCTTGGAGCTGAAAGAGGGAAGGGATATGTAAGATACTAAGAAGAGTTTAACAAAGCAGGACAAACACACATTTAAAAAAAAATCTTTAGAATTTTCACTTCTAGAGAAAGTAAGTAGTCTAAACTTTCCATTTAGATTCACTAGCCAATTAAGTATAATTTATATATCATAACTTTTAAGAACTTGCAGTTGAGAATTATAATAGCAGAAATTTAATCTTACTATTAAACACTCTATGTCTTCATTTCCTTAAATAATGTGTTTTAAATACTAACACAATAGGTTTTTTTTTTAAAGAAATCAATGATATAACACACCAAAAAATCTTATTTATCTAATGTAGGGAACAGTGACTATTTTTGGTTTTTGAAAATGACAATGTAATTGTGTTGATCTTATTTATGTTCATTTATTTTTCTCACCATGTGTATGAGGAATGTTCTTTAATGATAATCCATATGTCTTATCTAAAATGTTAACTGAAAGTGAAGAATATTCTTTAAAGATTCAATACCATAAGCAGTACACGAAGTCTTCAGAGATGATCAGATAGAGATGATTATGGTTAGAGATGACTAATGTGTTACAGACATGGGATAGGGCCTGGAAGACGTCATGGTTAGAATGCATTAAATTTCAGGCTGAAAGTAATAATAAATGCATAAATAAGTTTATAATAATAAACAATAACAAATAAATAAATAATAAATTAACAATAAGAAGAATGAGAATGATCACCAGGATCAAGTTTTACTCATCTTATGATTCTACTTTTGGATCAATAGAATGTTTTATATAATACTTCTTAAAATTAACAAAATGCTTTTAATTTTTGATAGTTTCATATTTGCATGTGATGAATTGAGCTGTTTTCACCCACACTGTTACCTACTCTCATGTCTTTTCCAACTGAAACCATTCTTCCCAATAAGACCAATTTCTAGTTTCATGGTTTTATTTTTCCTTAAATTTCATGTATAACAAGGGCACGCATATCAGTGCACCGTGTGTGTACTGTGCACATAAACACAGAAGATGGTATCAGATCCCCAGGAATTTCAGTTACAGAAGCTTGTGAGCTGCCATGTGAGTACTGGGAATTGAACCTAAGTCTTCTACAAGAGAAACAAATGCTCTTAAACCATGAGCCATTTTTTTCAGTCCCATCTTGAATTTTTTGTTTGTTTGTTTTTGTTTTTGTTTTGTTTTGTTTTTTGAGAGAGTTTTTCTATTATAACTCTGAATGTCCTAAAACTCACTCCATAGATCAGGCTGGCCTCTGCCTCCTGAGTGCTGGGATTAGAGGTGTGAGCCACCACCGACTGGCTCAATTTTTATTTTTAAATTGTCCCCATAAAATTTAATTAGGGTTACTTGCCTGAGCATGGGGTGTTCACTGCAGCATGGGCAGCTTATGGATGCCTACACTTTGTGTTGTTCTGAGAGTTTTTATCTTTTGAGTGGAGGGTGAATAAACCTACCTTGTGTGTATAGATCGGTATTGTTATTAGGACTATAAAAAGACAGAAAAGCAGAATAACAACATAATGACTTCTTCTTAAAAATAATTTTAAAAGAATTAAAAAACGTAGGAAAGAAAATATCCAAGAGTCATACAGCATGCGCTTTCAACATTTGTCCTTATAAAACTCATCACACCAGGGCCTCGAAGGAAGTAGAATTCCTATAGTTGCAATAAATGAAGTATTTCTTGACCCAATGATAACAGCTGCCCAGTTTGCAGGAAGCTTAAGACCAGAGTCATAAATGTATATAGTAATTATTCTAAGTTTGAACATTTGAACTTAATATTCTATTGTAGTTTCCAACCTGGTTTATGGTTTAATGGTGATGGGTTTTTGAAATGCTTAATAAGATTTAAAATATTTAGCTTCGTTTCCTTAGGCAGTCATCAAAGAAATTTGTACCTTTAGAAATTCAAATACAAATAAAAACAGCAAAAGGGTAGTTTACCCTGTTTTTCCAAAAAGAGCCTACAGTCGAATCCCTCAAGGAACCTTGTAGCTATCACTGAAGTCCCCATAGTGAGCTCCTCAAGCTTCAGACACTTAAAGAATATTTTAAAAACTAACGCTGAAACATGCTAGCTAGTCAATGAATGCTAATTTGTCCAAGTTTTCATCTTTCTCCTTAGTGTACACCAACATTGCGCTTTGAAATACTTCCCTCATTTAGCTCCTCCGTGGGTCTCTAGAAGACATCTGTCCTCAAATAGGCAGATCGATGCTAATCAGAAATCAGAATTTTCAGTGGAGTCAGCAGAACTACCTCATGATCGCTTAAGTCACTGGGCTCCTGTCTTAGTAAGGGTTTCTATTGTTTTGACAAAACACTATGACCATAAACCAGTTAGGGAGGAAAGGGTTTGTTTGGCTCACACTTCCACAGCACTGATGATTGTTGAAGGAAGTCAGGACTGGAACTGAACTTGGGCAGGCTCCTGGAGGCAGGAGCTGATGCAAAGGCCATGGAGTGGTGCTGCTTACTGGGCTTGCTTCACACAGCTTGTTCCAACCGCTTTCTTATACAGCTAAGGAACACCAGCCCAGGGATCACACCACCCACAGCAGTCTGGGCCTCCACTCAATCAATAATTAAGAAAATGTCCTACACCCTTGTCTTATGGAGGCATTTTCTCAATTAAGCTTCCTTCCTTTCAGATAACTAGTTCATGAGTCAGCCAGCACAGTTCCCAGTCAGACACCATTTCTGAGTTTGTTTAATCCTAGCACTTGGGAAAAGTCAACCTTGATTAGTTTGAGGACAGCTCACAATACATGAGAATTTGTCTTCCAAAACCAAAATAAATAAAAAATAAATATATAAAATGATAAGCTTTCAATGTGATAACATACGCATTCCTACCTAACGAGTGGCAAATCTTACATACAAATTAAATACTAGATAGATGTTAATCCCCTATGAGGAATTATTCTACAGCATATTACAGATACACTGTATCTGGTTTTTTAATACAGAATAGACAATTTCATGATAATTTGAAAGACTGGCCATATGCTCAGAGATACAGTTCATGCTTTATGCTCTTGGCAAAATATTTATGTCTAATTTTTTTTCCTGAGTTTCTAAAACCAGAATGCCAAATAACTCTTCCAAAGTTTCAAGGTAAATATAATGACCTTTCAATTTGACTTTGGGGCATATTAAAATAAAACACCTGTGAAAAATGGGTCATCATGAAGATGTAATGACACCCTCACAATCGTCTTTGCTGCTCTCTATACCTCAATTTCAATAATGATCTGGACATAAGTTAATCTCCCAGTCAGTGCTTTTGACATTTAATTTAATTTTTCATTTCTATTTCCAGTATCTTCTGAAAGCTAAGTATAGATTGTCAGGTAGACATCGCATTCAACTTCACATTGCAAATATGAAAAAAGCTAGAGAGAATGCTTCACTTAAACTATTGTGGACGGCACAAACGTCAGTGTATAGTCATCTTTCACTTGCAGAACCAGCAGCATCAGTGAACATGGACAGTGATGGGGTGGGAAGTTCTTCCTCCCTTGCCTCTGCTTTTGTGCTCTCAATGTGTGCCTTCGCCTTGTAGCCCTTGTGGAATGAAGCAAGCAAGAAGAGCCACGTTATGGAATTTCTTTCTTTTTAAAATTTTTGACAGATAATAGTGGAAAGTTTTCTGGTGTAAAAATTAGGTTTAACAAAGCATAAGCATCTGAACAAAAACGACCTGTGGACAGCAAGACTGCCAGAAATGTTGGAAACGATTTCACAGGTAACAAATAAATACACTTGGTTCTGGAGATGGAAGGTACCACGGAGGCATTTGAGGACATTTCTGTCAGTTCTGATCTCTTCCTAGTGCTTATTAGGAATAAAGTAGAATCTACTAAATCTCTGCTTCCAAATGCTTTTGATATCTAAATGTAGACTTGGAAGAATATTCATTAAAGAGTTGTAGTCTTTTTTTTTTCTTTCTGAAATTTCAGTTCCTCATATTCACCAAGACCTTTTACCACACATAAATTGGGTGTCATCATTTTGAATGGTTTATAACTGTGACTTTACTCTGTAACAAGTTTCTCCATTGAATCCTGCTCCCTTGGAATTAAAATGCCAATGTATCTAAAAAGTTTTAACTTAATGCAACTTGAGAATATATACGTGTAGTATAATAATCAGTAATCTAGGAGAGAAAGTTCATAAAAGTCAGTTACATCCTATTTGAAAAAGAGAGACATTGTTATTGGTGTCTTAGTTTGCCTCCTGTTATGATGAACACCCTGACCAAAAGCAACTTGAGGAGGAGAGGGTTTATTTCAGCTATAGCTCATAGCTCTTCATGATGAGAAGCTAAGGCAGGGACCCCAAGAGTAAGGTAGAGGCAAGAACTGAAGCATAGGCCTTAGAGGAACAGTGCTGTTGTGCTCCCCATGGCTTGTTCAGCCTGCTTTCCTGTACAACTATGGACCACATGCTCAGGTTTGGTACCGCCCACATAGGGCTGAGCCTACCCACACCAATCATTAATCAAGGAAGTGCCATACTGATTTCCTGCCAGTTAATCTGATAAATTATAAATATCTGATAAATCTGATAAATCTCAAATGAGATTCCTTTCCCCAGATAACTCAAATTTAGATGTTTCACAACAATGACAAAAAAAAGCTAACCAGCAATATTTATATTAAGCATTTTAAAAATAATTTTCTGAGAACTATTCATCACAGTCTTTTATCATATTAAGTAGAATTATAGTAGATACATATTAGGAGATAAATATGACTATCAAATTCTCATGGGATAATTGAGGTTGTCTAGGTTATTATGTTAGTTGTTTCTATGTTTGCAATGTTATAGACATTGTTAAAATCCTCTTGTGCATATGAGCCATCACTGACTGGAGGGGAGATAATACCTTCCGAAGCATTTGTTGAAATCCCTGCCAATCGTTTATGAGAAATTCTGCCTATAAAGAAGAGGGAAGAAATAACAGTATTTAACAACTGATCATTGGCTTTAGCCATGTTGGATTCATTAGATAATTAAGCCTCTTCATTCTTAAGCCGCCAACTGATAGCATTTTTATATTCTCTCAGTAAATAAAAACACTTTACACTGAACACAGATTTTACTGGGAAAGTGAAAATCAGTCTTTATGAGGTTCACCTCTCAATGTCTACAGTGATCATATTCAGGTTATTTTTGTTTTGCTCATTTGAATATGAAGGGTGAGTTATTTTTTCTTATGGCTTCATAATGTACTGTTGGTTAGGGTTTCTTGCTTAAGATTCATCCCTTCCCTCAATCTAGAATAAATGCAGAAAATGATAAAGGTTGCAGAGATGACACAACGGGTAAGAAAGTTTGCTGCACAAGCATGAAATTTTGGGTTCTCATTCTCAGAATCCATAAAAGTAGACCATGAGTTTGGATGTCTGTTACCCCAGCCTTAGTGGTTGGAGACAAGCGCATTCTGGAAGCTTGCTTGCCAGCCAACCTAACTAAAATATTAAGCCCCAGGTTCAGGGAGAGACTGTGTTTCAAGGGAATAAGTTTGAGATTGATAACAACGAACACCCAATGCGGATCTCTTCCTCTGACCTCCATAAGCACGCATCCATGTACACATGAAATTATATGCATATGAAACACATACACATACACACATACTACATACCACGTACTACGGAGGAAAGAAATCAAATAAGACCACAACAAATGACAATCCCAGCATCCAAGGGCAAAATCTCCTCGGCCTCACATTTTTGTCTTTTTTCTTCCAAAATAGCTTGATGCGGAAATACAACTTTCTTTCTGAAAATCCTATATTTGTTATCTTAAAGTATGTACTGTATACCCATTCTTAAGTTAAAATTGTATTTAGGAGTACTACAGAGAATTTCCGAAGAAGATCTAAGTGGTTAGATTTAATCTGCTTACACAATTGTAGCTTCCAGATCCTTTAGTGCAGTTGTTTTAATCTGTTGCTTTTTTTCTTAGTGTATGAGTAATTGACATGACAAACCATAACGGCTTCAGTGTTATAAATTATGGTTTATAAACACCTTCAAGCACATGTTTTTGACACAATCCATTCTAACAGTGCCTTTGAAGCCATTAAAGAGTACCGTTTTCATAATACAGTCGAGGATGCTTCCTAACACATAAATTTCCAACTCTTTAACATTCACATTAGCAACAGTAGTGTATAATAATATTTCTGTATTGTTGCTGCATTTACAGATTACAGTAAAAATAATTTACGTTCTAGTTGTACATCTCCACTTTTGTTTTCCTCTTTGCTTTTATTAAACACGTGTATCTATACACACTCAACTACAAACAAATGAAGCATAACTCTGAAGTAGCTGCCAAGCACAGTTTTACACACTATTGTTTAGCGGTCTGATCTAAGTACAGTTGGTGAATGATAGATGGTTCTTAACTAAGCTAAACTGAAGTGTAATTATCTTTAAACGTTCAAATAGTACATGCACGGATTTTGCTGAAGATGATTATGCAACCTGCGTGTGCGATTTATGGCGTGGGATTCGTACAGGAAATACAAGCTGTGTTAGGGTAGGAGTGGAACCTACAGAGCGTATGGATTGAAGGTTAATAGAGTTTTCACTCAGGTGTTCCTGTCTCGTCGAGTCACCGTGTTGCTTTGGTTTAACTCGCGAGAAGTCTAAGACAGGAATCAGTAGTGCAGTGGATCCTTAATAAAAGTATCTGATTGTCCAATTAACATCAAGAAATTCTTATTGATTAGGATATTGATTATGCTTTAATTCCTATATGTTTTCAGGAAATCCAATACAGATGTGAAACATCTCCCTACTTCTTGACTAGCGTCTCGGACTTCGATATTAAAGGTTTATTTATATCCTTTATTTTTTTTCATGACACTCTTTGCCTTTGCCTCACAGAAGTCCTGACATAAGTTCATCAGCTGGGAATCAGTGGGCTTTTATAAAAGCATTTTTCTATAGGACATATGACTTTGGGTGAGGGTTAGTGGAGTGGTTGCAGTGTGTTGATACGGATTCATATAAGTATGTGGGTACTCTGATGTCATTTCCTCAGAGCACACTGTTTTATTTTTTTGAGACAGTGTCTTTCTTTTGGCCTGGAGCTTAAAGCACAGGCTAAGAAGTTCAGGAACCTACCTGTGTCTTTCCCGGCCCAGTGATGCCTGAATTGCAAGCATATGTCATCACAATAGGCTTTCCATGAGTCCTGGAGATTCAAGTCAGGTTTCCATGCTCACACGACATGTACTTAAACAGCTGAGCTGTCACTCCAGATTAGACATACAACTTGTCACTCTAGACATATAACTTTTGAAACAGAAGTATTGTCTGATACTCAGATCAAAGCTGATCTTGATAATAATTAAAAATGAAATGCTGATTATGTCAGACACAAACTTTAGAATTTCTCATTTTCTTCTGGAATTCTCAAAATTATACCTGTTTTGTTTTTTGTTTGTTTGTTTGTTTGTTTTGGCAAAGGAATTATAGCAAGCAGATGAAGACAATAACAAATCACTCATAATCCACCATCCAAAAATAACATCTACATCTAATCTGAAGATTTTCCTCCACCTTAGTCATGTCTAATTGTCTCAGACAATTATAGGCTAAAGGCCATATTTCAAACACGTGTTATTTATCATTTTAGAGTGGTACATTTCCTTAACGTCTTAAAATTGTTTAACAATACGTTTTTATCCTTCGAAGAATTCATATACATATTCTCTGTATCTTGATCATATCCATCTCCCCTTTCCAACCCCCAAATCTCCCCCAGTCCTCCCCAGCACATTTCTCTCCCTACTGACAGACCGAGGAAGGCTCCACAACCATGTGCATTATGGAAACACTAATTAGAATCACTGGGTTCTAAAAAAGAGACAGATGGGAGTTTCTGATTTTATGCATGAAATTCCAAAGAAGGTTTTTGTTTACTTTTAAATTTTAAATAGTCAAATAAAATTGAATTAGTTTTGTGAACACAATATTTTGAAACATGTATTCATACATTGAAGTCTACCTAAAGTGAACTAATGAAAAGAATTGAAAATTGACAAACTGAAATTTTACTGTCATTTCTATCAGAGTACTTTAAAATTTTCTGTACATCATACTGTTTAGATTCAGTGTTTGAATCTAAGAATGTAAAAATGACATATCTAGGGGCTGGAGTGATGGCTCAGTTGGTAAAGTGTTTGCTGTGCACACACAACAGCCTGAGTTAGAACTCCAGAATTCACATACGGTAGCCAGGCATAGTAACATATGCTTGCAATCCCGGCACCATGAGATTGGAAGAGGCAAGTGGATTTCCTTGTTTACTGTCCAGCCACTTTTGCCTAATCTTCAAATTGCAGGCCAAAGGAGAGGCCCTGTCTCAGAAAAATCAAACACCCAGTTCTAAAGGAATGACATTTGAGGTTGTACCCTGGCTTCTGTGTGCAAGTATTTGTGGAATAAATGCACTGTAAAAATTCACCAAAGTCCTTTATTATATATAAATATATTATATATATTTATATGTACCTACTGCTGTGATCCCAAGTTTGCTAAAACATAACCTTTAGTATTCCATTGGTGTTTTGTGATTTCAATATGCCACTTGGAGCAATACTGTTGGATTCCTCTGTGTAGCCATGGACTATCCTAGTTGCTTGCTTGTGAAGGGAAACCCTTCTGTTCTACTCATATGAATTCTTTTTGCACAAGGGGCCATGTGTCACCCCAGCAGGATGTTTGTTTATCTACCCAGAGAAGCTTAGGCATTTTGTTCTTCTATGAAACAACAAATAGCTGATAATTAGATTTTGTCCCAAGATAAGGTCTGTTTTGTTAAATATTCTCGTTGGGTGGCTAATTTCTGCTAAAATCTGGAATGTTAACTCTGAAGTCTCAGAAGTCACATTCAACAAAACCAGTGGTTCAGGAAAATCAGCACTCTTTTATTATATAATATTATACACACACACACACACACACACACACACACATTAACGTGTGTGTGTGTGTGTGTGTGTGTGTGTGTGTGTAGAGAGGTGGGGGGGGCTCTGATCATCTCGTCACTGCTCTTCCATTCTCTGGTTGGAAATCAATATAAACAGGGATCTCTCAAACAGCCCTAGACCCAGATTTTACATGTAAGAAAATCTCAGAAAGCTGCAAGGAGTGCAGAGGATACTGGTGATCTAAAGGATTCAAAAACATTATGTAGGACCTTGGGAAGGATTTCTAATTCTATAATATACTTCTGAATTAGAAACCTTGAGTACTTCATGCCAGTTGCCTGAAAGCAAGTGTATCTCATTCCCACAGACAGATGCTCTAAGCCAATTAGTTTAATTCCATTATGTCATGCCTAAAAGTACCATCTTTTAACCACTGAACGGTTTATAATTTATTAAATCCTTGTGGTACAATTTCATTCCTTGAAATAGAACTCAGTTTTATTAATTAAACAGGGAAAATACATCTTTCTTGAAGTAAAAAGAGAGAAAACACATTCTTTATAATATCAAAATTGATTGAATCTATGTTTGTGGATGAAGATGATCAACTATTGAATTCTAGAGAAATTAATTTATCAAGAGTAATTACACATATTTAATTGTACATAGATAAAACCTTAGGTAAAAATGTCTAAATACATAATATGTACATGCAGAAAGGATTGGGATTTCTTTTTTTTTTTTACTTTTGCTGAGAAAATACACCAAGACCAAGGCAACTTCTAGAAGAAAGAGATTATTGGTGCTTACTGTTCTAGAAAGATAGAGCTCTTGACCATTGTCCTGGAACACGGTAGCAGACAGTTAGCCAAGGCTATGAAGCATACATATGGCTGAGAGCTTACATATGATCAACAAGTGGAAATTGGAAGGTAGAGAGAGAGCTAACTGGGAATGGTAGGACTTTTAACACCTCAAAGCCTGCCCCAGTGACACACCTCCTCCTACAAGATCATACCTCCTAATCATTCCCCAAAAGTTCGATGAAATAGGAACCTAGCATTCAAATATATGAGTTTACTGGGGCCATTTTCATTCAGATCACTATAGACTGCAGGCAAAAATCACAGTCAAATAGATTTTCCCTGTGGCTCAGATATTTCTGGCTTTATATTGTTTATTCTTCTGTCTGAGGAAAAGATGAAAGTCAAAGGAGGATAAACATGAAGAATATAAGATTCCTTTACTGTATGGTTTGACTGCTTCTACCCTTGTAGTGCAGAATTTTCCAGGCTTCAGCCATGAGTTTTAGTCCATGAACCATCACTGTACAATGTTCAAGCTACTCAAGGTTCGTAAGATTCTGTATTAATCCACAGTTACTCCATTGCTCTTGGAAAAAAAAAGAGACTTAGAGAGTCTCCCAGTGGTTTTAGTAGAAGTCTGTGACTGTGGGTAAGGTTGGAGAACGTCACAGTATAGTTCTGTCTCTGGGAGTCTACTCCTCTCCGTCCATAGCATGGATATCATCTTTCTGTTCTATCTCCAGTGTTTGATTAGTAGTCATTATGTCACGATGCTGAGAAAGGAACAAAGAAAGAAACCAAGCAGTATGAACAATCACTCCCATTTAAACACAGGACACTCTGGTAAACTGGTTCCCTAGTTTGTTGTGGATGTCTACCTGCATTTGGGAGACACCATCTGGGATAAGGCCACTTTTCCTATAAATACATACAGACACAAAATACACATGAACCCATGATCTATTTTGTATGTCTACTCAATTATACATGTTTCCAGAAATAATCAGTAATAACAAAGGGCATAGGCCTAAACCTATAACTTTTCTTAAAATACAACTACAATAGAGAAGAAAATGAACTCCTGCTACGTACTGTTTGACTTTCGGAAGGTCAAATAATTTATGAGCTTATGTTTGTTCCTCCAACAGATATAAACGATAAGTCTACACAAATTAAATCTATACAGATTTTTGCAGAACATTTCCCCAAAAGATGTGGGTATTTTTTTCCCCCTGTAAATAGCTGATTTATAAACCTGTGATGGCGTGTAAACAGAAGATTTCAATTCTAGTCTTTGATTTTGAGATTATATTTTTCTTCAGCCCTTCAGTTTGTCCACCTCATTTTTTTACATTTATTATTCTGCAGAGGGTTTAGATATTGCATTTCATCACAAAAGACATTAAGAATAAAGATAAAACGGGCATCATATTTCATGATTACAGAGTGTGTATATGCAGATCCTGTCCCGTGAGGATTCAAATGCTTGCCAAAATTAAATTGATATAAGTTGCGTGTTCATTTACTCTAAATTTGCGTGATGACTCTAAAATAATGAAATAAATGAAGCATTTAATTTAAATGATACTTCATCTGTTAATGGTATTTGTGCCAATTTTCAATAGCTTTTGGTAGTGTTAATGTAATTTGACTTCTGAGCAATTAAGCAGTACATTTAGTACTGGCAAAATGATTAATTAGAAATGTTGGCCAATGTGCCAAAGAAGTTAACTTTCCCTTCTCATGCAATGTCATTTCAAAGTATTACGAAAATCATATGTTTATGGTATTTCGGGAGTTTAGAGACTATACAGCCCAATTTCCAGTCTGATGTACAAGTCATGTCCACCCTGAAAAGTAGTCGCTCAAACCTACTCTACCATACATTATGTTCTCCATACCTGCTGTCTACTGAAGGAACATTTTTTTTAATAAGATAAAATAAATCAGATAAATAAAATCAGAAAGAGAGATAAAGTCAGAAAGGTTTTCTTTCAGAAAGAAAATCTGATATTTAGATCCCACGTTGTTAGAAACACATGGTTGACTTAGGCAAATTTCTATCTCCTCCCCCCCAAAATATGCAGTTTGATAGTAGATAAATATGTAAAACAGATTACTGTGGCTCTATGGCAGAAAATGCTTAACAGAAGTGATGGCTCTGGAACACAGAGTAGACAGGACAGTCAACATAGTCTCCGAGACTAATAAAGATTGCTCCTCAGATTGACTTCTAGTGGATCTTGATGAGAAGTAGCTGTCTATAATAATATACGACAATAATTGCAAAAAAGGGGGGGGGGAGTCCTTAGGATGTGTCCTTTAGGGGTTACGTCTTTCATTGCTATTTGTCTGTTACTCATCTTCTTCTCATCCTCTGTGAAGAAATTCCCCCATCATAAACTTCTATTACATGAAGTTTTGGTCACATGATCTTAGAACTATACCTCCCAATGATCATGCAATGAGCCTTCAGGAACTATGAGCCAACATAAATGCTTCCTCCCTAAAACTTGTTCTGTCAGACAGCTATTCGCAGTGATCAGACACGGCAATTAGCAATCGGTCCAGGCGCCAAATGAGTTCACTATGAAAAATATCAAGATATTCTATTCCACTAAAAATACTAAGAACATTCTATTCTATTTAAATTCTCTGAAATTTAAAACTTAAAAGTAAAACCAGACACAAACCCACAAAAAAGAATTGTTTTGTTTTGTTTTTTTCAATAAAAGTGAAATGGCAAATTAGGGTTGAGGATTAGGCTGTAGACATTCCTGAACAGAAACATACCACTAATCTGCATTGGGTTAGGGGCTGTTTGAGCTACTATTTGAGCTTTTAAAAGCATAATTTTAAGAGCATAGAAAAAGAACTATAGCTGACCCTTAACAGTTGAAATCAGTGCGTAATTGCTTTTTTTTATTATCTTGGCGATCTACTAATAAGTACATGTGGTTTGTTGACTTTCCTTTTTGTTTTTTTAAGAAAATCATGTTGTAAACTTTTATTGCAAATTTAAAACGAAGTCCTTAAGAATTTCAGCTGGAACAGATGAGAAACAATTTACCACTAAATGAATACTGATAAAACATAAACTTAAAAATGCATCACCCAAAGTAGAAATTGTGGATGTGTGGATTTAGTATGTGCAAATATGTGCATGTGTGTGCTCATGTATATGTGTATATGTTTATATATTTGTCTATGTATACATGTATATGTTTCTACATATGCATGTTTCTGTGCACATATGTGTCTGTGTGCTCAAGTGGGCCCATGTGCATGTACATGTATAGGTGTGCACATGTGTGCATGCATTTGTGAGTACCTATGTGTATGTATGTGTGTATACATGTATGTGGATGTATGTGTGTGTACTTGCATGTGTGTATGCGTGTGTGTGAGTTGTCTGTGCTTTGTATGTTTGTGTGTGTAACTCTAGGCAAGAAGAGATAATTAACACTACATGGTGATTTCAGTGGACAATCCCAATGTTTGAGCTTAATGTAATATCAGAAAAAAAGCGGATTGTAAAGTTATTATAATAAGAGTAGTTCATGACAATTAATTATATGCAATTATGCTTTATGTATTTTCATGCTTCTTTTTCTCTCTAGAAAGAATGGCATCAAATATGACTTAAAAATGTTTGTGTGCACAAATTTTGATAAACTTTTCATGGCATATTTTGTGGAAGTAAAGAAATGCTATTAGCTCTATAAATCTTTTATATATCTATGACATACCATTTAATTAAAAAAATATATTTCTAGACTAACTCCTGGAGTTTTGGCAAGATTTAAAAAAAAAGACAGATAAACAAACAAAACCTCTCCAAGTAAAACTCCTTCAGTTAGTGAATCTGCACAGCTCAAAGCCTTGTGGAGCAAAGGTCAACTCTACAGGCTAGTTAGAGCTAATGGCAGAGTTCTCTAACTAGTGAGGCCCCTGGGGACAGGGTATGTTCTGGCAGAGAAAGAAAGTTGACCTTTTGTTTTACAATCTAATTTGCATCTAAACTTTCCACGCGAAGCAGGTTAAGACTCTCCTGTTGCTGGGCAATCCACCTTTTTCCATTAGCATCTGCTTTGAGGCCTCCAATGTAAACAATATTAGTGGCTGGGTTCCAGAATTCCTTGGATAGCAGGTACTCTCTTTGTTTACAAATGTTCTTTGATTCAAGATTAACATAGGAAATGAGATGCCGAATGCCTTGGATGCCTGCCAGTAAAACAGGGATGGGGTGGGGCGGGGATGGTTGCTAAAAAAATGAGACACACTTCAGTTTTCTAATTCGTTTACATTTTATCATGACAGAGGAACGTGATACGGAGAATAGAATATATATGTAGATGTAAGTAATATATCCTTTTGATGGATAGAACAGGAAGGATAGGAAAGAATGATTAAAAGATAAGGGTGAATGATAAAAACAACCATTGTGGATTAAAGGCATTTCACAAGTGGATTCATTTGTTTATTTATTTGCTGTGTAATATATGTTGCAGATATCACATAGTTTTTAATGTTTTGTTTGCAGAAATCCCATTAACTATAAAATGTGTTTAATGGTTTCTCAGGTTTGTTTATTTGTTTTTTTTTTTTTTTTGTTTTTTTTTTTGTTTTTTTTTGTTTTGTTGCTTTTATCTGCTTAATTAAAATAGTCACAGACCTGACATTTTATTTCACTGGATACTAAGTACACTCTACTCAAGTATGGGATGGATTTACAAAGGAAGCAAACACTGAAGTGTGGGCTCTCTAGCATCTGTTGTGAAAGACGCCCCCCAGGAAAGGAGAAAACGTACTTCTTGGGCAGATGTAAACACACAGAAATTTAAACCCATATGTTCAGATGAAGTCAGTAGCATCAGCTATATTAAAACAAAGAAAGAAAGATAAGTGATTCTCAGCAAGAGGAAATATTTTTCTCTGCAACTATTCAAGCCCACCCACAAAATTAGCTCAGTCTCACTATCAGTTGAGCTGTTGAAAACGGCCATTTTATTGTTGTACTTAAAGGCTTTCGATCCTCACCTGAATAGGGCAAACTCATAGCAAACAGGTGAGATTTGATCTAAACTGGGATGCCTTAAACCAGAAAGGCATTTATTTTCTTTCATCTATGTTGTCACATTGGTCCAAACAAAAATTATCATCCAGAATGTGGGGCAACACAACACAAGTAATTGTGAAGCTGAAGTCATTTCACTCATCCGTTTTAATTCAAAATAGAGAATTGCTTCATAAATCTCTCGAGCTGACCAGCAGAGCAAATACCTTTTCTCTATCATTGCACAATAATTGTATTATTTAATGTGCCAGAAAATTATGGACAAGCCCTTGATTATTTTTTTTTTTTTACTTAAACGTTTCTTTTTCCTTTTTTGTTTGTATTTTTGAGACAGGGTTTCTCTGTTGAAACTCTGGCTGTCCTGGAACTCACTCTGTTAAGCAGGCTGGCCTCGAACTCACAGAGGTCCACCTGTGTCTGCCTCCCAATTGTTGGGATTAAAGGCATGCACCACCACCACGAGGCTTTATTATTTCTTCTAATGTAATATTCTTCAGTAGAAAGGCCTCATTTTAATAGGTCACCTTCACAGCTTCACAGTGCCCACTTGGGAGATGCCTACAGGGCTTATAGTTTACCTCTCCATTGCCTAGCCTGCTGTGCATTCCTGGAAGATCCCATGACCCATAACCCTTGAATCCTACACACCTGCAAAAACAAAATCTCAGATAGCACCGACTGTTCTGATGCCTTCTGTAGCAATACCTGGGCACCATAGGATAGTAAGTGCTGTGTGTTGAAAAGGAAGAGAAACAGTATGAAGAGGAGGAGGGAGAGGAGAAGGAGGAGGAAGAAAAAGAGGAGGAGGAGCAGGAGAAGGAAGAGCAGGAGGAGGGAGAGGAGGAGCAGGAGGAAGAAGAGGAGAAAACAGCAAGCATGGCAGTAATCATAAGTGAGGGTTTGGAGGAGGCGATTCTTAGCACATATTACAATATCCTTATTTCTCTGTCACCATGGGGAAGACACTTACGCTCTTCCTCAAGAGACTTTAGACGTCTGCCCCTCGCGTTATCCCACACGTCTGCCACTGCCTCGTGTGCTTCGCACATTATATCAACCATGTCGCTCAATGTCTCTCACTAGGAAATAAACAGTGCATCCAACAATGAAGTCAAATAAAAAGTCGAATGTCGGTGCTATTCACCTGACCCACAGAGTTAGAGACAGAAATATTCGTGGAGGCTAAAGTTCAAACATATTAACAGCCCAGCATCTTCCCTATGCATTTCTGTTCATTGCTTCAGGTTCAGTCCGAAATATCTTGACAGGTGGAGACTGTATTCCTTGTTTCAGTTTCCAAGACATTTCTTTCTAATGAAATGGATGTTTTCGTTGACTGCTTCAGATGTGAAAAAAGCCAATTGCATTACGACTTTGATTTCCACAAGGGTTAATATTAAAGGAGGATGTAACCATGCACGGTCTTCACATAGATTTAAGAAAGAAACACATTGCAGACTTCATTTCACTTGTGGTAACAGTAGAACCAGGCAGTTAGCACACACCCTGTTCCAAGGAGAATTCGAAGAATGAACAGATTTGGAAATCAGGAATATTAAAAATAACCTTGCAAATGGAAGCAAAAGTGGTTTTACAAGTAGGGGAAGTGTTGTCTCACTATGTAACAATCATTTGGCATGCCTACAGACAAATTTGTTTTGCATTTCTCTCAAATGCCTGCAATTTAAAGAGTGATAAAATGAAGCAGTTTTCCTTAACTGTGAATTCACTCTCCAAAGTTGCAGGGAACATACTCAATGGTAGTCTGAAGATTTTAAGTGAAAATCTGCAGGAAAATATAACAACTATTTTTATGATTAAACATGGTTTCATGCTTCCATGAGGATCCTGGAACAAATCACGCATGCTCAGACCCACATACTGACCACTCCCATCACATACACATAATTAAAAAGTACAAGTAAATCTAAAAAAAAGATTTTTAATAGTTTGTTTTGGATTCATAATTCATAATTTTTTTGGATTTATAAATGTGTATGAGGGTAATTCTAAAACATATTTCTCCTTTGATTAAAATTACAACAAATGAAGAATTTTCCTAATGAGCGTGTATTGGAATAGTTATAAATAGGAGATTATTTAATGGTATAATTGACTGAATCCTTATAGTTCACTATTTTAAAAAGAACAGTCCCAGCTAACTGATAAAGTTAAGTGAGAGGCTAAAGCTTTGATCAAAGCAAGTGTCTCTTACTATTTCCCCACATTTAGAATTTGATGGCCATTGGTGACAAGTATTGAGTTCATAATTCTGACGCTGGTCATAGACCTGCTTCAAGCCTATAACTGCTGGTAGGAGAGGTGGGGGAGGTAGACACTTTCTTATCAGTGTCCTCTCAATAATATAGATGGTAGTAGAAGTAGAATGAGTTAATTATATAAAAAAAGAGACTAAATGTGTTCCAATAATCCAATTTTATAAGAGCTGAACATCACATTCCAATGAAATGTGGTCAGCCAGTACTGAAGAACTAAGAGCTTTCTTTCTGATCAATTCTTTCAACTAGAAAAATCCCCAGGAATAATTTTTCTACAAAATATTTGAGTCATATATTTAAGAAAGATGTCAAGGAAAGAGTATGATAGAAATACGCCAGTGTAATAGAGCTGGAAAGACAGAGGGTGGCGGCTAGGCTTTAAATCACGTTGGTATAAGAAAAATAACTTCACAGCTGCGAGTAGAGACCAGCTTAGGGCTGAAAGGAAGGAGTAAGAAGGGATAGACATCCATGCCACATGCAAAACCGTGGGAGAGTAGGAACCGAGGGACACTGTGAAGATTGCTCAAGATATAAGACAGAAGTTTGAGAAAAAGAGGAACATCATCCAAGGGCCTGTAGGAAAGGAGGAACAGGGGCTCTTTGAGAAAAGCCTTCTTGGCTCAGTTCTGTGAGGTTGCCTGACTAAAGGAACTTTATACTGTACTCCAATACTTTATGATGAAAATTAAATAGAAATTTTAAATATTAAATTTTAATAGAAATTAAAATAGAAATAGAAAGGCCAAGAAAGGCAGTTGCCCAAATGGGAGATATAATAAGGTCCACAGGCACGGAGATAGGCCTTTTTAAAACTGAAGAGAAGGAGAAGGGAGATTTAGGGCCGTCGTTTCAACAACTGGTCCAATGAGAACGACTAGTTCGTATTTTAAAACTTTGGATATTCTGGTTACACGAATGCCTGGCTCCATCGTAATTTGTGGGAATAAGAAACAGTTGTCAGTGATTTAAAGATACCTAAATAATTTTTAAAGAAGGAACCAAGTTTAGTGCTACTGGTGTAGATCACAGCTCTCAAATATTTTCTGTGAAACACTAATTCTAATATATGGGATTTGAAAGAACCATGTCAAACAATTTAGGGGAAATTTCTCTCTTGTATTTTTTTTTTTTTTTTTTTTCTGGTTAAAAATCTAAGTGGACTGGAGAAATCCAAAAGCTTAAGAAATCCCAAGTTAAAACACACGAAGAACAAAGACAATGTGGAGGAGAGAGGCGAGCAACAATCTTACTCAGCTGCAAATTCTTCTAGCTATGCTAATGACTGACCTGGCAAGATATACTCACTGGTGCAGCAGTGTCATGAATTCCTTGGGCATAACCAACCACATTCTGATTGGATTTAGGCCCCTGCTCAATATGAACTTATGCCTACTACTGTTACCTGAATCAAGAATCCATGGTTGAATGTGTCTTGAGCCCTACTGGAGAACATTCTGCTAAATGCATAGAATTTTTAACGGCCCCCTCAGTACTTATTTGTATACCCATAGAACACTGCAGCTCTTGATCCTCATGAGAGAACATTTTTGCACAGTGTCTGGCAAACGTTACCAATAGTCACAACTATAGAAAATGCAAACAGCAAGAAACTTACCCCTGAATGGGATATCTATATCATATCCTGTTCCCTGGGGTCAGGGATCAAAAAGGAAGAGAGGATGACAAGGCTGTAACAGCCAGAAGTAGTAAAGGACTGCTAGCAATTTTTTTTTCTGGACACAATAGATCAGACACACATGAACTCAGCAGTTCGAGTGCATGAGCAAGATAAAGTCATTCAGGGTTTCATCCTGGAAAGGAGACGGAGTCTCACTGTGGCCGAGGAGGCGTCGGTAGCTTCTCCGGGATGGAGAGTCAGCTTTCTTCAAGTGTGCAGCTCCTGATAGGCTTCACATGCTCGGGTGGACAGTCCTATGCCCGTGTATCCTAGCAGCATGAAGTGGGTTCAGTGAGTTTACAAACAGCACATGGAACTGAGAGGAAAGCCTGACGAGTGTGATTATGGGAAACTTGGAGGGGAGGAAGTGACGGATGTATTGGATCTAAACACATTATATTCCTATGTGAATATATTTCATAGGTACGGACAGGTGTGAAAATAAATTCATTCTCCAATAAATTAAAAAAAACAAAAAACTTCTCCTTCATACTGTTGATTCCAGCATTTCCTTACATTTCTACCCTTGGAATTTGATTTCAATTTTTCTTTAGAGTTTATTGACTGTAAGATGTGAGGAAAACTTGAGATGAACAAAGATGAGATTATGCGTGGACATTTGTACATGAAATTAATCTTTAAAAGACACACAGACACGTGCTAAATTAACACAAATTAACGCAAATGAGGATAAAAATGTCTCAAAAAAAAAAAAAGGAAGATAAAATAGTCATCGCTTACTCAATGTTTTTGTTTGTCACTCCTTCGGTGACCAGAGGTCGAGTGCAGGCTAAAATAAAGGTGCACTATAATAAGATGCTTTGAAAACAAGGAATCCAGGGCTGGAGAGATGGCTCAGTGGTTCAAAAGCACACACAACTCTTGCTGAAGACCAAGATTTGATTCCCAGAACCCGCAGGTGGTGTCTTACAACCACCTGAAACTCCAGCTCCACCAAAATCTCATGTTTTCTTTCTGGGCATCTGTGAGTACCTGTACTCAGGTACACATGCTGACATACATACACATACACATGTACACACACATACATGTACATACACATACACAATCTTTGTAAAAACTTTTAAAGAAGAGTAAGAAACCTAAGAATCCCAACTGCTGGGCAGGGCGGGATGGGAATATGAAATACTTTGAGAGAGACTACATTCGTTTAACTTTTATTATAGAATGTTGACATAATTATTCCACTTTACTATCTTCAATTAAGCTTTACATACATATACATGAGAAAGTGTGGAATGTATGAGGTTCAATACTATCAACGGTTTTGCCCATCCATCCAGATCTCAGGACATATCTTCTGAGTAAAAAGATCAGCCGCTGATAGGCATGTATGGTGAATGAGGGAGAAGCCAGAGTGCTGAATAGCAGTTTCGTGAAAAACACCTACACGGTGAACAGCTTGTCTGATGCAACATTGCCCCAGAGAATAATGTGTCAGAACCCAGAACTTCCAGACTCTGGGTGTGTGACATGACAACTATCTACCTCTTTCACCTGAGATTTCATACACAAGTACAGCTGAAGAACAGAGCTCTGTGGGATTCAACTGATAGTCTGAATTTCCCTTGTTGAAAGGAGAAGTTAATAGGTCAATCTTTATTATTAATACATCGCCAGAGTCATGGGTTCTACATCACTTAGACATCTAGATTTGAGAGTCAAGTGTCACGGTAAAATAATTTCAACAGAGATACTGAAGCCTAGCAACGAGAATACGTGTGAAGAGTATCGAGGTATCAAGGCTCTTGCTTATTCTCACAGAAGCACTGGGTTAGAGTTTGAGTAAACAGATTGTCTTTTTTCTTTCCCTAAAACTCAACAATGCTTATTTCACTGCTCACTCAATCAGACGAATATGATCATAACATGATTGTTCATACATCTTCATCGTTAGACGCCAAGGATGCAGCAGTTTAGTTACAGTAACTCCATGTGCTTGAGCTTCCCTGACCCCCACCCCAAATACCTTAAACAAGGACAAGAGTTAAAGAGACTAGGTACAGCTTTGGCTGTAAATACTTGCTCATAGGAAACAAGATATTTGATTTGGAATCTTAAATTATATCTTTGATATATGGCCCATTCAACCTTGAGCTACATAATTGCATAATACAATAATCTAAACTTTAAAAAACTTTTTCATATTTATTTTATTATTTTAATCATGTGCACGTGTTTGGGTCTCTGAGTGTGAGTGCCCATGGAGGTCAGAGGCATACACTTCCCTTGAGCTAGAGTTTCTGGTAGTTGTGATTCTTCCAATGTAGGTGCTAAGAATTAAACTTGAATCGTCTACAATAGCAGTATACAAATTGTACTACCGAGTCATCTCTCCAGCCCCTAATATACAATGTTAATAAAAGAATTGCAAATTATTTTAAATATTCCAGTGAGGCATTATGCCTAGTTAACGAATTGATCTGTTCTCCAAAGGTATTGCATACTAAATCTTTTCATGAAAAGGATAAGAGATAGAAGATCTTCACACATAAAGTGGGCTTTCAAATATGTAACCAATGATGTCACACAATTAATTAAAGGATACGTTAAGAGTAATTGTGCTGTTATTTACTTAAATATCTTCCCTTTCAGGGAAGCAGGGAGACTCATAAACCTCACAAGAAAGTTGAATGTCATTGTCCTCCAAAGGGTTTATATAAAGCATGAACAGGTGCAGGGAGAGAGGACATCCTTGTGGAGTAGCAGCCTGCTAGTTGAAATCCAGTGATGCAGCCCTCCTAAGATAATGTTCATTCTGGGATAGGCTGATCATCATTCAGCAGCCCTAATCCCCAATAAAACCATTAGTTCACCAAGCTAGGCATGGGTGGAATTATTTCTTTGCTGTGGTGTCAGTGCCCTATCCAGACCAAAAAGAGTTTTGTTCTCGTCTCTTCAGAAAAAGAACATGTAACATTGTTATAAGACAACTTTCAGTTTTACTTAAAACATTTAAGGATTGATATGAGTTTTAGTCCATGAGATGAATATTTCAGATATACAAATTTAAATGAACGAGAGTGAAGCAATGATGATAATGTGTGCTAATCACTCACATGTCATATAATAAACAAGGAGATGATACTTACTGTATTTTTAAACTCTGGCCATTGGAGGGCTTTAAGGACACAGAGGCAATGGTTTGTAAAAGGATACAGGATGCTCTGTCTGTATTTTATGTGGTGTGAAATGACAGGAGGAATGTTCTAAACAAGATTTGGCCAGCTTCATTGACAGTGCTTTCATGCTACAGTTTCTTTATATCCTGTTCAAGCACTGAGATCCAGGGAAGCAATTCAGTGATTATATTTCTTCCCATTTCAGTAGTAAAAACAAAACACTGAAAAAAAAATGTGAAGTAACATTGTGATTTAATCTCCAGGCTTTTGCCAAGAAGATACTAAAGCCCTTTCTGTGACTGTGGATGTCACATAACAAAATTTCAAATTGGAGATACACACTAACCTTTTCAATAGTATAAAGTTCATGGATTCCAGAATTATTTGTTAATGACAATTCCTAAAGGTGTTCGGAAAGATATTTTCAATAGTACGATAAACACTCGCTTATGTTTTTGTTTATTGGGTAAGATATAGAGTTTTCTGCTTCTTCAAATATTGGATTTTCATCCTCAATCAAGCTTGGGCTCATAAAGACTACAGAAAAACTAAAGTACATTCTCATCATCTTAAAGATGGTTTGAATTCTGATAAGTGTCAGTTGTTCCAAAGTTGCTTGCTGGCTTGAATCTTTATCCCTTTGTAGACTCCAGGTAGAAGTGAATTTTCTTATACAATGTAAACAAAACTTTCCACAACATGAACTAAGGAGTAGGCTCTCAGATATCTTCTTACTAATCTCCAAAGTACAATGTCAGAGTGTTACTGCGCAGAATAATTTTGTGATAATCAAGGTATTCATTGTCATAATATTAAGGCAGTTATGTATACTCAGGGGCAAGGCATTTTAAAAGCACTTTATAATAAGAAGTGGCTATGAATCTTTGCCACTGAGAAGTTTAAACATGAATCAATATTTAATTTAAAATTTTCAAAATAATATGTATCAGGAAGTTAAGATACCACCTTTCTCAAGTGTCCTACGACACCCACTAATAATTTAAAAGGATTTTTCGTTCTATGGAAGACACTAAGAAAATGACATGTAACAGCAGGCTCCTGGAATCCACTGCCAAGACCATGTACCAGTTTAAGAGCAGTTTCAACTTTATTTTATTTTTCAGAACATTCTAGTTTGATATTACTAGATCCTATAAAGGAGAGCAAAGTGTTGATCTATGAATAACTCTTAAAAAATCCAATTGAAAAGTTTAGAAGTGAAATGACAATTCGTTTAATTCCAATAAGAGTAACACAAAGATGAAGCTTTATGGAGCAAACTGCATATTTCCAGTTAATATTAATTCACCAAACTTTAGGGGCACAGATATTATGGGGGTAACCAAGTGCTTTATGGTTGGTTTTATGGCCAGAATGACAGGAAAATACTCATGCCTGGTACTGTAAATCCATCCAAAAGCAGATGGCTAGGATTCTCAGAGGCACTAGTAGTAAATCTATTACTATTATTTTGCTGAATGGACATAGATAGTATCAAACTACTGTTTAAACACGTATCTCTATACTTTTATATTAGTACAACTCTCAGTACTAATCCAAAAGTCTTTGTGTAGAGGATGGTGTTTAATACAAAGACTCACAACTGGTCAAAGTATGGATAATCTGATTCAGTAGAGTGTTCAACCAGTAATTGAATGCCTATATCACAGCTGCTAGCCCTGAGGATCAAGGAATATTTCCAAAGAAAGGGTGGAAATATTGTAAAAGATAGAGAGGACTCAGACGAAGCATCACAAGTCAGCTAAAAATAATGATGAACCCAGTAAAAATTAAAGCATGAATAGAGAGGCGTATACAAATTCCTACCCCTAGCTAAGGAGCTATTGAAACTTAGAGGCTATTAATGAGAAAGAGAGCTGGATTTTTAGGAGTGTGGTCCCTGGTAAGTTGATCATGCTCCAATGAATGGCCCCATATTGATACATATATGCATAACACTAATTGAACTCAACAAATATAATGTTATAAAGAGAAAATCTGGGTGTGATGGTACATACTTTTAAACCCAGTACACATGAAGAAGAAATATTCAGAGCCCTGTGATTTCCAGTCTAACCACTGTTGTATAATAAGTCCATATTTCAGAAGGAAGGAGGAAGAGGAGAAGGAGGAGGAAATGAAGTTGCAAAGAAAACATGAATGGAGATTCCTAGAGGGGATGGAGGGAAGACTAGATGGAATATGATAGAAACACAATTTATGCTTGTACAAAATTCTCAATTAATAAAAATTATCAATTAATAAAATATCCTTAAGTAAAAATGATTGAATAACATCTTTTCTTTCACTTACAAAGTCCTACAGATTTGGGAAGTTGAACATATTCTTTGACTGTGACCTTTTTTATTTGTAAAACAATTACCATTTAATGAAACTATATAATTTACGAAACGTAGTATGAGCCTCAACATTTCCCCATAAACTTAAAGTCTTTTCTTAATTCATAGAACATTGAAAAAAACTGATAAGAATCAAATATGCTTAGAATTTTCTATATTTATTGTCTTGTGTTTTTGAGGGCTTAAATTGTGGTGTAGACAAAGAAAAATACAATTTGGAACTCTGGGGCATTAGTGTGGAGAAACACCTGGATGAGGGGTAACCTTAAAGACCAACAAGGTACACCAAGCATCTAGAAAAGTGGTCATGCAATTATGTCTTTCTGTTCCTTTGAATTGAAAACATAAGCAGTAAACACAGACGTCTCTACAGTCATTTTTGTGGAAGTCTGCGGCTAAAGAGAGCAAGGACACAACGTTGTACCTTGTTGAGGGAGTGTTCGGAGGTCAACACAACAGACTTTGATGAAAATCTATATTTTATAACAACACGTCCTTCATCTAGTCAAGAGTTACCATAAATATAAGGACAAGGGGCATGGCTAAAAAGCTTATTCATTTGCGATGATATTGCCATTTAAAATATCATTAGTGAGTTTTTGTTTCAAAATAGTTTTGCATCTAGTCAAAAGTCACAAGAATGCTTCCGATTCTAGCTTTTCCATGAGATACTTATGCCTGTCATATTTTCATATCAAAGTTCTCAAATGAACTGAGTAAAAATTAATATTGTTATCTGTTCTTAGGAAGACTTAACTAGTTTTTATCTAGGACTTTTAAGTAGTCTATGAACTGTCAAGACATCATATATACAAAAAACTGTCATGTTTTATCAGATTTTTTTTAAACTGTCAATTTGTAAAATTTTCATTATGAATTTTACTGTTTAAAGAAACATTGGTCAGGGGCTTGGAGAGGTTGTGTACACATTTAATCCCAAAACTTGGAAGGCAGAAGTAGGTGGACTTTTAGGAGTCTGAGGCCAACCTACCTAGTCAGTTCTAGGCCAGCCAGGACTACATACCAAGACCCTTATCTCAAACAAATAAGAAAATAAATAATCTTGATCAAAATACCAATCACATTTCCTCAGCTCTCAACACTTCATGCTTTTCCCAAAAGCCCAAGGTTTAAAGTCTTCTGGGACTCAAGGATAAAATTCTTGCTTTGAAGGCCTATAAACTAAAAATCAACTTACAGCCTTTCAATACGTAATTCATTGGGCACTTTTTTTTTTTAAATTTTAAAAAGAGGTAATAAGGGAATATAAAAAAGAAGAAAAGAGAAATAGAACCAAAGCAGGAGCCCAGCACAGCAGAATAAATGTTAAAGTTACAGCTTCACATACAATATCAGTGACATCTACATAAGTTAGAATTTTTCTGCATGAGAAATATATTACTCACATGTATGATTGCTTAATTAACTATATCCCTATTATAGGTATATAACTACATTTATACATTTAGATCTTGAATATCTAAGATATTCAAATCCTGTGTGTTGAGTGACTGAATATCAGCCCATGTGCTTGTGAGGTAGCTGAACATCTGTAGCAGCTGTGGGCTCATTCTTACTGCTCTTCTATTTCGATTGAGAGCATGTCATATGAATCCTTTTACAGAGTCCACAAGCCTATTGGACTCTTTTACTGAAAACCACATTAAAGATTCATCCACGTATTATGTGGATTGAAAGTTCTTGTCCTTTCATCATTATAAAAATACTCTTTTGTATCAGAATTTCACAGTGTGTTTATAGATTCACCCCCTCAAGGACATGGCTATTGTTTCTGGGTTTCCAGGCATGAACAATGTTGCTGAGAGTATTTGTATGGAGGTTTTTGTTTGGATATGCTTTCTAAGCAGATGGATAATTAGGGATAAAAATATTTACTCACACACTCATACAGTAAGGCTATGTTTATTTTTATAACAAATTACCAAAAGGGTTCACAAGGTCTGTATACCACTTTGTCATCTCCATTAGCAAGGTGTAAGAGAGTTCTAGCCATGCTCTCGCTTAGCCCATGACAGATGCTGAGAAAATTTGGGATTTTAGCCATTTAATGGGTGTGTAATTGTATAGCCCCGATGCTTTCATTTGCATATCTTAATAACAAATGATGCTTACCATCTTTTCACACAAGCCTTTCTTATCTGTGTATCATCTCAGCTGAGATGTGCCTTTCCCACTGTTGTCTATTTATTGATAGGGTTGTTACTTACAGTTGAATGTTTGAATTATTTGTGCACTCTGATGGGTCTTTTATTGTGTGTATTTTGCAAATACTTTTCCCCTATTCAGACTTTGCCTCCTTGTTCCTTCAATAGTGTCTTTTGCAAACCGTATACAATCTCTATCTAATCTATAACTATATCTATAATTTTAGATTATATAATTTTATAATGTATAATTTTAGATTCAAAGCCAACTCACCATTTTATGTTACATACTTTATTCTTCTAGATTTGTAAATGTTAATATCCAAACTCAAGTTTATGTAGATCTTCCTTTCAAAATTCTTCCAAATTTTGTAGTTTTTCCTTTTTGGGGCCTCAGGTCCATTTGAATCAAGTTTTGTGATGAGCTTTGGCCTTTTTAAAAAATGTTTATTGTTTTAGATAGAAGTTTGTTTCCATTGTTTGAAAGAGCACCCTTCCCAATGGGATTGTGTTTGCGTGAACAATTAGTAGATAATTTTTATGTATCTGTTTTTGGATTCTTTGTTCTGTTGCATTGATCAATGTATCTATCACCACAACAGTACAATACTGTATTGAATACAGTGTCTATAAGATAAACTTCTAAATTCGATAAAATAGCCCTTCCTACCCTTGTTTTTCAAAATTATTATGATTACTCAAACTGTCTTTCTCATATGAGTTCTAGAATAATTGTAACAATATCTATCTAACAAGATTATTGAGGAATTTTTATTTGGGTGTATTTTGTATCTGTAAACATATTGAGAAAAAAAAGTCAGATTCAACTTCTAGAGAATGCGTCATTCTGAACGTTGGATTTAGGGATTTAGGCTTTTTCTAAAGAGAGATATGATTTGTCAAATCTCACTGGCTATTCTTCTTTCTACAATCTTTCCCTCTTCTCTTTATGGAACCGTGGCCAGACATGCATATGGCTTTATGGATTTTAAGAGCTTGTCAGGTTAACAATGTCTGTGAACTATGTCTCTCTCTACTTGGGTGTGGTAATACCAATATTTGGGTGTATCCAAGTAAGTTGTCATGTTTGTTTTAAACTTTGTTTTGAGGATGTGTTCACCACTCTTCTTGCATGCTAGAGTAGAGCTGAAACCAAAAGCTTAATGCTATTAACTTTTGTATATTTGTACCTTTACACACTCTCACCCTAAAGCAAAGCCAAAGTCAACAAAAATGTAGAATTTCATTCTATATATTATGACCATATTATGCTTTATAGTATTTTTAGCATTTGATAATCATAGCACCTACGATATTTAGGAGACACTAATTAAAATATCTTTTTTTCTATTGAATATACGGAGAAAAATATAAGACTGGACTTATTTGGGGTCAAATAGACAGAATCTCCTTTTATCTATCATTTATCTATCTATCTATCTATCTATCTATCTATCTATCTATCTATCTATCTATCTATCTACATTTTGGTCTTTTTGAGACAAGTTCTCTTTATTACGCAGCTCTGGATGTCCTGGAACTTTCTTCATCAGGCTGGCCTTGAACTCACAGAGATCCCCCTGCTTCAGCCTCCTGAGTTCTTGGATTAACTGCATGTGCTACCCTACCATGTCTGGCTTGAAATCTCCATTCTTAAATATTGATTTTCTACTTTTCAAAGAAAGTAACACAAAGACTAGAATTGCAACATCTGAAAATAAACACATGCCATCATTTCATGGTTAAACCTCACACTTTGCAGTTCTTTTTTGTTGTTGTTGTTACGTTTATTCTGTGGTTAAAGCACCAAGTGAACATAATTGGATAGGTTAATCATTCAGGAATCTAAAGGAGATAATCACTGTTGGTTTGTACTTGACGGAAATCTGTTCATTATTTAAACCATTTACCCTTCTTTGATTCCTAATTACCGTGGATTATCCTCTGGTGTCTAGCTTCAAATTGCTGGGTGAAATATTGAGGTTTAAATCCAGAAGTTGGTAATGTTTGTAGAGAAAACTGAAACCACATCACATCAGTAAGTTGAAGGTCCCCAGCGCCTGGGTGTTAGAGCTTTGTATGGAACTGGGGAATAAGCCACCCTGCTTGTGGTCCTAATTCATCAAGCAGTTGTGTTGGTTAAGCAGTAATTTTTCCTAATTAATGCTTTACCTGGATCTATGAAGAGGTCTTTCATGCATTGAAGTAAATGGTAACATTTGCCACTACTTTATAGGGCACCACTGAAATAATTCTTATGATGTTTCAGAGTACGAAACTGAAGATATAAAATGCACATCTGGTTACTGCTACATCTTAGCATTTTAGTGACACTTTTAGCACACAGTTTGTACATAGTATTTTTACTAATGATTAGGAATATGGGAAACATCTAAAATCTTTGAGTGCTAGAAACAAATTGATGAATTGTTTTGAATGTCTATGAGTATAATTCATTCTATGGAAAAGTGGCCACAAGGTATAGACCTAATCTTCTATATACTACATATAGAATAAAAATCTAAGGATAGAGAACTATCTAGAAAAGAATGAGCCACTAAGCCTCACATGTAAATGCTTTCAAGGATGTCGTTGGCAATGTAGTGTACAATTATATATGACAGGAAGTTGAGATTATGGTAGATTAAGGGTGAGATTTAGAATGATGTAGACTTTACCTGAGGCTTCAAATACAGAATTAAAGCTATTACATTAAACATAAAAGTCAATTTCTAAATGTGCACGACCGCTACCTTTTCCCACCACATACCTTCAGGATACCACAGGGCATCAGGATACATTTTTTAAAAGGAGGGAAAGAAATAATATTCAGCATTATGCCTTCAAAGTAAGCTCCAAGAGCCCCTTGCCATATCTGTAAATATGGAGCCCAGGTTACGTAGCTGTAGGAAATTTTGTTATAGATGTCCTTGTATTTCCATGGCTACTGTTAATAGGCAAACTCTCAGAGGAAGGCATGTGTACAGGGGAGCAGGGGTGATTCATTTGGTTAAGAGAGATGAAGAACTCTGGGATGTGCCATTTTGAACCAGGGGCAGAAATTTGTTAAAGAAAAGAGAAATAATCTCACAATGGGTTAGGAAGTCCACGAAGAAGAGAATGCACGTGACCACCAATCTCTCTTTGAATAGATCCAAGAGAATGGATGAGAGCTAAGTCGCTATTCCAAGACACACTGTCATTGTTAAGAGTCTTAAACATATTGTCTAACAAACAGATAACTTTCTGATACTCTCGCCTCTGACAAGAGATGGTTTCTCATTCATTGTTGTTCTAAGTGATGGATTATCCACTGTGTGCAATAACTTCGTCCAATGCCTCACAGTTTGTAAGTCTGTCTTCACTTGCCTATGTGTAAATCACTCCTTAAATAGAGAAATGATGCAATAACCCCACAGGGAGCAATTGTGACTAAAGTTGACAGGGTGGCCTGTCAACACTGTTAGCCCTGTTTGACCATTTATCTATTATGTGTGCATTATTCAGAATAAACTTTAATTTTCTAGAGTAGGTTAAATTAGTTAGAAACAAATCCATCCTTAAGGAAAACCAACTTCAGTGTAAATCTACAAACTTGACCTGTCACAAGAATATAATCTGGGAGAAATAGCTGACCTCCTTAAACATCATTGTTTGTAATCATATAATAGATAATATTCTGGCCCAATGGAACCACTGATATGGCATTTACGTACTTTGAAGAATAAAGAAGTTAATAAATATTTACTGGGCTGAGAAATGCAGTCAGTGTGCATAAATGGAAGCTACTTATAACACCATTGGCATTTCCCAACAAAAACCTGGGGTCGAAATACACCAAAGCACTAAAAAAATATACAAATAAACATGTAAAAATTTATTGGCTCAGTAGAAAAGAACTCATGTCAAAATTTCCCTCTTTAATTTGATTGCCCTGTCTGTAAACCCCTCATTTACTTTTTTTTTTCATGCTCACACTCATACATGAACCAATGATCTAATTATCATTCACTGCACATAGAGACCGACAGGCTGCATGAACATTGTCTGTTTGCTTCGTAGTCTTAGGAATCAGCTGCTCTCACCAAGAATAATGTACAACCCAAGAAAGAGCATGGCACTTAAAGAGGAGTTCATCTAAGAAGTGCTTTTGCCCTATGACTCTACACAAAGCGGTGGCACTCACCGTTGTCCTTCCGAAGTCGCCAGAATCATCGGAACATTCCAACTGTCCTGTGGTTGAGATAAATGTCTGTTTTATCATCCCTTTAGCCATTAGTGGATGAGCAGGGAAAAGAGAATTAAATTTTCTCTTTTTTTATAGCCATTGACAGAAGGAGGACCCCTACCAAATGATAAATGGTGTCACAAGGGGGCAATAAGGTCACCTTTATTCAGATTCTACCACAAGTAGATGTTTCCAGAATCCTCAAGGTGGACTTGAGGAATTATAGAGTGAAGTTGGTCTAGTGAAGAAGACCAACGGAAGCTCTCAGAAAGTAAAATCACAGAAAGTTGTGAAAGACAAAAGACGCTGAGAAGCTGACCCTGAGAATCCACAGAGAGGCGGAGAGGCGTGGATAGCTCACATAACTTGAGAAAACAAGCATGGGTGAGAGATGGATCAGCTGGTAATGAATGTCATGAGAGCACGAGGGCCAAACTTAGGACCCCAAATCCCACAGAAAAGCCAGGGTCAGTGACTCACATTGGTAGCTTGGATGCTGAGGGGTAGAATGGCAACAGGTAGATCCTCAGAGCTTAGTCGCCAGCGAGTTGTGCTGAGTTACATCTAAGTTCTCTCAAAAAATAAGGGAGAGCAATTATGGAAGATAGCCATTGTCAACCTATGGCATCCATGCAACACACATGTGCGCATGTGCACACACATGTGCACAGTCATACACACACGAAAAAACAAGCACACTCAGAAGAGCAGGCAGGAGGGTCGAAATTCAAGGTCATCTTCAAATGCATAGTCAGTTTGAGCCCAACTTGGTGGTATACGAAACACAGTATCTCAAAAAAATTGTATATGATTTTGACTATGTGCCATCTTTTACAGCTCTTGAAGCCTGTCACCTAAATGAAGCCCTGGCTTACCACATTTGTGTTTGACCACTACACTAGATCATTTTTAGTGTTTCACCCACATTTTGGAAGTTAAAATGATATACATGCCTCGTATGATTATTTCTGTCAAGGAATTTTGTTCATACTTTGCTTAAATCTCCAGTTTTGAGTGCATATAAAATTTGTCAATTCCTATTTCAAAGTAGTTAATGATGGCTGAAATTTATTCAGATGAACATAAATGTCAGAAAGAATATGTTCTTTCCTCATGCTTACTCTTCCTCTAAGTCCGTTTCTGCTCGTCAGACGGAATGCAGTCAAAGAAATGTCTGGAGTGAGATATTCATCATAGAGATGAGATAATTTATAGTTTAATTATTTTTATGTTGCTTCTAAGAGATGTTGAGCAGGCTAGCCTGGTTGTGCCCAGGGATCTCCTGTCTCCACCAACATAGCACTGGGGTCACAAGTGAACTAGATTTTTTTTTTTTCTTTCTCTTAACAGGAGCGATGGGGACTGAACTCAAAATGCTTGCTTTTCTAGCATGAGGACTTATCAGTTGAACTCTTTATAGAGCCTTCTCCCTCCTCCTAATTTTTAAAGTTAATATTTGAGTAGATGAAAAGAGAAAAAGGACAGGTATAAAAATTACTAATTAGTTAAATTAGAGACATCCAAGGGTTATCAAGCCCAAAGTTAATTCTACTAAATCATATCTGTTTCTCATTTTAACCTCTAGTAATCTTACACTATTATCTTGTCCACTGTTAAAAAAAAATTGCTTTGGGAATATTATGAATACAATTACAGAAAATAAAGCATCTTTTGGTCTTCTTTCTCTTCTTTGTCTTCAAAGCAGCACTGTTGATAACTGCCTTGCCATCTGTTCCAACAGGACAAAGGTGTAAAAGTTTATAGTTTTCAATGGAACCAGCTGATGACATTATTCTCTGAAAAAAAAATGTCTCATTAAAATATTAACCAAGAAAGCCTTTTGTTTGTTGAAAAGAAACTTTAAGAATGAAGACAGTACACTCATTTTTAAGGTGTTAAAGGCTTTATATTTCAAGTTAAAAACCTTTCAACTTTAAAATATATGAAGAGATGAAAAGAGAGAGTAACAGAGTAGGAACTTTATCTGACATTTTAACCCCACATTGCATAATCCCACATAAGTAAAAGACTCCCCGGCCATAAGGATAATATCCTAAATATTATATCAGTAGAAAATAAATGCTATTATGGTATCAGTCCTGTGGTTACTAATTTGAAAAGCAGAAAATGTAACACAATTCATTCCAACATCCTTTTGTGATGAACTGAACAGAGAGAACCATTTAGCTCAAGTCACCTGGGCAAAAGATTGTGTAGATAGTTCTCACAGCTTCATGAGGATTTCTAGTCAGTAAAGAACTAACTACCTTATTGGCTTGACACTTTGCTCTCTTCATTCCTCTGTGATGGAAAAATAGCCAAGAGACCCTTTAATCAACTTGACTCATCATTTCAGTAGACTTTAAAGAAGAGGCCTTTTGGTGAAGTCATTCAGTTCCGTTCCAGTGGAAAACTAAGTCAGGATTGAATGTTTTAAAAATGTATATGGTGTGTGTGGGGGTGCGGGGCTCTGGCACACATTTGAAGATGACAGATGAACTTATGTGAGTCAGCATTCTTCCACCTGGTGATCCCTGGGAATTGAATTCAGGTGTCAGCTTTGGCAGCAAGCACCTTTAACCCATCTTGCCAGGAACAGGTGAAACTTTCAAGTGTTCATTGTACTTAACCCTATCTGCACATTTCTTCCCATAATAAACCATTAACTCTGAAAAATGGTTGTCATTTAGAATAATTATAAAGTGACTGGTGTGGTGACCTTGAAAAAGCTTTTTTCTGTCATACAAACTTTTTGTTTTGGAGGGCAATTTGTTCAGTAACAACTTGCTTTCTTACTCAAATTTAAAGTTATTTTATTTAATTTTAATTTATGTATGTGAGCCTTTTGAGTTTAAGTGTGCTATGTCTGTGCATGAAGTATCTTCAGAGGCCAGAAGAGGACATTAGACTCCCTGGAGCTGAGGTTTCAGACAGTTGTGAGCTGCCATTTGGGTGCTGGGAACTGAAGCCAAGCCCTCTTATGCTCCAAGTTATCTCTCCAGCCCCCAGATTAATTTCAAACAATGTCCTAGAACCAGAACTTTTTATATCATCATGATTTATTTTCTTTTGTTCAGAAGCCCTGACAATGGACATTTTTCATTGTCGGTCTCTAAACAATAATTCCAAAGTGGATCCATTTATTTCGTTTAGTTATAAAATAACTATTCTGGTTCCTGTAACTACTCTACTACCCAGAAGGGATGGTATAAGAGAGGACACACACCCAGAGGACCTCTGTTGTGTCTCTGGAATTCTCCAGCTGGGGAGACCACTGTTTTCGGTATTTTGAAAGCTCTGGTGTAGAAGAACACTCAACTTTCATTTCTCTTCCTGATTCTCTTTTTCACACATTTAGCACCTTGTCTTTGTATCCAGGAATAAGAGTGCCATAGTAACAATGTGAACCTAGCAAATATAAAATATGAGTTCATGATTAACACATCCCATGAATATCTCAATGTGATATGAGAAAAATTAACTGCAAATGTGTTGTTGGCCTTTCCTTTTAGAATTATTCAAGCCAGGAAAAAAATTACATATACTTGTACCAAAAGCAACAGTCAATGCTGCTGATCTCTTGCCATGGATCCTGTTCAAGGCAGCGCCAGATTGCTTGACTTTTCTCCTTGATGACCTTCTGTGTGTGATCTAATGGTTTATTTACTGAGCAAGGACAGATCAGGCAGTTAGTCCTCATTAAAGTCTGTTAGCTCAACAAAATTGCAATGCTATTTTTGCAAAAAAAAAAAAAAGTCAAATAACAATGGAATTAAAGAAAAATAATTTATTAGCCTATTAACATGGTAGTATTCCTTAATGAAGACAAAGTAAACTCTTTTTCATAACCACAGGGCAATACCAACCTGAATCTCTTTTTTTATGTAGTTCTCTGATACTAATAAAGACCTTGAGATCCTTGAAGGGATAACTCATGTGCATGTGTGTCTATTCAGAATGGAAGCTAATAACACTCTAAACCTTACTGCTAACACCTAGAAATCAAGAGGTAGTAAGGAGATAGATGTAAAATCATTTTCCTTCTTGTTGTCTTAGCAGCACAGACCAGTGTCTTTGTGTTGTGCCAATACCACTCCAAGTAATATTTTACCTACATTCCTTCGCTTTAAATAATAAGATTTGCACAGACACAGAGACACTATTTATGTAAGGGTCCTAACACACATACATGAATGTCACAGCAGCTTCCTCTGAAGAAAGAAGAAAGATACTGAGTCTCTGAGAAGAGTGGTAGATGCACCTGATGAAGATGAGAGTTGCTAGATTTTAGTTTATGTGTTTCAGTATTATTTAGATTATTGAATAGTGACATCACATCAATGCTTGATTTGGTATATTTATAATTTGGTGTGTATGTGTGTGTGTGTGTGTGTGTATGTGTGCAAGCACCAATGCACCACAAAGTACATATGGATATCAGAGGACAACCTGTGAGAGTCACCTTTCTGCTTTCAACATGTGAGTTTCAGGGATCAAATTCATGTTAGTCTTGGTAGCAACGACCTTTATCATCTGAGTTGCTATATATATATATTATATATAATTTATATATAATATATATATAAAATGTAAGCCAATAGCTCTAGAAAAGTATTAGAATCTAACTGCTAAAAATGAGTAAATTTTTAAAAATTGAGTTTCCTCTCTCTCTTTTATAAGATTTATTTTTTTATGTATGAGTGCTCTATCTGCATGAACACCTGGATGCTAGAAGAGGGCACCAGACCCCATTATAGATGGTCGTGAACCACCATGTAGTAGCTGGGAATTGAACTCAGGACCTCTGGAAAATCACCCAGTGCTCTTAACCGCTGAGCCATCTTTCCATCCCTTTTCTCTCTCTTTATAGTATAATTGCACGGAAGTTTGAAAACAAACAAACAAAAATGGGCATATTTGGGATGCTTTTGTATTTCCAATAGTATAAATCAAGTTCCTGGAAGTCACAGGAAATAAAACTCCATCTTCCGCTTCAGATGAATTCACTCAGAATAAAATATCTGACCACATAATGGGATTATTAGATGTTTGTGTTAGCCACTGGCTTACTTTCAAAACTGGATCTGTAGAATTCACATTTTCAGTTTCATGGAATACAGCTTCCTTTTTGCAGAAAACATTATTAGGGAACATCTTAAAATACTGCCTAATAAAAATTGAGTTTTGCTTCCATTTCCACACCATTTAACTGTGAAGTCTGCCAGTATGCCATCTAAGCAATAAACAAATTGCTGTCTTTAATTAACAGTGTTCCCGCCCACACAACTTCCTTGGCGGGTGCTCGGCAGAGAATGGCTGATATCCAGCAGCCGAATCAATGACTTGCAGGGCTTACCTGCTCAGTAGTATGTCTTCCCCTTGGTATCCCTCTTGATAGTGCCAAATGTGGTATGTTTCCATAGATTATATATAACTTCTTTTATGGACAGAGGTGAAAGGGTTTATGTGAGGCCGGAGACCCCAGGCCCTGGTCATTAATCCTAAACTCTTAACAGGACATTCCAGAACTCCCTGTTCCAGGAACTAGCCCACCCCAGAAACCACAAAACAATTATTGTCAGGCTTAATTCAAGAGCACTGTGACCCAGCCCACATTCCTAAAATGAGCGGCTACAGGCACCGCCTAATAGCCTTAGGCAAGGGACTTTATCCTAAGTGTACATTTCCTGGTGCCCGTGACCTTGTTATCATCAACTTAAAGGTTAACTGGCCCCTATCTATCAAAATGAGAAAACAATTTGGGGACCAATCAACTTGTACCAATTCGGTTTATGCCCAACAACTGTATAAAAAGCTTCACCATTTGCTCCTTGGGGCCGGCTTCTATCCTGCGTGTTAGAACGGTCCCAGTGCACTGGAATAAATCCTCTTGCTATTTGCATCGATATCCCGTCTGTGAGTCTCTGTGGGGATGTGGCGTTCCGGTTTGGACCCTGGGGGTCCCAGTTTGGATCCCTGAAGTCCAACAGAGGAATGGTGAAACTATGAATAATAATAATAGATAAAAGAGAGGGAACTCGGTTTTTTGTAATCAAGGAAGTCCGGCCTCTGCAGGAAATGATCTTATCAATCATGTTCCATGAGATATCACATTTAGCTGGATATTTGGTTGAACATTGTCTTCAAGATGTATTGTATATATTTGTGTCTGTATGAATGAATGCCACAGGTGTGTGGGTATCAGTGGAGTCAAAAAAAAAAGGCTAGATCCCTGGAGACTGTCACTGTCACGACCCACCCAACATAGCTGACGGAACTGGGCTCAGGTTCTCTACAAAAGCAGAAAATACTCTTAGACGCTGAGGCATCTCTCCAGCTTCCTTCAGTATTATTTTAAATTATAAGACTTTTGAAGTCAGAAGATGTAACCACAGGCAAAACAATATCGAAAGGTTATTATAATAAATTCCAAAGACACTATTGTGTAAAACCTAACTTTATAGGTCGGATGGACTTTGTCCCGTGGTTCTATCCAGACCACACTATGTACACATTATATACTGGAACAGATGGCATTCCTTTATAGGACACCTGTGGCTTTGTCAGTTTCTTCTTGGCTCATACCCTGCTCCATTGTCATTAAGAGTAAGATGGTTTTAGAGAAGAATGAGGATTGAGCTGAGAGTAATTCAAGAGCACAGACACAAGCTGTATGTAGCTCCTTTATCCCTGTTTCTGTGAATCTGCCAGGAGCTTTGTTGTCCCCAGACCTGGAAATGGAACTCAAATTCTTGCTAATTCCATTCAGACTTTGGGTATTAGCTCGTCATTTTAATGGAGCTTTATTTATTTATTTATTTTTGGATTTGGATATATAGCCCTAGCTTTGGAGCAGTGTTTTTAGGACCATTATTCAAGTGATGGATATTCCTAACATCATCTCTTTATCTTTTTGTGACATCAAACTAGTTGGCCAAACCTTCTGATTGTTTCTGCAAGAACTCTTGAGATGATCCTTTCACGCTGAGTCCACACTTCCCAAGTCAAATCACAGCAGCTCATCAGGCTTGCACACCATCAGGTCCCAGGCCTAAAGTGATGGCTAATCAGTTATGAGCACTTACCAGTCTTGCCCAAGATCCAGATTCGGTTCTCAACACCTGCGTGGCACATTACAACAGTCAGTGACCATTTCTAGGGAATCCAGCACGCTTTCCTGCCCTGTACAGGCACCAATACACACACACTGTACTGTACTGCATGTATACGTGCAGACAGACCACTCATACTCATAAACTAAAAATAAACCTAAAATCACTATCATCTCTAGCATGGGTTACAGATTAACCTCCATTTGCCTTTCTGCTTCAGCCCTAGGTTTTCATTCAATCTATGCTCTGCAGTGTTCAGAATGATGCTTTTCAATATTGACTGTCTTAAATTAATCTTCAGCACAGCATCTTCAAGTAAATTACTTTCTTAATGAGGAACAAGACAGAGTCCTAATGACAGATTATGATCTGGGGAGATAAGCAGCAGGCAAGAGGGAGTGCTGTCCTTCCAGAGGACCAGAGTTCATTGTCCAGCACTCCTACTGAGATACTCACAACCACCCTTAATTCCAGCTCCACTGATAACCCCACACATGCTGCACATAGCATATACACATAAATAAAAGTAAAATTAACATTACATGTAGTGAGGTGTTTTTTGAGGAACAGAAGGAGAATGAAGTAGAAAATACATTCGGTGGATATATATCTGTAGGTCATAAGAGTTGTCTGGGTAGTAGAGCCCATTTCTAATCCCCTCACTACCAAATTCTATAAAATTTGGAAGGAATCTGTGTTAAGTAATAATGGAAAGCTTACATGCTGGAAAGGTAATCATATCCTCATGTCTGGACTGCTGGTCTGCTTTGAAACGCAATGTTCAAAGTGATAGTACCTAAAAGGTCTTTATTCTTACAAAGAATACAAACTCTGGTGTTACGTTTTCTTCCTGTGGAATTCATTGTGAACTGTCTCCCTTACCTCACTTTGCTTCTTTTTCTGTGTTCAGTGGTGAATGTTAAAACACACCCAGTACTTCAAAAACTAAAGAGCAAGAATGACTGTGTTTCTAGTCAATTCTTTCTCACAGAAAAAAGTACCAAGCAATAAAATATGTATTTTTTTTGTATGTTAGTATTTTCAAGGCAGAGCCCAATTGTGCTAGAAAAATAATTCATCTCTAAATAATTTTGAGAATCAAACTTGCTTGAACAGCCATAAATAAAAATGCTATGGTCTGTTCTCTGCAAATAAATACATTTGTTTACAACACACTTTTCATTATAAAACAGTGCAGAGCTGAGGTTTTCAGAGCTTAGGTTCAATTGTCATCCCAGAGCCAACTCCCATGCTAAGGAGCATTTGTGGTTGGAATAATTTCCCTCCTCAGCTCTTCTCTATAAAATTACTTTCGTTCCTCTTTTATATCCAACATTTGCTTCATTTCTTGACAAACAATATGTGATTCTGATATCAATAGGAAATGATTTTGAGTAAATATAACTAGTAACACTTTATTTTCTTTCTCAAGGAGTGGAGACCTTTGCTCATTTCTCTCTCCATTATCTCCTCAGTCTGATAGTTTGATTAAGAGACCAATGTGTCAGACGAATGATACAGGATTATTTCTTGTTTACACTCTACCTTCAAAATGGCATTCTAACTTTAACTGGTTTCTCTCTCTCTCTCTCTCTCTCTCTCTCTCTCTCTCATACACACACACACACACACACACACACACACACTGGCAGAAAGGAAGGCTGTTGGTAGACTGCTGCAGACCCCAGATTCACATCCAATGAGTTTTTCGTAGTTTTACCTCCTTGTCTTTGGACCAGGATGAAGGCTACCTGGCTTGAAATTAGCAACTCTACACTCAATTCATCACTGGAGTGACAGAACATAAGATATTATTTCCAAACACATTTTTATAACCCAATGGAGTTCTAACCATAAATGAAAATAAACTTCTTCTTCAACATTTTCCCTTTCCTGTATGTGTATATATATATATATATATATATATATAGCTTTACCTTTACAACACAATTTAACAGTATACCAGAAAAACTATTTACAAGTGGAAAAATCATGAGTGTTGCTTATGCACAGGACCAAATGAAACCAAACATCTCTCAATGTCTTTAGACAGCAGAAAATCATTGTCAATGTCCAATTACCTGGAATTCACTCACGATCTTCCGGACTCCTCCAAAGGGCTTGGGTCACTCTTTGCTCTGCCCTCTGCAGCACACACAGTTTGTCTTCCAGGCTCCAGCTGACTTTACTCCACTGCTGCTGCTGTTCTTGGTGGTCATTCCATGGTACTGTCATCTCCAGAAACTGCTGGAGACTCTTGCTGCAACTGGGCCACACTTTTACCTGTAGCCACTCTTGGGCTCTCTGCATTGTGCCAAGCCTCAACTTCTCTACATGACCCCTTCAACCTGGGCCTTCAACTACTACTGAGACTGCACCTTCACCAATGGCCTCTCCTGGCCTCTTACAGTGTCAAGCCTCAGTTGCTCTCCATGACTCCTTCATGACTTCAAAACTAGCACCACCTGGGTTAACTCTTATAGTACCAAGTTCAGCTGCCAGCACGAGATACAACCTTGCCAGTTCTGGAAAACAGCTTCAGTGTACTATCCCTGAGAAAATACTTTCCAGATTTTAAGAAACAGTCTGGTTTACAGGAAAAATAGGTGGTCACTTTTGTCTGCAGGAAGGGTTCCCTCATGGTGGAGAGTTCTCATCATCATAGCAGATGTGTCTTATCAGGACCTCTTATAGACAGGTTTGCAGGAAAACAAAACAAAACAAAACAAAACAAATAAACGAACAAAAAACCTGTTCACTTTAACTAAGCAGCTTTTTGGCTTTAAGCCTCAGCTTCCCACAGGGGGTCCTGGGCCAGTGGGAAGAATCTCTAGTTGAAACATTCCGGCCATTTGGCATTCTTTTTCACCCACATCTAAGGGAAAACATATACCCCCTACATAGATTTCAAACACAAGACCTTGAGCTGCACACACACACAACACAGCTATTAGAAAACTCAGTTTGTGAAACAGCATGCTACCACTAGCAGCAGGAGGGAGCCTAGGCTCCATGGTCAGGAAAAGCAGTAAGAACCTTGCTTTTTCCTGCTCCCAGCTGAATTCTTTATCTCCAAAGACTTCCATTCTGTGGCTCTCACCTTGGAGCTTTCTTTCTCATTTATTTATTAATTTCAATGCCTTTTCTCTTTATTGAGGCTTATTTCCTTTCTCTTTTTCCTCTTCCTTCAGAAGACTTCTACTCATTATTTTTGCAAATACATAATCTCTGTCCTCTAGGAGCTGCCCTGATTGTACTTTACCTGACTCTCTGAGGTCTGGAGTTTCTTTCTCTTCTTCCTTGTCTCCACATTGGATTAGCGGGCGTGATGTCCTACTGCACACTGCAGGCGCATTTGTAGTAGTATGTTGCTGTAGAGCTCAGCAAAGAAGACAAGGAGGAGATCTTACGTGTGGAAACTCTGCCAGACCTCAGCAGAGGGAACTACTATCATGGCCAGCGCCATACTGGATCAACAGTGGAACCCCTAGCATCTCAGCTCAGGTGTTTTTATTCACTCAGAACTCCTCAGGTGCAGATCATAAGCAATCAAACATCCCCCACAGAAATGCAACTCCTGCAAACGGTAGAAAATGCCCTAGATCTAGGCAGCCCCTCACCCAACAGTGGATAAAAACATTTTAAACACAGATAAAATAAAACTTCCCAAACAAGTTAACATTCACATATAAGAGAAAACATAGGGCATTTGCCTTTTTGAGTCCATAGTATCTCACTCGGGATGATTTTTGTTTTTTTATTTCTATTATTTACATTCAGCTTTGTAGACTCAAGAACTATCAAATCCTTGGCCTTTTGTTGAGAGACAGCCACTGTTGTATTAGCCAGACCACAGCCATTTGAATGAATACCCTTTTAACATATAAGGATTAGTTCTATCCGTTCTGTTACTCTTGAGAACCAGAATAATATAGGCGTTACAGCTGAATATTGAGATAGATATATTTAAACTTACTGAAGAACAGCCATTCTGATTTCCAGAGTGGCTCTGTCAGTTTGCACTCCCACCAGTGATGAAGACATGTTCCTCATCCTATAACCTAGAAGGCACTAGCTTTCATTTGTTTCACTGATTTGGGGCCTTTAGACTGGGGTAAGAAAAATCTCAAAGCAGTTTTAATTTGCATTTTCATAATGACTACGGATGTTGAGCATTTCTTTAAGTGTTTATCAGCCATTTGTGTCTCATTTTTGAAAACACTTTGCTTAGTTCTGTATCTGATTTTAAAATCAACGTATTTGTTTTCTTGACACTTAATTCTTTTAGTTCTTTATATATTCTAGATACTAATCCTCTGTCAGATGTATTTTTTCGATTCTGTAGGCTGCTACTTTGCCTGCATTATGCTGTCCTTTTCTATACAGAATGTTTCAGTTTTATGAGGTTCCACTTTTAATTGTTGGCTGCAATGCCTGCACTATTGGTATCCTGTTCAGAAAGCTTCCCTGTGCCAAGTTCAATTCTATTCCTCACTTTCTCTTCTGACAGACTCAGGGTATCTGGCTTAGAGGTCTTTGATACACTTAGACTTGAGCTTTGTGCAGGGTAATTAAAATGGATACATTTTAAAATTAGGTTTTTTTTCCTGTTGCATTTTTCTATATACAGCCATGCAGTTTGATTGGCACCATTTATTGAACATGTTGTCTTTCTCCAGTGTGTAATATCTTACTTCTTTGTTAAACATCTGGTGTCCACAGATGTGTGGACTATGTCAAGGTCTTTAATTTAATCCCATTAATAAATATGTCTGCTTATGTGCCAATCTCATGCTGTGTTTATTACAATAGTTTATTATTCAAGATTGTTTTAGCTATGCTGTTTGTGTATGTGTGTGTGTGTGTGTGTGTGTGTGTGTGTTTCCATATGGAGCTGAAAATTGTCTCTTTGATTTCTATGAAGAACTGTGTAGGAATTTTGATGGCAGTTGCACTGAATCTGTAGCTTGCTTTCGGTAGGATGGACATTTTTAGATTAATCCCACTGATCCATGAAAATAGGAGAAATTTTCACCTTCTGGTGTGTTCTTCAATTTCTTTCTTCAATGACTTAAAGTTGTTATTATACAAGGCAGGGGAAATAATTCAAGGTATTGCCCACAGGAAATGATATTCTATGCACAATTTCAAAAGCAAAAATTGACAGATGTATGAGGGAATATTAGCCATAAATAAAAATAAGATCCGTTCATTTGAAGCAGAATGAATGTCCTTTGCTGGATATCTTGTTAAAGAAAAATAAATGAGACGGAGAAAGATAATAATTGCATGTTTTCTCTCAACTGTGGGAATGGGAAAATATTAAAAGATCTAAAAATAGACTAGTGATCACTAACATCTGAGAATGGTGTTGAGATAGGTAGAGAAAAATCAGGGGTAGAGGGAGGTGGGTGAATAATGTGTGCTGTACTATATGCATATATGGAAGGACCGCACTGATGCCTGTTTCGGGAACTTATGCATAGTAAGCTAAAAGATGGATTTGAGGTGGAAAAATTGTGATAATAAAGGTGAACCTGATAGTTCACCAAGCAATGACCGTACTCTAGTGGAGAATGCTGCATATTGTTTTCTCACAGAATGCAAGGCACACTTTGATGCTGTCACAGCGAAGAGAGGTCCCTCCATTGCTTCTGTGCCTCTCACTCTTCTTACTTGGTCTCCTAGCACAGAAGACAACTTAGGATCTAATATTAAATAACAGAACAATAAACCATGACTCAGTGCTTTCTCAGGCATCTTGAATTACTGGGAGCTCTTTTGTTGCTGTTGTTACTATTGTTTGGTTTTTCAAGACAGGGTTTCTCCCTTGTGACTCTAGATGTCCTGGAACTCACTCTGTAGACCAGGCTGGACTCAATCTCACAGCGATCTGCCCTGCCTGTCTCTGGAGTGCTGGGATTAAAGGCATGCGTCGCCCCCACCTGGCTACTGGGAAGTCTTTTAAATTGGCCATTTCATTCTCAATTGAACTCATTACCTAATAGCATCATTATATACAAACCCTGAAGTGATTTTAGTGCACCTGGAACTTAATTTCACCACTTTACTTTGTTATTTAACTAATATTCATTGAACAAGTAAGATGTTTAGGTGTTGTGAAGTGGTAGTAACCCCAGAAAATGTGGATAATGTAGGCAACAATGCATATGATAATGCATACGCCATTGTCAGCTGTCACATCCAACATCACAGGTGGTGTTTATGAAGCATAGAAAACAGGGCTTTTACTTATAACAAACACCTACCGGAAAACATGTACATTGTTTTCTATGAGCTTATATAAAATTTGTAAATGCTTTTTCCATGAATGTATACGCACGCACGCGCGCCCACACACACACACACACACACACACACACACACACACACTGACTAGAGCTTTCCACTTAACGATATTACCTGTCATAATATGGTACACACTCTATATCTCCCATAACCCTCATTTTCTCACTTCTGATTATTAATAAGGTGAGATGCTTTATGTTATTTTATGAGGAAGAGAAGAGAGTATACAGACACTAGCACAGGGCTTGGTGTGGGGCAGATGCCATGGTGCTGTCAATGATGACAATATCTGGTACTGTATTTACTTTACACAGATATGAAGACAAGTAATATCAACCGTCTAATGACATAAAAATAATAATTTTGTGTATTCCATTCTCGGTAATGGTTATCTACAATTCTAAACTTACTTTAAAAGTGTTTTCATTACATAGAGCAGCTGGGTCCCACATCCCAGTGGTTTTCAGTATCCTGGCTTATCATGTTACAAAACAATATCAACTCAACTGAAGTTGTAGTTCCCATTTTGAATTTTGATTTGTTCCCAAGAGATTACACTGTGTGTTGTGATATTCTCATGTGAACCTGGACAGCAGAAGCCAGCTGAAGCTCCCAGTTAGCCTTGATGGTAAATAACCAATATTTACCAGTACACTTTTCTGAATGATCTTCAGTATGCTAGGTACATGCATTTCAGTCCCTGTTACTTTTAACATATGATAGGTTTACCAGGAGATAACCATTATAAATAGTAGGTTCTGTACAAAGAATTGTTAAATACAATAGTATTGGTATTTTTGCTAAAGGCCACTGAGCTCTTGCTCTATACAAGCATGAAGAGACCTTAGCAAAGAAGAAAAAAGAAGCATAGTGCATGCCCACACATTACATGTTATTATACTATGCAACATACATTAATCTAGTACATCAAATGCTTTCTGATATGTACTTCTTATGGGAAATACATTAAAAGTAAGTACTTTATATGTATAACGACAATTAATTCTTTTTTAAAAATCTTGTAATAAATTTATCTCCATTTTACAAATGAAGAAACTGGGACCCAGAGATAACAACAAATCTCTTGTTATTATTCAACTAGTTACTCAAACAGGTAACATTAGTACCCTGTTAATATTACCCAGAGACAAACTCTTAATCATTCCTGTCATACAGGGTCTTTTGAAAAAGTTTCTTTGTTGTAAATCTATTTAAACGTTGAGTTGTCTATTGCTTAACATCTGTATTATTGAGTAATTAATCTGAATTCTGAGGATCAGTTTCCTCAACTATATAAAGGGTGCCGTGATATCTGCTTTGAAGACTGAAGAGTTGGTGAGGTCAGTTCCTTAACAGTATCTAACATAGTTAACTGTTTAAAAGACACGAAAAAATAAGTTTCCCTGAGACAAGATACAGTAAATGAATCATTTACTTTCGTTGATGCATTTAATGAGAATGGAAAGGGAGAAAGCTTGCAGGAATAAAATGAAATATGATCTCCTTATTAGACCCTTCTTAATTCTGGAGAAATCAGAATATTGCTGTTTACCCTGGTTCCATCTTGTCACTCAGTGAGAGTTACATATCTGACTCGTTTTGGGATTTCCTAAACCATATGACAAGCATGTCAGTGCATCTCAGCAGGACATGAAGGCACAAGGGAGCACGGTACAGTCTGCTTGGCCATCGCCTTTCAGCAGGAGAAAGCGAAAGTGGCCTTCGAGTACAGTAAAAAACAGTAAAAACGAAGCTGTGCTATAAGGCCAAGTACACTCTTCATCCTCTAATACCTCTTTCTCTGGAGTCCGTGAGCAGCCCTGCCACCAGTTCTTATGGCAGTTTTGGCAGTAGTTTCAGTCAAAGGAATCTGAAAATGTTCAGAACTTTGATTTTCAAAAAAGTCTTTAGTATTAACATTTGGAGAAAGCAAAATTTGAAAGAAAGAAAAACAATTCCCATCTGCAGAGTAGCTTATATTAGTGAGTAGGGAGATGGAAATCAACGACTTAAAACCAAATCTGCCCATTGAACTGAATTCCTCTCCTCTCCTCTCCTCTCCTCTCCCCTCCCCTCCTCTCCTCTCCTCTCCCCTCCCCTCCCCTCCCCTCCCCTTCTCTCCTCTCCTCTCCTCTCCTCTCCTCTCCTCTCCTCTCCTCTCCTCTCCTCTCCTCTCCTCTCTCTCCTTCCTTCCCCTCCCCTCCTCTCCTCTCCTTGCATATATATATGCAAGTATAATATATATATATCACATGAATTATATATGCAAATATTTCGTATTTTCTCTGATTTGCGGGGCTTAGATTTTATGTAGACCCACAAAATCAAATAGATACAAATGACATAAAAGTAGAAGTTAAACTGTCTGAGGGAACAATTTGAGTATGGAGGGACAAAGAAGGAGAGGGTAGTGCATTACATATTTGTATGGAAATGGCCCTATGTACCTGTGTAACCCAGTTTAACAAAACAAGAAGTCACATGTAAAAAAGAGAACAAGAGAGAGAGAGAGGAAGCAGTTTGATAGCTAAATGAGCACGAGTGTAGACCACTCATGAGTTTTCCTCATCGGCGACTTCCACTATTCGAAGCCAGTGATGGCTGTTTTGGAAGACTAGAAAACAACGGGAAGTTTTGCAACTATTTCCTGAAACTATTTCCTATCTCCATGAGCGTGGGCATTGCCAAAGCTGTCGGTTGTCTGGTTTAAGTGGTTCAGTAAGGGTCTGGAACACAGAGCAGCAGAGTTCTGTATTCATTCAAACCCATCTATGAATCTTTATATTCCTTGCAAAAATGCTAAGAGAAGACGTCCTCTGTGTCATTCTTCACGGTTAGCCATTAGTGAAACTACAAGCACATGCAATGATAACTGCATTGAGGATTTTAGAGCGTCCTGTCATGATGCTAATGTGCTCAAACATTTCTGTGGCACTGTCACCTGGTATAACATTAAAATCCTCTTCCCTTACCCTCAGAGCAGTAGGCCTTAGAGTGACAGCACAAGGTGTGTGGGAAAAGTTAAAAGGAAAGATGGAGAAATTCCACTCCTTAGTTATAGATTTCCAACAGTACCCCAAAACCTTCATGTGCTGCAAAATAAGAACAAAAAAACCAACAGCCATAGATAGTCAGTTCTCTACCCATATCTGCACCGAATGTCTGCAGAAGATGAGCTACTGAGTGAAAGACTGTATTCAGTTTCCTTTTGTGTTCTGGGATCTAGCCAGAATGATGTTCTATCCACTGGTAAGATTTCACACCCCACACCCCACATAATAAAGGACACCAGGCAGGCTTCCTTTGCATACCTGATACATCGTCACCATCAATATTGTCACCAACTGGACATAAGAGGAAGAGAAGTGACAAGAAAGTGGGCAATCTGTCTCTCTGAAAGCTATGTCTCCTGCTTCTGGGCTCTCTCCATGATCCATGATGACGTCTAGTCAAACCCAATCCCTTGCTTGTTCCATGAAACTTCTACTATTCTCACAAGACCTCTCTTCTTTGGGCTCATACTCCTGGGGGGCAGAGACCCATATACTTTTCCAAACTCAGAGAATTCAAGCAGATTACGAAGTCAGGGTTACTTGATAACAAAGGACAGCAGCTTTCCCACACACAATCCACAGAATGCTGGACCTACAGTTATTGGAAGCCACATCTCAGAGATACTACTGTTGGATGCAGTGCTTAATGGTGCTGCCCAGGACATGTCAGGAATTGGATCAGCCCCCAGACAGGAACAAACTTTTCTTGCCAAAAGTGCTTTTAGTTCTGCCTCCACTCCCAGAACAAGCACAGGGAACTGATTTCCCAGAGAAAGCTGCTGCCATAGCAAATGTGGCCTCCTGGGGCCCAGGAGAGAGGGACAGAGAAAGGCAACCGCACACTGACATTTCATTAACAAAGAGACTGGTGATGTCTGGCAGAACTGAGCAAAGACAAGCATTGTTTTCATAGGAATCAAGCAATAAAGATTTTATACTTACAGAATGTACTGTGAGAAAGAGTCTGAATAGACCAAGGCTTAGCACCAAGCACTTGGAAGCACTGAGGCTCCTGAAGGGAGAAATTATTTTGCAACCTCCAGAAACTAGTCGAACTGTAACTCCTAGGGATGGCTCCAAATGCTGTACTCAGGGGAACTACATTGTGTGAATCTGGAAATCTCCCATAGGCTCATGTTTGAATGTGTATTCTCCAGCAAGTGGCACTGTTTGGGGGAGGCTGGGAAGATTTTTAGAGGTGGGATCTACCTAGTGGAAGTATGTTACAAGGAACAAGCCTTTGAAAGTTATATCCGCCCCTAGCCTGCTCTGTTTCCTGATCAGCTTCAATGTGCAGCCTATAACCACACCCTCCAGTTAAACCACGGAGGGAATCACTCTGCTATACATTCCCTGCTTTGTTGGACTGAAACTTCTTTAAATTCGCAAACCAGAATAAACGTTTCCTCTTTCAGGTTGATTCTGAATGTAGATGGAATGTTGCAAAAAGTAACTGACATTGACAGAGGGCTATCATCAGCCTACAGTAAAGATACTCAAGTTGATCTTCCAAACACGTCTAAATTCAGATGAAAAAAGGTTAGTGCAGACAATGTAATCCCACAGATTCTCAGGAGTATGGATTTAGCCTTCTTATAAAGGTCATTGCTCATTTTTACAAATTTATAAACTACAGAATAATTTTTGAATTGTGTAGACACATGATTAAGTCATGCCTGATGCCCAAGCCTAATGGCTAAATTAGAACACAAGTCATTATCTAAACTAAAAATTTATTTCTGTCACACAGACCTTCTTGGGATTATGAAACAGCTTCTAAAAATATTTTACCAGGAGTGTGATAAGAGAGTGAGGGGCTTAGTAATTAGAAACACATTCTTTGACCCAAACAAGACACCTGCCATTAAACACAAAGACAAAATGGATAACCAATACTTTTTCAGTTTTATTTCCTTCATGTTTTGTATATGTTTTGTCAGTTGAGCTATTTTTTAATGAACTACAAAATGACAGGTGTTGAAATGAGAAATAAAGTAAATGCATAACTCATACTACATAACTTCAAAACAAACCCAGTGTTGCATGAATTAATAGTACCGCCCAGAGCACTAGGAGAACAATAAATCAATTAATTCAATTAAACACAAAGAGCATGCAGGACTTCAAACAAGCAGTATTTGGGTTTTTGTGCCAATGGCCTAGGTATTATAGATCACTTCCTTATCTCCAGAGAAGCAACTTATTGATTGGTGAGAATGACTTTAAAGATACAGATGGATCAAAAAGGTCAACAGAGCTTTTCGCCAGACTTTATCTGTAGCCAAAGCACAAAACTGCTTTGAACTGTCCATTACTGTAATAGGCAGTTCACCAGCCTCACTCTGCTTCTACAGAGTGAGGGAAGAGATACAAGCGAGATGGTTTAAAACACTTCAGATGACACCCAGTGGGGTTCTCGGAGTATTACTGCAATGAACATGACTATTGTGGACCAACTTTATTTTACCTAGGCTACCTTGTCTTAAGGCTGCCTTTATCCTAAATTACAATGTATATATTTTCTACAGAGATATCACTAAGTTTAAGCTATTGGTCATTGCTTGTAAAATACACAAAGCAAGTAATTATTTTGGTCAAGTCAACAAAGAAATAAAATCATAACTAAAATGAAAACTAAGGGAATCCTGAACAGTTTTCATTAGAAATTTTAATTGATACTTAATCACCCAAGTTTTCCAAAGGAAATGTTTGCATCCTCAACTTTTAGGCACTAGTTGGACAAGGCAACTGTTGAGCTCTGTGTCCTGAGCTTGTTAGTTGCAACTACAGATGACAGATGATGCTGTCATTTAGAAAATGCTTTCTGGAAGGACCACACCATATAAAAAGATGCTTTAACAACACCAACGGTGCATCTTCCCTCCAAAAGACAGTTGCTGAAATGATCTTACTTATTCTCCATGGATGTACTGTTTACAAACATGTAAGAATAAGAAACACTCCATGACAGAAGGTTTGGCAGGCAATGGAATACTTTCTCTACAGTCTATCTTAAAATTAATTTCATATTCAAACTTTCAGAAGGAAGAAAATTCTGTTTAACTGAGAGAATGCTCTAACATCTCAGATGTAATCCTTTGTTTTTGAGTAAACCTTCTGGTTCAAATCTGATATTGGCAGCTCAATGTGAAGGAAACCCACTCAAATGACCTGAACTCTTAAAGGATACTACAGAGAGAGTCAGATTAGTTACAAAGATGTCAGGCACGAAGAGTTTTCCCTAGGCTGACAAATCTGTAGCTGTCCAATAGGGAAAAATCATTTTTCCACAAGTTCCTGAACTAGGGATATAACTACTGAAATAAGGCATTAAAGTATTTAAAGAGAAGCAACAGACCTTTAAGAAAGAATACTCAGAAGTAATCATAAGCATCCCTCTGAAACGTGCCCAGGGTTGAAACCATTAGGATTAAAAAAATATACCAACTGAAGTGGAAGGATGAAGACCATTCTGCTAACATTATTTAAGTGGCATTTGCTTGTTCGAAGAGGTAATTACAAGTGATTTTTGTAGATGTGTGCTTACTTTAAGGACAATTCTTCCCTTATGGGCTTCCTGCCTCGGCAACTGAGAACAGGGATGATCATGACAACCAGAAAAACAAGACTGAAGACTCCAAAGAAGCACATTCCTAATTTGAGAAAGCTCATAAAGCTTTCAGACATTCACTTAATTTTCCAGGTCCCAAGATGTAGAGAAACTGGTTCTGAAACATGGGCAAGAAAGGGGCCTTCATTTGACTCCAGAGATCATTATGGGAAGGCAAAGAACTCAGCTTACTTGTAATCAGGCACATGCAATACACACAGATAATGTCTACAAAGAAGGGAACATGTCTGATAGAGTATAAGTCTGAAGTTCAGAAAACTACCTTTTTTGAATAACAGTTGGCTAACCCTATTGCTACCCATAGATTTAAATCTGTATATATGCAGCAAAGGGATAAAGACACACTGTCCGGAACTGTTTTTTCACTGACTAATAAAGAGCAGGGGATGACACAGATGTTTCCATCCTACAGTAACAAAGATAATTTCCATGGGTATTACAGAAGCAAACAAAATATACACTTTTTTATATTATCATGCTCTCTATTCAGCTCCTATTGATAAAGCTATGCAGCTTAGCATTTATATGCCTTGAGTGAAGTAGGCTATGCAGTAATAATTATGAAGCTTTTATTTTTTGTTTACCTCTTCCACAGAAAGCAGCCATGATTTGAAATGTGTATCCCTTTATTGACAACTGAGAAATTCAGATTAATTTTCCAAACAGGGTTGCTGGTGTGATGGTCAAGATTTTAGAACTTGAGATGTAATAATATGAAACAAAACAAAATCTCTGAACAAGATTTTTATCCTTTGTAATCCTCAATCTTTTCTTATCTGTGAGGTGGCATTAATGATGTATGTCTTAGGAGATTATCGTGAACATGACACAAGTAATAGTTATCATGTAGTGGCACTGACGTGAGGGCGTTGACCATTGGGTGGTTAGCTGCTGTAACCTCAGGGCCTAGAACAGTTTTTGGAGCAACACAGCTGCTTAAAGGATAGTTCTTAGATGAGCAGGTGATTATACTTATGGGCTTCGGACTGGGAAGAAACCCACACATCAGCCTGGGGAACGTTTTCTTAAAACATTAAGAAACATTGCATAAACCATTACTGAATCATAGTTAAGATTAATCTAAATCATTCTTTTGCCTCCGACATGACCTTACCAAACTAACAAGACACCAAGACAAATGTCCAGTCCAATCCTTAAAAATCTTTAAATCTTCCTCGGAATGATTCCACTTAATCTTCATAGAATCCAGAACTTCTCCCATCTCCATCAAACACTGCCTATAAAAGTTATATATCTCTGCAAATAACTTTCGCATTCCTTCCTCTCCCTCTGGCATTTCCTTATTCATGTTTCCTTAGAAATAGTCTGTCTACGTTTCTTTTATCTCTTAGAGTTTTGTTCCCAGTGGGATGGCCTCCCATTGGAGACGTAACAATACATCTTCCCAGGACAGGCAAGATGGTTAGTCCCACAGACCACCTACAGCCTGCAGAGGAGTCTCATCAAGCTGGGTACTGTTTGGAGGCAGCTCTGTTTTGTTTTGTTTTTATTGTTTTTTTTTGGGGGGGGCGGGGGTTCAAGACAGGATTTATCTGTTGTAATTCTGTCTGTCCTGGAACTCACTGTGCGTGTAGATCAGGCTGGCTGGAACTCGCAGATATCCTCCTGCCTCTGCCTCTGCCTTGGAAGTACTGAGATGAATGGCGTGTGCCACCACTGCCTGGCCAAGGAGGCAGCTACTTTTATTAGTGTTATCTTTTTATTTTGGATTGCTCAAGGAAGGATTATTTGTACTTTATTAATGGGTGTTCCTTTGTAAAATGACTCATGTTTTAAACTGTTTCATGTTTCTTTTTTTAAAAAGAAGTTATGTGTATTGCTTAAGAAGGGATGAAGTATTTAAGCCTTTCATTCCACTTATTTATGACTTTATCTTTTGAACATCTAGATTGATGTTTATAATCTTGAATTTAGAATAAAATCTGTTACATAACCCCCTTTTAATAGCATCCATGTTTGACTCAGTGGCTCAAAATGAAAACTGAGACTACTTAGCATATACATAGTGTGTTGCTCTGCCTCCTGTTTATTTTGTGGTAGAACACAGAATCTAAATCCTAGACATTCTATAACCATATGAAAAGAGCTACAAATGAAAAAAGGGGGACTTTTCTTCTGAATAATTTGTCTCCTGAATATATCTGATGCTGCAGCGATTTTCCTAATTTACTTTAAAAATATTGAAATCATATGCAAGCTATATTCTTTTTAACTGGGTAATTCCAAGCATCCTAATCACCGAACAATTTCTGACTTTCCAACAAAAAATAGCTATTTGATCACTGATAGCATATGAGATAGGCTGTCTTGACCAAAGACAGGCTGATTAAAACGTGTCGATTTCATTCAAATTCAGTTTCTATTTTGTCCAACGAGAGAATTGCTTATTACAATACTGAAACAGGATGGTCGATTTCACCAGGAAAATTCTCAGATCTCATTTCTCTCACATCGTCACAGTACAGAAGCCTGTATCCATGGGAACTACAATCTCTAGCATCAAAAATGAGACACCAAAGAAGATAAGAATGTTTGGGGGAGTAGAAAGGCTGAAGAAATGATTCTGGTGGAAATTAAACTATAACTTTAAAGTCCTGAAGAGAGTTAGTCTTTTTACATATAGATTAGCCTACAAGGAAGAGACACTGGCGAGATTACTGGGCTTAGAATTTGAACAAAGCACAGTAACTGGGAAGTTTGCTGAGATGGATGATAGCATGACCTTGTCACCTAGTAGACTACTGTAGCCAGTTAACTGAGTACTGAGTGCATGGTTAGATAAGATGAGAGGACCACCTAGAAAGTGAGGTGGTATGTGTGATTGTGTGTGTGTGTGTGTCTGTGTGTATGTGTGTGTGTGTGGTATGTATTGTTGGTATATTACATTAGTATATGTGAACGGATGTAGAGGCCAGAAGTCATTCACTCTCTACTTTGTGAGACAGTCTCCCATTGAACCTGGGATATTCATATTTAACTCAACCAGCAGGCCAGAGAGTCCCAGGGACCCTCTCTGGCTGGAACTGGAATTCTAAGGGTGCCCCATTACCTGGAGTTTTATGTGGGTGTTGGTAATCAGAAGTCAGAGCTCCATGTTGGCACAGAAAACACTGCCTGAGCCATCTCTCCAGTCTACAGAGTGAAAGTTTAAAAGCCCAGTATCATCCCTCCCATTGTCAAAGCTTAGTCTTTCCAGCAGCTTGCTATTGAATCTGGGAAGCATTATTGTTAAGAAACTTGAAGGCCCCAGTAGGAACTTAATTACATATTCACAGTGTTAATTTTTCCATTATAATGAGTTGAAAAATTGATCTTTGAAACTAGTCAACAGTGTTAGGTTACAAGAATAGGCCTCTCTATTCAGCTGCAGATTCTTTGTCCTGTGTGAGGAAGAGAATTCAAGAGGCACAAATGTGTTACACTGATGTTAAGATAGTTCCCAATCTGTGATATTAGGACCATACTGTAGTCTTCTAGCACATTGTATATTGTATACTATATTGTAATGTTCTAGCACATTCAGAGGTTACACTAAAATAATGAGAGACAGAATAGAATCATTAACAATGCAGCTTGAAATTTGATGCTTTTCTCTTTTTCCAACATACTAAAAAACTGTCTAGAAATAGAAAGTAATATTACCACCCAATAATTTTAATTAATAAAAAGATTTCATATTTATCAAGTTTCACATTCGATGGCCTCACGACTAGTTTTTGGAGTTATTCTGAGTCTAGACTCCTTTGAATCTAACATCATGCTTGGTGACAATACAGGTGGTGAGGAAGAGATAGAGCTGTCCTCGTAAATAGTACAAAATTTCTTAAATCCATTTTTCTATGTAAGTGAACTGACACTAATTTCACTAGAAGGGAAAGGTGATTTCCCATTAGCAAGATCAAGCAAATGTGATGTGATTTCAAAATGTGTATACTGAGTCACTAAAGTATCGTTCCCAATAACAATTCCCAGCATTCCCCTGCAGGAGAAATATCTCCACATAAATATGTACAGAGAAGAATACTTATTGGTCAGACTTATCTACCTGCTTCTTTTTCTGGACAAGTATGCATTGCTCATTGTTTGAATGTGACTAAGATGTTGCCACTATAGGTGTTTCTTTGGTAGACAGATTTCCTTCTTGGCTCTATGTTTCTTGTTCTTGTTACACCTTTGATTGCTACCGAAAACCTACTCTGTGGGCGTTCAATGAGTCAAAAAATTGTATTGTTTTGTTTAATTTATAGATGTTGATTTTGAATGTAGCCTGAACTCTACCTGAAGCAAAGATCTCAATTATATCTCATGCTGGGTAAAGTTATCTGGTATTTCACCATTTAAAAATTACTTCTCTTATTATTTTTTTCCAATATTTCATACTCATTTCCAATATGTGGAAGGATAATGTGGAGTCAAAGGAACTGTGGCAGTATCAAAGGTTTATGACTCTGGCACGTGTGAGGTGAGGTCCTAGTATATAAAGCTGGTGATGTGGTGGGTTGTTTTTTGTTTGTTTGTTTGTGTATTTTAGAGAAAATCCATTGCTCCCCAAATTAGTCTAGCTAAAACTGCTCTTCATTGAGTACAGGACACCGTGGTAGCATTTCAATGTTAGTGGCTCTCTATTTCCCTCGGTTGTGCAGGGAGCATTGAAAGCCAACAATGCCTGGAAGACCTAATTCCCTTCGTCACTGATTTTCACCATGAGAGAACACTTTGTCCAGAATAATTATTATGGACAAGACCTTAGGGCAAGATGAGGGGAGAAATGAATGGATTTCCCCCATCTCCTAGGAAGTTTTTGTACAGATCCCAGGTAACCAACCCAGAACTTTGGAAGAATGAAATAATTCAATATATTAAAAGAGAGTAAATAACTGAGAACCATCTGCCAGAGCTTTCTTTTTCCTTTTGTTTGAGAGCATATACACAACTCATTCCCAACCTTTACAATTTCCTTTGGCTTCGCATACAAGTGGCCTTCCTAAAATCAGCTTGTGTTACCTATAGAACTCTTATTTGATCAATCCAAGATGTCGAAATGACTTTTCAAGGGCAGTGTTGTGCGACTGAGGAACTTCGGTTACAGCAGAATTCTGAGGCAGTAAAACGGAATCAATGGAAAACTGATCCTTTGAGTGAGGCATGGTGAAACTGAAGTCCTACTCCTCCGATACTGTTTAAGTAGAGGGCACGGGGAAGAAAAGGGGGGGATAAAAAGGAAGAGGAAGTGAGGGGAAAATAGGCTGAGGCTATCTGATATTATGTGCTATACTCCCATAAAATTACGGAGTCCCTCACAAACTCAACTATAGATTAGCGGTCAATGGATATATAAAATGACTCCAAGGACATTCACTTAAAGGTGGTTATTAAAATCACTGCAAACGTATTGCCACTAACTTCGCTCCATAGACTTCACTCAGTGCCAAAAGGCTTTGCAAACCTGGTCTTTCATTTTAATTAGAATCGCAAATGTATACAAAGAGATTTTTAGAGTCACGCAGAATTTTTTGTATTTCTGCTATCGTAGACCTACTCTGCACAGTAACTCAGTGTCTCATTTCTCTCACAGGAGGGCTGTGTTTGTAGCTCAGGAGTGGACCACTTGCCTAGCATGTAGAATCTTGTTGTTTGAATGCCAATACCTAACAAATAAATCGACAAACAGAAATTCATTTCTGCAGTGGGTGATAACTCTACATTTGTGTTCTGGTGGGACCAACACTAAGAGTACAGAGCCTCTGAACACGGTGGAAACAAAAAGAAGAAGCATTGGCCCCCAAGTCACCGCAGTCTATACAGTGTCATCAAAGCACTTCTTTAACAATATGACCGACTTTCAAATTCTAGTAAGAAACTTGAGCACGTACATTTGGTTATGGTAAACTAACCGTTTTATAATGGGTAGTGATACCTAGAAATTGAAAATTCTGTCCTATGACAAAAGTGACACATTTCTGGCAGGTTGGTCAGTTAAATAAAGTATAGACACTAACCAGGGAAACAGTTGATAAACTCTTTTTGGATCTGAAATGCAGCTGGAAAGCATATGCCTTCGCAAGGATAAAGAGTGCATTGGCTCCAACATTTCCAGGGAAATAGAACTCACTTTGTCTCTTGCATTCATTTTGTGATGAACATAAGATATTCCCTGTGAAGTGCCAAGCTGAATGACACTTCTGAGCTTTATCTCCCTAGGTACTACCCGCCAGCTAACTAGGCTATTCAGAAACGACAATGACAGTACTCCAAACACACATTGTGCACATTTGTTTAACCCCAAAGTTTTTATGTTATTTGTGAGCTTAACTCTGAAACTTAGTGACATGAAAGAGCCAGTGAACTGTAAAATAAAGCAGTGTAGTTGGCCTGGGGTGTGGAAGTAGGCACAAGAGTGGACTAGGGGGCTCAGCAGACTTGTCTGCCTCTAAATTCACTCATGACTTGAACCGGGTGGATCTTTTTCTTTGCTGAGCCTCTTCTGACAGCTGCACACGTTTCTTCTGGCTTCTCTCTTTTTACCAAGGGCTTCTTTGCCGGAGCCTTCATCCTCCACATGACAACGGGGTGCCGGGGCCCTGCAGAGCTCTGGATGCGGATGATCTTCGTGGAAGCGATGTACGACATCTTCACTGTTTGTACCACAGCGTTCATTAAGTTTTTGGCTGCCTGGATCAGGGAGGTGACACTGTCCAGCTGTAGGAAAGAACACAGAGAGAAGCTACTACTTAAATATGCGCTTTGGAGTTCAAGATTTGAGGGTGGAGAAGCTGACTGTGAAACTTTACTTCGACCCAAGAAATGAATGAGCTGATTCCTATTTCACATGTTGCTATGTCATCATCTACATCATAGATGGTGTTATTTTTAAAGATTTATCTGATGCATAAATACATTCATATTTTGACTATGAGTCTGGTGACTTAGGCCATCCTGACATGCTCATATTTTGTTTTTAACGTGGTATCTTAGAAGCATTAACTTTTTTCTCTTTGTTTGTAAGGAAGTTACATAAGTTCATCAGTGTACATGATAATATAATAACATACAATATGACCATTGCTTTCTTTGTAATATGTTTCCCTGTTTCTGAAGAGTTGACCCTTCCTGCCAGATAAGACTGTCTGCAATACAATTTTAGTATAAACTTTATACATAATTTTTATGTATATATATAATTTATAATTATACAAAAATTTTTATTATAAAAGTTATGTTCTATATAAATAAGAGTACCAAAAATCTCTTCATCTCTGGAAAGTAGAGTCTAATAAAAATCACACACACACACACACTCACACACACACACTCTCACACACACACACACATCCTGAAAGTGCAGACATACATACATTCCTTTTTTCTTGGAGTATTTCTTAAATATTACACTTAACGGGTCTCTGTTTTAACATGATATGTTATTCTGTTATGGAGACTGCTGATATAGAAAGGATGGAGGGTTCAGTTATAATGAGATTAAAGTCCGGATTCCCCTTTTGGCAACCTGGAGAAATAGCTTAATCATTTTCATCAAATCATTTAATTCAGGAAAAAAATATGTATTAAAGATAAAGTAATACATGTAAGAAACCAGTAGAATAGCTTTCAAAAAGAATGTTATAATCAAGTAACCCTTGGAACCTATGAATATTGACAAATCGCTTAATGATACAGGTGAACTCATAAAATTACGAAAAATACTTTTCCTCCAGATGATCTTGTTTCTTAAATTTTCAGGATGCTATTAATGTAAACAATCTCAGAATAAAATGGAGTGGCATTCCGAGAATTTTTGAAATACCTTAGAGCTAAGCCAAGTCAATTCGTTTTTATACAACCAATGTTTTTTCAATTATTTTAGTTTGGCAGATTGTCATCTGCAGCCAACTCACATGGGAAGATGAGCCTCCACTGTCACCGCTCTGTGATAGGAGCTGTCAGGTCTGAGGCTCAAACACTGGCTCTGTACAGCTACTAAAACCCATCAGCAGCTGCTGGCCCGATGCTCTGCCTTTGCTGTTCGAGGGGTTTCATCTCTCACACAGAATAAATAAGGGACGCAGAGTGGGAAGCTGAGGTTATGTGCCTGGGGCAGTGGTCTAGCTGGCTGCTTCCTCACAAGGAAATTTAATTAGCTCCATAGTTTGTCAAGCCTGAGATCCTTGAATAGGTAACACCAAAAATGTATAATTTTAAAGACAGCAATATTTGGCAACTACAAATGCACATGTACTTATACTTATTGAAGTCAAAGCTATGAAACCAGGGTAAAAAGCAAAAATGACAAACGTTTGATAGATACTAAACAGGATCTTATCAACTACAAGTGTTTTAGTGGAGGGTATGTGTGTGTGTTGTTTGTGTGCACATGGGAACATACATTATTGTGTAAACATCTTTCTCTGTCATTCCCTGCCTTATATTCTGAGACAGGGTTTCTCATTGACTGGCTGGTAACTCACTGACTGGCTAATATGTCTGGGCAGTGAGCATCTGTGATCTTGGAAGGACATTATACTGCTTCTGAATCTGTACACAACCCTATTAAACCACTATGTTTAAAGTAGAATAGTGTGATAACAAATGTAAATATTTGTCTAACAATAAATAAAATCTTCCCTTTGATAATCATTTTCATTAAATGCTTAGTTCCAGGAATGGGTTACTCTTTTGGAGTTGCTGAACAATGAGATAGCTAAGAGCCACCCAAAACATCACAGGCTCTTGATAATGCATTCAGTTACCTCCCAGAACTTGAAACCACAGGACAAATTATGCCCCTCACCCCCAGCCCCGAGACCATGAAGACCAGTTTTGCAGACAGTAGATTAGGACAATTGCTCAGAGAATACTGTCATTTTATGAGGAGAACTTACAGACTTTGTGGAAGATTCTTCAGTTCTATGAACTATGTGTGGTGAGATGTGTACCTCTCAGCTATTGGCCAAATCACAAACAATGGGCAAAGACAGGCCTAGATAATGGTAGGAAATGCCATTAAAGTCCCCAAGCACACTCATGGCATACTATGGCATGAGTCTATGGCATACTCATAGAGAATAAATATGAAAAAACTGAATTTCTGCAAAACATTATTAAAAATCCTTTTATTTGGATCTAACTTCACGAAAAATCTTTTAAGAGAAGGATTTAATAGAACTCTCTGTGTAAAGACAACCATAAATTCGAGTGAGGTAATGCAGGGCTTTGGCATACATAGTCAACTTATTGAACAAGATGTCCTTAAAATCACCTGCGCAGTACAAGATCATTGACTCATTCCAAATGCCTAGGAGAGCAAACCAACCAGACCTATAGAATCTCCATTATATGTCATTTGCATTAACTGAAAATTCTGTTGGCAAATATAACCTGAAATGTTTGCCACAGGGAGGTTCTTCCTCCTGACATTTGCTAATGCTCTCCTTCAAGCTAGATGGAGAACTAGCAAGCCATCGATTAAGACCCTAAATGCCTTCCCTATCCTTACACATCTCTGACATATGTAAACATTGTATATATACACACACACACACACAGACAGAGAGAGAGAGAGAGAGAGAAAGAGTGAGTGAGAGAGAGAGACAGAGAGAGACAGAGGTGTGAGAAATGTTCCTGTACATCGTGCAAGATGTGCAGGAAGACAACTTGAGTAATTTTTCCAAGAGGACTCTGCTCTGACCTGAGTCAAAGCCTTCCAGAGTGAATCAACATGTGCCACTTAAGCATAGTCAAAAGGAGACAACTTCATTGTCTTTGCATTGTGGGATTTGTGCTTATTCTCACTGAACTGATGAGGTTTCTAAAATAACTGAGCACAATAGTCATTTAGTGTCACCATAAATGCTCAGTAGCCAAATACGGTCTACGTCAAGACAGAGATTGGAAGTCTCTCTTTCTTTAAATATGTAGATGAGTAAGTGATCTGGTCTAATACAATCTTATTCTGAGTCCTGTCTTAAGAAAATAATGCCCATCTACATATAATCTTTTCATCAATATTATCATCCTCTATGAATCTGGGCCGTATTATTGTATATCTTTCACGCTATGTGGCGTGTTCTGCAAAGTTTCAGGTAAACCACAGTACAAACGTGATTGGTCCTAAGGCTGTTTCAGATTAAATACTTGCTAATATTTAAAATATATCAAGAACACTGTACTATAGAAGCTTCCCCACTACAAAATGTATCTTCTTCTTCCTCTTAATTGCCAAGCTTTTGTCTATGTAACGAATATATAAAAGGCATCTGTTTTCTGCAGAAAACTAATGTGTGATGGTTTAAGTAAGAATGGCTTTTACAGGCTTTTACATATATTTGAAAGTTTGGGCCCAGGTTTGCAGGATGATTTCAGAAAGGATTATGAGATATGGCTTTGATGAAAGAGGTATGTCATTAGATGTTTTTTTTCCCCCTTGTTGTTGTTTTAGGTTTCAAAAGCCCACATAAATCCCAGTCTCTTTCTTTCTGCCTCCACCTTGTAGATCATATGTAAGCTCTTAGCTAACTGCTCTAAACACCCCTGCCTGTCTGCTGCCATGCTCCCTATCATGATGACCAGGGACTCACTCTCTGAAACTGTCAGCAAGCTGACAGTTAAATGCTTTCTTTTATAAGTTGTCTTGGTCATGGTGTCTCTTCACATCAATAGAAAAGTGACTAAAACATAATTAGAATTACTTGAGGCATTGACAACTTACTATGTTAATTTGGAATATCTGATGGAAAACTCTTATGTAAATTATGTAAATGTAATTGGTGAAAACCAAGACAAATATTCAAAAAGGTTTATCAGACAGTTCTTTTTTTAATGTACACATCTCTTATCTGTATATGTCAAAATACCACAATGTTTTATATTTATAAAACACATCTTATACTAAGACATGTTTGTGAGTCTTAATGTTTACCTGAACTCAGAGAGCCCTGACTGACAATAACGAAAACAATGTTGGAAAGGCACATGCATTGGCTTTGTTTCCAGGAATGATAAGAGTTTATAACAGTTGATAATATCATGGTGTGCTATTGGAAATTGACACATGGCCGCCCTATGAGTCAATACTACTATTATCTTCATTTTATAGATGGAAGAAACCATAGAACTGGGGGGGTCAAGAGGACATAGTTATTAAATGTTAGAGATGGAATCTGAATGAAGATATTTTTGGTTTCACTTAATGCTTTTACTTCTTTTGTAACCTTCTAATTCTGATAGTGATTACTGTCAAATGTTGAATAGTTAGAGAAATTATTGAAAAAAAACTGTAATACAGTGTCTAAAATGACTATAGGATAATCCTGCCTTTACTGAAATAGATATTACTTGTTAATACATATTGGTACCAGAAACAAGAAGAGCTTGCCAATTGTTAAGTCATTTACTTTGCTAAGATGATGGCGAGAAAGTACTCTTTAATAAATATTCCTAAGAAACATGTTTTAAATAGTCGTCATTTCCTTCTGAATCACACATTTATTTTATGAAACACTGGCATTTATATCAAGCACTTTCAACATACTCACACCCCAAGTACCTGCTCTTTTTCCTCTGCCCATCCAGATTTTCCCATTTCTCTTTCCTAAAGTCATGCTTATAGGCTTGAAAGCATTTGAAGGCATCTAGACTAATATTTTTACACTTGAAAACATATACTTGGTCAGAGCCCACAGACCAAGGAAGAATTACATTTAAACATTTAAAATCTGGACATCAAGGAAATTAAAAGACACACACACACACACACACACACACACACACACACAAATACTATAAACAAATTAACTTATAGCTTCCAGGACAAGAAAGTCACTAAGATTCATTTAATCATTAAAATATACCAGTATAAATATAATCCTGATTAATAAAATATTTTCTTTCTGATCCTCAAAGATAATTTAGATTAATTTGTTTGCCTAGATTTTGAAACTTCAGGGAGGACAGCGTGTTCTTTTTATCTCTTTTAGCTCTGACTTTAAGTGCTCAGTTAAAACATTTGGATGAGCTATCAGCACAGATATTGTTAAAGGACATGCACATGCATTGGCTTGTAAGTAAAAGCATAAAACAACTAAATCTGAAAATACTTACAGATTCCTTTTTTGTGTTTCTAACTAATATGCACCATTGATATGATCCAGTGGTTCTTAACCTTCCTAATGCTGAGACCCTGAAATACACTTCCTCATGTTTAGATCACTCCCAACCATAAAATTATTTTCTTTGTTATTTCATAACCGTAATTTTGCTATTATTGTGAACTGCAATGTAAATATCTAGTATGCAGATGACCTTAGGTGACTCCTGTGAAAGAGTCATCAGACCCCCAAAGGGATCGTGACCACGTAGGTTGAGAACTGCTGCTCTAATCTCTAAAGGTGATTACTCTACACTGAAAAATGCTTCAATAGATATTGTTTTTCAGCAAAAAATACACAAGCAAATTCACTGTTTTCTGATCCATCACAAACCTCTCTCGAACATCTGATTTATCCCAACACTAGCTTAACACATTCTTTTGTCTCTAAACAGATTTATTTGAAGAATGGTCTATATTGAAAGCATTCTCCTCTTTTTCCAGATGTATTCAATAATGCTAAGCAGCCTAGCTGGCTTAATAGGCAACTTCAGTAAGGGCTTTGTTAAAGCTAGTCAAAATGGAGTTGCATCTCCAGATTTAAGCTGTCACAGTCATAATTACGTTAAGAAATCTATTTATTGTTGGAACATGAAAAGTTATTCCAATGGGCCCCTGATACCATTCACACAGTGAATATGTCCTTGGCCAACTCCATCAGAATGTGAGAGCATGAAGAAACACACAAGGTTACTAAGTACCGAACGTTCTTCAGCTTTAACATAAGTATGGCATTTCTTCAGTTGCAATCTTGTCCTAGCAGAAATAGATTTCAAAGTTAATTCTTTTTCTGAGGTAAATATTCTAAGCCCAAAGCATTTTATGTCACTTTTCTTTAGATGCACAACATCTGGTAAGTCCCCTATGTCCCAGTGGATAGTCAACAAATGTTTAGCCCATCCATCTCTTCTACAGATATTTTGAAAAACGAAATTGTCTGTTTCACTGGCATTGATCTTAGGTGACATTTTACCACCTTTGGATAACCCTCTGATGGACAAATAAATAAGCTGAGAGCCAGCAACTTGAAGGTTTATGAGTGTGTGTGTGTGTGTGCTAGATATGGAATCCAGAAGGCTTATACACGTCAAGCTTGGGTTCTACCACTGAGCTGCAGCCTAGTTCCTCTTTAGCTAATTCTTGATCCATCCACACAGAAGTATTTCACATGTCCTGTCTTTAAACCTACCGCACACTAATTCTCACATATTATTAACTTACTCACTTAAAACACATGTAAAGTAAATAATGAAATATTAATGGAGCAGAAAAAAAAAGCAAAACAGCTAAACTAGAGTTGCCTGCCTGTATCTCTGTCTCTCTGTTCATCCTTTTCAAGAAGAAAGAAAGTTCTCTATCTTTCAAAACACCACCACCAAGTGTCCTCCAGATTCCTTTTCTGCCTTCTGGAGGGCCAAATGCAAATGAACTATTCTCTCCCATGATGCATCTTTATTCCTTTCTTCTGGCTTTTATCAGGATATTTAAATGTTGATATATCTTTAAATACAATGCGATGTTTGAAATGGTACCTTTACTCCAACGCACTTTTCTTATTTCTCAGCAATCTGATTTTCACTTTTACTTAATTAATCATTCCCAAATATTATATTTAGTATACATTCATACATCATATATTACATATAACATATGGTATATTGTATTTTGCATATGTCTTAAATTTATCACATATATATTAATTTAAGAGCTAATCATGCATGTATGTCTTCATTCATAAAATTTCATTTATATCATTAGTGTTCATTTTAAGTATTTATACTGAAAGGGAATACGCATATGTTATATACCTGTAAGCACAGGTGTCTGTGGAGGTCAAATGTGTCATATCATGAGCTGGTGGAGATTAACATGGGTAGTAGAAACACAAGTGCTGAACACAAGTGCTCTTTACCAGTAAGCCATGTCTCCAGCTCCAGATAATACCAATTCTTATATAATATTCTATGCCATAACATATGGTTTACTAATTCTAGTGCTGATAGATTATTAGAATGCTTAGATCTGTTATGAATGACCATGTGACTATTCTAGTACATTTGTCTGTGAAGTTAACATAAGAAATTTGCTGCCGTATATACCAGAAGGCAATTGCAGTTATGAGACTGCATATGTTCAAGTTTATTAGATATTTCCTAGAACTTCCAAAGGTGTCTCTGAAAATTTATATGCCTACCAATAATATCTGAGAGTTCTAGCCAGTGTACATAAAATCTACTCTTTTTTGGTCAGGAATGTGGAAATGTTATAAAGATAACTTCATAAGGAACTAGCAAAATGCTGATTAAAGTCATTCTGCCATTTCCAATTCCTCTGTCCCTATATGAGCTTTCCAGGTACTAGGGGTTTTTAGCCAAGTTGTGATTTGAATGAGTGTGGCATGATCAGTCACTGGGGCACTAAGCTCCCTCTTTCTGTTGGCTGATGATCCTGAGGATGTCTTAGGCACTTAGTGAACATCCCCATATCTTTCTTAATAAAGTGTCTGCTCAATACGTAGATGCACTTATTAGCTAATTTTATTCTTTACTGTTCTTCATAGCTTCTGGAAACATGTTCCATAAAAGATATATGACCTACAAATATTTTATCATCCGTGACTTTCATTTTTATGTTCACAACTTTGTTTCCCAAAATGCACAATTATTTTTAACGCAGTGATCCTAGCTTACCATATTTCATGTGTCTTTTGTTATTGTTCTGTCTAAAATATTTGACTACAAGGTCACTGGGCTCTTTTGTTATAACTATTTGAGATTTGGGACTCAGTTTATGTTCAATGTTTTGGTATTTTTCCTTGGTAAATGACGGAAACATATATTTTTAAATAGGAATTCAGCTGCTCACGTATCATTTGTTTAAAAAATGGTTTTCTATGAAATGTATTGAAATGTCTATCAAAGTAAAATTGGTAGTATATGTTTGGCTATATTTCCAGACTCTTGGGCCTCGTTTCTTTATTTACCCTTTACCAAGATCACCTTCTTAGGGAAGAGTTATATGATACATAAACTAGGCATCAGAAGCCCATTTTATATGTTCCAAGTGGCAATTTTTATCTCCCTTAACATCAGATTTATCATAAGAAAATAAACCACCATGAATAGAGATGGTGGTTATTATTCACTTGCTTCTATTATTTGAAATAGTCAGCAGTGCATATTTAGCATACAAATAAATATCGTAGTGGGAGGCTTGGAAGAAGTTTTGTTATTTTGGTTTCTTTAAAAATGCAAAATGACGTTTGGACTACGTTTTGTTCCCTTCCCAGGTGTGGTGGATGATTAAGAATTATAAGTTGATTAAAATGATTAAATTAAATAAATTTTAATAATTAAAAAATAAATTAAATTATTAAAGTTGTTTAATATGATTAAAAATTATAAGTCAATGACTATAAATGAAAAAAAAATCTTATCCCAAGAACAAAACGTTAGTTTTGTAATAAACAATATACATTGGATTCCAGCTCGACTAAATGCTCAGGGCCATATGGGGAGGGATCAATTAAAAAGACATTCTGGTATTGATTGTTAGGGTTTGTTAGTTTCTCATAAATTTAAGTTTATAAGCTGAAGTGTCAGATAATGACACAAAATATAGAAATTTTGATCAAGCAAGAATTAGGACAAGCTCCACCCACCATTGATGTTAGTGGTGTGGTGACAGATGGTTCTTCTCTATTGTTGACCAGACACAACATGCATGGACTTCACGCATCTCTGGAAACAGAGTCAGGCCAGCTTTGCTTGTCGCCTGCCTTTGCAGTGAAATGTGATACTCCAGATCCAGTACCGAAAACAGAAACACTTCCAAGGATTTCAAAAATGTAAATTAACGTAGGAATCTGATCATATGGAAAATGGAACAACTGTGAAGCAGCATTGCTGATGGGCAGTTGTCATCACAGCACAAACTGTTACAGCCTCTGGGACAGAGAAGATGGATAAATACTAAGATGCTAAATACAGGATACTCCCAGTGGAAGACTGTTAGACACTAGTATGGCCACAATTGTCTCCTATTAGTTAACCCTGACTGAGTAGCATTATACAAAACATTAGACAAAAATAAATGTTCCTGCAAAGCACAATGACAGACACAGTGGGATTTCTGCCTGTCCCTCCATTTCTTATCAGAAGTTTGTTCTAATTTAATCCCTAAAAACTTCTTGCATGTAGTTTTTTGTTTCACTGATTACAGTATTGTGCTTGAAAATCTAAACTTCACATCTGTGTCCTTATTCAGTCAATATTGTTCATATATATCAAGCAGTTAGCTTTCTTAGCTTTATCATTGGTGCATACACACAAACATAAAGCCTACAGAATGCACACATACACACACATACACACACACACAGGGTGGGTGCAGAAATAACTTCAATTGTCTCTTAAGTATTTATATAATTAAATGATCCTTAAAACGTGTTCAGGCATGCGTATGATTCCCTAGAATCATGATGGCATCTTATTAGAAAAAGAGGGGGCTACAGAAATAAAGGGATATATATTTATATATATATATATGTGTGTGTGTGTGTGTGTGTGTATATGTGTGTGTGTGTATTTGTATATATATATGTGTGTGTGTGTATGTATATATATATGTGTGTGTGTATGTATATATACATGTGTGTGTGTATGTATATATATAATTTTACATCATTTCACCTAAGTGTACATGTGTAATTTATACAGATTTTTATAAAATGTGCCTTCATAATTTTAAGTAAAATGCTATTTTGTTCAGTTTACTTATACATATAAAATTACTCTACATGTTTAAAACTCACATCATGACTTAACCTTTCCATAGTCTTTTAAGATTAAACCATAGTTAAATTTAAGGCCTTAGATTATATCATTGACCACTATTACTGAATTGAAGAGAAGCTCAACAATATCCATAAAATAGGAACTATAGTGAATGTATGTACATTATAAAGTTGCAAAAAACAAAAGTTACAATGAAGGTGCCAGTTTTCTGGGTTCTTCCGTATCTGGTTTGTGTCCTACTGCTATCATGGTCTCATGTGGCTGACAGGCCTGGGGAAGCAGGTGCACCCGCTCTAGACTACAGAGATTATACATATGTACCCCATTAATGTGTTAAACCTAGGATGAGCAGTGCTACCATTAATTCATACTGTAATTGCCCGATTCAACCTATTGAAGTGATAGAGTGACAGGGAAGAAGACGGAATCGTTCTTTGAAAATGGTTCCAAGGGAAGCCAGGAGCAATAGAGTTGTTATCTGAGATGTGAGACATGGGATATGTCAGGAAAAATGCAATGCACCTTGAAGAAAACAATTAAAGTGTCCTTCAAATCACTGTCTTCTATTTATTTCACACAATCACTCTGTATCTGAGAAAATATCAGGGGCTGGGGAATTGTCCACAGTGGGGAAATACTAAAAAGCTCTGTTGCTGAACTTAGTTTCTTCTCAAATCAGACATCTCTTTCAGCTTGCCTGGAGTGTCTTATAAAACAAAGCAATCTTACGGAGCCTTTCTATAGATAAGCACAGCTGTCTTCTCTTTGAAGGAATGAGGTTCAAACACATTTCAGAGCAGCTGGCTCTTGCCCTCCCAGCTGCTTGGAAAGTTTTCTGGCAGCGGGCCCCACCCCCCAAAGCAGTGGGTGTCTGAACTAATCTCCAGGAACCAGAATGCAGTAGGCTGCAGACAGAGGAAACCATGGCTTTTAATCATCCTTATCTTTCACTTTGTGTAAATTCCAGGAAGAAAGCCCATAGGGTAGATTGGGTGACTGAGATCAGGCAGGTGTCCAGGTGTTCCTATGCAGCAACAGAGGAAGTAAGTACAGCTGACTGGTTAGGCATGGGCTCTGAGGCAGACTAGATAAAACTAGCAAAATCTTTCCTACTGAGACTGAGTTTGTTGTTGTTGTTTTGTTTTGTTTTGTTTTATTTTTACTGTGTAAAACAGAGACATATCAACACCAACTCCCTAAGACTGACTTAAGACAATGTGATATACAGATGGGCAGTAAGTTCCTAACTATTAAGGCATTGAGAACTGTAGCCTTTTACAAGAATAATCATAAAACTTGAAATAATGAGGGAAAATGAACTTCCAATAATAGCTCCAATCCTGTGCGCAGTGGTCATATGTTTCAAAGTTTATATATAAGATTATATTCCACCCCAATAGGTTCTTTGGGAGGTAGGTAGCATTTCTGTATTTATCAAGTAAAACATCTAACAAATGAAACACAGAGAATTCCAGGGACTTGGACAATGTAATCAAGGCAGGAAGAGGTGGATTCAAATCTGCATGATGCCACACCTTGCACAATTCCAGCAGCCTGGACTGACTTTCTCAACGTAAGGAAATATCCTGTTATTGGTTAAAAAAAATTTTAAAGTGTAAATTGGTCAAAAATCATTGTTTTTCTTCTATCTCTAAATATGCTGTACTGACATAGTGTCCCATTTTAGGTTGGGAGACTTCTGCTTACACATTCGAAAGGATGCCTGTACCCCGAAGTCTGTGGTTAATGACTGCCACTGATGTCTCTGATTGGCAGTCTCTAATGTCACTTCTCCTTTAGATACTTGCGCCCAGGGTGATTGCACATTTGTTGTGTACCATGCATATTTCAAGAGAAAGACTAACTGTAGTGACTGAAGAGTGCTAAGTTTGTGGGTATACCTTAGTAGATCTCAATGCTTAATAAAAGACCATGTGTGCGTGTGTGTTTATCTCAGTGGAAATGCTCAGAGTTTTGCCTTATCTTCTAAATTTGCCATTTAATTTAACATTCATAGGTTCAAGAAATGTACAACTGTAAAAAACAATGAAGCAGAGGTCACAAAGAAAGGAGAGAGTTGTCTTCTGGAGCAAAGCTTTTAACCTAGAGGCACTGACATGAGAGTACATTTCAGCGATGTATGCCATGTGTTACAAGGACCATAATTTGATGGTAATAATAGTTCAAATACTGAAATTGGAAAGTGATTTAGTGTTTCTACATAAATTATTCTGTCTTAAAGGTTACTCATCTAATTGTATCCTTTCATTCAATTGTGTTCTGATATACTCTCTTGAAAGGAACAAGAAAGAAATAGTTTAGATCTCGCTTCCTAGTAGCCAAATCAGAAACCCATTTTAATAATCCAATAGCCAGTGAAATGGGCCCACTATAAAGAGATGATTTCTGTGTGTTACTCTGTATCTTAGCAGAGAAACAATGAAGTAAATAAAAACAACTGAGATACTCTTTGTCTAGGAACCACAGACAGAAAATGTATGTCACTGAGTGTTCCTATAATATCAATAAGAAAACATACCATGTTCTAAGGTCCAAAGTTCTATTTTCCAAATTCTTTAATAACCATGCTTTCCATGCTTAAAATGTTAGACATTCAGTTTTCTGGGTTATTTTCAACATGTCTTCAATGGCAAGCATTATGAGTTTAATGCCTCATAAAAAAATGTCCATTTTCCATTAATAATGGATCCTTGTTGTTTTTCCCAGTACAGTAACGCAGCTTCCATGGATATGTCATGATTGGCCATTACCCTTTATTACTGATTGGTCTAGAGCTGTTTCCTGTCACCCTGGTCTGATCTAAATATGTATTGTGGCTTCGGGGAATATTTATAATTGTAGAAAGCAACTCCCTGCTCTCTTACACTGTTATAAGCAGCAGTCTAAAAACAGAATTTGAGCTACTGAATCCATAGCAAAATTATAAACTAATACACAGAAAAAGACAACAGTAACAGGTAGCAAAGGGAACTGTGGGAAGCATCCAGGCTTGGCAGCATCATAAAACCATGGAGCAACCATGATCTGAATGATGATGTTTATGTCTTTGGTAGTAAGTTTTGCTATGTGGAACCAACGACATCTTATTCTAAACCCGTTTTCCTCCCAGTCCGAAATTGTGCAAACTCTTCCTTCTTCCAGCTGATCCTTGGCACTCTAACCATCTTGAGCATTTGCTGCACCTGCATCCCTCTAACTCTGCTTGCCTCACATTACGTCTGTGTTCAAAAGCACACACACCTGCCTTGCTATAGGTACCGCTGAGTGCTCGGTACTATGTCAGCTTCTTATCTAACCTCCAGTTCACATCTTTGCTTAAGCAATGACTATGCCCTTTGCTATCATTCATCTGTAACTACGTCAGCTTGATTCTGCAATTTGAATCCCAAACTGCTTTATCCATGGAACCATACCCACCCTGTTACATCTCTCCTGATCTCTATATTGCAAGGTCGAGGGAAGATTTACTAAATCACAGTGGACATTTATGCTGTGCTATAATTTTGGTAAATTGAAACTATTTGATTTTCTTTTAAAGTAAATTTTATCAAAATGTTATAAGCAATAACTTTCAGAAATCAGTTCTCTCTTTCCACCTTGTTCGATGCAGATTCTTTCTTGCTTTTTCTGCAGCTGATCTGCATACTGCAGGTTTAGCTGGCCCAGGTGTTCCCTATGATCTGCCTGTCTCTACCTTCCATCTCCCTGTAGGAGTGCTAGGTTTACACCTGCATACTACTTCATCTGAATATTCTTACATGGGCTCCAGGGATGTAACTGATCTTGTTGGTTTTAAACAGCGAGAGCTTTTACCCACTGAGCTATCTCACTAGCCATTAGAGACATCATTTAGACACATGGAGAGAGAAGAATTATTGAGAGCACTTGAGGAGCAAATGACTTGTGTCTTAAACTTGTCTTTTCAGGCTCTTAATAATTTTAGATCACTAAAATGATTTCTCTGTGCTTCTATGTCACCATTAAAGATAGGCATAATGATTGTGACTACCTAAAGGTGACAAACACCTACATAGATAGATATAGATATATGTGAATATGTCAATATGTGTTTGCGTAGTGTTATGTCACATTTAGAATAGTGTCTGTATTGTATGTACTGTATGTATTATCCACTGTGTGTGTGTATTATATGCATTGTATGTATTATATGCAAAAACTTACAGTAATAATTATCACTTAGTCTGTAGTTATTTAACCAGGTCATCAAGACACACACACACACACACACACACACACACACACACACACACACACACCTTTAAACACATTCTTCACTAATTCAAGTCAATATCTCATATGCATGAAGCACTGAAACAGCTTATCATTTATCTCCTACGTCAGACCCCTTTCTTTAATTTAATTAATAATTTCGTATTCAGTTATTAATTCTTTAATATTTAGAAATTTTAATTCTGAAGCACAATGCTGGTGATTTTTTTTTTTTAACAAACTTCCACATAAGACAAATAACTCTAGAATAAAGCTTGGCATATTGATTTTGCTGCGTTCTCAAATGGCCATGCTACCTTATTCTGCTCCAATCTAACTCTCTGTTCCTTTCTCATCACATAGAACAAAATCACGTTCCCCTATCTCTGGGATGTGTTCATCTCTTTTCCAAGAGTTACTTTCCTTGAAGTCATGCTTATTCCTTCAGACTCAGCAAGACTGTGGCAGTGAACCCCTAGCGAGATGGCAATGATTTCCCAAGCTCTATTTTCCCCTCTCAGGGAGAGATCATCACGAGCGCCTCTGTTCCCCTTGTACTTAGCACACACACTGTCATTATAGCGCTTGCCACTGCGGATTGCTGCTCCCTCGTTCTGATCTTTATTGGGAAAACAGATATAAAACTATAGGTAAGCAATAAACCAAACTCAAATTTTATTTGCTTGTTGGCTCACATTTAAGTGGTGATTATACCTTTTATAAGATTCTGGAAAAATAACTATCATTGCCTTTGGTGCCCTGGATCTGATAAGATGCAGCACTTTGTAGCCACATTTATCATGTTAGAAACAGCAAAACAAGGAGCAGAAGATGAATGCTAATTTAATCGAAGTAGGTTTAGATTTACTGTCTAATATCAGACAGAAATACATTAAATGGCTCCTTTGGTGCCACCCTGTTTGAAACCAAGAACATCTAAAAGGGCAAAAGCTGCTGATTTAAATTCTTGATCAAAGATTTTTAAATATTTTAAAAGAAATCAATGGTTATTGGCCAACCCAGTAAAATGAATTGCAATGACATAGTTGTTCTTAAAGGAATTTTACAGAGATGAATAAACCTCTGGATTGAGTAACTTACACATTGCATTTTGATTCCATTAATAAAAAACCGAGTCGGAATGCTGTTTATTCTTACTTTGATACTTAAACCTGACTCATAAATCAATGTAGAAGACTCTCAAAAACACTAAAACGGAACTGCCATATGACCCAGCTCTACAAACCCTGCCCATAATCCCAACAACTCTACATTTCATTACCAAGAGGATCTTGAACATCTATGTGTATGCCTGCTTTGTTCACAATAGCTTCACGGGATCTTCAACCAGGACCCTAGGAGAGGGTGTGGGAATGGGGTATGGGTCAGGGACGCGAGAAGTGAAAGGCAGACAGTTTGTCCGGTCAAGCCTTCAATTTATTGAATACAAGTACCAGAATTTATACAATTTTCGAAGTGGGGAGAAGAGTGGGGAATGTGCAAGCAGGTTGCTATGGTAACCTTATCTGGCTTTCTGACTGGTCTGGTCTATCCAGAATTCCTAGGTAGTGTTAAGATGTCCCAGAGTGAGCGATAAGGAAGTGCGTGGAACTGTAAGATTTTCTCTAGGGGCTTCCTGTGTAATCTATAAGGATGGTAATGTCCCATAGAATGAGGGAGCAATAAGGTTAATTTAGTCCAGCAGGCAGTTTCCCGGAACTGGGCAGCTTCGGGCTATTTGACCTTAGTCCGAGTTCTGTCCATTAAGGCCAGAGAGAAACGGATCTTTTAAAAAGTGGGGTGCCTTGTATTTCAAGCTAATGTATCCAGAGGGACTGCTTACCACAGAAACTGAACCAGCCTAGCTGTCCATCAACTGATAAATACATAATGAAAACATGGTACACAATGCAACATTTTTCATCTGACAGAAAACATGAAATCATAAAAACTGAAGAAAATGGATGGGTTTATAATGCTTAAGTAAATGTCAGAAACATCAGTGTTGTGCATCTCTCTCATACATGTATCCTGTACATCTGTATAGAAGTGTAAATGTAGCCTAGAAAGGGTCCATGAGACGTGGTTTAAAAAAAAAAAAAAAGAGGCCTTCTGTGAAGGGAATGGGAAAGACTATAAAACATTTGAGATATTAAAGAAGAGGAGGGCGGTGTGTACAGTAAGGAAAAGATGGGGCTGGAGAGAGAGGAAAGACAGGAGACAGAGAGAAGTAAGGGTCGCCGTACTGATTCACTCATTACTTTACAAAGCCAACTGAAACCAAATATGCATGGGAATGCCACTAGGAAACTCTTTACTTTGTGAGTTAAGTTTTAAAAACATGATCCGTAAACCATCTAAAACCAAAGCACAGGTCTAAATCTGAATTTAACTTAACAACACAAAAGGACAATGGGGAATTACTTCTCTCTTTAGCAAAGTCCAAGTTCTCTGTCTTGTGTCAGAGAAAAGAAAAAAGAAAAAAAAAAAAAGAAAAAAAAAACATGACGTGTGTCAAGAATCCACTTGCCACATCTATAACCTTGACATTGCTTATTGGAGGTAAGTAGACAGCGTGATGATTGGAGGCTGAAGGGAACTGGTAGAGGCATGACAGAAGGAAGTTTGATTTATAACCTTTCTAACTGATGATTTTTCCAGACTTGCATCAAATGGTCTTTCTGGATCTCAGCCCTGAATTTATTTAACCTCTGTGGCTGTTCCAATTAATCTACACCTATTATGTCTGCCTTTTCCAAGAATCTGGACCCGATTTAGGCCAGACATGGGCCTAAAGCATATTTGGCAGGTAGCTCCTTGACTTAGAGCCTATTTCTATTTCCTGCACTTATGTGTGAATATGTTGGGCTCTTAGGACCCCATGCTTGCACATTGACTTCTGATGTGTAAGTGAAAACTAGCATAGACTAGTAGAAACCATTAGTCAAAAAAAAAAAAAAAAATCAAACTTTCAATGTTCTCTTGGGTATCAAATAGTTTTACAGTTATACACATTCTCTGAGCTTGAATTTCTTTGTGCTATATTTGTTGGACTGAATTATTTATAAGATCTCATCTAGTTCTTTAAGAGCTTTAATTATTATCTTTTCCTCTGGGTCCTCCTACAGACCCTTTAAAATCATGAGAGATGATGTAAGTGTCTGTTCTTATCCTTAAATTCTCATGTTTATTTTCCTAACATATGTAGATTATTTGCCGATCACACATATTTCAAGGTCTTTGGATTTAGTACAGATTATTGTGATTACTAATATATTAATACTTCTTCTTGACTTTGTCATTCCTTTTAAAGTAACTACATCCTCAAATTCTCCTTTTCTGTGGGCCTGCCTAAGTCTCTAATGCTAGCTTTTCAGGAGTAAACTTAAGCTTTCCATGATATGAGAAACAGCCTACACACATGTTTTTTAAGTTTTCAGAAAACTATTCCTTAATAGCATAATAGCAGTCCAGAGCACTCTACACTGTGAATTCTGGTTCAGAATACTTGGTACTATGACTACTGATCCAGAACACTGTAGACTGTGAGTGGGTCCAGAAAACTCTATTCCATGATTGCTGGTTTAGAACACTCTGTACTGTTATACTATTGGTACAGAAAACCCTATACTCTGACTACTGAATGAACTGAGTTCTTTTTAGCACTTTTTTTTAATTTTTGAGACAGGGTTTCTCTGTTGTAACTCTGGCTGTCCTGGAACTCACTCTGTAGACCAGACTGGGCTCAAACTCACAGAGATCTGCCTGCCTCTGCCTCCCAAGTGCTGGGATTAAAGGCGGTGCCACCAATGTTTAGCTACAGGATTATTTATAATGAAGCGCAATGTCTGGATGTTTTGGATAAAAGTAGACTGAAACCAAACTTTTACATTTGACGAATAAATGGGGTGACTTGAAGTATCTTAACATGAAATTATATATCATCCATTCAAAAATAAACCAAATGGAATTGAGCAATTTTTAAAAATCAAATCACTACGTTTGACCACCAACTGAACAAGTATTAATTAAAAGAATAACATGCTAAAACAAACCCTAACACAATTTATTTTATTTTTGCATAAGTAAATATTTAACACATAAAGAGAATTTCAAAGTATTTTGGAAGGAAGAGTTCTAAAAAAAAAATCACTGGTCTGTAATATCCCTGATGGACTCATCTGTTCAATGTGACTGTACCATAAGAAGATTTAACATCCAATTATTGAGAGAGATTACTACATATTATGCCATCTTTTCTGAGACTATTCAAAATCATTAATGATAAATATTTTCAGATTTACCAACCTCCAAACATTATTCAATCCTGGCAAGACACAGCACCCCACTGTGTCATATAGACTTCTAGCCAAGATCACGGTAATGCTATTATGGTTTATGTTGCACAGCTTCATCCTGTGTCACTGACTGGAAACTAGGTGACTTGGATACAAGTGGGGGAGTAGCTAAATGCGTACTAAGAAGACACATGAATATATTTATCACCTCAGACTAATACGTTTTGTATTTTTAGAAAAAAAATAATGAATGGATGAGTCAATGAGTGACTGGATGCCAGATGCCAAGAATTACATCCTCCTAGAGGAACTCTTTTCTGCCTTAAGGATAATATTTTTGAGCATTCCAGTTCTACAAATGACAAAACACTGGCAGACATTAAACAAAACATTCCCAGATATTAAGGTTTGTTGTTACAGCCTATTCATAAATAGTTTTGTAAAGTTTGTTAGTCTTCACACACATACACACTCCCCCCCCCCTTTCTCTCACGTGCACCACGTTCTGTTTTTCTTTCTGGTACCCTACCTCTTCAGTCTATTCAATTAACCCTTTCCCGCTCTATTCAGGTTATTTATAAAGTATTTAGGTTGCAGAGATCCAGCATCACAGTATAATAATCAGTATTTACTAAACCTCTACAGTGTCAGAGAGGCTGCATCTCCTTTCTACATTTCATTTTGAGAACTAATCAAATCTTATCAGTATTTGACAGTGAAACTTCCATGCCTAGATGGGAAAAGGGAGTTAATGGTCCTTTCTGAGATTACAAATTTAATCAAACCTTACAGTGAACGTTTGCATAGTTTAAATGCATAGTAAATACAGCTTACTATGTAGTAAAGTATTAGCACATATATTTAAGTTATTTATTGATAGTCAAACATCTCTATTGTTGGTGTCATTACTTTCCCTTTTCTTTAGATGAAGCACAAAGACTTATGGTCACATACACTGTAACAGTGACAGGTTCTGCATCTAGGGAAGATGAGTCCATGTTCTTAAACATAAAGCAGGTTCCACAATCAAGGCAAATCCAGAACCTAAATCTACCTGTCTAGCAGCAGTGCATATTTTCTATATAGCATTACATCCCTAACACCAGATATGGCAGTATATAGAATAAAAAAAAATGCATCCAATTTCCCTGGAAAATTTAAACTGAGCCTTTCCAATGCAGGAAATAAAGTTAGAGACTACATCTTTCCTACCAGCTGTGCAATCAAAATACCATTTGTTATCCAAAGATCTGTCTTCCTGGTCTGTAGGGGACTGGCCATGATACAAGAAGTATAAAGTCTAAGTTCAGTTATGAACCCACAATGCTACCCTGGGTGGTCATCTGTCACCTTGGAAAGTCTGTTGGCTCCTTCTCATCCACCTCACTTGATGCTAAGCAACTTTATTAAATTATTCCTATATAAAGGTTCTCAACCTTTCCACTGTTATAACCATTTAATAGGGGTGTTCATGTTATGGTGACCCTCAACTATAAACTTATTTTTGTTGGTACTTTCTAACTGTAATTTAGCTACTATTATGAATTGTGATGTAAATACCAAATATGCATATGTTCTCAGGCAACCCTTGTGGAAGGGTTGTTTGACCTCCAAAGGGTCAAATGCACAGGTTGAGAACTACTGCACTAGAGGCTAGGTAGATAGCTCAGTCATTAAAGTGCTTACTTTGAGAAGGCCCACAAACCAAGTTTGAAAAACTGGGTGTGGTGTTGTCTAGTTGAATTCCAATCCCTGTTTTGCAGAGGTAAGAGAATGCCTGTGGCTAACTGACCAGTAAAACTAGACTACTTGGCTAGTTCTAGGCCAGTCAATGGATCGTGTCTGAAGAAACAAACAAAACAGTACTCTGGCCAGGGAAGCAGGTAGGCTAAAATGAGATCTTTACCTCTCCTCCATTCCCCAAAGTCCAATCCCCCAGACACATTCCCAGCTCTTTAGCAGACTACCTGCTGCTGTCTCTCCACATTATATGTCCCCATTTCCAGGGAACTAAGCAGATCCTGATGGAACACCCTGGTTTCTTCCCTCCTGTGAACCCCCTCACCCCAACCCCTCCTAGCCTGTCCTCATTCCAAGGTGTCAGCTCCCAACAGGAGAAACACATTTTACCTGGAACTTCCAGTAGCCACAACTATCAGGATCCCAAAACAACACATAGCTGCACATTCTCCTAAGAACCAAGGGCAACAGAAACCAAGGAACAAAACCTCTGTCCAACAAAGGCAAGACCAGATATTAGCATCTTGAGTACAATCTTGCTAAACCCCAATGCCTAGACTCTAGTGTAAAAACAGAATCAATTAACATCCAGGACAAAAAGTCTCCATTAGAGCCCAGCAACTCTACCAGAGCAAGCTCCAAGTATTTTAACAACACCTAAGCACAAGACAAAGACCTAAAATAACCCTTACAAATTTGACAGAAATCCTTAAAGAGGCAATGAATAAATCCCTTAAAGAAATCTATGAAAACACAAACTGTAGAAGGAAATGAATGAAACAGTTCAAAACCTGAAAGTGGATGCACAATCAATAAAGAAAACCCAAACTGAGGAAAACCTGGAATAAAAATTTAGGAACAGAAACAGGAAACTCAGAGGCAAGTCTCTTCTATCCCTTGTGTGATAAAAACTTTAGAACACAGAAGAATTAAATTGAAGAAGATATTAGAAGATAGAAAGATCTACCAACATGCGCAAGGATTAGTAGGGTTAATATTAGTAATATTAGTAATTACTAAAAGTAGCTATCCTACTAAAAGCAATGAACAGATCTATGCTTCGGTGACCAAGAACCTAAGACTAGATATCCCATGGACCTGGATAAAACCAAATAATATTGTTCTTTAAAAAAAGAAGGGTTAAAATTACTCCTAATGATACTCTTCAATACTCATAGATCAGTGCCTTGCTCTGTGTGTGTGTGTGTGTGTGTGTGTGTGTGTGTGTGTGTGTCTGTGTGAGTGAAGATGCTCACAAAGGAGAGAAGAAAGCACCAGATTCCATGGAGCTACAGTAACACTAACTGTGAGAGGCAGGACACTGTCCTTATGTCCTCTATAAGAGCAGAAGACATTTTTAATCACTGAACTCTCTCTCCCTATTCCAGATGAATCTTTAGAGTATCAAAGTTTATATTAGATCTCAGAGAAAACACTCTGTATTAGATCTCAGATTTACACTCACCTTTCTCATTTAAGTAAGTTTATCTTGAAAGTAATTAGAATTAAGGCCTTTAGAAGGATATGTTCTGTGGAGAATCAAAGGCCAGCTGGGGACAATAGCAAGGGTATCTGCTGATAGAAGAATTGGAATATGGAGAAGCTCCCAGACAAATCCACACCACCACTTTTCTCAAAGAATGTATCTCGTCTTCTGACCTTATAAGTGGAAGTGAGAAACTAGACTTTGGTAAGAGCCTACAGACAAAACAGAAAAAGGACATGAACACAGGAATTTGTATGTTGAGCTAAACTATGTCAGACTTGTGAGGCTCTAAACGTGCTGCTCAGGAATGCAAGCTTTGTGGTCAGAAAGCCCTGACATCAGTCTTGTTTCAAGCACATACTCATAGCGTCACCTCAGGGATGAGTTGTCTAATTTTAGCTTTGGGCTTTGATTTTAAATATTGTGAAAAAATAAGTCTTATAAAGTGCTTAAAAGGCTAAAATAACAGTAATAAGAAGAAAGAAATAAAATAGTTTTCTGGTACATGACAAGTCCTATTGGGTTGCTTTTTTTTCCTCATTGCTACTGCTAGGGGTCATATTATTTTAATGCATAGTGTCCTGCAGATTCAGAAGCAATGATTACAAAAAGGCAATATAGAAATTATGACTGTGTATACTTCCACAAATACCATTGATAAATTCTGCTAATAAATACTGCTACTTTCTGAAATGGCATATGACAAACAAAACAAAACAAAACAAAACAACAAAATCCTCATTGGATATCTACCAAGGTGAATAACAAGATGGAGGAAGCACACCTTTGTATAAGCATTACACGGCACACAAATCCAAGGACACAGGTCATATAGGTTTCCTGGATGATGTGATTATACTCCTTGGTAGGGAAGGACCCTCTTTTAAAATATACGAGGGAGCCTTAGAATCAATACCAATAGATTTTGTTCTGTGGTCTCATCTTCTTAAAGTAATGTACAAGTTATTAAGCATTTCTGAGACTACTTTATATTTGTATTTGTAAACACACACACACACACACACACACACACACACACACACACACACACACACACACATCAATGTTATGTAGAAAAGTGTCTCTGGAAATGTTGCTACAACAAAGCAATTTTCCTGGAGAGCCCTGCAATGTCTGAATGGCTGCAAGGGTGCATTCTTACAACCTCCTGCATGAATTAGCAGGGGAACTTTCGAAGCTTTCAAGTCACCCTTCCTGACATTGCTCAAGTCGTCCTAATATTTCTCTGACCCTTCCAAAGAGAAGCTACCTGGGGCTGCTCTGGGCTCCATTTGTCACCCTCTTCTTTCTTTGCAGCATGTTTTGAGGCACTTATTGCCATTAGGGGAAATTATGCCATCCATGGCTTGTGCTTGCCCTGGCTCCTGATCCCAGGTGGAGGAGCAGATGCATAATGGGGCCATTTAAAAAATGCTACCTTAGAGGAAACAGCTCTACAGAATTAGTGAGATGATGCCAAGGAGTTCTCTTTCTTTGCTTCCAGCATGAGTTATCTTCCAGGAAAACGAATTACTGTACCAACCATGGAGCAGCACAATTAAAAGGGAAGGCAAGTAGAGAAGCTTATGGCAGCATCCCCTGGATGGATGATGGAGAGAGAGAGTGAATGCAAACTAAAGCATGCCACTCATATGTTCATGCATATTGAACCATTTAGTTAGTATATGGAATGCTTCTGTTGTCCCTGAGATTCATACAACTAGCTAAATATTGACTCAGCAGGAGCTCAAATGAGAGGTATAATTAAATTAAACGATACTAAGAGGAAGTGGTTACACGGACTCCAGGAAATCTTCAAAACACCAAAGAGAGGAAAGAAAGATGAAAGAGGAAAAGTGATGGTCAGGTCAGGGATATGCGCAACCATGTGTGAACATGTGTGTGAGAGCAACATGGGAAGTCTTGCTCAGAAAACACAAAGTTTCAAAAACTATCATTCTCAAAATTTTGAAAAAATATGATTTGTCATAATTAAAAATAATCAGTGGAACTTCTAAGCACATTTTAGTATATTGGTTTTAATTTTATTTTAACGATTAGCTATGAGCAGAAATGCTTTAAGTGTCCTTTCTTTAGACATTTTCTGATTATGGGTGTTTTTTTCTTATGCTCTGTGACACAGAACCATAAACTAGAAATGATTCCTTTTTGTGTGGGAATGGAAGGGACCTGACCTCTATAGGCACTTGAAAGTTCAAGTGGTAAGAATTCATGGGTATACCTTCTGATATCCCTAGGAGACAAAAATCTCATAGCAAACCTGCTGATCCCCTGGGCCTTACAATCTTTTGCCCCTCTTCTGAAATTATGTCTGAACCTTAGATTCCGAAGGCCTATGCAACGCTGCAATTTGATTAGTTGTTATCTGTAATGGCCTCTGTATATTATTTAGAGAAGTTTATTGATATGTAAACACGAGCTGAACAAAGACAACAACAATAGGCATGTTAATGTGAACAGGAGAAAGTCTACAAGGCTTCAACCCCACAAAAGGAACTATAGTCAACTAAGAAAAGAGCACAAATAACATTACACAGAGCAGGCTGTACTTAGAAATATATAACACACACACACACACACACACACACACACACATATATATATATACACACATACATAGCAACAATTAAGGTAAATAAAAAAAGAGGCCATGAATTTGAAAAAGCAAGAAGAAGTATATGAGAGTGTTTGGAGAGAAGAAAGGGAAGGAGGAAATGATAGAATTACATATAATAACATATAATATATATAATATATAATTACATATATATATAATTATAACAGATATTAATCTCAAAAACAGCCAGAAATAACTTTAAAAAATACAAGTGGCTCCTAAAACTTCCACGGAAAACGAAGTTGGCTTTAAGAAATATCCTGTGCACATACACTCACACTTCAAACACATACATAGTGAGTCGTGCAATGCTTACCCAAGCTGTGAATGGTATAGAAAGTCTCTGCTGGACTGAAGACATGGCTCAGTAGTTAAGAGGACTGACTGAGAGCTCTTCCAGAGCATCTAAGTTTGATTTCCAGCACCCACACTTGCAGTGGAACACTTGAAAGAAGTTTTTGTTATTTCGGTTTCTTTAAAAATACAAAATGGTATTTATTAGGTTTGTGTCCCCAGTCCAGGTGTGGTAGATGTTTGTGAGTCGGGTTTGGAATGCTTGATGCAGGTGACTATAATCCCATTAAGTGCAGTCATTCTGGCACCTGTACCTTGTTTCTGGGATTATATTGCCGCATGGGTTTATGGGAACTTTTGGCTTAGGGTATAAAAGGTCTGACACCCTGTAAGTTGGGGTGGGTGTTGTTGGTTCCTTGGTGGGGTTGTCTTTCGTTAGCGAGTTGATTCTTAAAAGAACAAAGGTTGGAGAGATTGAGGTTACAGACTGTGAGCTGAGACGCTAGTCTGACTCACTGTCAGCTAGTCCTCTTCACGCTTAGGACAGCCTAAAAGAGGCTGTGAACATTTTTATCTTTCTTTCATTCTATATCAAGGCTACTTGCAAAAGTAGTAAAATTTTCTTTCTATCTTTCCTTTCTTTTTCCCTAAATTGAGAGTAATTTGTAGCTTACTGCAACATACATGCAGGGTCACAACTATCTGTATGTAACTATAGTTCCAGGGTTATCCAACATCACTTCGCAGCATCTACCAGTACTAGGTATACATATTGTACACAAGACATATACGCAGGCAGAATGCATAAAAATGAAAAGAAAGGTCTGCATATCCTGTCTTTAGAGTCCTGAACAGTATTAGAAACTTAGCTACAAATTTCCTGAGACTGAGGGCTTGACTGCATGTATCCCTCCTGATATCTAATATCACAAAAAAAAAAAAAACAAACAAACACAGACCTCCCATAAAAAAACAATGAGTTGTTCTGACCCCCTCAGGTTGTTCGGGTTCTGCTTGTGTCGGGCTCCAACATCAGAAAGCAGCATTTCTGAGCCATATTATATAAATAGTTGCTGAGACACCTTCACTCAATTTAGACTTGTTGGTACTACAGGTTTTGCTGAAAGTTGGTGTAAGAAATATCCATTTGAATACATGTCTCTTATCAACTGGAAGATGACATTGTTTTTTGTATCCAGTTGATACTCTGTGATTCAACTAACAACACAAAACATTATGTTCAGGTCTGAAGTCTGATAAAATACTATCTCTCTCAATAACCTCTTATGCTTCAGTAACAATGACTATTTACTAATATGTCGGGTCTCTGTCTTCGGGTTCCCGAGCGGTCCCGCCTGGCAGCTGAAGGAAGTTTTCCCCTTGACAGCCTGAACCCGTTCCCTGGCCAGGGAATGGGAGTTCAGACCCAAGCGGCGAGAAGGCGGGGGGGGGGGGGGGGGGGGGGGGGGGGGAAGGGAGGGGGGGTTCGTGACCTTTCACCAAGCTGTCCACCGAGTGGACCTGAGAAATGACGGGGCTTGAAGAATACCTCGGGAGCCATGTTTGCTGAACACGGAAAACTCAGTTTATTAGCGGGCTTTTCCCTGTTTAAATATCTTTCCGAGGAAGGTGGGGTCCCTCCCTTGGGCAGAGAAGCCTAATTAGCATGGCAGGGCAGGAACACCTGAGGGAGGATCACCTGAGGCGGGTAAAGGATCTACCCAATGGATCCAGGTGCAGTGGAGACAAGCATGTTCCTTCTGTTTTCGAGAAGCAGGAACCCCACAATATTCTGTCCAGGGCATGAGAAGAGGAGCCCGCTGCGTGCTCTTTCCTCTCACCTATATAGGGAATAGAGGCACATCCCAGAGGCTTCTACTGCTTCTTCAGCCCACACTAATATTGCTCAGTAATTTCTAACTTTAATATATTTATCCAGAACAAATTATCCTAAAAGTCTACATTGGTTCAAAATCTATCATGATCCATTATTAATTTAGTTTCTGATTTTTTGTATTGTTTTGTTTCTGATACATGTAATTCTCAGAATCAAGTGAAATGAAACTGTATTTGTAGTAAAACACCTTACAGATTGTGATTTTTCTGCTCTCCTCTCCTCCTTATTGAACTCTTAGGGAACAAGAGGCTTGTTTTCTGTGTCATGGCAGGAAAATGAGAATAAATGTGTGTTCGTGTGGAATGACATAGAGGGCTGCAGCTGGAGCCTGCATCCACAGTTTCTTCTGTCATCAACTAACCATGCGACATTTGGCAACTCACATTCATTTATTAGTCTTTGTTTGCTTGTCAACCAAATGCCATGGGTTTCCTTGTAGTGCCGTAAAGAGGATAAAAGCAGATGTATGAACGTATCAATAAGGGAAAAGTAGCCACCGAATGGAACACATTCTCCTGCCACCTCTTCCCCATCAGTGAAGGAATAAATTATTAAGGATACAACAGCACTACAATGTTTGTTTTAGTTGGTACCTATGGAAAGAGCCTGAGAGGTAGATACCTGTGTACATGATCTAGCAAGGTCCTGTCCTTAGGAGAAGAGGAGGAAGACAAAGGAATGGAAGAAGAGCTGTAATCAAGAAGAACATTGTTCATCTGAGTCAGAGGAGAGCTTTTGCACAACCTTGCAGGGGTTGTGGAACTACACAGTGATGTCTTCAGTTGGATTGTCTGATGCTTTGCATCCACCTCTTTGTCATGCTACAAAGACAGGACATGCAGGAGTGGCTGTGTAGAACCACTCAGGACTTTCCAGGGTGAGAAGAAACTATGAGATGATTCTGAGTCATCCAACACTCAGCATCTGGGGGGCAGAGAGAATCCATCTAAAGGGATGCACCACTATTTCCATAGAGAAGAGTTGAGAGGTGTGGATAAACATTTTACAATGTGTGGGACAACACAACAATCAAGTCATATTCTTACTCTCCTAGGCAAATAGTGCCAAACGTGAGCAATCTGGAGAGAGATGGAAGCACAAGAAGCCAATGCTTGATATCTCTTACTAACAGTTACTGATTTGCTATTAATATCATCTAGATTGTTAATCATGAAGAAAGGGCCACCAAGATGGCTCAGTGGCTAAAGCACTTACTACGAAACCTAATGATGTGAATTCAATCCCTGGAAACCACCTAAAGTTAAGAGGAGGAAAGAAAGACTTCCCAGGGTTGTCCCCTCACTTCCCTGGAGCATCGAGGTATTCACAGACCCACCAATCTCTTTCTCTCTCTTCCTCTTTCCCAGCACCTCTTTCTCACCTGCTATGAATTCCATACACACCTGCTGTGAATTCCACACTAAATATAGTTTAGTGACAGCAAATCATGAGGAAAGAATGTGATTGCACTGGTTCTGATAAGAAACTGTGTGTGAGAGAGAGAGAGAGAGAGAGAGAGAGAGAGAGAAGGAAGGAGGGAGAAGGAAACTGGGGGAGAGCATGAGAAGAAAGGGAAAAGGGAGTAGAAGAAAGAGCCAGTGAGAAAGGGACGGAGAGAAAGGGGAGGCAGGGAGCAGAAGAAGAAAGGAAGGCTAAGGGAGAGAGGGAAAGAGGAAGCAGAAGAAGGAAGAAAAGTGAGAGTCAGAGGAAAGAGGGGAGAAAGGGAGGGAGGGAGGGGACATTTATCCCTTGACTAGCATGGCTGTTATGCTCCTTGCAGCAGAACACAGCCTGAAGTGAGAAACGAAGTGACAACTCTGTATGCAATCCGCACCACCATGTGTCTTTGCCTTCACCTCTGCCTTTATCTGTATTATAATGAATTCTGAAATCAACACTCTGCTCTTCCAGAATCCTTAGCTCCTTGCTGCTTCTCTTCTCTCCCCTTTGCATTTGTGCTTCTTCTACCCGATTTCCAGCCAAGCTCAAAAGCATCCAAGAGTCGGCATTGAGAGTTGCTCTTACTTTGATGTGCATTTTGCTTAATGGGTAATTGGCTTCTTCCTATGCTTGTCAAATACATCTTGCTTACACCATGGACTTTACCATGGCTTGATAATAAACCAAATCTATTCTCAAGAACATAGTTTTGCGGTCTAAAATTCTGTTATCAATAATAACAGAATAAAATATAGTAATTCAGTGTCTGTGTTTTGATTCATGTATGACTATTACAAATAACAATCTGATCATCATTATAATCATCATAGAAGCATCATATATCAAAATCACTAACAGATTTTGTATCTCATCCAGATGTCTTATCTTGCTGTGACCAAATATAAGTATTTTAATTTCACAAAAAAGAACTAAGAAGAACTGCAACCATCTCAGCCAAGCCAAGTTAAACCAGTCCTAGTGTCACAAAAACAATACCACACTGTTTTGATATGTTTATACCAACTTTTCTACATTAAAAAATCATTAAGAAAAGGCCCCAAAGCCTCACATATTATTCTTGATGATGAAAATAGGACCACATCCTAGAAGTGCTCTCTTAACAACAAATTGAGACAGAAGATTCCCACCCTTTGCTGCCTAATGTCATGTGGCTATTATTGATGAAAAGCGTATTTTAGGCAAGCTGAGAAGGACAACAACTGGGAACAAGATCAGAAATTCAAGAGGAATGAACCAAGATGAACACATGGAAGAATCAGGAAGGAAGACATTTATTGTCTAGATTATACCCTGGTCTATTCTTTTGGGATGAATTGTATCCTCTTAACTTCATAATTTGAGCATGTTTTCTGCTCAGTTAGTTTTGCAAATCCAAATTCTACAAATCTTCCTTTCATAATTATGTTTAGTCAGTGTTTCCCCAAATTTTCAATTAGACCAGACAGGAGGCCTTGACAAAGGTACGCACCAGGTTGTGGGGTTCTGATACCAACTCCCATCACCTTACCACAAAACTCACTGGGGTATGAGAGGAGAATATTTTCAATAACTATGAAATAAGGAACATTATGCCCAAGATTCTGGCCTAGAATGTGCTGGAAAATATCTCTGTGTCCTTGAAGAAGTTACTAAAACACCCCACAAATTTCCATGTTCATAATGTGGAGACAGTTTTAACACAACACATTTCTACACTAGCTCCAAATGTGACTGCAGCTGGTTGCATTATAGACTAAGTATTCCCAGAAAATCTCATCCATGATTATGGCTGTTTGCCTACAAACCAAGATAATTTCTGAATCTGCTCTATTGAACAGCAATCCAAAACAAAACAACATCCCCCCCACACACATTAATAAAAATAATTCCTGAAATTATTAAGGTATCAGTGCTTGCTTTGATGCCTGGTTAGCTCAACTAATGAGCAGAAGCTGCTTACTACAGTTAAACGATCTGATACAAACTTCCATCTTTGTCTTCTCTTTCTTTTTCATCCACCTCACTTTCCTTTTTATCCCTGTCTCCATTTCATTCACTTTTCCTTCCATTTCATCCTTCGACCCCATGTCTTTTTCTTGATAGATATTTTTGCCAATTCTCAATCTCTTTCTTTTGTTTTCCCATCTTATTTTTTTCTTGCCTCGACAAATGGATACACTATATTCAGAAAGCTCATTAGCTACTTCCCTAAAGCCATAACGTGGCAAGCACATTAGCCTACTAAGTTATTTGTATGTACTTGATTGCCTAAGTTCTGCGGACCCTGGTGGCTCCTTTGGTCGATAGCTATATTACTGCTGACCCTATCGTTCCTTAATTGATATTCACTGCCCCCCGGTGTGGGTTAGAGCTCAGTTGCAGTCGCCTGGAAAATTTTCAGATCTTGCTGATCCTTTCCCTCCCGATGGATTTGTTTCATATATTTCTTCAATTTTTAAAAGTGTGGCTTTGGCACACCTGCCTCAGGGTAAGAGAGTACAATTAAACACATTAAGGGAAACGCACTAGACACAGTCATTATATAATTAATCAATTTTAAGTAGTGTAAAAATTTGCTGACCTAAAACACGGCACCTGGGAAAAGAATCATTTTAGTGGTTTAAAGCTATTTATTATGTTTTTCTTGCTGAGTTGATATGCATGTATGTATATATCAGTTATAAAGTACACATTAAAATACAATCATATTTACTTGATTTTGGAATGCTTCCTTTCATGAGGTACAACAGTTATCCCAGTGGCTACTGTGCTTCCAGAAACTAGAGGAACAATTGACAAGAGTGTTTTGGGAACTGACTTCTGGTAGCCTAGGTACAGTGTAACCACTTGGGGTTACTCTCTCTCTTTATTTTTTCTTATTTAAGCCACTCATAAGTCAGAGTGGCTGTGGAGACTGAGCTAAAAGAAACTGTTTAGTTACCTAGGCACTTTGCACCACCTACTCTTTCATACTGGTATTCTAGATTACTGCCTGTGGTTTGAGAGAAAGCATTTTGAAAGTCATTGTGACTTCACATCCTTGTGACACAAGGATAAACAGATTGGGGCAGATTCCACCGTCAGGCAATGTCCTGAAGCTTGGATCTAGAAGGATAAAGTGTGCACACAGTTTCTCTAACCATTGTGACTACCTTAGGCTACTTTCTCTTCCAGGCATTGTGGAGAAGTGATTGAGGATGTGGGCATCTTAATTCTGTTGCACAGTGAAGTTCACAGTGAAGTTTGGACAGAACACTCGAGCTTCAGTGTTAACTGGAGATGACTCCAATTTTATCAAAAGATGGGATCCAGGCATCAAAACTTCTTCAACTCCCCACTCATCTGTCTTTATATGTGATTAGATCTTAATTCACTTCAGTCTCAGCTCAGAAGAAAAGCTCTCTCATTTTCCAACCCCAATCCCTCTAACTGTTCTCCTAATCTCATCCTTTTCACTCTCTTAAAACGTTATTTTCTCTGTTATTGTGTCATGTTTTCATTGGCTCACTTAATTCTTGATGCTTCTTTTTCTTTACCTGAGAATTCCTCAGTTAATAAGTACCAAAGGATAAATAGGTTTTCACCAGACATATCTGTGTGGGGATGCTATATGGCTAGCCTCCTCTCCCAGCCAAGCTACTAGATAGTCTGTTCAGTGTACCCGGCTTTTCTCTTTGCCTGCATTGATTCTCATCTCATCTTAATTCTAATATTGCTTGATATATAATTCCAGGTTCTTCCTAAGAATGAATCTACATGTACTTTTAAGGCTCAAGGAACATGAATTGTCTACGTCATCAGTCATCAACTCCTGCATAGTGACTCATTTTAGATTCAAGAACTTTCCATAGGAGATGATGTCTTATAAAGGCAGATGTTGCAAACATGAGCGAACAGTACTGTTACTGGTATTCACAGAGGAACTTGCTAGAAACTGCTACTTTAGAACAGCTCCCACCCTTTCCTTTATAATAACACAACTGGATACACTGAGGAAAGGATTTGCATCCAGGCTGAAACACAAACAGATGAAGTGACCTTCATTTTCATCATGCTTTGTCATTGGAAAGCTCTTCTTGTTAATGACCAGGAGAAACTGAAGCCAGGAATATGTGCTTCGATTTCCCTCCATTCGAACTGAAGGTATTTCTTTAACCTAGGTAATAATGCAACCAGAGCCAGAGACACAAAACAGAAGTAGCTAAAAAGCCTGACTCTCGGGTGACTATCAGATCCTCTGGGAGACACTACCTCCCAATTTGTTTGAAGTATCAAAGTAAACCTGTGTACTGTGAAAGGTCTCCTGGAACTACACTGTGGAAAAACCCGTCTCAGGAAGTTTCTTAAAACCGTTCTCCAGTATTTATTTGTAAGTGGCTCCAGATGCTTCTAGACCTTTCTTCCCTATGAGCCACAGTTGTATCTCCAGCATCTCCTAGACTTTTCTCCTCTTAGATGTCCCATAGTCACCTGACTTCTGTGAATAAAATTGAACATGTCTTCCTACCCTTCGAGGCCTGATCTTCCCATCATGTGTAGTGTTTAGTGAGTGTTGCCGTTGTTAACTAAGTTTCCAACTCCCAGAACATTAAAGTAGGTCTTCCCTGCCCTTCACCCTTAACAGCACAACAGAGGCATGACTTTACTCTTCTCATGTTCTCTGAGATTTCATTAATGCAGGCTCGCTCATTGCTTCCCTCCTGGACTTAAAACAAGTCCTTTCAACCCAGTCTCTTTCCTCCAGTCCTATGCTGTCTGATCTACCAGTAACATCAAATAGTTTACTTCTAAATACACATGTCCCTCTCAAACTTAAACCCAATTGCCTCTAAGTGAAGTTCTGTTTACCTTCCACTTCACTATATACACATTGACCATATAAATAACACCGTCTTCAGTCAAACCACTCCGCTGGCCTCTCCGATCATTCTGCAGCTACTCTGTTCTGTTCCTGTGTCTTGCTGTCTCATCTATTTGAGTTCCCTTCTGTTCTTCCGCCTAAGGAACACATCTGCTTGCCACCAATCGCTTGAGGCTCAAATTTGATCAGGCCATTCTGTAGCTTTCTCTTCCTGTATACTGAAGGAATTAATAATTCCCTTGCCTGTTCAACCATGCATCACAATCGCAGTTTATTGTATTGTTCTACAGTAATGCCACACACACACCTATTACTGTATTTATGTTACTTTTCTATGGACTTGAGCATCATAAAAGACTTACTGCATAGTCGTTGTCATGTATCTATATATATTAATGTGCTTGGCATGGAGATGTGCTTAGTACCTTTTCTGTGCATTAAGTAAACTCTACTTTGGTTTCCTGCAGTTGAAATGTGCAACTTCAGGATAAATGTGTATTGTATAGACTTACAAATAAGAAGGGATAATTTTAATTCAATGATCTATTATGAGGATGTATTTCAAATTCTTTCACTTCACTAATTCAGCTTCTCTGCCCTAACCCTCAGCACTCACAGAATATATTCTACCTGTTCAATACAGAATTGAGTCACTCAGACTTACTTCCGTATCAAATGTATTTGCGAAAAGTACTGTAACATAACCTGGATTTGTAAGGAACACATTCTCTAGTGAACTATGTAGTTTAAAACACCAGATCTGTGTGATTTTAAAAATAGGTTTCTTTGCTTTAGAGAAAGGCCTGATAATTTTTTAAGATGATTCATAATAGGTTAGTTTTCTATTTAAAGAAGAAAATTAGAGAGAGAGAAAGAGAGAGAGAGAAAGAGAGAGAGAGAGTGAGGGAATACATGGTCATTGAAATATTCAAGCCAGTATAATTTGGCACACAAAAATGAAATGTACTTTAAAAGCTTTCCAGGATCTACCTGCAAGCAGATGTCAAGAAATGTAAAAGGGGGCACGCTCTCCTCTGGGGCGGAGGATTCTCTAATGGAGAGTTGTGGGCAAGATGATGACAGATGACTTTGGATTCACAATGGTATATGGATACATAATGAATCCACCTTTATACAATAAATCTTGGGTTTTAAATTGCTCTTGCCTATTCTATCTGTACAATATGTAAAGTTCATGAATTTTAATCACCACACTAAACAATGGTAATACAAATCCCATTTATATATCTCAGGGAAAATACATTTTGGATGGACAATTAGCAGTGATGGATTTCATTATTTGAATCAATTTTTAGATATAAATATATTTTAACCATATGCTTTCCCTCCCCAAGTCTTTTCAGATTCTCTCCATCCCTACTCACCCAACTAAGTTCTTTCTCAAAAAATAAAACCCCAATACAACAACAAAAACCTCAAAACCAAAAACACAAAATAAAACACCACCAAGGAGAAAAAAAAGCCATATCCAAATAAAAGAACACACAAAAAAGCAGACAAGTCCATTATATCCCTGAACATGAGGCTGCCATGGAGTGGTTGATATACACAGTGACTCTCCATTGAAGGAAAACAAATTTCCCCTTTCCAAGAGGTATAAATGGCACTTAAGTTGTTAATCTTTACCCCAGTGGCTAGATTTTCATTCATCCATTCTTTTTTTTTAATATAACGAAATAAAATAAGGTAAGATAAAAACTATCACATTGATGTTGGACAAGACAAACAGAAGAAAAAGAGCCTAAGAAAAGGCACAGGAATCAGAGACTCATTTATTTGCACACCAGAGAATCTCATAATAACATTAAACTGGAAGGAGCACCTGGTTTTGGCCCATGCAGACCTTGTGCATGCTACTTCATCCTCTGTGAGTTCATATGAGCTTTGCTCTTGTTGATTTAAAGAAACTCATTTTCTTTGTGTCCTCTACCCACTCTGGCTCTTACACTCTTTCTGCCTCTTCTTCCATGGGGTTCCCTGAGCTCAGAGGGGAGGGATTTGTTGGAGATATCCCATTAAGGCCTGAATATTCCAAGGTCTCTCACTTTCTGCACAATGTCTTGCTGTCGGTCTTTACATTTGTTCCCATCTACTGTAGAATGAAGTTTCTCTGATGACAACTGAACAAGGCATTGATTTATGGATATAGAAGTTATGTATTTTCATGCTAGATCAAGGCTGGACATAAGTACACCAAATGAGAGCTTTGCTCTGTGCAAGACAAAAGCCATTGCACATATTTGGAAAATAAAATTTGTGTGAATTTGGACATTTTGACATTGTAAAGATGATGATTGTGTGAAATATTGAATGAGGAAATAAAAGACTGGATATCTAATAGCTCACAGATATAGCTCAGATAGTTTAATAAACATATGTAGTGTGCAAATGCAGGTGATTATTGACTCACAGTGGTTTGGCCCATAGTTTTTCAGTTTTTCAATGGGCAAGTCACACAGTCAGTAGACACTGAACACTGAATCTTGAATCCAGATCTTCTCCTAGGATCACAGTATATAGGATGTGACTAGCAGTCTTCACTGTTAACCTTGTCCTCCCAGGGTAAATAGCCAATATCTACAGAGTGTTTCCTTACCTTGATATAGTTGCTCAATATCTTATGTAGGATATTTAACACACTCTAAACAGACACTATGTTAAATTTTTTGTTCGTGTAGCATACAAATAATCACATATGTTTTGTTCATGATTAATGTAGATCAAGCTGTAGTGTTAAGTAGGTTATATGAATTAAGTTTATTACTTACCACTGGGTTATATGAATTACTTACTTGTGATATTTACAATGCACATCTGGTTGATCAGCTCATAATTACATCATGAGTAAAAGATCAACAGAACCTGCACAATTCTCTGTAAACTGTATATGTCTAAGCATGAATATTTGTATATTTCTATCTAGACATCTTAAAATATAGCTTATATGGCTTGTGATTTAATAAAATAAATTTTCTTTGAAAAGTGAAAGGATATCAACATTGATATCCATCTGTGTGCTTTTCTAAAATTCATATATCAAGGAAACCAATCTTTATTTTATTTTCTGACCTTTACAGGAATAAAAAGCAAGAGAGAAACCCTATCAATTCTTTCTGAACTGTTCACTCTTTCCTTGCAAACCTGTTTCTTCATGGATTCAATGTTGACCTCCAGAAGAGAAAACACAGAGGCCTCTGAGAGGGATCCCCAACTTTGACATTTACATGTATGTCCCTGGAGAAGCTATTTAACCTTTCTGAGTCACATTGGTCACATATTAAAGAAAACAAACCAATCAAATAAATGTCTCCCTGGAATGTGATTCTAATGATTGAACTAAAACTTAGGTCAGAGATAGATAATCAATAATGATGAGTTTCATCACTCTGCCCCCGATGATAACCTTTGCTTTTTTTGTAACTAAATTTACTTTAAGAACATCAATTCATTAAAAGAAAGTTCAATGCTAGGTTACAGCAGTATGAGATGCTGCAAATTCATAAGGATATAGGTACAGCTTTTAAAAATGGTTCTAGCAATATGAGTTACTAAAAGGTTCATCGTGCTTTGCTTTAACCTAAATTTATAATCTTGGTCCATGTCCTTCTCAAAGTCACTGATAACCGAATCCAATATAGACATCAAATGTTATTTTATTACTGTGCCTGCTCCAGACAAATGATCTACTGTTATTAAAAGATGAGCAAAACACGCCAGACATTATTTCTACCATGGTAATTTAAAAGTAGCTTGAAACTCAAGGCCACCAAAGAATTTATGTGAGTTTCTCTAACCTAAAATATTTATAATACTCTCTTTCAAAAATTATACAAGATTTTTTTTTAAAATCTCATGACCAGGATTTTTATGTTATAAAACTAAATATGTAGAAAACAAATATCACTTGATAGTAGTAAAATAATTGAATTAATGTATAATTTCACATTCAATTATTTTAAAACTTCATAGTACTCAATTCAGAGTTCCCTCTGCACACTTTATAAGGTCTAAAACTTTTCTAAATGACCATGGATTTCTCATCCAGGTAGCATCCAAACACTTAGATATATTCTTTAATTTCTGGATATATGCATATATGTATATGTGTATATTTGATATTTTTAAAGAAACCCAGAAAGTATTCTTGTTTGTTTAGTTACATGCACTTAGTACTAACTGTGACTGAGCGTGTCCTATGCTAAACTCATCTGAGAGAGATGATGGTGCAGCAGAGCCACAACTGCTCTGCTCCCAGCATCTTTCATCTCCTATACGTAATGGTGGAAGTGACAGGCAGTACTCACAGCTGACATGATGAGCTCGCCTCCCAGGTTCTGGATCTCAGCTTTAACTTGACTGCAGATTTTCAGTTGGTGGGAGTAGAACTTAATCTGTTCCAGATAAGCCAGCAAGTCCTGTTTGCACGGTGGATCAGGACACTGCAAGTGTTATCAGAGATAAAATAGAAATAGAAAAATAAAGAAAAGGTACATCAGAGAAGGTAAGACAGGCACTGCAGATATCTGACAGGGCAGCAACTTGTACACTAGCCCTATTTCTTATATTAGCCCCACTATAGGCCCATATGCTTCTTTGGAAGGCTCCGGTTGGAACAGCTTATTTGCTCTTCAATTGTAGTAACTGAATTTAGACAAAGTACTTGCTATAGGGATTTAAAGATATGAAGAAACACACAGAGAGCTGCCTTCAACCTATGACAGGTTTAGAAGTCTTTAAGAAATAGTAAAATACAATTAATCTCATCACCAGGAATCACTGCAAGAATATTCCTTAGATTGCATAGTTTCCTGCTGTCTGCCCTGTTATTTGTGTAAGGATAACAAACTGACAACAAAGAATATTATGCTGTAATACTTTCAACTTCAAATGCTCTTAGCTGGTGCAGATAAAGGACATTATTTCTACATGAGATGACATCTGCAGATGAAATGCAGATAAGTAGCAGACAACACACAGGTTTAAGGATGTGGCAAACCTTTTTATTTGAAAACAGTCTCCCTTGTTGCTTTCTTTTCTATATGGAACGTTTAAGAAAACAGTTCTGAGCTTCACTATAACATGCAAATGTCTTAGGATATGGTGAGTCTTCACAGTATCTCCCCAATGAAATCAGTAGCTTACAAAGTACGTCCCTCATCTTAATTTTGTTCTGGGCTATTTTGCATAAGAACATAGACATGAAAACAGCAATTAATATCCAAAGAAATTTATTGTAACTGCACTTAAAGTATCAAAAATTTGAAATAATGCAAAATAGTAAGAGGAGGAAACATGAATGTCTGTCTAAATACTGTGGTATTGCATCAGTTCGAAGTATTTTCAGGGGCTGGAAAGAATGCTCAGTGGTTAGGAGTGCTTGCTGCTCTTGCAGAGAGTCCAAGTTCACATCCTAACTCCTATGTCAGGCAGCTCACTAGCACCTGTACCTCCAGCTTTAGGGATCTGACATATATTTCTGATTTCCATAGACATATATCCACAGACATATGACATTTGGTTACACAGACAACATAGACACACACACACACACAAATATACAATAAAATATTTTAAAATGTTTTCAAATGATGATCTGGAAGAACAATTTTTGATGATCGAAGGCAAGACTCAGCCTTTAAAAATATTTCATGCATCATTTCAACTAATTATCAAATATGTGGATTTAAAGCATGCTGACAGGGAAACCTATGAAAATGATCAATGGATATGATACCTGTCAGTAGTTTTCACTTTCTTTGTATATTTCCTCTGTATTGAAATAAATGCGCAATATTTCCGAAGTTTTAGAATGTCATTTAAAGACTTTAAACCAAATTATGAAAATTTACAATTCACAAAAGAGAACGAACAGCTGCCAATGAGAGGGCTCAGTCACAAGGGTGTTTATTGCCAAACTTAACAACCACAGTTCAATTCTTATCACTCACATAGAGGAAGAAGAGAATAGACTCTTATGAGTTATCCTCTGACCTCCACACATACATGGTGGCATGTGACTTCCAATAAATAAATAAATGTAAAAAAGTAAGATGAAAGAAAAAAACTAAAAAAATCAAAACAAAACAAAACACATCAAAAAAACCTGTCAGGAATATTTGCATTTATCTAGGACAATCATCCTCTATTATCCAATAAGGAGAGGTCCTGGGACCTGTGTAGATACCAAAATCCAAAATTACTCAGTCTATCTTAAATAAAATGTCAAATTATTTGCACATAACCTGATATACTTTAAATATATCTATATTGCGTAAAAATAAGTAACACAATGTAAATAGTATATAAATATTTGGTATATTGTATTGCTTGGGAAATGATGTCATGCAAGAAAAGATAGTATATAAATAGTACACATATACCAATGAATATCTACCTACAATGAACTCACTTGAAGGTGGCTGATCTCATTGGTGAATATAGAACTCATCTTAAATAGGGACAAGCAATTTATAACTAAGGTGAGGCATGGTTGGAAAATTCATGACAAGTTTGTTCTATTTCATATTGTTAAATACTTGGGTCCACATATCTCCAAGTCAGGTATACAAGATGAGGACATAGGCATTTGTATTTGAAGTCCATAAAAATCAATAATGGAAGCAAATATATTCCTCTGTAGAAATATTTCCACCTGCTAGACAGAAATAGACACATGCAGAGTGTGGTAGACCCATGAAGACACGGAAAGACATTACATGAGATTGTAAAAAGAATTGAGATCAATGGTATTTCTCCTATTTTGAATAAAGAATTAATGGTGGTCTTCAAAAATCTCCAAATGACTTAATGAAAATTAAATTGTAGTTTAATAAAAGAAAACAAGAAAGTTTAAAAACTGAAAGAAAGAGAAGGGAAAAGAAACAGAAATCAGTGGAAAGACAGTAGCTAATTTTCATACAGTTTTCTGCCTATAGGATGCTGCTTTTAATATTTTAGACATGCAATCATGTTCAGTGAGCAAAGACTCAGGCATAGGTATCTTCCTCTAAAAAAGAAAGGTGCATCTTCCCACTCTTTAATCTTGACAGGAAGTGCATGCTCACAAGGTACTTCCCTCCAAGCGAGGTGCTGCACCTGCTCTTTCAAAAGCATGAGACTTAGTATCCATGGCAACATTTCAGTCAGATGTAGGTAATGCCATTTTGCAGATTCACAAGCTAACCTTCAAAAACAGTAAATTTGTGAGTTTAGTGTTCTCTGATTTATTCATATGGATGAACAATCATCTCTTCTACACAGCTTTCCATCAAAACACTTTTGATTTTGCTTATTGAAGAACTTTCTCTTTCTTCTTTACTCTTTTGGTTGGATCCAGTCGAACTTCTTGCACAGATGGTGTTTGATCTGTCATGTAGGTGCATTGCCTGTATAAATCTTCAGAGAATCACATAAATCCATGAGGTTGGTTCCACTATAAACCTCAATCAACAAATGCAGAAACAGAGGCACAGAGGAGCAATGTTCATGCCTATTAATAAATGGCAGAGATGAAAATTAAACAAGACGGAGCCTTCATTCTTACCTCTGTGGTCCAGAAACAATGTCACTCTTCTTGTGGGTTTCATTGTACATAGTAAGTACTAAAATGCCCTGTGACTTCTAAAGGTGCTCCTTAAGTTGCTATTCTTATTTATAAATGACAAAATTGAATGGTGTGGATTTGTTCCTTCAGGGCTATAAAACTCCTGATGAAATGTACCTTGTAACTACCGATTTGATTCGTCTACTGTTGAAAACTGATTTTTATACAAGATATTCTGATTATGGTTCCCCTCTGCCAACCCTCTCCAAGATTCTCTCCACATTCCTACCCATCTAAATCTGCATGCTTTCTTTCTCTCTCTCATTAGAATACAAACAAGCTTCTAAAAATAATAAAATGACATAGAAATAAACAAAAAAGAGCAGGACAGAAAAAGAGCCAAAGATAAAGCACAAGAAACACAAGCAGACATTGACACAACACACATACACACACACACACACACACACACACACACACACATACACACACACACACACATTAGCACACACAGAAATCCCACAAAAAAAAAAATTGAAAACCGTAGTACATAAGCAAAATTTCTGTAAGGTTAAAAAAAATGAGCAAAGCATTGCAAAATAAATTCTCCAAAATTATCATTGAGTTCATTTATGTTGGCTATCTGCTGTTGGGCATGTAGCCTGCCCTTAAGTGTGGTTTGTATACCCATCAAGACTCTGATGACAAAACCTAAGTATTTTACCAAATTACCAAATGAATGGATGGAGCTAGAAAAAAAAATCATCCTTAGTGGATTAACCTAGTGGTATTTGCTTATGTATGATGCTAGCTGTTAAGTCTTCAAAAAGCTGGCTGAAATCCATAGAACCACAGAGGTTGGGTATAGAGTAAGAGACTAAGGGGGAAGGAAAGGATCTTCCTAGGAATGAGAAATAGAATAAATATTTCTAGAAGGGAAAGTGTGGGGGTGTGAGGGACTGAAATGGGATAATCAAATAGGTAGTGGGAACGAAAAGAGGAAATACAGGGAGGGGCAGCTAAAACTGAAGGTCATTTGAGGTGTCATATGAAAGCCTAATAAAGTAGAAGCTTCTTAAATATACATATATGAAAAAATGTAAATGGAGTCACCAAATAACAGGAGAGACAAAGTCCTGACTAGTCATCTCTTGACACCAATTGAAACCACCAGGAATGGGTTATATCTAATTGAGTTGTTGGACAAAGGGGCCCCCTTTAGAGCTGCCCCTCCCCCAAAAATCCAGGCTATTGGACAAAAACTCTCCAAAAACTGATGGCAAAGCCCTATTGCTGAAGACAACACCCATATAGCTCACTGAATGTGGAGAAATTGAGCTAGTAGTGCTTATGTAGAGTCCTGCTTACTTACCCCTACTTATTACATGGTACTGAAATGTATTCTGAATGCTTTACTAGAGGAGAAAGGTAAACACCAACTCAGCTACACAACCTTCCACCTACCATAGTGTCTTGTCTGAAAAATATGTTTGTGCAACTTTGGCACAAAAGTTGTGAGAGTAACCGACCACTATCTGATTAGATTTAAGGCTATATCCATGAGATGGAATCCATACCAACATTGCCAAGAATCTCAGATTAGAGAGCCAATGGACCTAGATTAAAACCAAATAGTATTATTCTTCTAGAGAAATGTAGCATTAAAATTACTCCTGATGACATTCTCTTCTACTAATAGGTCAGTGTCCTGCTCAGTCATCATCATAGAGCCTTCCTCCCACAGTAGATGGGAACAAATGCAGAGACACGTAGCCAGAAAATATGCATCCTACCATCAGTAGAGAATAATTTTAAATCAGGAAATCCACCAACAATATTTGGTAAACACCAATATAAGTTATGCTTGTAGATTATTCTAATCATAGTTAAATGAATTATGATTTCATAGATATTTCTCAAGTTTTATGGTGCTATCCTTCTTGAATTGTCATTGTTGATTCATTTAACACTGAAACTTGACCTTTAATTGTAATCAGGATGGATTGGGATTATTCATTCAACAACCTACTCATACTTGTTTTGACAAAGTTATAAGGAAGTGGTAGGTGCTTTTGAACACATCACCAGGGTCTTTCCCTGTGAGGCATATTTCACTTGTGCTTCTGTTCAGTCCTCCCTACTTGAGGGAGCACTGCATCTGTACCTGCCTTATATGGTATTGGTTGATACTTAGAGTATCTGGCGACATGGCAAATCTTACTGTAGTGTAGAGGACTGAAAGCCATATGAACCTGTGTTTGGGAAGCATTTTCTTGTACTGCTCTTCTCCAGCTCATATTCTGTTATTCATATGCAAATTGTTTAAGAATGGTAAGAATTGAAAATATCCTGTCCCTTGGGAACAAACTGTCTGATGCATACAATATTGGTACCAGAGATGTGCTTTGTTGAATGGCAGAGTGAAGGTACCACACATCTCAGTTTAATTCTAAGTTCAGAAAATGTCGAGTGATGGAGAAATTAGGTTAGGTAAGGACATCTGTTGTCTAAGTAGGAGGTCTTAATTTACCATGCATGATATAAAAAAAATTTACAAATTTTAAAATGTTAAAAGAGGAGGAAATGTGACTATATTCATTTCATCATTGCATTAAATTATTACTCTACATTTCATAAACTTTTACAATTAAATAATCGGATACATACAATTAGAAATTAAGTGATTAGAGTCTGTCAGTTCTCTTTTGAAATAGATAACACCAATTCAAGAAGTAAATTGTGCTTAGAAGAAAGATAGGAATGGAAAATGGAAAAGAAAACGTAAGAATTAGAGACTTAAATTAAACTGATTTCTTATCATTCTCTCTACACATAATTCTTACACTACACAGAATGAAAATAAATTGGTGAAGACATATGTTGATATAATGATTTAATATAGTATGTACAGATTTTAAGTTTATGTGATGTAGAATTAAAAATTATCAACTGACATTTTAATAGTCCATTAGAAAATAAAAAGAATAGAATGGAAAAATACCATAAAAAGTTGTCAAAAAATTTAAATTCTAGTTTGACTAAAATAGACAGAAACCAACACCCCCAGAAAAAACTTTTCACAGTATTCACAAGCACTGAAATTTGCCAGGCTCTCATTGTTCTGCCAATTGTGTGCTACCAGTGGTTTTAATTATTTAGTCTACAATGTGTGTGTGTGTGTGTGTGTGTGTGTGTGTGTGTGTGTTTCTGTGAACAAACGAGTGGACATTCATGGATGACTTCCCAAGGTGGTCACTAAATCAACCGCATCAGATCATTCTTAATTCCTAGTGCTGATTGTTCAGAGTCATGATTATTCAGAACAGAGATCATCATTAGATACTATCCAGCTTTAGAAAGCGGAAAAGTCTGAGTATTGTTATCCACAATTTCTCACTAGTCAATGGCTGCTTCTTACGTTTCTTGGAAAATATCAATCCTGTAAGGAAGTAGAATGATATTTTTCTTCCCTCTCACATAATTATAACAATATTAAAATGATGGTAAAATTCAAGTATTATATCAAAGCATCTACTGTACAGTAGATGGTGAAATTAAAGAATAAAAGATACTGGAAAATTTTGAAATGATGTAGTTTTTGACCTCTTGCAGTTACATATTTTACATGAAACAGAGGAACAAAGATAGGAGGTATTCAGTTCTTAAAGGAGTCCTAATACATGGAAATCTGGCTAAAAATTATATGGTTCAATTTTTTCAGCAATATTTAGTCTCTCTCATGAAAGGAAATTTAATATAATTCTAAAATAAGGAAAAACATAGGCAAGGGTGGGAGTCACTTATTTATTAGACAAGTGATAGCCACATTTCAAGATGACAGAGTTTGCTTTTAAATACAAATGTGAATGCTAAGTGCTGTGTCAGTAACTCTTAGCTGGGATCCTTGGACAAGAAATGCTTCAAATTATTCCTGGATGTTTAGAAAATTTACATTGACTTAGCCTGTTGAATACTCTTACTCTCAAAATCAGAAATCTCAAGCCTTGTGAAATCTAAAACTATCTGGGTGTCAGGTCTTCCTCTGGACTTCCAGATGACCAATGTTAAGCTTACATTACACAACGGCTTGATGCAATTTTTATAATGTTTAAAGTGGCAAGACATTGGTAAGCGATGTACACAAAAAGAATTTAAAAATACCTATCTCTGGTAGTAGCTTCCATCATTTGTTTGCTTGCCATGGTAGCCACGAATACATTATCTATTAGATTAAATATTCTCATGTTCCAATAGTGTATGTATGTATGTATGTATATGTATATGTATATATATATATATATATATATATATATATGTATATATATATATATAGAGAGAGAGAGAGAGAGAGAGAGGACACAACAGCAATCATACTAAAAAATAATCTCAATAAATTTTCACTCTCTACATATGAACAAAGTATGGAGTACATGCAAAATCAGAGTTATTCCCCCCAAAGAAATATTTATTATGAAGTCACATATAACAATACATGTAAGTTAAATATATTCGTATTAAATCCACTGCCTGAAACATTAATTTTTAACTATATAGAGAACTTTATAGTATAGACACTGCTTAGAAAAATATTTTTAAAAGCTGTGAGAAGCTCAAGATAAAGGAATGAAAAGTGTGCAGAAACACCCATCTCACAAGAGTTATATACTTCCCACAGCTGACACCCTTGCTTTAATGATCTAATAGTGCTATCAAGGGTTGACCCCGAACAGCTACCATTGCAGAAGAAAAACATGAACTAATCTACAGCATCAAGAAAAAGGGAAACACCTGTTATGCTATTACAGCCAATTAAAAGAATTTAGTTCATTTCAATTTGATAAAGCTCTATTTTTAAAATAGAGTGTATTTAAAACTAAATGTAACTTCTCTAAAAATAATTACACTTTTAGAATTTATTGTCCCACAAGTTACATAATTAAAATCGTATCCATTTTTTCTGAAACTCCAATATAGAAAGCAAACGCTTTCAATAGAGTTTTAAAAGAGTCATCCAGCTTTGCTCTAGTCGATGATTAAGCAGAAGAGAGTAAAACAGCGAAGACGGCCCTCACGTCTATTTATAAGTAACTCACCTGGTTAGCAATCTGCCTAGCGAGAACATCCATCCTTGATCCCGACTCCGATATCATTTTAGCTGCATAGATGACATCAGAGGTATGCTTTAGTGGGCCTTTTCCCCTGAAAATAAGTGATACATATTAATTCTGATGGTTCCTATATAAATAAATACAATATAACTAATATATACATATTAATAGATACACATTTTATTTTGTTTATTCTCATTAATATTTATGTCTGCAGATACTAGAGAGGGCATTGGGTTCCCTGCACTGGCAGCCATAGGCCGCTGTTAGCCACCCCACATGAAATCGGGGATGCTTCCCTATTTCTTGTCTTCAGAAAAATAAATGGATGAAAGATTATCCAAGCAAGGGTAGCTGTCCCATCCACCTATAACTCCCTTTCTTTCACAGCCTCTACTGAACACCAGGACACTGACTCCTAAGTGCTGACCTTTACATTCCGATCCTTGTCCCTAGAAGACAATGAGCCCACAATGTGTGGTTCGCAAGAGAGATGATTCTGTGATGCGTTAGGAAAAGGGAAGGGCGGTAATGAGCAATGTGAGACTAGCAGTGAAATGGGAATGGCAAGGAGAAAGAGGTTTTGCTTAGGCAAGTCAGTATGAAGATGGATGGAGAGGAGAGATCTTTCTGCCCGTGAATGTAAGGGTAGAGACTAAAGTACAAAATATGACAGAGATATTTGAGAAAGTACATTTGGTTCCTCAGAAAACCTGGGTGGTAGTTGTTTTTTTTTTTTTTTTTTTTTTTTTTTTTTTGTCAACATGACACAAGCTAGGTTTATCTAGGAAGAGGGGATTTCAGTTGAAAAAAAATACCGCTATCAAAATGACCTCTAGGCAAGTCTATAGGGCATATTCTTAGATAGTGATTGGTAAGAGAGGGCCCGGCCCTCTATAGGTGATGCCAACCTTAAAAAAGTGATTTTGGCTTGTAGAAGAAAATAAACTGAGCAGGCTGTGGGAGCAGTTCAGTAAGAGAGGTTGCTCCATGGACTTTGCTCCTGTCTTCAGGCTCCTGACATGTTTGGATTCCTGCCTTGGCCTCCCTCATTGGTACACGGTGACTGCAAAGTGTAAACCGAATATCTCTTTCTCAACAGGTGGATTTTGATTGTAGTCTTTATCACAGAAATAAAAGAACCAAAACAATACAGAAGAATAGCTGTATACAGTGATTAAAAAAAAAAAAAGAGTGGATTCCTACAATGTAACCCAAGGCCCCTCCTACATTGTAAGCTGAACGCTAACCCTCTAAAATTGAATCAGAAAAAAAAATTATAATGGCAGTGCATGTGAGACAATGAAAATCTGGCTTCAGAAGTGGTTATCCCCAAGTGCCTGAACTGCTGACATCGGTTTCTTTGCAACTTTAAAAAAGAAATCAACATTAATTGTTACAATATTTGAATTGCTCTTATCAAATTTGCTTTATGCATCAGGGAGGACTGGAAGTTATGTACATGGTTACGTTAAAGTAAGGAGTTGCATTTCATTATCTCTATGCCTCTCCAGAGAAAGTTAAACTTAAATAAAGCTGTCTAAGCTCCCGAAAGACAATGCATCAATTTTCAAGGTCTTAAACAGTGGACAAAGGTTGTTTTTTCAGGAAGAGCAGCCAAGCCTCTTGCAGCTTAAACAATACACAAGGAGTTATATCTACAGAATGCATCTAACAGGCCCTTATCTGCAAAATAAGACATGTTCCTCCATGAAAACCCTGGGCTGATAAAGGAGAAATTACCTCTAGCTCCAAATATAAACCTTGCTATGTGACCATGATCTTAAAAGTCACAATAAGTATAGGTACCTTCAAGTAATGGTAATGCGTGATGACACACCACAATTACTCCCTGGTCCCCTCATTCTGAATTAGATGGACTGCCTGGCAAGCTTCTCTCTGAGTGCCAAGGAAAATACACATTTTACAAATGATTCCTTATCATGCCAACCTTCCACACCAAGCTATAATTACTGAAACTATGACAAATTTTTAACATTCTCAGCCTGAAACGTGCTATGTAATGAAGGCTTTCAAATTGCAGGATGCATTCAGAGCTTGTCTGTTCCTTCATCTTCATGAATCCTAGTGATTTCTTGTTAGCAAATTGTGCCTTAAGTCACAGAGTTAGAACTCAGAGAAAGAAACACAGGGGAAGAGTGGGGAGAGAGTGAAATACCTGGAAATATTTTAAAGAGAACAGAGGCCAGGAGTTTTTTTTAAATAAAAAGTGATCAAAATAATTATTTATAATCCAACATGGAAGGCATTTAGGAAGAGGATTTCCTAATGATGACCTAAGGTCGGCCATTCTTGCTTGTTTCCCTTCTACAACATATGTATTTAAAGAACACCTTGTTGTATACAATTCATCTGTCAAGAATTTTTAAAAAATGTGCTTGTTGTACAAATATGAAGATGTCAGTATGAGTCAGCAGAACCCATATAAAGCTAGACCTTACCAATCCAAGCATTCCTGTGGAGAAATGAGAATCTGATACAGAAGAATCACCAGACCCTCAGTATCAGCTACCAGGTAGCCAACATCACAGAACAATAGTGCTGTGGAAGTTTATTTTTAGTTATGTTTAATTAAAATGGTTAAATTGGTATTTTGTGTTACATTCAGATGATGGCTTTATGTAAATGACATTTAATTCCTCATTGTCTTGCACATGCTCACTGCTCTCTGGCAGAGCCATTTTAAGGGACAGGAAACACCTGAGTCAGGAAACTGTGTCAATAAAAACTCCTGAGATCAGATGATTGGGATTCCACTGTCCAGGATGGCACTTTCCATGACAAGAGTTCCCCTCTGCTGAAGTCTGGCAGAGTTTGCACCTATGAAAATGCTTCCTTGTCATTCTTGCTGAGCTGCCCCATAGGTGTACAAAAGGCTCACCAACATGGTAGGTAAAAAGCAAAGAAGGGCATGATAACACACTAGCTACATCCAACGTAAGACAAGGAAGAAGAGAAAGAAACTTCAAACTTCACAGAGTTCAGTAAAGTACACTTGGGGTCCTTCCCAGAGGGCAGAGATTAGGCAGTAGTGGAAACGAACACCAAACTGCCAGATGTTTGGGCCAGAGATTCTTCCCATTGGCCCAGGACCCCTTTCTGCGGAAACACAGCTTGGAGCCAAGAAACCACTGATTTAAACTGAGCAGTTTTTTTCCCCCTTGCAAACCAGACTCTATTGTAAAATCTGTAAAGTGTCTACTCAGGGTTGGCACAGAGAAGCTGTCTTTTCTAACATTATTATGTTCTTAACAGATCACATTTTTTACACAGAGGCTCCTTCTTTATTTCTCTTTGATTTAAATAAGATAGAAACTATGGGCTATCGAGTTCTACTCGTCAGGGTTCAGGTCTAATAAAAATAGTATCAAATCATTTTATCAGTTTTCAGAGAAGAATATCATTGGAATAATTTGGTAGTTTGTGTTATCAACTAAATACAAAACAGAAAGCACAATTATAGTTTTTACATTTTGCAGTTTCTATATCTTTGGCAATATTATTCATGTTTATCAGACCCAAACCTTGTCCTTCAGTTCTCATTCCTTTTGATGTTAATATGATCTTTACACATAATAAGAAAATCATGATAATATTTACTTTCCCATGACAATGAGGTATAATACTTATTTTATAAGTGTATAAAATTTTATGCAGATATAAAATTAGGTATTTTCCAGAATGTGAGAAGATGTCCCCACAAGATCCCATCTCCTCCATTCAAAGTTTCCCCAATTTCCATACACCTCTAGCATGATAACAACTTGCTCACACAGATCAGCATCAAAGAGTACTGTTTAAATTGATGGCCAAGAAAAATTGTATGTATGTATATATATGTGTGTGTGTGTGTGTGTATGTATATATACATATGTACAATTCATTTTATATATATATATATATATATACATATATATATATATCCTGGTATAATGTGATGGCTAAAACATACTGGAGATAGGACTGCTTTATCTGTCATTTCTTATCTGGTTTTACATCTGTTTTTAAGCTCCTAAATACTGTATCCAAACTTACACACTACTTGTGCTCTATTAGATGGGAAATTCTGTCCCAATGATTATTTACTAAATAACAAATAGAACATTCATCTGAGAGCCTACACTTTACAGCTGTTATATTTATTTCTGACAGCCAAAATTAGAGCAGAAATAAAGTAGAGTCAAAATGAATTTAGGACATTCATTTTGTTTACATCCTGTAACTACAGTACTTGGTAGTCAAGTATTTGACTTTACCAGACTTTACTGGTCTGAGCTTACTATCCAGTCATTAAGTTAATGACTATATTTATCACATGGGAAGGAACATAGAATTAAATGTTTTACATGTTTTTGAAAACATAACAACTCTTCATGACATACCAATTTTTCTCTACCATCTGGACAAAAATAATTTTTAAAGATTTACCTTTTCATATAAAATATTTTATTGCTATAATTCCATATGTATGTGTATCTAGTCTCTGTCTGTGTGCATCTGTGCATGCATGTGTGTGTGTGTGTGTGTGTGTGTGTGTGTGTGTGTGTCATGTGTGCAGTGCCAGAGCTGGAATTACAGGAGATTTTGCACTTCTCAAATAATATCAACTGAATTAACTATATTGGGTTACTTCCTTTTTTGTCTGCTGATGGTAATCCTCATTATAACCACAGCCTGAGTATTAATTAATACATCTGTTTACTAATAAAAAACATAAGCTATAGGCAGATGCAATCAGTGTTTGTTCATGCATTGTTGCTGTTCAAACTTATGTTGGTACTCATTCAGTGTTTATTTCCATTTATGGACAAACATTCCTGCAAGTATAAGTTCCTATTATTCATGATTCAGTTCTACAAGGGATTCCCAGAACATATATCCTTTCAAATCTGTATTACATCCCCCAAAATCATAATCACAATTGTCACGTAAGCAACCAAACACTGATAAAATGTAGGGTAGTAACCAAACCAAGCAGGATGTACTGCTCTTCCAATATTCAGAAATGAAACTTTAATGAGGCTGCTTTGTCTCTCTGGATGTTCCTTTCTCTTGTAAACAACCTTTTGAAAGTTTTGAAGACTATAAAATTCCTTGGAAAATGCACACACACACACACACACACACACACACATATCAAATATCAATCACCTAGAATAATCAATATTCTGAAAAAACTTTTGGATTCCAGTCTCATATATCTCATATTTATTATTCAATCTAACAATGAAAACAACATCAAAGTAGCCTCAAGCTTTCCCCTTACCCGTGTCGTTGCTAATGAGTTATTTGAGAACCCTGAGGTCTCTTAGGACTTAGAACTCCATTTTTTAATGTGTCAAGTTCCTCTGGATCTGTTGCAACCAGATATCCAACATCTGAAAAGCAAGAGGTCAGAGGATCTCAGAGGAGAATGTAATGTCAGGAAAAGAACCCTTTCATCCATGTTCCCAAATACAGCATCTTGCAGTTCTATAGGAAGTTGGAAAATACTTCCAATTGGTCCCATGAAAAGGGGGACGGCTGGCATTGCCTCCACATAAATTCCTAAGGATCATGAAATTCTATAAATATTTTTCCAGTTTAGCACAACAACAACAACAAAACAACAACAACAACAACAACAACAACAAGAAAAAAAAATTTGAAATTTTGGATATCATTAGTAGACAGAAGAAAACAATAACCTAAAAAAAAAACCCAAAAAAATATGGCCTTTCAGCCACTATAGCCGAAACTGTAGACATATGTTCTGCCTGGGCACAAGGCCAATTCTATGCCTTATTTTGTAATTGCAATAATAGACAGAGACAATCAATTATTAAGAATAGGAATTACAAAGGTTCTTCTTTGTGTATGATAATGATAGTTTTTCTTGCTCAACATTGCATTTGTTTATGAAGCAGAGACCGTGCTTACTTCAGAAGAACTGACATCTATCTGAGTGAATAGTTAATCTAATGTCACTGCCAATGTTTTGTTATTGGTGTGTGGTGGGGGAGAGAATGTGGATAAGTTGTAGAGAATCCATTACTAAAATCCACAAACAAGTTTATATAAAACTGAGACTCAAATCCTTTTTTCCACTTCACTACATTCAATTTCCCAATTTCCCCTTCACCTATTTTTGTTATATCAAATTCTAGACAAAATGTGGGGTCAAGAATTTGATAGTATAGAAAAACAACACAAATAAATGGAAATAACTAAATTCTTATGGTAAGGGAAAAAAGTAGAATTAATAGGAAGGAATTTTTTAACAATGTTTATTTATTTTTAAATTGTGACTTTAGCAGAAGCCATGCTGATATATGGGTAAGTGGTTTCTTTTTTTAGACAAAACAAATTTCTCTACATTTTCCTGCAAAAATTATTTTTTGATAAATTTGTACTGGAAATACTTTCAATTACAAACTTTACACTGTGGTTATCATGTTCTAGATATGTCGCATGGCTTCAGATTTTGCTCAGTTTCCACACACAGTACTGCTAGGTAGAGCTGTGGAGGATTTGCTGGCACCAATTTATTAATTATTCATTTTATTCGTATTTTAGGTACTTTTGTAACCATGTACTCCACATGTTCTACTGTTGAAAAATGCACGTTCTGTTCCCTAAGTCCATTATATGTGACTGCTGAACAAAGAATCAGGTCTTAGAAACTAGCTAAATATTCCTTCACTTTTCTCCAAAGGATATAAGATCAAGTAACTTTAAACTGAGTGACAAGGTGAACAAGTCATTAGTACTTTGAGACACGGTACAAGGTATTCTCAACATGTGTCTTCAAGCACCAGAACCCCACTGAAAGTCTTGGTGGAAAGTTTCAGGTATTATGAAGGAAAACCCAAGAGAGAGGTTACCAGTTGTTGTCAGAGGGGAGTCTTCTTAATGTTACATTCTCCATCTATGAGTGCCAATGTGAAGCCTGGTGGAATAAGTAAACTCTAACTGGATCAAGTGTTTCTACAACAGCAATTCAATATTTTATTTTTCTTCTTTATTTTCCTCCATGTTTGGATTGGTCTACAAGTAGACATATCTAAAGGAAAAAGTCACAATTGTGACCCAATTGACTTCTCATTCATAGAACAATTGACCTTAGTTTTGGGGATCCAAGACTGACCAGTGAAGTATATTTTAGAGGATAATTGAGGAATACAGCATTAACTGTGGCTCTTAACACTGATAATGATGGTGGTCACTTGGCCTGTTCCGGTGTTGCCGTTTTAAAAGACATACTGGAGTAGGTACTTGGTGTGCTGCATACGGTCAGAACAGATATAGTCAGAACAGCACACAGTCAGAACAGCATACGGTCAGAACATCCCCTACTTTACACAGGTGCCTTCCCTTTTGCTATCAGCTGTTCTTCTCCACAATGTACTACATTTCTATTGCTTCTGAATCAACTAACAACTGAAGTAGGGCAACCTAGGGCCCTTAAAACAACACAGACTTATTACTGTATATTTCCAGAATCCAAAATAAAATTCATTGTACCAAAGTTTAAGTTTCAGAAGGACTCATCTTTCCCAGAAGCTCTGCACCCTCTACCTTCAGTCAGAGTCTAGCAGGCAGCTTAGAGACCTCAGCTTGTGGTTCTTCTAAGTTCAGGGCAGGTCATTATAGCATTTGCCCTTTTGTTAAATTATGGCCTGCTCTGATCTCTTCTTTTCCTACTCTCTTTCGCAGATAGCCATACAATATGGAACCACTCAGATAATTATTTAATCTCAAAAAACCTTAGTATAATCCCATCTGCAAAGGACTCTATATGAGATGATAGTAACTAGTTCTAGAAATCAGGCAGTGGTAGTCTTGGTGGTCATCATTAAACCTGCCATTGTCCTCAAGATTTATCACCAAGGAGTCAAAGTCACATTCTATAACAAAGCCATTCATTTCTAAGATTACATAAAATTAGCTATACAATGGGCTTCTAGAAGGTGTTTCTTTTAGGGCGTATTCTTTTCTAACTTGACCTGTATTCTTCCCAATGTTAGTGAAAGGTTCTTCCAGTTTTAAACCAATTCCTAGCTATCGACTTATTGTCTTTTTCTTGGGGTTCACAGAAATGCAGGTGATCTGGGGAGGGGCTTTGGAGACATGGGAAAATCTTAATTATCTAGGGACATGCTGTGCATGTTTGGTGCTCTTTTTCCTGATACACTACCTTAAATGTAACATGCATATCTATTGACTTGGTACTGCTCATGATTCACAGATTCCGTCAAATTATAGCACTGTCGTATCACAAGGAAGAGTGCATTTGAGGAGGAAATAGAGAAAAACCTTCAGGTGATTATTGCATGTGCTCATTTGCTCTTCAAGACTCATGGGAGGTGAAAGAGTCTTTCCATAACCCATTCTGAAATGATACTCACTGCACACTTGAAGGGCTCACTCAGAAATAATGTTATAGTTAGAAACGCTTAAAAATGTACCTTGAAACAGTTGGTTACTAAAACTAAAATATGGAGCAGAATGGCTTCTCAGTGGTGATTCCTCAGTCCAGTGAGTGGTGGGAATTAAAAAGGGAAATCTGTACTTTCCCCAATACACAGAGAAGACACCCTGCCATTTCCTTCAAAGGACTATAAGTCATTATTCATGGACATCCTTTCAGATAATGGGAAACCTGTACTTGGCTCTAACAGTTGAAAACAGGTCTTTTCTCACCTCTGAGTGTACACATTAATCAAAGCCAGTGTACTGTAAATACAATCACCCACTCTGACTGGGGAGTCCCTCTTTTTTTCTCGTGACAGTGGACTTGGCATTAATCATGTACAAAATCTCTTATGGAGTCTGGGTGTTTTTTCCAACGTCACTTAAACTATTGTGATACACAGGCTAATCCTTGTCTTTTAATATCAGACCACATTTTATGGTCTCTGAAAATAATCATTTTTCAGTTTAAAAAATAGTGTAAGTGAATCATTACTGTATAGCCTCTGACCTTCTCAAAGCATACCAGCTCATTTCTAAGTCTAATCACAACATGGTGTTTTGCTGAGGTTGAGATGAAGAAACAAAGAGGCGAGGGACCACTGGCTTAGTGAAGATCTACTACGATGAACAGAGGGCTACAGGTTTGGTTCAAGAGTCTGATGTGCTTCTGGTCCCACTCTTCCGTGGAGGGATCAGAATCCACCAGCTGATCTTCAGCATGCCCTCCACTTTATCTCTAATCTATTAGCCACAGTGACAGCTTATTAAATTTTAGCACACTGTATGTACACTGCTAGAAAATGACTTATTAAGATTGAGTAAGACTTCAGGCACACTGTTTTATAAAGCTACTTTTCATGGGTCTGTGTTATTACTGCAGCATTCAAGAGATTTACATACTTTATTGAACTATTATAAGGTGACTCAAAGTCAGTTTTAAAGGGTATATAATTCATTGGTGTGTATGTGTGTGCACATGTGTGCATGTGTAACTGTCAACATTGGGTGTCTTCTTTAGTCATTCTCCACCTGAGTTTTTGAGAGAAGGTGTCTGACTGAATTCCAAAACCTCAGTTTGGTTAAGCTGGCTGTTTAGTAAATCTTAACTATCAAAGAATCTTTTCTCTTCCCAACCTAGCATGTGGATAACAGTTATATGCATAGGGATTGAATTCTGGTCCACATATGTGCATGACAAGTCATCTCCCCAGCTCTTAAAGGTGATGATTTAAAGGTTGAAACGATTACTCCAATGCCTTATTATATTTTTATTATAATATGTTGACTTAAGCCTTTTATCAAGTTCAATGCCTAGATATTTATCTGATGCAACATAAGACAACATACATTTTGAGGGGGTGAACCTTATTGATGGTATTCAAAAGAGTAAGTCTCCCTAAGTCCTCCCTTTCCTTCGGGGATCTTAGATGGAAACTATGAGGGGAGATGTTCAATGTTGGGATTGAGTTGGGACAGGGACTCCTCAGCAACAAAGGGCCTCTCTCTTCCTTTCATGTTCTTGCTGGGGTGGGTGGACCAGAGTCTATTACTTCTTGGAGGCCATGTAGGCCATGAGATCACCACCCTTTTGCTGTAGACATATTTGTTGTCATACCAGGAAATGAGCTTTACAAAGTTGTCACTGAGAGCAATTTCAGCGTTAGTATCAAAGGTAAAGGACCAGGCATTGATGCTAACATCTCATGAGGCAACCTAGTTTTCAGTATTGCCCAGAAAGCCCTCCAGTATCTGCTTCACCACTTTTTGATGTCATCATATTTGGCAGCTTTCTCCAGGCAGCATGTCAGATGCATGATGGACACATTGAAGATAGGAATTAAGGCCATGCCAGTGAGCTTCCTAGTATGACCTTACCCACAGCCTTAGCGGCACCAGTGGATGCAGAGTTAAAGTTCTGGGCATCCCCACATCCATCATTCCACTTTCTGCTCTTCCAGGTTCCAGACACATTTTTGTCTTCCCATGAAGTGCCAGCCTCAACCCTGAGACACACCGGTGAAGGTCAGAGTAAACAGATTTTGCTATATTGGGCAGTGTTACCAGGGCTTCCTTCAACTCTGGCAAAGCAAGTTGACCCTGTCATCGACCTCAACTACATGGTCTACATATTCTACTATGACTTTACTGACAAGCGAACATTCAAAAGTCAGTTGAGATAATTACCCTTATCTGTTGCCGGGAACTGTTTTTCCATGTCCAGGAGTTCTGCTTTTAAAGTGTCACAAAGCATCAATCTCAGTAAAGCGGGATCATTTAGAAGAAACCAACAGGAAATGTTAGGAATGATACTCTAAGTAAAATAGCTATCCCTTTGACTTTATCAGAGGAAAATTCATAGAGCTTGTATCAGTGGCTTACTTTGATACTAAAATACTCCTCAATTCCAGTGGGAGAAGATGACATTTTTCCTGAAATCTGAAATCACTAGGACCTCAGTAGTACTGTGCTCAGCTCCAAAATTTTCTTATGCTAGCAGCCTATAATCCAACATACTCCTTTTTCCCAGTGAAGGTTTTTGTTCCAGAAGTGCAAAACATTCTTGATTTTAGCCAAGCTGCTCTCCTGAGACCTTCAATTAGTCTATTCTCTCCAGGAAAGAGTAAATTGCACATGCTTGATCTTTATATTCCACATGTGTATCCTATCTTACTGATGACCTCAGTATATTATAAAACATATACATCAATTACAAAGGGATCAAGTAAGCTGGGCATAATGGCTCATGCCTTTAATGTCAGCACTCTGGAGACAGGGGCAGGAAGGTGTGTTCAAGGCCAGCCAAGGCTACAAAGTGGGACCCTGTCTCAAGAAAACCAACAAACCAATCAACCAACCTACCTACCACCCAAACAAACAAAACAATCCCAAAACAAACAAATGAAGGAATCAAGTAAAAATGAAAAATATTTTAAAATATCTCACTAATGACAACATCTGTAAACACCCTCAATATTCCCTTAGAGGAAATACAAAGTTTGTATTAAGGATGAAGTCCTTATTTTAAGCTGTCTTCTTGGCAGTAGATTTCAATGATCTGTTTCTTGCCAGTTTATTAAATTGTTGTCAATTCAGTTTGTGACTGAATGCCATCTACTCCTAGAAATACAGAAGCTATCAATATTGAAATCATTACTTGGACTTTCAATTATCCTCAACCCATAGTTTTGTCCCTAAAAAAAAAAAAATTAAAAATTGGTCCCATTTAAGAAGGGCTGTGAGCAAATACTCGTTAGAAACAATGTAAGGATAAAAGAATGATCGACTCAGGATTTCAGGGTTCAGCCCATGGTTGCCTGGCCCTATGCACTCAGGCAAAACATAATAGAGACTGGAGTGTGTGGCAGAAGAGAGTCTCTACCTCTTGGAGAAGATAGCAGAGAAGAGGGTTGTCAGAACTCAGCTGGATTTCCCCTTTGCCTTTTTCTTCAGTCTATGGAATGCTGCAACTATCATCAACTAATCCTCTCTGGAACCCTCACAGTCTTTGAGATGATGCTAAACCCACCCAGTTAACAATGAATAAGCATAGCCACTAGTTTATTCAAAACGAGATATTACTTATGAATCCATTCAGCTACAAGAGCTATAAAATACTTATCAATCTCAATTATAAATCAAAGCCTGATAAGAGCATAAATCATGGTTTAGATAATGAAGACAAATCAGCTTTTTAATATTTTCATTTTCCAGAACAACTCAGTATATCTCTATTTTGGAAACTAATATTTTTAAACCATAGCTGAATGGTTTGTTTTTTAGATCTTTCCTTTTACCCAAAGCAGAGAAAATAATATGTCATTTTTCTGAAGAGTCGTGACAGTCTGTCTGTGTATCAGTCTATAGTTACCACTCTCTACTTGAGAGTTACATACAAATACCTCTTAACTTGAATAAGACCCAAGATTGTTAGGTGGATGTCTCTTGGATTTATTTGAAAGCCAAGAAAACAGAGATGAGACTAAGCGTTGACTTCTATACCAAAGTTCTTCCAAAAATATTTGTTTCAGGGGACAAATTAATTTATTCCTATACCCAAGCTGGAAATAAACTTTATGGTTGGGACTTTTATTGTGTATCTTTGGTTCTTTTAAGCATTGTCGAAGAAAGGATAATTAGAATGCATCCATGAGAAGTGGAAGAAATCAGAAACAATGTGTTCTTTCTTTTGAAGGTTCATGCAAAAGGTCAAATTTTCAAAGGATAATCATCTGTGAATAACTAAAATTACACAACAGATGAATATCCTAAAAATGCTTTTATTCTAATTTTTAATATGCATGAACTCTCAACATTATAATCATCTATAATATATCATGAGTCTCCAATTCTAAATGAGTTCCAGATAGAGACTATGAGTGATCATAAGGACATGTTTTTATTGCTCCTCATTTTAGATGCTGGCAGGAAGTGTTACATAAGGCACAAAACAACCAAAAGCAGTTATTCCTGTAAGCGCAGATGCTAGAAATCATTTTAGGTGCTTTTGAGAATGGAAAAGAACTAAGGCGCATGGAGAATCCAAACCGAAACCCAGAAAACCTTGTCACAGATATTGCCAATAATAATAGAATTCATAATGAGAATTAACTGAAAAAAGAATAAGTAATTCTTTAACTATAGCCGTTTTTTCCAAGAAATATGGCAGATACTTGACAGGTAGGAAATGGCAGATTCCTCTGTGCTGAATTCTTCATTCTTTAGGCCAGCTTGTTCCCCACACATCATGTCTCCAAAGGACTATCAAATGAGAGTATTGATTTAATTTTCTTTTCAAGTGTCATGTTCACCTTGCTATGCAATGTAAATGATAACTTGGTGTGGGCAAAGTGTTCTGGGTAGAAGTACAGAGAATTGAACAAAAATACAAGCAGCAAAGGCAGGTGTGTCTCTGACCATTCTGTGATACACGGGTCTGTACTCTACTAACTGGAGATGTCTCCCTTAGAATTTGACTCTTAGAAATTAGGCTTCATATTGAACATCTGAGAGGAGATGTTTCCTTAAAACCCAAGCACATGTTCTCTTTGTACTTCTTTTATTACATATGGATAGGTGACTCTTGCTTTGTCTTGGATCTGGGCTCATTCATTGCCTTGGAGTGGCAGATGTTAGCTAATCCTATTTTGGACAAATCATATCATCTTGCCCTACCTCTGAGATCATTTGGTCCATGGCTTTGAATGCATAAAGCTTCAGTTTAGGGCTCTAATGATCTTTGGCCATGCCTGTGCTATTCTCAAATCCCTCCAAGATTCAACTATTTTCTCCCGTGCTGCTTCTCTTTCTGCCTCCTTCCTGGACACAAACTCCATCTGCAGCAACTCTCCATATATATTTTTTTCTCTCTCTCTTCTTTTTTTTCCCCTCTCCTGGGCTGTCCTCAAAGTCACCATTTTCCTATTGGTATCTGTCATTACACTGTGCCTCTCTCTCATCTTGATTCGTTCTCTTTATACTTTATTTCTTTACCTATTATTTTCTAACTCCACACCTCACTGAGTAATAAAATAGAGACACATCTTTTTTTGTGAATAAAGAAATTATTGACCCTAAATCTCAGAGAAGTTTTACTCTTATGCACAATGGCAAGTTTTCATTAACCACATATTACAAACTAAGGAACTATTTTTCCATGAACTATCTGGTGGTTGATTTTCATGGCAAGTATTAAGCACAGGGGTAGTAGTGCTTGTGAACTCCAGTTCCAACAAATATACACAAACTCACAGCGTCTTTTCTTCTACAATTCAGGTCTTATGGATTGAACTCAGGTCTCTGGGATGGCAGCAGGTATCTATGCCTTCTGTGCCATCTCTTCAGCCCACATATCCCTTTCATCAAAACTACTTATTTTTATAAGTTACACATACGAGTGCCAACTGAAATTATGAGTACTAGTTGTGAGCTTTTGTGCATTTTAAAGCAGAAAATTCTAAACAACATAACCATGCCTGAGTGTGTACTTCACATTCTCAAAAGAGATAATATACTCTAGTGTTTTGCTACGGTAACAGTAATAGGTAATTACAAGTGTTTTCGTTATAGCTTTGTTTCAGTGAAAGCCTTCTTGTAACTTTAAATAAAAGGCCATTAAATTTGAATAGGATAAATAAGCCGCTGTAGTTAGTAAAACAAATGAGATAACAACCATTAGCTTTAATTTAAATCCCATATTGTAGATGACTATGTCCAGAATTTTTAAATTCATATTTTGTATTAGCTATGTCCTCACAGCATCTGTTATGGTATTGTGACAGGTGTTTATTAATATGGATGCCTAATCACATCTCTTGGTTGCTAATAGCTTGGCAGTTGAACAGCTAAATATTGTCAAAATTCTTGATTATACATTGAAAACTGTGGATAATTGATTCAAAGCTGTTTTCCTTGACTGAATTAAAAAAAATCAAGCCCCATATCCAGTATGTTTTCCTTTAGAATGTCAATATTCTTTCAACATCTCTAAAATAATCCAGTAACGAATACTTGTGAAGGAAACCAAAAGGCCTTCATTAGGGAGAATATTTTCTTAAGCCAAATTTCTTTTGAATCTTCATTTTATGAATAATATTGAAACTTATTTATGTCATTCATTGGGGTTGATGGTTAGAAAAGAAAGTATCGAAATAAGATAGTTTTTTTTTCTTACACCACACACACATACATATAAGAAAGCTCAAAATTTTAAATTTTCTCAAAATTATTATATATATTCTGAAAGCTAGACGCCACAAGGAACTATTGGATGGTTCTCAGCTCTTTTTCTGAGCAGCTTCAATAGACTGCATTTATAACCTAGCTTATCAGTTATAAATTCCCTGTGATTCTATGATGGCTTCGAAGAAACTCAAGAAAATTTTTGTAGTCATCATATTAAATAGAAACTTCTTTGAATTTTAAAGAACTAATTATTTTAGATCTCTGAAGGGTCTCATTTGCAGTTTATTTCTCCCATTCTATGATTATGCTTGCTTCTTAGGGAAGCAATTCAATATTTGGACGTGAGTTGTGAGTTTCTTAAATGCCTTTAAAACAATGAGTACATTGTCTACATTAACCAATATGATTTAGATTAAACATAGGTAGCTACCAAACACTGGAATGAGTTTTGTATAATCAAGATATTGAGTTTTTTCTACTATTTAACTTACACTTAAACATGAATACTAAAATTTAAGTAAGGGTTACTGAAAGAACTCACATGTCTAATTTGTGATGTGTGACTTTCTGATTAAGTAAAATTTGTTTTTGTCTGTTCTGAGTAATGCTAAATGACTTGCATAAGCATTTTCTCTATTCCTTGACTTTAGCTAGGTGCAGCTAAACAATAGCAAAACTAATAGGCTAGTTAGCTTTCTCAGCATTATTCGCAATAGTAGAAATGGATTCACAACAGAACTGCGTATAACTCTTTTGACTGTTAGCAGTTTCGGTATCATTTTTCATTTGGCTTTGAACAAGAATGATGAACTATACCATTCAAACCAAACTCAGGCTCAGTACAGAACACATACTAGTCCCCCATAAAAAATGTGTGCAAATCCTTCATCTAGGGAATTGGTTGTATTATAAATGCAATGATAAATTATTTCTAATAAATGTTACTTATCTAAATTCAGGTATCATATATAATACAACACTTATAATGTTTGTATGCCAACATGCCATAGCATATGTGGCAATTGCAAGTGAAACACTAAAAGCCCATGCTTAGTCACCAATACATGAAATGAAATATTTAACAATTAAGTAGATGTTGAGCAAATTATAAAAATTGGACGCAAAACCATCAATTCAACTTTTTAAAAAATATTAAGCAAAAGTCTGATCTAATTTGACTCCAAGTCTTGGTAATCAGAGACTATCATAGCTAAAGTTGAATATTAAAAGTTTCTTTCTAAACTAGGTCTCAGCAGAGGCCTGTAATCTTAGCCTTTCAGGAAGCTGAGATGAGGGGATTAAAAATTTGAGGTGTGACTGAATTGCAAAGTAAGTTCAAGGTCAGCGTGGGCAACTATGCAAGACTTTCTGTCAAAATAAATTAAAGAGAAGGTGCATTCTAAACCCATTTTCAGTACGACACCCACAGAAGCTCAGGGATTTCAGAGGACACAGAAATTACCAGTTAAGCCATGAATATTCATTGAGATATTTCTACTGATGGTAACATTCTGGTCTATATATCAGGGAGAGTTTGAGAAGCATTGCGTCTCAGGACCTGAGCTTTCAAACTTTGTGGCCACAGTGCCTATGCTATCTAAATCACATATACTCAGCTCATTCTAACAGGGAAAGGAGGTCTCTCAAATTAGTTTCCATCTTTCAGTTGCTGATGGTTTCTTCCATCAACTGATATAAAAAGTAAACAGAGCATGTTGCACAGCATGGAAACAGTGGGAGAAAAGCTCCATCTATCCCAGAGGATGGAATTTCTGAGTCCTTAGACTTGTACTATAGGTTTGGCTTCTTTACAGGAATTTTGCCCTGGTCTCGACTTTCACGGTAGAAATTGCTCCATTATATTTTAACTATTTATACAATAAGTCTGATTCCATGAGTATTTTATAAAGGACTGTACTGTTTATTAGGAAACATCCTTAAATTACAATTTCACTTCATTCTTTAAAAAATACTGTCTGAATTCAGTAGAATGAGTCCTACTTTTTTCCTTTTTTGGAGAAGAAATGTGTCATTAAACAGATACACTTCAATTCTCACCTGACTTAAGTATTAGTATGCCTGGAGAAAAACTACAAAGCATCATATTCATAGGATGAACCCTCATAGGAGTTTCTGAGTTCTGCTGAAGCCAGTGGTGATCACTCGGATCAGTGCTTAATCAGTGACACATTCATTTCAAGCTCCACCTATGTAGAGCTTCCAACAGCAAAAAGAATAATGTGCCTTATAATCCTAAAAGTAAAAAATAACATCTCACAAAGGCTTTTGTTTTCTCTCTTCTATAGAATAACAGTACAGAAATGTTTACAACACAATTAAAATTTACATATTAACCTGAATTAGAGAGAGGCCTACCCTTTGTTAGTCTCTTTTTACCATATGTATGAATGTAGGCCTGTCAGAGGAAGAGGTGTTTAAACACAGAACCAATTAGTCATTACAGTTACTTACGCTGTGCTGCTAAAGATACTTGGGCTTCTGCTTTCAGGAACCATCTTTCTTATTCCAGTGTGGTGCCTTATTAGTTCTATGGAAGCAGCCATGTGGAGATAAAGTAGAGACAAAAGACTTGTCTCCATATTTAATTTTCCCAAAATTATCTCTGACCACAGCATCCTATGGAGGGCATCCAAACAAAGCCCTGGATAACCATTGTGAGTACTGTTAGGAACAAGTCTGTAATGTTTGATTTCTGCTAGAAAAGATGTTTAAAGCTCCCTGTGGATTCTCTATTCTATTTATGTTAGCAACTGAAATGGCATTGAGGAATTTTTATTCGAACTACAGAAAAAGGTAAAATTAAATCACTGCAAGTATTGTTTATAGTTAGGAAATTTGGGTAACTTTTAAAAGATGACAATGACATTAGCTAGTTAGGACTGGTGGTTTCCAGGGGCTTCGGTGCCTCTCCACTCTTATCAGCTGAAAAACACATAAACAAGAAAAACTATAGAACATCCCAGGCATCTGTCAGTCATGGTGACAAACAGAGCAGTTGTTTACAAAATGTTAAACTCTGAATCTCTAGTTAAGCATCTGAAAAAATAGACTGTATTTTATATTCTCACTTCAGAATTTATCAATACTTATATTAATGTCTATTAACGTGATGCTTGCAATTTGCTGTATTAAGTTCGATTCATTTTCTTCTGGAGATACACATGATTTGTTTGTTTTACAGGGCCTCCTTTGTCTTTAGTGAACTGCTGTTACCATGGTGAGCACAGTGCTTAGGCTAATTTTTTTTAGCATAGTCTCTTGCATCTTTGTGTTAGATGGGCGTTACTGGCTCTATAGACATCTTCTTAGCTACACTCCATAAACAGGTGTGATTTAATTCAGTATCTGTCACATACACAAATCACAAAAAGCCAATCATACTCCAAAGCCAGAAGGCTCAGGCTATTTTTTGTGTGAAGAGACAGAATGAATACCTACATGGATACAGTATTGTATTGTTTGACAAAGAGTAAATACAGAAGCAACATGGTATATAAATTAGTGAAATATGCATCAGCATAATTGTTTTATTCATTGATTTAAAAATTCTTTCTTATTAAATAAATCACTGAACCACTTAACTAATCTAATTAAAAATGGTTTCAAAGGCTATGACAAACATGCTTACACATACATCTAGATAGATGATTAATAGATAGTATCCCGGTTTCATTTCTGTTGCTTTTATAAAATATCTTGAAGAAAACAACTCAAGGGAAACGGGGATTTATTTTATCTCACAATTCCAGTACACAGTCCATTCTTGGGGAAGAGCAGGCAGTTGGAACTTGAAAAGGCTTGTCTCATCCACATAAAAAGCAGAGGAAAATGCTTTCTCCTGCCTAGGTGGGCTAGCTCCTGCTATCTTCTACAGTGGGCTGAGACTTCCCACATCAATTAATAATCAAGACAATCTGCCAAAGACATGCCCATAGGTGAACCTGATCTAGACGACTCCTCAGTTAGGTTTCTCTTTCCAGGTGATTGTAAGTTATGTGAAGTTAAAATTAAAACACAATTACCATGGGTATAGAAAAAGATTATCCAGGTAAACATCACAAAAGCCTTGAGAATTGTTTTCCGATCTAGATCCCATTTTATTGGGAAATAAAATATTCTTCCACTATAAAGGTGTGCAGATTACTCTAGGGGCAGCTTGATGACGTACGTTTTCCCCAAGTCATTCTTCATGAGCGCTCAAGACCATCTAGAGCAATTGTATTGCAATACACTTTACTTATTACGTAATCAACAAGTCTGCTTTGTGGGAAACGTCACATTAAATCTACAACCTTGGAGCGTAATGGCCTTCAGAGAAGTATTAACCGTTTGTCAAACCATTCGTGCTAGAAATGGTATTGAGTTTTCAGAAGCAGGAATCATATTCCTCATCTGTGAAAATGAGAGCGTGGATAACATTATCTCTCACAGGACACCCCAAGTCTTAGATCTCATAATCTTGAGTCTTTCTTTTTCAGTATTGTTTCCTGGGAATTAAACAGATGTCCCCGACTTAAGGGAAAACCACCAGATGATTCGGTGATAAATAATCGATCTTAATTGTGTTTATGGTGGGATAAACTTATTTTCTACATTGGATACAAAGCAAACATGCACTCAGTTTCCGCTATCTGAACCATTTTCTGAGACAGTTACACAGATGATCTACCATATGGCATTAATAAATGAATAGCCAAGACAGACATGGAACAATTTATATTTTAACCAAATGGCTAGACTGACTCATGAAAGTGTCATATATTACCTATTTAGCTGGGAGGTTTATTGCTGAGAAATTGTGTCATGATTAACAATTACCACAGGACCAGCCATTCCATTCTATAATCATTTCTTAAACAAATTAAAGATGAGTTATCTCCCGTTCACACCCAGCTGCAGCTCCATGCAACTTTACATGCAGGGGTATGTAAACATTCATAATTTTATGAAAGCCACTCACCCCTGTCTACCAGTGGTAATTATAAAGATTATATTCACTGGGAAATAAACTTATTGAAGTTAAGTATCTAGCAGGCTTAGGTTATCATATAGCTACCTTCCATATACCTCAGTATAGACTGATATAGGTGGTAGTGGGGAATAATTACCTGAAATCATGCTAGATTGTGAGCGTCAGACCTCTTAATAGAGTGTCCCTTTGTTAGATTTTTTTTATATTGGTATTAGTATAATGCTTGTTTCATGCACTGCTGTCTTTTTTTTTTTTATTGTATTTTTATCTTGTAAGTGCAGGGGTCTTCCCTGAACGTATGTCTGTGCACTACATACACGTAGTGTTTAAAGAGGATAGAGGAGGGTGTTGAATCTCTTGGGACTGGAGTTACAGACAGCTGAGAACTGCCATTTGGTGACTGGTGATTGAACAGCATGGTTTTCAACATGATGCCCCACATTAAAAAAAAGTGTTAAGATGAGTAGTGCCCACCCCAAGTGTGGTAGATGTTTATGAGTTGGATTTGGAATGCTTGATGCAGGTGACTATAATTTGGTTAGGTGCAGGTATTCTGGCACCTGTAGCTTGTCTTTGGGATTGGGTGCTGCATAGGTTTATGGGAACTTTTGGCTTAGGGTATAAAAGGTCAGAGTCAGGGTAGGCATTGGTTGGTAGTTCGTTGGTTGGTTTGCTGTTGTTAGTTAGTGTGATAATTACAAAAAGAACAAAGGTTGCTGAGATCTAAAATGAGGCTGTGAAAAATTCTACATTTCTCTCTTTCTGTATCAAGGCCGCTTGCAAAAGTGGTGAAGATTTCTATCTTTCCTTTCTCATTCCCTAAATAGAGGGTAAAAGATTGTAGCTTCCTGCTACAAAAGAGCAATGAATGCTTATGCCCAATTCACTTTCTCCTTTTTGTACTGTCCAGTAACCCAGAACAGGGAATGCTGACACCCACAGTGGGCAAATAACCTTCTCAAGATAATTCTCCACAACCTAATCTTGATAATCCCTCATAGGTGTGCCCAGAGACTTGTCTCTTAGGTGACTATTTTCTTAGGTTGATAACACTGACAATCATAGGAACAGATGGATTTTACTCAAAGTACTGAGAATGGAAATACCTGTAGCTATATAACCTTACCTGATCTCTCAATATTTAACAATGAAGAAAGAATGAAGTATTATCTTTTTAAATGTGTTCTTTCCTCCATCACAAAACATTCAACAGAAAAAAAATGAATATGACTGTATTTTCAACTGGTTTAATAAAATGAAATAGTAAGAGAATAAGCAAATTCTTCAATTATTAGTATAAGACTTTTAAGAACGGTGATAATTAGGGAATTGATGGCAGAGGCTGAGCACAGGTTGAAAAGCTTAAACAGGAAGAAAGCAAGAGAGTTTACCACATGTAGAAGAAAAGGAGACAACACACATTGGTCTTTGAGCATCTCTGGGAAAATCTAGCTGACAAGGACAGAACAGAGGAATGTGTAGTAAGAAAGAATCAGGACCAATCTTTGAAAGGATGGAGGGCTGATGTGCTTAAGACACATGCATATCAGCTACTATCCAGCTAATCAGGTATGATGTGGCTAGGAAAGAAGCTGGGGAAATGATTAGGTAGCATCATTTTATCTTCAACATGGCCAGGAAACTCTCAGAGAGTCCTGGCTAGCCTCGAAGAGGACTTCCCCATTGGGTGGGTTTTTTTTTTTTTTTTTTTTTTGTGCTCTGAAAAGCATGGCAACTCAGCCTAAATTCCTGTGAGTGATCTGAATATTTCTTCTCCTAAGGTCATCAAGTCCTTGACCTTGGTCTGACCTTGAGTAGCTCCTCAATGTAGCCCTTCTGTGTACACTTTGAGTATCCCTCATTTCTGTATAGATTGCTTTTGTGAATAAGATTTCTCTGTGACATAGATGTTCCTTCAATTATTGAAATCTTTGCCTCAACATTCTCCCTTACTCCTGAATGAAAAACCATAATTTTAGATGCTCAAAGGCTTCCAATGATGAGAAAGATTATATAAAAGCATCCTGTGTCAAGAATGTGAGAAGCTGAATTCATCTATCTATGCTCCTTTTAAATGATGGTGAAAAGTGGCCCTGAGGGAGAATGTGCAAAAATTATCAAGCTGATGGAAGCTGTAATAATTATTCATGCATTTCGATATTTTTCTTTGTAATTTAAAATGTGAATCGCTGTGCTAATGAGATGGCTTAGTGAGCAAGGGAGCTAACAAGTGAGCCTGATCAATTGAGCTCTACCCACAGGACTCACGTGGTAGAAGAAGAAAATTGACTCACATAAGTTGACTCTTGATTTCCATAAGTATGCCCTGATATGAACAGACCCCCCCAACCCCCACACACATACAAATAAATACACGGAGTGGATCTATTTCAAGTGCAAATTGGTATTTTAAGGTATCTGTGCTAGAACCATGCAAAGAATTTAAATTAAAACTACTGGGCATATTTGTAAATACATCTTCTTAAAGCGTGCCCTGCATTTGTGTAGAGGATTTATTGATTCCTTTGTATTTGCAAGTTGTTAATGTAACTCCAGTCCAAAAGAGTCTAAAGATGACATTCCGTGAAAGTTCCATAATTTAGATAAGTCCAAAGTCATAGATACTCCTACAAAATTCACGGTCTGAAGATTACATGTTTGACTAGCCATACTTATGTCCAAATTGTGAGAAAAGATAAAATGATTGATATAAAATATTTATCTATATTTAACAAGTACTTAATAAAGTAACACACCATTTCTCAAAATTATCTGGAAATTCTATGCCTAGGACCTTTGCTCACTCTCTATTTTTTAATGAAAGGATGCCTTTCCTAACGTCCATGAGTGAATTTTGACCTTGGACTCCCCTAGTGTGTGACATACTTGGCTCGGTTCTCCTCACTTTCATTCTGCTCTTCAAATAAACAGCAAGTTGTCAAATCTCCAACATCCTGAACAAAAGTCATATTTCAAAAATGAATAATGCATGCAATTATACTAAACCTATGTGTCAAGTACAAATACAAGGTTGCAGAGGATTTCAGGTTGGCTTTGACAAAAGACAGACAGCTGCTTACGAGCCCCTTCAAATTCATACGTCTTAGCATTTACCAAGAAAAGTGTCCATGCCTTTGAGATTCGGGATGCATTCAAGATGAGATGCTGATGGGTATTTTGGAGAGGAAGAGGAAGGATGTACCAACACTGTGGCATCTAGAGACAGACAGGTGTATGTTCTATACACACATATCCATGAACCAAAAGCAAGCAAGCTTTCTGAACAAGACCTGTGACTGTTTACCCTCCGCTCCACATACTCAGGGATTCCCTTACACAATTGCTCCTTATTATATATCCTTTAGGCCGACTAAATGACATCCTCTCTCTTTATGTCCCCTGGTAATCATTTCATTGCTTCTTTGATCTGTTTTCTCACTCTACAGTCTCTACCTTTCCATGTGTAATAACTGAACCTCAGTTTAGTTCTTAGTATTATCCTTTTATTTCCACCCTGTCTCTGATAAATATGAAACCCCACCCACAATCCCACAGGCCTTTGTTTTTCTTCTTGATATAGAACCCTCAAGATAATTCATATTGACTTTTGTTATTATCTTAAATATCACATTCCATTTTGAGTGTATGATATATTTACATACTTATGTGTGTAGGTGTATATATACAGGTGAGGGTTATGCAGTCAGAAGACTGAGGTCAAGGCTGTTTGTATTCCATGAGTTTTCTGCCTCATTTTTTAAGGACAGTGTTGCTCATTGAACCTATAGCTCATCTGTTCAGCTAGAATGGCAGGCCAATGAATGCCAGAGATCTGCCTACCTCTGCAATTCCAGCACCAAGGTTATAGGCATACACCACTGTGCATGGCTTTCACATGAGTGTTGGGGATCCAAATCAGATCTTCAAGCTTGTTTGCTAGGCACCTTACTGATTGATTCATTTCCTCGATCCATATTTCTTAATTTGGACACTTCATATACCAGAATGAAAAAAAAATCTCTAGTACTTAGAATAAAGCTCATTATAAACCAGAGAATCAATAAATATTTTCAGAAAGTCTTACACGGACCACTTATTACCCATGCTTGCTTAAAATCCTAACCCAGTAAAACAATATGAAGTAAATATTGAAATAGATTTTTAAGAGCTTGTAGAATCACACTTTACTTATAATACAGCAGAGGAATCAGCCACAACTTTGCAATTATAAATGTTTTGGAAAACATGGAAAGCTCTTAAGCTCTGTATTCAGTTCACTCAGGAGTTTCAGTTGGAAAACTTACCATTTCAAGCAGGATCTTGATTCAAATTTATATCAGTAATTTATGTAGTTTATGTTACATTGGAACATACAGTGGAAAGGACAGGTGGGAAGTATATTCCTCTTGAGAAGTGCAGAGAGCAGAAGAGCAGAGTAAAGTGCGTCTCCAGCTATTACAAGAAATATTCTTTTAAATACCAGAACATGTGAGCTCTGACAAACTGAATCTGGAGGGGAGAAGTGAATCATCACATTGCTTCCTGAGGTCTTTCTCTCTCACTCACTTACAAAGGGAGAAAAACAGACGGAGGAAATTTCAGGCTTTGGGGTTTATACAAAAGCTGGATTTCTAACATCTGTTACCCTAAAAAAGTTTTCATCTAAACAGCAACAAAATCCTAAATACAACTTGTTCCCTGTTGTTTGTTTTAGAGGTTTTGTTTGTTTGTTTTGGTTTTTGTTTGTTTAGTATTTTATTTGTTTCTTTTTGAAACAAGACCTCATTATTTATTTATTCCTGGCTAGCCTGAAACTCACTCTGTAGGTAAGGATGGCCTCGAACTCTAGATTTGCCTCCCTGTACCTCCTGAGTTTTGGGATTAAAGGTGTGTGCCACCAGGCCTAGCATGTTCCGTGTTTTAACCATATAGATTTCGTGGTTACTATTAAAGACATCTCTACCCTCAAACACATTGCGATTATGTTACTTTTTTATTGAAACAATTTGGTACAGATAAGGTGGACATTATGAGTCTCCACTAGCCAATTAAATACAGATGCCATGCAACATAAATTAAATATATATTAAATATTAATAAAATTATTAATAAAATAAATAAAAATTAAATATAGATAATTTATTTATGCTGTGTGACTTCTGTTTTTATGTATATATATATTTACACATATGTATTTATATATACATATATATGTATATCATATATGTATGCATATATGTAATGTGTTTATATATACATATATATATATATATGTATATGTATGTGTGTATATATAAATATAATCTTTTTCATGGCCACTGGGTTAACAAATGGCGGTGTAGTTTGAATCTGAATTGTCCTCCAAAAGACCTTTCATCAAGGTTTGTTCTCCAGCCTATGATGCAGTTGGGAGGAGATAGATCATTTAACAGGTGTGGCCTAATTGAAGGAAGTTAGATCAAAGGGGTTGCCCTTGATAGGTGGGATGACCAGCACCTTTCTCTTTCCTTGATACCTGTCTGCCAGTAGGTGAGCAATTTCCTTTACTACACCCTCAGACAAATTACACCCTTCGCTGCTAGGTCTTAAGGCAATGGGGCCAAGCAACCTGGAACTAAAACCTCTGAAATAATGGCCAAAGCGACATTCTTCTTCTTCTCATATGGCTATTAGGAGGTCTGGAGAGCTAGCTCATCAAGTAAGAGCTCCATGTTCTTGCTGAGCACCTAGCTTGCTTTCCAGCCCCCATGTTGCATAGTTTACTGCCTGTTACTGTAGTTTGAGGGGATCTAATACCCTCTCCTGTCCCCATTGGGTTAGAATTCCAAAATGTGCCACTTCTGTACCTCATGCATACAAAATTCACAATGAGGCATAGACTCATGTGCACATAGACACACATAAAGAAAAATAAAATAAGTCTTGTAGGATTGGTGCCTGGCTCTGCTCCATCTTGTTATGTGCCCTGTTTGAGCTATAACCCTGGAAGGACTGCTCTTTTCTGAGGAGAAGCTGGGGCAGGGTGCTTGATCTGGGGGAGAGGAGAGATGGGGGAAATGAGAAGGGGATGTATTATATGAGATATAAGAAAAATAAATTTAAAAATTAAAAAAATAATTTAAAAGACTTATTTTTAAAAGTTTATTTCTGATATCTAGTCATAGTGACAGAAAGCCACTAAAAACAACATGAAAATTTTCATACTTTTATACATTAACTCCTTAACAAAAAGTTGTATAATAGTGTGAAATTCAGAAAAAGTTCCCACATGCACTCATGACAAATGAGGACGCAAGTATGCAATGTTCTCCACTGGCTCTAGGCAAGCAGCATGGGTTTTCAGAGGTGAGTAGTACATTTGGGAAATTCACTTCACAGATATTAAAATGATAAAGTAACTTATCTCTAGCCTGAGACTTGGTAACAGCAATGTTCATGAGTAAGTGTCTGTCAGTCAAAGAGGCTTAGGAATCAGTGGTACAGGCAGCAGAACGCATGGCCCTTTCTAAGCGGCGTCCTTATGATCTTGTACCTCAATCTGACGTCGGTTTATGTGTCATCACTACTCAACCCCAAACATAGACTCAGTCATAACACTGAAAGCATCATCTTTTGTGTGTTAAAAAGTAAATCCAACAGTGATATCTTTGTATCTATTCGGAAGCTTTGGTTAATAGGCTGATACTGTCTTCTGCAAGAATGTCTCTTGGTTTGAAATCAAAACACTTCCCACATGCACCCAGTTACATACTCTGCTTTTATGTGTTCTCTGTTGCAAATAGCACATGAACTCCAAAGTCAAGTAGCAAGCTAGCTCAGTTCGGTTAAAACACAGGTTAATGAGGACAAGGTCATAGATTGAATCCTACACAGCCTGGTTTGCTTGTCAGAGAAAAAATCTTGCTGCTCAAGCTCCAGAGGAGCTTATAAGAGAGCAGAGAGATAACAAAAACAACCTGCCTACCTGCCCAGTCTGTTGAAGAACAATACCAGACAGACGTTCTTCAAGCTAGCAATAATATGGCTTATTTAAATGACAGTATATGCTTCCCCTGTAAATGTTACCTAACCATGAATATTGGTAGAAGATAGAAGTTCAAAAAATGTGTCTTACAGCATTTGGTAGATTTCGACAAATCACAACTGCACTTTTCATATGTACGCTTTGTCTACCTGTAACATAGGAATAATTCATGCAACCTGAATGGCAGTATTCAACTGCTACTGTGCAGAAAGTAGGCTTCCAAGGCTATAGTTACGTGCAATGGAGTACATTTTTCAAGCCTCTGAGGATAAAACTCAGCAATGAAGTTTACTCATCCTCTCAAATAACAGGAATTTTACTGACGAAGAATTACCAGTAGGAAACCTTCTGAATTGCAGAATTACCATGAGTTTTAAATAGGGTCTATGTAGAAGAGGAGCAAATTGACTAAAAAACACAAATACCTTGCATATCTATGCCAAAACCCCAAACACTAGGCAGCTGTGACCAACACCCCCTCACATCCCCGCACACAATTTTGTCTAACACACACATAGAAATATATTTGATAACTTTGTCCAACACACACACACACACACACACATATATATATATATATATGTATATATGTATATGCATAAACATGAACATACACACATACACTAGACAGTTGTGACTAACACACAGAAAGAGAATGGAGAGTTTTGACCATGGACATACATATGCATATATTCACATATACTTACATATACACCTATATGTATATGTATATGTATGTGTACATACAAGCCACACTAAAAGTAAAAATTCAAAGTGTGGATTCAATTACCTAATATTGGGTTTTACATCCCTTTCATATACATCCTATTTTAAAAACTGTATTTCATATACTTTCATATTAAAGGATCTTTCAGAACAAATAGAATAAAATCTGTCCTCACTCTTGATTTCTAGCTCAGCCAGAGTCTCTCTGTAATCTTGTTTTACATGAGTCTCAGGCAAAAGACTCTGTCATTTGCCTTGTGTATGAGGCTATAAACACAGAAGCTAGTCTCCACATGACAATCAGCATCGTGGTTCCCACACCTAATCTTCCATGTCCCTAAAGGGTTTTCCTTATCAACTTTCACTCTGATACAAGTATTAATAAATATCTCAACCAAGCTCAGTCCTCAGTTGGCTAAGAAAGAAGAGGAAGGAAAGACATGCTTTCTAAAATTCTATCAAGCAATTTTCCTGTTCTGGAACCTGTCTCATCACGATGATTATTTTCCTTTGGTAGGCAGAAGCTGTTTGTTCTGAGGAAATACTACCCATCTATTTTGATCTTTTAGCTCCCGTCTTTTGAATCTTTCCCAGAAAAATCCATGCCCATCTGTAACCATACATTTTAAAGGGGTTATAACCAAATGGATATGAGAGACTCAAAAGGCCCAAATGCTTAACAACACAACCCTGTTATTTAAAACATGAATTAAGCTATATATTTATTTACATATCTATGTGTTTGTATGAATGTTTGTGAATGTGTATGTGGGTGTGTGCGCCTGTGCCCACATCAGAGAGCAGCAGCTCTCTTAGAGCCAGAGTCACAGGCATTGCCAGGTTGCTACTGAGATCTAAACTCCTGTCCTAATAATTGAATAGCAAGGATTCTTACCTGCTGAGTCTTTGCTCCAGCCTCTCTTCTTTATTAAGCTTAGTTTCTTTCATTATCAAAACTGAAGTAGATTAAATAAATTAATGTTAAAAATGAAACACATGTGTATTCAAATCTACAAATTAAATACTCAGAAATTAGTTTTGACTATAGCTTCGTTTCATATGGCATTAGAAAGCAAGCAACTGCCATGCAGCCTTGAGGTATTTATGGTTCTACCTTCTGTGGCTGTATTACTTTTGATAAAATATTTCTTAGTTTCAGTTTCCTATTTATGTATTTATGTATGTATTTATTTATCTATTTATTTATTACTTGTTATTTACATATGAAACACACTCTTACTGTGCAGCCAGAGAAGTCTGGGATTCACAACCCTCCTTCCTCAGCCTTCCATTTGCTGGGATTACTGGACTGTGTGATTATGCCCGGCCTGAATTTCTAAATTTTCTAATCACTGAACCACAATTATGTTGGATAGTCTAGCAAGCATATATAATAATTATATAAGCTGGAGGATCAAATTTGCTAGTTGGCTTTGGTATTTTTTTTCCAGGAAGGCTACTAAATTGATATTTGCATTTTATGTATACTTGTGAAACTCATGGCTCTTGGGAACAGTGACAACAATAACAAACCCAGAATGTCCCAATCAGCAGCAGTGACAACAGTGAAACGTTTAAATATACAGCTTTCTCTCATTTGCCCCTATGCTTGTCTTATAAAACAAGGCCTCTGAGGATAGTCTTGCTGCAGGAATATTCTTGCTACTATTTTATTATGTTGATGTCTCCTTCTCACTAGGTTCTCCACATAATGGCCACTGTTAAGTAAATATTAGCAGCACAGAGACAATAATTGTTACACGGTGAAAACAAGAGTAAGGACACGTGCCACTTGTTTAATCTCATGTTTACTCATGGGTTATGGCATAGCAAGGATCACTTTATGATGACACGTGCAGGCTTATAGCAAACTGACGTGTACTGTGTTAACAACGTGATCATCCCCCACTGTCTTTCCAGTGTTCTTTCTGTCTCTTGACTGATAGACACCTAAATGCTAAATATTTCCTTTGCAAAGGCCAGTGTCTTAAAACAAAACAAAACAAAACAAAACAACAAACGACTGATGTTTCTCTGATTTGTCCTTCTCTTTCATGTCCAGTTTCACAGGGACACCACGGCCTCCGTGTACTATCCCAAGGATGCTAAGCATGTACTTGTGGGGCACTGAGGTGACTGCCAAAAGAAAATTAAAACTAAGCCAAGGCCAAATCTCAGTTTGTGATGTTAAATGATTTACGGGTCTGGTTCATCTATAAGATGCATTGGGGAAAATAAAAACATTGAAAGAAGAAGAAGATTCCCAAAAAGAAGAAAAAGAGACAAAGAAAAAGCTCAGGAAACACACATATAGACACAAGGACACACACACTTGCGCGCTTGATCTTGAAATTAAAGCCAAGTATGATATATTTAAATAAAAGTGTGGATGTTTTCCCAATAGTTAACAGGTAGGAAATAGAGAATCACCCACTGCATTTGAAATTAAAGGTCTGGGGGGAAAACTTGACATTCAATCTTTACAATTAATTTTCCCATTTATATATCAATTCAATAAATGTACATTACATACCCTTGACATTTTCCAGGCACCAGTCAACATTTTGAGAGAGAACTGAAATAGCCACTTTCTCATCTGTAGCTACATGTTTTGATATAACCTGAAGCCAAAGTTCAGAAATTTGACAATCAAAACCCTATCATATGAAATGATTAAATATCTAAAGTGTGTACCTGCAAGCATTTACAGTAATAATATATATCAAGCTGCCATCTATAAGCAGTCACTTTACAAGTGTTGAGTGGTGGTTATTTAGCCCGAATTTATAGACAACACAGGCTTAACGCAGTCAAGAGCCGCATCTGTAATCACACACTTGGAAGCATGAGTCAATACCCACCGTGGCTTCCGTTGTCTATAACACGTCAGCAACCTTTTATACAATTCATTGCTTGGGCTTGACATATTCGCCTCATGTTTCTGGTTATCGTCTAGACTTAGCTCAAGAGCTCCCCCCCTCTGTCTCAATAATTCATTTCTAGAAGCCATAACTTGCTTTTAACCTAGATTCAAAAGCATGAATGGTTGCAGTTCAGCTCAGTGATGGTGGTTGTCTAGCATATAGCAGTTCCTCAGTCTAATCTTAAGGACTGTAAACAGCACAATCTGTGCTTTTCATGTGCATCTATTCACATGTAGGTATGCTTGTGTATGTGCGAGGTAACATCTATCCTACTGTTTCAATAACACTTCAACATATTTTATTGTCCTCCCAGGGCAGGCCATGATAGAAAAGTCAGCCAGTAACACCTGCCAGCTTGTGTGATGCTATGTAAAGCCGCTTCATCCACGGGTTTGAAAGGGAAGACCTCTGGCTTCTGAGACTGATGTATTAAAATCTTGGGCGAGACACCATAACTTCATCTCAATATGCTATCTTTCCTGTGCTTTTTCGTGTTGCAAAGACTTACATTAAGAATAATGAAATTACACCCAGGATTTGCTTTTACCTTCTTTCCAATGATAAGCTTGTGTACTTTAGAGGCAGACCCAGGTCAAAACTGCCTAGATTCAGTCCCTCCTTCTAGCTCGCACTGCCTATTGGACCTTGGGATTATGAACATATTTTCTTCGTACCTCGGTGTCTTTATTTGTAGTATAATGGAAGCATACACCTTGCTGAATTTACTTAAATCAACTTAAAAATTAGAACAGAGTCTGAAGTGTAATAATTGGCAAATAATCATCTATTTTTGTCTTCTCTAGAGTTTATCAAGATAATGAGACAGTGTGAGTTTGACCCGAGAGTCCACTGCCTCTGTCCGTCATTCTTGTATTTTAGATGACTAGGAAATGACATATGCAAGTTTAGAAATCGCTGAACTGTTCATCTGAAGTGTCTCACGCAAACATCTAAATGCTGTGCACAGAGACTGATGCTGCTGTGCGGCTCTCAACACACTTCCCCTCCAATTCAGTTACCAGCCATCTCAGGTTCATTCTTCCAGAAAAGTCCGAGAGCGAGAAACACAAGGAGCAACTCACTGCTGTATATCTGGGACCTCAGAACGTTCGTAGTTACAGCTCCCACAGAGTTCTACACAATTTTCACTGACTTCAGTAGGGTAAACAGTAACTCAGTGCTCGGCCGTGAGAAAATAACATGTTTACTGGGGTGACCTGCCAGGCTGTCCTCGGTGCTTTGGCTTGCATTTGCATATTCTCAGCTGAAAATTACTTTCACCATTTGATAGTTTGATGTTTATGAAACTCCTATTTGTGTACTGTGAGGATTCCAGAGAACTCTTTTAATGGCCATTTACTTTTAATTTCCTGTGGCCTAGATATTACTCACTTGAATGAGGAGGGAGCAGTTTTAGCCAAGAAAAGCTCATGAAACAAAAATAGAGCATCCATACTCCAAATTCTCAAAGCTGACTCAGGAATGCCACTGGATTTCCTACCTGTCCACCGAAAACCCTTGTTTACACTGGACATGAGATTGCATGCTAAAAACAATTTTACTGTTTAAAATCACTCTATCAGGTGTCTTGAGGGATGGCTCAGCTGGTAAAGACACTGTCCAGGAAGACTGAAGGTTTGATTTCTATTCCTAGAGCCTACCATTCAGAATAGAAGGAGAGAATTCACTTCAGCGGGAAGTGTCCTCTGACCCTCATGATCAATAAGAAATGTTCGCAGAATAAGGTGCACAGTATATCTGAAAATGCACCAACTAAGAAAAGCTCTAAGTTTTAATCAATAGCATTATGATTAAAAATATATAAAGCAACATGGAAAAGAAAATCACTCCTTTTGGTTCAGGATCTCAGACCATGTGGTGTTTTGAACACAGCTGGCTCCATAGGGTCATATGTTTGAATGGTTAGTCATCAGTGGATGGCATAACTTGGGGGTGAGTAGGAGTAGGCCTTGTTGGAGTAGATGTGGCCTTGTTACAGGAAGTGTGTCACTAAGGTTAGGCTTTGGTTTCACAGGTCTTTATCTTCCTGCTACCTGTGAATCCAGATGTAGAACTCCCAGTTCACTTCTTCAGCACCATGTCTGCCTGCATGGGAAAATTCTCCCTGCCATGAGGGAAATGGATTCTGAAACCATAAACAAGCCCCAATTTAATGCTTTCTTTTACAAGAGTTGTCATGGTCATGGTGTCTCTTCACAGTAATAGAACACTGACTAAGACCGACCTCTTGTGTGGTGTGTGGTGCGGGGTACGCATCCTCATGCTTGAGTCTCTGTGATTGCAGTGTAATCTGTTGCTTCCTTCACCTCAACCTATTAATCTCTTTCAACTGTTTTTTTTTCTTTCTGTTCCACGCATTTTTGCATTCCAAATTATACATTTTACAAATAGTAGGGGAGGTGATTAGTTAGTTAAATCAGAATTGAGATCATTTATGTGGGGGATACAGAACAGAAAAGCAGGTTGTTGGGAATGAAAGTAGCAAGCAGAAAATAAATACTCCATGTATTGCATTCTTTGAATTTAATTTTTTGTAGGCATACTTCTCTTTTTCCCTTAGGAAAATAACCTGTTTTAGTTTCTGGAAAAAAAATCAATTAAAATAATATTTAACGGTATGTACAGAGATATGAAGTAAAAAAAAAAAATCGTATTTTCTCACCCTAATCCTCATTTGCGTGGTGGGTATCCTGATAGCCAATGAATCAAGAGGAAGCCACAAACTAAGCTAAAGCTATGGCATAAGTGAGTAGTTTTGAAAAAAAATTGGTGGAATACTGGGTAGCAACATGTCATATTCCTCCCAAGAAAAGGAGAGAAAGGAGTGAGACTAACACGTTCCCCTTTCTAACAGAAATGTTAGGTTCTCAGTAGGAACTTCGTCCCACATTTATCATTTTAGGCACTTGGGATGCATCAATTAAACTTCTTTCCTCGTCTTTTGTATGCTTTACTGACAATTGAACACAACAACCAAATACCAGTGCTTACATATTCTTGCAGGCTAGAAGAAGAGGGTTGGTTTATAATGGGAACTCCATAAGCACTTATATGGAGAAGCTTAGAATGAGATACTGATAAAGGTGAAAGATTCCCAAGATCTCCCACTGAGTTTATCAGTGGATGACTCACAAAAAACGAAATCAAAATTTTTCTGAAGAGATAGAAATATACATGTAGAAACAAATGATTCCATAAAATATTATGCAATTTCTACACCTTTCAATTTTATTTGCACAAAACTTTCCTACCCTCTCATTTCTGTTCATTTACATGTGAGATCTGTAACTGAAAGTTTAACAATAACTAAGTTCAAATGGAATGAAAGGATTCCATGCTGGTCTGGGAATGTGGATCAGTTGATAGAGTTCTTGCGTAACACATGTAAAGCTCTATTTTCAATCTCCCACAACCTACAGAGTCTGGGCATGCTGGTGCATGTGTGGCATCCCATCACTTGAGAGAGGGAAGCAAGAGGAGGGGATGTTTAAGGTCATCCTGAACTACACAGTGGGTCTAGCACTAACCTGCCTTACATGAGACCTCGTTTTGTTTTAAAGGATATATGCTGTGGAATAAGATAACAAGTATTCCAAGGTGTCAGGGTAGCTCAGCAGATAAAAGTACTTGCTTCCAAGCACGAGGACTTGAGTTATGTCACTGGAACTCACTGGGCAGAAGAAGAGAACAGAGTCCAACAGGTTGTCCTCCAGTCTCCACATTCACACTATGGCCCCATTCACAAATACATACATACATATAATCAGATAATAATATTTCCTTTATACTTGACCGTCAATTGAACAGCAGACTTCTTGGTGAAAATATACAACGCTACTTTATAAACTTAAAAGCATATGGGTATTTTTAATATTAACACATTTATACATGCTCACAACATACCACATGTTTAGAGGATTATTTGGCCATATTTACATTTCAGAGAGTTGTTATAGATATACATAAGGATAAATAGCAATTTCAAACATTTAGATGATTTAGATTTGAATAACATAAGAAAAAATGTGTATGTGTTAACATAATAAAAATTATTATTATTTTCCTCAGTAGATGATAAATGATGAAAGTCAGGAATCATGGGCTGGGATGTTTAAAACAATCCCTGACAGAAACAATTAGGTATGATAACAACACAACTTATATCTGACATTTGTAATTAGTAAGTCAATTCACAGGACAGAAAAATAAACAAATGTTTAAAAATTTGATGCAAGTATTTATGATTATAGTTTAAGAGGAGTATCCTAAAACTAAATCCTGGTTTCCATTTTTATAATTGCCACTCTGTGTATGTCTGTACATATAGTTATTTACATACATATACATATATATTCATTTGAAAGGTTTAGAGGATCATTTGGCCATATTTCTATTTCAGAGACTTGATATATATAGTAATTCCAAACATTTAGATGATTCAGATTTGAATAACATAAGAAAAATTAGAGATCTTTAGAGATGATTATTACTGGACAAATACATTATTCTAGAATATTATACATCTCTGCCAGAAGATTAAGAAATATTTTCTGGAATGAATAAACTTTGTCTTTTGTAAACAACACACAGATTAATTCCGATCTAACTTTGAGTTCCAGTCCAAAATTTTAAGCAGCCAAGTATAATTTGACAAGTCTCCTCAATTAGTTTATGAGAGCTGGCCATTGCCAGTTTCCTCATTTGAATCATAATTCAGTGCATTCTCTCTTTCACTTGCCTACTAGACACACAAATAATTCTTAACATTCATCCTCTTCTTAAAGCTAAACTTTAAGCTGAAACCCAGCTTTGGTGGTAATAGGGATAAATGTTATGGATAAATTTATTCAAGTTCCCTCATTGATGTATACCACCCAAAAAAAAAAGAGGACAACATGAAATGTATTCTTATAGTAAAGTGAGTGGGGTAGAGGTTTGTATAGGAAATGTCTCCCATAGACTCAAAGGTTTGAATACTTGGTGCCCAGCAGAGGCGCTGCTTAGCAAGGTTCTGGATCTTTAGGAGGCAAAGATTGACTGGAGGAAGTGTGTCATTGAGGGTGGGTCTTGTGGCTTTGTTGCTTGCTCCACCTGCCCAATGTTTCCAGGATACCCTGTAATGTCACTAGGCACTGCAATGTCTGGTCCGCCATGATGAACTGTGCACCTCTGGAACACCTTGACAAAAGGAACTCTTATGCCCTTATGTAGCTTTTGTCAGGACACACCATGCCACCACAACAGGAAAGGAAATTGAGATAAATAGTTTCAAATGTATCAAGAAAGGTTTGGAGTCTCCTGCCGTGTAATTGTGCTCATCTCTGATTTCAAAGGGAAGTGAACACATGAGCACTGTTAAGAATACCTTTACGGTCATCATCCTCGTTCCTTGTTAACTACTGTTGGAGATGCTTTCTTTCTCTTTTCCCATATGTGGCTGGGCTATGACAACATAGAACTCTTTTATCCCAAACCTTTACATAAAGCTTTTGTTGTTGTTGTTTTGTTTTGTTTTTCTTTGTTTGTTTCAAGAAGGGTTTCTCTGTTGTAACTCTAGCTGTCCTAGAACTCACTCTGTAGACCAGGCTGCCCTTGAACTTACAGAAATCCACCTGCCTCTGCCTCCCGAGTGCTGGTATTAAAGGCATGTGACATTATCAATCAGCTCAATTTTTTTTAAACCAATTTATTTGTAGAGGTATTTCTGAATGTTAAAAAAAAAGGAACATAAAAAGGGTATAGAGAACCAGAGAACTTCTCTACATCTCTGTGTATGTAAGGGTGAGTGTGGGTGTGGGTATAATACAAAATACAACTGCATATAAATATAAAACAAATTCACAACACAGTGAGGTGATCATTTAAACTAATTCTATAATCTGAATATGGTAAATGTCTGTAATCCACATATAAAAATGATATGCAAAATATTATGTGTACATAAAATGTTTCCTTATTAAATGAACATTGCCCTTATACCTAAAAGTGCCCCATCCATTTTGACATTTTGATTGTCATAGTGGAACTCTACCACCTAATTTAAAAAGAAAAAATTGAATATTTAAGTAACTGACAGTCAATAGGAAACAGATCTCAGGAAAGTCTTTTTTCAGAGCTCTTATCTAAAATTTGTGCATAAAGCTACCTGTTAAGTCAATTTTAGAAGATTCTTGTGAAGATTAAATCAAGTAATAGATGGGTGAGAGCTTAGAATTTTAGTGCACTTTCAAGAAAATCTAAATTGTAAAACTCAAAGAAGAGTTTCAAGAGAGAGAAGCCAAGCCTGGCTTCCTCTGCCATGTCCTCTGTTCTTGGTGTAGCTGTGTTGGGACATCAGCTACTAAGAATGTGTTGTTGAATCGACTCTGCTCCATCAGAACAGCCAGTCGGCCATCATGCCTTCTCATTTATTCATCTAAATAGGGTTTTTAATGGCATTTTCTTTTCCTCTTGGATTATCATCCTGATCCAATTCTAGTAAAAACACTCTCCAGCTGTGACCTAAATTCATTCTTACAGATTTTAAAATTTATCCTCTAAAGAAAGAAAAGAACAAAGGTGAAAAGTTAATGTGGGGTTGCAGTTATCCCGTGATCCAAATGCACCCAAGATTCCTGATCATGGTCATGCTTCCCAGTGTGGTAAGTAGCACCTTCCATGGCAAAATCCTTCCATGGCATTAAGCTCCTTTCCCACACTTGTTGCCTTTCCATTTACACTCAGGAAATGCCAGCTTGCCTGTCTCCATACAACACCATATTCAGAGTATTTGAGTATTTTATTCCTTTCCCATAATGCTTCATGAATCTGGAGACCTCTGTCAACCTCATACTACTGCTGCCTCAAGTGTTAACTAACAACATACGACACATGCAATATTTTTTATCTGTAGGATTTTATGAGACTGATGCACTGTCTACACTTTTAAGGAAGTACCTAGGGTTTTTTACCCCTTATTTTACTAACTTTTGTATATATTTATGTCATGCGACCTGATGAATAAGACACAAGCAGTAAAATGGTTAAGATGGAATTTTTAAAAAATCTCACAGTTACTTATTTTTCTTGCATGTTGTAAGAAGAGCTATAAAATTTTATTTGACAAAATAAAATATTTCCCTTTGATACTACACTCTTTCATCTCAGGCGACCATTCTCCAGGTCTTCTGTGAAAATCCTGGCCCATTGTTTCCTGCTTTCTCTCTGTAACAACACAGATTGACTGGTGCATGTCTCTCTCTACTAGATGGAGAGCTGTGCAAAGGCAAGATCCATGGCATTTACTTTACATGTCCGTGTCCCATGTGCACAGATAATTATCTATCATGGGGACTCCTCGAGGATGAGCAAAACAAAAATGATGAGGAATGTGATCACAGGGAGATAATACAAATTTAAAGATAGATGGTTAAGGGATGGGAGAAGTCAGCCATTTGTTAAAAAATATTAAAGGAGACAAAAATGACTAAAGGCCCCGTGACATGCTGATAAAGAGGCTCATAAGGAAGAGGCAAACATTAAAAGGAAAAAAAAAACACACACAAAAAAACTGGAAATTGGGGAACCAAAGCACAGAACAAAGGGAATGAAACTGAGAGAAGAACCTAATCCCGTAGTACAGACACCAGCAAAGGAATGGCACAAGGAGTTCAATGAGTAATTTCCATGGAAATCAGAAAAGGAGAAGCAGAAACCTGTATAACCAGGAGACAAAGATGACTCCAGGATATCTGAAGAAATATACAATGAAGAACTAAGAAAATAATGTCTAGGGGAAAATATAGAAACGATAGAGGGGTCATTTGGGGTCTCAGTAGAGCATTTGTCTTCTAAATGCTGTTTTTTTAAAAAAATATTAGTATAATAATAAACTAGAAGAAAAGCCAAAAATTTGAAGTTATTTTTTATTTTTAAAATAATTGACAAATATTGAAACTGACGTTAGGAGGCACTGACAATACAGTCATTAAGAGCACCATGAGATGTGCACGCCTCTTAAAAAGTCTGAGTTTTGTGCTTATCAAGACTGATTGCAATTTAGCATCTGCGCTTGGTTACAGCGAATGATCCAGAATTGAAAAGTGTGATGTGTGGCTATTCCTGCACTTTAAGTCCCCTGGCATTGTAGACCTGCTTCATTATACAGGAGGAAGTGGGAAAGAAATCAGCCCGGGCAGATGTCCTGGACATTGTGAGAGGAGGTGACATTTATGTGATGTGACTCACCTTGACATCTCTTGGTATTCCATTACAAATCTGAGAGAATGTATTTTCACTGGTGAGTTGCAATTGCCTCGAGTACCCAGCTACTGTCTGGGCTCTTTAGCTGAGGTCAGCCAACACTCATTGTGAAGCACCACTCAAACACATGGCAACCAGCTGGCAAATTGGCATCCCTGCAATGCTTCAATCTGCCCTTCTAATCAGATATTTTGTAGGAGGCAGACCTTAAGGGGTATCAAGGTGTTATTTAGGGTGTATCTAAGAACATATTAACATACAACATCTAAGAACAGCACAGCTGTTTGGGGGTTTTGATTTTTATTCAACGTAGGTTTAATTGTTTTAAAATTGTATTCTTTATCTGGAAGAATCCAAGGAAGAGAAGAACAGATTCTATATGCATTTAAAGCAGCAACCTTCACTATCTAATTATTTTGAAATTTATCAGAAATGCCTACTGAAGGAGCATTCAGGTCCTTGTTTTGGGTCACACAGAATGTAAATTGATTTTCATTCCTGACCGAATCATGTGAGTGATCAACAGACACTTCACTCCTTGATTCATTTGCAGATAAGTAGGCTCAGAGACCCCAGGGATCAATAGTCTCAGGATATCTTGGTTATAAAATTTATAGTAATATTTGTATGTTAACAGAACAAAAGAAGGTTCCTACAACCCTTTTGGAAAATATAACACATAACATCCATCTTGCAAATCTAAAAAATAAATTAACTGAAGAAAAATTGTATCATTAATGTGCAAATTATCTATAGGATTTGTCATGCATTAAAAAGCTATTTGACATCTTTCAAGCGTCAATCCTTCAGGGGCCTTTGAATAACCTTGTGCTTATCCGCATTTATCCAGGAAGCCAAGTCAATCATCAGGAAATTGAAGTCTATTAATAGCTAGATTATTAAATTTAAAAATTATCATAACATCAGCAGTGCTTGCTTTGTTGGTAAATATTGATCCTCAACTTATGAAAATACAATTAAATACTTTAATATTCAACTATCATAATAAGAACATTTTTACAACCCTGATTCAGAAGGTAAAGTAACATAAACATCTAGTTTCACTCTTTCTACAAGTTTCATGAGATTCATGTAAACTACAGATATCATGGCTAGAATCTTATATCTCCCGAAAAGGTCCTGTTTTGAATACTTATTCTCTAGTCGCTGCTGACCTCCAGGAGGCTATTGGAGCTCTGAGACCTGTCCTGTAGAAGAAGGTCCCTAGGAAAGGTCTTAGAAAGATTCCTTGAACCCAAGTTTCAATCAGTGACCTGCACATCCTGATCCTTAATCAGATAATCATCTAACAGCACTTCTGTTGCCTGGGCAATGTTTTGCCCTCCCTGCAAGGTGATTGAACTCAGGTCTTCTGTCTTAGTAGCAACCATCTACATCCTTTGAGCTATCAGTTTCAGATTCTTATTTTTTCTTAATTTTCTCTTGTAATTAAAAATTTGTTTTTGTTACTGTCTTGTACTTTTTTAACACTGACTTGCAGAATGCAGTCATCAATCTATACCTAAGACAAAAACAAAAAAAAAGCCATGTATTTTTTGTAGAGACATCCACAGAGTATATGCAATGGTTAGCTATTATACTCTATTGAAAACAGGATACCAAGAAAATGAAAAAACTTTGTATCTAGTGTTACCCCAGAAAAGGCAATTTTATTTATACAATAAATATGCATATATGTATATATACACATATAAAATGTATATATGCAAATATATATAAATATATGTATGTATAACTATTTTTACTTATTATATGTAGTTAATTAGTATTCGTGCAAGACATGGTATATATCAGATGAGAGACTATTGGCTACTACCACATTACAAACTATGTCCTCCACCTTCACATGCCTAAGTATAAACAGTGAAAATAATTGTGATGAAAAAATGTGATGTGTTGTGGATGGAAAGTGTGTGTGTGTGTTTAGCACACATTTGGCATGCTAAATTTAGCTGCAGAGAGAGCATGGCATACCTCCCAAATTTAAAAAAAATTGACATAAGAAAGAACGAAAAGAAAGAGAATTGCATTAATTTTTAAAACAATTATGTTTAAAAACAATTAATTTCAAAGCAAGTATGGGCTTATTACAGATTATGTGAAGCAAAACTTAGATGTCTCTGGATTCTGTTTAAGTTGGAGAGATTTTAAGAGTCTAAATTTAATCTTGCAGTTCTCCCTTTGTTGCAGTGTGGGCACACAATCTCCCTGTTTGCAGATGCCTTTGGCACTGACACCTATAGACTGTGAGGACTCTTCAGTGTTTAGCTTTCGCAGAACTAGAAATGGGTCTATTTTCCAATGTGTTCTCACTTGGTGTACTTGTGAATTCTCTTATAACACCCTAGCTTTTGTTCACAACATCTTCAAAGTCACTGATGTATTAGAATTTCTTCTTCAAGCTAGATTAAAAGTATTCCAGGAAGATAATCGCTTTCTGAAAGAGTTGTGCACTTTGAGGGAGCAAAACTACAAAGTTGAAAGTTGCCTGTCTGTTATGAGATGCTCCAACCTTGCTCTCTTTTCTACTTTGTAAAACTGTTTCCCATGTTTCTTAGTCTGGAACCTATCAATCATCTTAATATATGCTTTCTAGAGCTCCTGTTATTATGCAAACGCCTTAGTAGTCTAGGATGGAAAGTAAAATCAGCGCAACACTCCACTTTTCTCAGAGTAATTATAGAGAAGATCTGCTTTCTCTGTTCATGATAAATGCGGTAGGCTCAAAAAATAGTTAAAGTGGTCAAAATGCTGTAAACAAACTTGGAGAGATTCATAGATGATTGCCTTGCCTTTTGCATTTTAAAATTTTTATCAGAACTATGACTACAGGAAACAATAACCAATCAATTGGCACAGTTGTAGAGCCCATTTCCAATTAATACAACTACGAATCAGTCCCACGCCAAAGGTATAGGTACACTACAATCTTTTGCCCTCTATTTATGGAAGGAGAAAGGAAAGATAGAAAGAAATCTTCACTTTTACAATCAGCCTTGATACAGAAAGAGAGAAAGGTAGGAATCTTCACAGCCCCTTTTAAGGCTGTCCTAAGCTTGAAGAGGACTAGCTGATGGTGAGTCAGACTAGCATCTCACCTCATGGTCTGTAAACTCAATCTCTCCAACCTTTGTTCTTTTAGGAATTATCACACTAAAGATAGCAACCCAACCAATACCCACTACAACTCTTGGGACTTCAGACTTTTTATACCCTAAGCTAAAAGTTCCCATCAACCTATGCGGTAACACAATCCCAAAAGCAAGCTACAGGTGCCAGAACCACTGCATCTAACCAAATTACAGCCACCTGCATCAAGCATTCCAAATCCAACTTGTAAACAACTATACCACAGCTGGGGTAGGAACACAAAACTAATCCAAAGGCCATTTTGCATTTTTAAAGAAACCAAAGTAACAAAAACTTCTTCCAAAGTGTTTCTCTACACAAAGGCTTGGGGGAACATTATGGGCTGGAAAGATTTTAAGAGCCAAATATCAAGGACTTTGCTATAGGATTGTGTCTCTTAGTAACATCAGAAGCTATTGCCATAAAATCTCACCTACATGAGCAACCAAACATGAGCTGAACGAGGTGGCACCAACAAACATGGCAAATTGCATGAGGAAATAACAAGGTCTCAATTCTACACGAAGAGCTACAACTGAGTAAAACTGGGAGCAGGGAAGAATATAACAATCTGCTGTTCTGTACCAAACATCATCCCCAAAATCATACATTTTATGAACTCAATAGGTTATATTAGGGAATATATGTGTATCTAGGAATGCATATATGCATGTAGTAACAATTGATTAAAAAAAAGAGGGCCTGAACTTGAAGGAGATCAGGGAGGCATACATGGGAAGGTTTGGAGCGAGGAAATGGAAGAAAGGTAATTAAAAATACGATTTCAAAATTAAAACTTAAAGTGTTAAAAGAGTCTCCACTCCATTTTGACATATCCATCTTTCTCCCTGTGTTCCATATATCAATCTCACCAAGAAAATGGAAAGCATTATGTATTGATTCTTAAATTCCTCCTGCCTATTCCTGATTATCTTTAAAACTTTTTCAGAGAGAGAGAGATCTTCCCTCTAATTTTCCTTTGCTTCTAGAAAAAGAGACTGTTGTATTCTTCTATGTTACAGGAAAGATATTTTTTGTCTTTTCTACCCATTATATGGGGTTTAATATTTTCAAAAGGTTACTCTATATCTATTAGAAATTCCGGTATGTGAACTTAACTTCTAGTGAGATTTTACGTTACATTATCCTTTCATATTCCACTATCTATTTTTTTTCATTTTCTATTTTAACTTAAACCTTCTCAATTTCATCAACTGGTAATGCTATATTGATTGTAATCTTTGGATCATGCAGATTCCTTGGAAAACATTTTAAATGTATTGTGCAATTCTGTGTATAACAAGTCCTAATGTAAATATTCTAAAATTCATCCTGCACGCAGGAAGCATAACCCATTATGACCCTCATCTCTGGCCTTGTCAGAGATTCTAGTTCAGTAACTAGAAATTCATGCCCTGTATTGGTACTTGACTAAGATCCTAGGCTGAAGCACCATCCCTAAATGCATATTCCTTCAAGGTGGTCCATGGAAAGTTAATGGTTATTTCAACCTCCAACTGGTATAGAAGGTTACAAAACTTTTGGAACTTGGCCTAGTTATTAGAAGGGTCTCTCTGTGTGGGCCTTGAAGGTGATATCTGCTTCTGATTCCTGCTCAAGCTGTCTGTTTTTGATCTCTCAAAATGTAAGCAACATCAGCAGTGGCAAGCTCCTGCCACCAGGACCACACTGCTCTATGGTGCCTTCTTTCCACTGGATTCCCTTAAAAAATGTGAGCCCTATCAAATCAGTTCCCTTAAGGAGCCAATGACAGGTGTATGGTCACAGTGATAAAAGGTAAGTATTAGCTTGACTAGGTTTCTCCTTAGTACCATGGAGGGGGGGTAAATTTAAAGATTAAATTTAAATGTTAAATTTAAAGATTAAATTTAAAGATTAAAATGTGATTTAACAAACAAGTGAAATAAAAGAAATTCAAGGCATTAAACTTATGCTTAATTCACTTCTTTGAGAGTTTTTTTTTAATCCCTTGTAACTTCTCTGATTGTTTCCTTTCATATTTCCTTTGTTTCATAATAATTTTACTTATTCAGCTAATATGTATTAAATATTGAATGTATATAAATATATGATGTATTTATCTATTCTTTAAATTCTGGGTATAAGCCAAAGATAAGAAGTACTTTATACAACTTATACTGAGTGTGAATTTCTAAACAGAGAATATGTGAAAAAAATTGTACTTCCTAAATAGTGGAGCATCTTTGGGTCACCTGTCCTACATTTTCTGTTCCTTTAAAAATTAAAGCCCACTGAAGTCCCCAGTTCCAAGACCCTCGATTGTATGTTTCTAATGAAGCATCATGATCCACGCCTGTGTTCAGCATTGCAGTCTTTGTTCTGCTTGGATCCTGTTTCTTTCTGTGCTTTTTCTACTGCTGTTTCTTCAATATCCTCTCCATGGAGTATTTTCATCCTCTCAATCCCTGTAGACACATGGTAATGTCCAAGGACAAACTGCAGCTTTAATAAAATCTAGTGAATGTGTTTGTGGTGTGTGAATGAGAATGGCCCTTATAGGCTGATCTATTTGAATGCTTTGTCATCAAGCAGTGGTACCATTTGAAAGGAGGAGATGTGGCCTTGTTGAAGGAAGTGTGCCACGTGGGGTAGGCTTGAGGTTCTCGGGTCCACAGCCTCTTTCTTCATACTGCGTGCAGATCCAGATGTAGAAATCTTATCTCCTTCTCCAGCACCATGTCTGCCTGCATGCTGCATGCTTCCCAACATGATGATAATGGACTAAACCTCTGAAACTCTAAGCAAGCCCCAAGTACATGTTCTCTTTTATAAGGTCCTGGTGTCTCCTCACAGCACTACAACACCAACCAAGACAATGTTCTACAAGCTAATTTTAAATATACAGTCTTTTAATCATTTTATGAAGGTGAATTTCTAGGTGTTACAAAAACTAATTTTGTATGATGGGGAGCTATCTCCCTCTTAGTTTGGGGAAAGTTTGTGGGAAATAATTGAAATTTGGTTAACTGCTGCTAGCTTAGGGGTCACCCCAAACTAAATTAGAAACTGTTTTGCAAAAAGGATTACATATTTTCATACAGCATTAACAAAATTTAGAAAGCTTAAATTGTGATTAAGTCATTTGTGATGAAATTTCAAAATGTATTATTATTTAATACTATAGAAAGCCATAATCACATCTACATTGTATATATGTGTGTATTTTCACTGATGGATGGAAATGGAGGCATAGGGAAATGGAGGTACAAGGAAAAATAGGAAGATACATGTGGTGAGAGACATAGAAAGATTGAGAGACAGTGAGCTGGATGGTTAGAATTTCCACCTGAAGACACTGAAACGTAGCCAGAAACTCAATTATTCTGTCCTTGAAAAGGAATGTGAGGATATTAATTGGCTACAGGCTATGGCTAGAAAAGCCTGTCAGGAGTTTAAAGGGGAAAACAGAAACTAATAACTAAAAGACATTCATAATGAAATGCTATGCATAATATAACTTTAATTTCCTTACTTTTTGTGAGATTTGGACTGGTATCTTCACTCTCTTTTAGCTTTGAAAAGTGGATTTTCTTTCAATAAAACACAAATGGAACCAAATTATGTTTTAGAGGATATGTTTTGCACTAAACAAAACAGCATGAACAGGGATAGAACAGCCACAGACATTGTTTCCTAAAATGTAGGTCAGAGCTCTTTTCTGTTTCATTGAATATTTTACATTCCATGAAAAGCCTTCTAAAGAACTGACTTTATTTTTGGTGTACTCTTCCTCGTCCGATATCTCATCCCATTTTTAAATAGTTGGCACTGTGGAGAGTAACTATATGGTTATTGCAGCACACAGTATGTTCATTTCCCTTTGCTGGGGGAAGGGGAGTCACCGTCTTTAGCTGGGTATTCACTGCTCAACCCACCAGGCTCCAACAGATCACTTTCAACCCAGAGAGAAGGCCCTGATTAATCTCAGTTAACAAGGTATAATGAGCAGACAGGAATGTGAGGGCAAGACTTAGGGGGAGGAGGGGACCACTAAGGGGAGGAGGGATGTGAACGGGAGAGTAGTCAGCATGCATTATCTTCCTGTGTAAAATTGTCTAAAAGCAAACCTAATTAAAAATTAAACAAAATAAAATCAACCAACAAAACTGGTTGGACAACTGTTTTTAAAAGTATTGTTTCAGACTCTTCCTTGCAAATACATTACCTGAAATGATCTATAGATACAGATAAAAGAGCACACACAGGTTTTCAGCATATACAACATTCCAAATTAAGGCATCTACTTAAGTGTGCTTTCCCACCAAATTTTCTTTGTTGGCTTATTTATTTATTTATTGATTGATTGATTGATTGATTGATTGTTTTTTTTGAGACAGAGTTTCTCTGTTGTAACTCTGACTTCCCTGGAACTCACTCCATAGACCAGGATGGCCTCGAAATAACAGAGATCTGCCTGCCTCTGCCTCCCAGGTACTGGCATTAAAGGCGTGCGCCACCACCTCCAGACTTAGGTTGGCTTTTTAAAAAGTTTCCAACAACTGCACCTTCATCTCATTTACTTTTCTGCTAAATACCTTCAAGTATTTACTAGTCAAGCCTTAAAGGTAGAGATTCACGTCACGTCTCTCATGTCGTTTATATGAAAAACATTGCACATGGTAGCTAGTCGTTGTTACAAATGTTTATCATCTGTCTTTTCATTTTAATATTGTTTAGAACGCTCCACTGAAACAGACTTTTTAGGTCATTCAGTTTACTGCTTCTTGTGTGTAACTTGAAAACGTTTTCTTCCCTCAGTCTTAACACTGATGGGCAATGTGTGTTACTCATGAATTACAATAGTATCTAGTGTATCTATTACAATATAATTACAATAGTATCTATTCACTATTCCATTATAAAGCTTTTTTTTGTGTGCAGTGAATTGTGACAATTTTCCTACATGTAACATGTCTATTGCAGGGTAGTCTTCTGTTCTGTGACTTTTGTGAACACATGAGGACTAAATATCTTTAGCAAACAGTAAGAGAAGCATTACACGTCTTACTGCTCTTTGGTTAATTGTATGAAGACATTTACAACCTGTTTTTCAACATTCCCTTTTCTTTAATGACCTACATTTCCCTGAAGGGTTGGTGTAGGCAGCTTAGCAACTGCAAGAAATGTTCCCTTGAAGATGCTGCCTTTATGTGGGGCTTACCCCTGTACTTGAAAGTCCCCTCCCAGAAGGAGTGTCTTGATATGAGGGTCTGGGTCTCCTCAGTGTCAGGATTCAGTTTCCACGTGTATAGGACTCAGAGTTCACCTTTCAATCCAGAGTCGCTGGCAAGGCAAGGTTTGGGCTCAGGAAGACCCAAACTCTAGACATAGAGCTGCTGACATTGGTTGCATAGAGTGACACTAAACCTTTCAGGTTACAGCTCATGAATAACTAAGGGAACTTTCCATAGAAGCATACTCAGAGCACTATGGGGAACAGCATCTTCACCAAAGCATTCCCAAAATAGGTCAGTGCCACAGAGAGGGCTTCCTCATTGAGTATACATGCTTAAAGTGATCCTACACAAAGGTACTTGGAGAAGTGAGGCAGGGGTCCTTGACCTTGGGCTCAGTAACCTGTGCCTGTTCACATTCCATCATCTCCTCTTCATGGACTTCCACAACAACCTTTGTCACCTCCTTGCATTCTGTCTAGGGCTCTCGACTCTCTGCTTGTGAAGCCTTTTCTTTCTGTGGGATAGCCTGTTAAAGTTGGGTCTCTGCAAACTTCTTAGCATCAAACTGAATATTCCTCATGCAGTTTTATTCTCCACCTACCCACACTGAACTGGGGCTAATCAATAGAGGTAAAGGAGTAAGCAGTTAATGGAGTAGGCAGTAAGCAGAGAAATGGAAAAAACAATGTTATAAAGCTTGTTTCTAGAGTGTCTACATGTTGGTGGCAAGTGTCAGTTTTTCACTCACTGGGGAATTCTCATTTTCAAGTGAGCATCGAGCACTGAGCCCCAGTGTTACAGGCAGGGATAAGGGAGGAGGAACTTGAAGAGCCTTCAGTTTCAAGATACATGTACAGCGTCCCACTGCAGTGGTGACTCTATAGAGAATAGGATCAGTCTGACTATGCTACCACAGAATTTCACAAACATTTAAATATATATATATATATATATATATATATATATATATATATATATATATCCATCCTTCATAGCCAAAGTGATTCCCTGGGGTTTCAAATATACTGATTTGCAATCTCAAAACAGCACACAAACGCACATATCCTGATGGTATAAGAATAGGTATCAATCATTCAAGAGCTTAAGAGTGGACGTTCCCTAGTTATCAATTTGTGTGGACAGATAGTGTGTTAGCATGCTACCACGTGATCACTGCTGCAGAGTGTGCAGGCGAGAGAGTATGAGGTAACGGGCTTTGTTAGAAATGGTGCTATATTTACCACAATCCTGGGATTGTACGTCTGTAACTTTCTAAGTCTATATTTACATTTCCCTTGCCACTCAAGGAAACTTGGAAATTTTAGCATTGTGACGAACGTGTAGCCACCTTCTGTTATCACACAGTTTCCCCGCCGTTACCTGGTGAAGTCTGTCATCTCCATCATGATCATACACATCTTCTTGGCGAGAACAATGATGTCGTTGCTTGTGTCATCCCATATCTCGATCTCAGCATCCAGCTTGCTCTTTACCTTCTTGAAATCAGCTACTTGCTCGGCAATCTTTTCCTTTTCTGCCTCAGGCAGTTGAGTCATCTTAGCCTGGAATGTGATAATTCAATTTAAAATCATTCCTCCACAGAGGCAGCATGTTAGGAAGAAGTAGTCATCACAGGACAGTCATACAAATATATTCATTTAAAATCAAGATATCTAGATCTTGTCATTCAATCCAAATTTTCCTATTTGATTCAAATGGAAAAAAAAAAACTACACGATTTTAAATATTTCCTCTCCAACTATAGGGTTACATATGAGATTAGAAAGGTATATTTTGGTGTCTGATGTTTCACCTTTCTGCTATAAAATAACCTTCTACCTTGTAAATTTCTAATATACCCAAATTTTTAATTAATTAAAATTGAATCTGAAACATCACATCTGTCAAAAATGCATATACTTCATATACTTTTAATTATATTAAAAGAACACTTCAAAAGATGAAGTAAATCAAATTTCCTTGAAATGACACCATGTCTCCTTACTTAGGTGTATATATAAGTATAAATAGCTCCTTAAATAAGCACTTTATATACATTTATAAACAATTAAACCATATTCTTACATAAATTAATAGATGGTATGTACATTTTGCATATGCAAAACATTCAGACTCATATTTGCATATATACTGTTCCCATGGAAGAATAAGAGAGAAGGGCAGGATTTATGAAGGGCATTCCCCTCATTAGCATACCAGGTCTAGAGGTGCAGCCCAAGCAGCAAACATTATCTGCTTTGGCATGATAGCACTCTGTGGATACGTTATATTCTTAACAGCATGCAAACTGTATATTCCCCTTGCATCTAAAATGTGGCTTTGGTGGGAAACCATGTAAACTCTATCATTACCACATTCTCAAAAACTGTCAGTTTTGTCAAATAGAAAAAAAAAAGAATCATGAAGTGAAAATAATTTCATACTTTAAAGATCATAAAATTTCATGAAACTAGCCTTGCAATGATATTGTTAAACGGTTAGGTCCAGGTCTAGCCCTGCAATATAGACACACACACACACACACACACACACACACACACTTAGGCACATACACACCCAAACAGACACACAAATCAGCTCACAAACAAGCACAAACACATAGATACATACATAGACACATGCATGTACACACACAACACATACACACAGATACATACATGGACACATGCACATATACACACATATAAATTAACCCACTCTAGAATTTCAGATATTTTCTAGTAGTAGGTGTATTAGGTGGAGAATAAGGTGTCTTAAAGAGAAAAAACACACTCGTTGAAGTTTCTCATGAGACTATTTATACAGAATATATTACATCTGCAATTAAGCCTGGATTAGTGAATGTGCACCTATTGATGGGAATAAAACCTTTGTGGTTTTTCTGAACAGTATGTTCAAAGTAATAAAAGCATTTCTCACTAGATCAATAGTGTATAACAACAAATAGCTTAACTATATTAAGTAAAGAGTTTAGGTTGGGTATGGTTATATACACTTTAAATTCCAGCAGTCAAGAGGCAGAGGCAGGAAGATTTCTGGTAGTTTGAGGCCAGCCTGGTCTACATACTGAGTTCTAGATGATCCAGTGTTACATAGAGAAACATGTCTTTAAAAATTTAAAATAAGTTCAAATTGAAAATATAAACAAAAATACAAATCAAAGAATCAATATCTACTGTCTATCATGTATTATTAGCTATTATTAGCCTAACCTAAAATTTCAACATGGTGTCTCTTAAAACTCTCAGGATTAGGTGACCTTGACTGACTTATAGTATAAAATACAAACAAAAATGAGGCTTTCTGGTGTGAAGTTTTCTTTAAATTCTTTAGCATAATCCTGACATGTATTAAATTTTCAACAAATAACATATACTTCTTATTCAAAAGAAGAATTATCAATGTTCAATGTCTATTCATATTTCTAGCACATTTTAATTTAATTTCCTTTAGAGAATCCTGAGGCTAGAATTTAAAAAAAGATTTATTTTATTTTTTATTATGCATATGTGTCTGTGCATCTATATCCGTGTGTGTGTGTGTGTGTGTAGGAGCACATGGGTCCATTGGCTCTGAGGGCCAAAGGTGGAATGCATTCTGGGCATGTCATGACAGCCAGTTGGGAACTGAACTCAGGTCTCCTCGGCATCAGTGCCTGCTCTTAATCGCTGAGCCATCTCTTCAGCCCAGAGGCTAGATTTTTAATTAGTGAGCTATACAACTTCTCTTTCTTAGCAACTGAAAATAGTTCCTTTTGTTTATTTTTCCTTCTCTCTTAGGAAATGTGTCCTATGCGGAGTGTTAAAAGCAGAGCAACTTTTACAACTGCTGGCATATGGCAAGGCGCATAAATGAAGCCACAGCTCACTGCTTCTGGAATCAAAAGTAATGCACAAGTATGTTAAGTAAATTGTACCCTATCAACTAGCTTGGATAAAGAAGTGGGTTTTCTTCCTCTTGAAGACTGGTCATTATTTTTTTTCTCTCATAAAATGTTTATACATTCAAGTACTAATAACTGTGGATAGGTTCAACAGAGGTCTCTTTGTATGTCCTACATTTGAGAGGTAATGAATCTGTAGTGCTGGCTGTGCTGGTTATTTTTTATTATTATTATTATTATTATTATTATTATTATCATTATCATTATCATTATCATTATTATTATTACTATCATCATCATCATCATCATCACTACTATTGTTATTCTGTATTTGTTAGCTTGACACAAGCTAGAGTAATCCAGGAAGAGGGATTCTGGACTGAGAAAATACCTCCATCAGACTGACCTGTTGGAAATCTGTGAGGCATTTTTTAAATTAATGATTAAAGTAGGAGTATCTAGTACTCTGAGCATGTTGCAAACTCTGGGAAGGTGCTCCTGACTTGTATAAGAAAGCAGACTGAGTAGCCCATAAGCAGCAAACCAGTACAGCAGCATTCCTCCATGGACTCTGCTTCAGTACTGACTATAGGCTCTCGCTCGCTCTGCATGAGTTCCTGCCCTGACTTCCTTCAGTGATGGGCTGTTAACTGCAAGTATAAAATGAAAAAGGGAGGAAAAACCCTCTCCTCCCCAGCTTGCTTTTGGCCATGGTGTTTAATCACAGCAATAGAAAAACTAAGACACTTGATACCCTGTATAACTCATAATGCTGAATTCTACACCATATTATGGAAGGTTATTCCCTAATGTCATAATAAAGTAAAATATTGTGATGGTGATGTGCTCAAGGGTGTTCCAAGTTCTAGTCTTAGGACAGTTGCTGATCCCTTACATGATCTGCAGGAAGTCTGTAATCTCCACGCATTAGCTTCCCCAGAAAGAAAATAACAATAATTGAAACTTCTACCTTCCTCCCAAGGGAGTCCAGAGGGTTATTGGAAAACATGGCAATGGAAACTGTCACTGTTAGGGTACTCGTAGTTTGTGTCCCACACATTCTTGGTTCACAGGGTGAGTAACAATCCAAGGACTTTCAGCTGTCACAAGAGGGTGCTCAGAAGTTGAGCAAGAGTTTGTAAAACTGAAAGTTCCAGAGGATTCTAGTCTTTCTTTGCACAGGACAGTGACAATAATGAAACATTAAATTACCGTCTGACACTTTTACTGAAGGATTTAAGTGGATCTATGAATAATTTATTAAATTCCATCAATCAATTTCAATCACTAGGAAAATTTAAAAGTAAAACCCAAGAGAATACTTGATGTTGAGGATTCCAATTTTTTTTAAGATGCTTTTTGAATTGTTTTGTACAAGGTATGAAAAGAAGCAGGAATAAAACTTAAGACAAATAAGGTTCAGTAGAAACTGTGACATATAAAGTCAGGTATGTACATGTCCAGTTTCAATAACTATAAAACAGAATACTTATACAAACAGCTTTGTGTATTTCTGCCAGATGAAATACGTTGCACTGTGTCTTTGTTGATTTTGGAACTTAAAAATAAAGACAATGAAAATAGCTGACAGTGACTTATGCTTTAATCTCTCTGGCCACCATTTATTTACTTAAGGTCCCATCTTCGTAGAAACCCCATAAGTTAAGTCCTGGGATTATCCCAATTTACACATTGGGAACATATCTAGAGAAGAATAAGCAGTTCACTAAAGACTCTAGTGTCAGGCAGTATTCGAACCAGGATTCAAACCACAAGGTCTGGCAAGGAATTCCTGATCTTATTACCATGATGACACAAACAAGTGATATCACTCAACATGCATCAGAACCTCCACACTGTCTTTGGTGATATTCTTCAACATGCAGGCACTTTTCAGAATCAGTTTTCCCTCTATAATCTACAGCGATTCCATCCTTCCTAGCTGTGTTGAGAGTCTATCTTTCTAGGAACGTCTCATCACAGAACAATGAAAAGCACACATAGCCAAACAGATCTACACTTTTGATTGATGTTTCTCACAGTAAATTTTCCACACTGGCCAGAAATCTCATAAAAAGCAACCATTACTTTTCCTTTATTTATGCCATTCTGTTTAAGGGCAAATCATGCCCATCACATCCATCACATTGTGTTATGTGTCCATCTCATTCTATATTTTTCCATTCCTATTCTACTTCCTGGCCTTATTTCTTCTTGGATTTGAATATTTACTTTAATTTCACAATTATTCAACTAAAAAAGAAAAATTCCCTCTGTATCTCTGTACCAAATAAAGAATAAAAGCTCTTTGAATATCACCATTTATTTAATAAGAGTATAAAACAGGAAAATACTTAGACTATAAATGTACTGTTGGGACTCTTTTTAGTTATTTCATAATTATTTCATTTCTTTTGAGATTCTAATAGAATTACAATTTACCCCTTTCCCATTTCTCCCTTCAAACACTTTGCATATCCCCCTCTGTGCTCTTTTTCAAATTCATGGACTCTTTTTCATCATTTGTTGTTACACATATGTATGCATGTATATTTGCATATATATATACACATGTATATATATATATTTATATATATATATATTTACACATATATATACACAACTTGTTGAGTCTCTGTAATGTTATTTGTATGTGTGTTTCATCACTGAACTGACCATTGGTATTGCATAACCAATCGCTGTACTCTTTTCTTGGGAATACTAGTTCTCCGGTATTATTTTTACAACATGAGAAAAATCTATGTACCTAGCACCAAAATCAAATAAAACACATCACTGACACACTGTAAGCATCCTTCACCTATTGAACTCCTAAAAACATAGTTATTACCTGGATTTCTGAAGCATAGGTAAATGACTGTGAATCCATAACTCATGTACTCTTGTGCTTGCTATCGCAGGCTCAGAGCTTGTATGTGATATGCAGCTTAAGTGATGAGCGCCTTTACGTTCTGCTTCTTGACCTGTATGGGGGGTACTCCAGTTTGTAAACAGGACAGCACTCCATTGTGTAAAGAGAAACGTACTCCACTGTGTAGACAAGATGGAACTCCATTATCTAAAGAGGACAATAATCTATTCTGCAAAGAGGATGGAGGACGGTGCTCCACTCTGTAAATAGGCACCGTTTGTTTCAGGTTATTCTAGTAATCTTTTTGAAGACACACTATTTTGTCTCTTTTAGGCAGTGAGTGTAATTTGTCTCTTCTTCAGCCACATGCGTGGTGTTTGTATATCTTTTGCGTATATAAATAGATTCAGAACTAGAGTATCGCAGGGGTTTTTGTAACCTCTGTCTCATTTTTTTTCTTACTTTCACACTCTGTACCCCCCAGATCAGCAATGCTACTTGCTGTTGCATATAAATATCTTGAAATATACCCCATTAATTATTTTCTTCTCTTCTCTTCCCTCATCCTTGTTGGGATAAGTTTAGTCACCTTTCTAGGCCTAATTCTAATACTATATAGCACTTCCTTTAGTTTCCAGTCTATTTGGAATTTAGAATATATTGCCAGTTCTTTGCTACAGAAATCCACAGTGTTCTTTGTTGTAATATATCACTGTGAACACAAATACAACATCTGAAAAAAAATCTTTAAAAACATAACCACCTTTAATAATGATCATATTTTTATATTATTTTATTTTTGATACCCTTCCCTACAATACAAATTCCCTGAAATTAATAGCATAATTGATAATAAATAACTTTAATTTTGGAGTTATTGATAGGACTGTCCACAATCTAGCTGGACCTAATGGGATAAGTCCTAATTCCAGACACTGGAGAAGTAGAAAAAGGAGAGTCACAACTCTAAGGCTGTCTTTGTAGAATGAGTTCAAAGCCTGTCTGGCTTATTTAGCAAAATCCTATTTTTAAATAAAAACAAATACGAAAGAAAATAAGAAAAGAAAAATGTAAGCAGGATAATGGAGAAACAGCTCAGTTTTTTTTTTTTCTTGGCCAAGATTCATGAGACCTCCAACTTCAATTACCAGAAGTGAGAAACAATAATCTAACCCCTAAAGAAGTATATGTCCATGATACTACAGTATGGGTCTTGAGCTTTCTTTGTGGCGTACACTAGACTATAATGTCAAGCTTCTACCCACAGGTTTCAAACTCATTTCTCTGATGCTTTTTTCCTGTCTACTCTGATATTCTAGTCCTCATTATACTCATCATTACTCTGTAAAATATTGATCTGCGGAATGATTACATTACCTCTTCATAAAGACAAGGGAAGGACTGGAAAAAAGACATGTCGGTTAGTGTGCATGCTGTACAATCAGGATGACTGGAATTCGTACCCCAGACCCACTTGTCAAGCCAGATGTTCTGAAAATGTCTACTAATCCAGCTCCAAGGCCTTCTGTGCCTTCTTGTGGCATCAACACACACACAGAAATGCGCGTATCTCCTCGCAGAGACATGTAAAGAAGTAAATAAATCCTTTGCAAAATGAGAGATAAGATAAAAGTGGCATCATAGGAAAAGTGTTGAAATTTTCATGTAGATATTCACTCAACTTTAAATACTGAAAAGTGTGAATCCTTCAGCAAGGAACTTCACCATGCTGGAGTTCAGTTTATTGAGCAACTGTGAGGATAAAAGCTGTATGTGCGTATGTACATACGACAGACCTAGAAGTACAAAGCCTTTGGTAGGTAAGTGGTGCCTTCTATCAGTACACATGAAATAGTTAAACTAGCCAGGGGGAGACAGAGGTTTATATGATTCATTTGTCCCATGTCACAGACCCAAGGCACAGACCCAAGTCAACTGAGTAAATGAGTCCCTTAATCACAAAGACCGCAGAGTTGCTATACTTAACCTCATTTCCCCCAGGGCGTATTTACATATTTCATATGCAGTGCGACTAAGGAATTGTATGTCTGGGAGAAGGGAAATGGCCCTAACAGTGCACAGGATAGGAGAATATATGATATTTAATTTCACATGTTAGCAATTCTAATTTTACTACTTTTCTGTTCTCCTTAACTGCGAACTTTTTATGGACAATCAATTCCTAGGTACATCACTTCACTTTATAATTTCCCACCTGTGACACACATAAAAAGAATTTTATTAATTAAAATATATAATTTAAACAATAGCATGAAGAAATTTGGTGACATCCACACATCTCAACCATGGAAATTATATCCATAGATGTCAAAAATCACATTTGGGTTACAAGCAGAGAGACTAAGCACAGATTAGATATCATACCATTTTAGGAAATGATTCTTAAGTTTATACTACAATATGAAGGTTTCCATAGTGTTTGGTCTTGACTATAGTAGTAAGGTGTTGAAATGCTACTATGTTTCAAATTACTTTGAAGTGTTTCATTAAAAGGTTCAAAACATACCCCAAACAATGGAGCTATTATACATCATATTCCAAAACTGGTTATCAGGACAAGAAGAATATATCCTATCAAATTAAGTTAAAATATTCTTAAACGTATACTCTATTAATGCAGTGCAATCTTGGTGAATTTAGTTAGCGTGAGACAATCACCAAAGGCCTGACCACCTTTTTTGGTGAAAAGGGAATACTGTATTTCTTCTCCAGCAAAGTGAATTCCAGACAGCCTCAGTACGACAATGACTTCATCAGATACAACTAGCCTATAAGATTGTTTTTAAGCTATCTATGTCTTTCTCACTTCATCACTTTCTTTTTTAATCTCGTCCTTATCTCTTTTAATAACAGGCATGCACAACTTTCTGAGGCACTCTGTTATGGTTTTGGCCATTACTGGCTATTAGGCAATTCCTCATGTCTCCTCTCTTTTCTTGATGTATGTCAGCCTGAATTCACCACTTGAGAACAGAAGAGGCTATGCAATCTGTTTGCTACAAGATGACTTCTGTTACATGAAAATGATCATCAGATGTCATTAGCAGTATCTTATTCTTTCGGTTTTTCTTTTTTTTATAGTGATTCATTCCTAGACACTTCTTCAAAAGCATCTTATCTTCATGATCAACATCAGGACTCCTTCAGAATACCACATGTGCCTCACCCCCTCTATAAAGTGACTTCCAACTGCTAGATGAATCCTCTCCAGCAAAGAACACAGTATGGACTTTGTATAGGATACAGGATACAGGTTCTCTGCCAAGAATCTAAAACTATCCTAGAAACTTTATAGCATCCATATACATTATTTACTTTTATTTAATACTCAACTGAAATGCACATTAAAAATACTATAACCACACTGCATCTAAATACTTGAACATTTAATTATTTCAACACCAACTATGGTAAAGATGTAAACTGATTTAAGTTCAATTGCATTATGCTTTCTTAAATCATTTTTTTAAGAATATTAACAGACTTCTGTGCTATGCAAAGAGACAATATATAAATTTTTGAGCAATTTGATAAATAAATATTGGAAAGAATGTGAGACACTCAAACAAGTTCTAGAAACCCAGTCATTTCAGGATGTACCTCAAAGCTCCTTTTCTGCTTCACACATAAGTTTGGTTACCTGAATTTCATGCCCCAGTTTACAGTGAATTGGTTGGAAGTAGACAGGAGGTGTGTTAATCTGAGCACAACGACAGAAAATCATAGAGCTAACAGAATGCTAAGATATTGGAGACCTGTTAGTTTGTAAATATACTTTCCTGCTTAGATCATCATACTCCTACCCATCCCTCTATTACAGCATAATACTGTGCTTGACCAAAACTGTGACCATGAATTGTCTTCAATACAATCACCCAAAATCCAGTGATGTCTACTGCACCACTCCTGCTGGCAAAGAGCTTACAAATATTTCCCTTTGCAGAAAATGCACAATTTGTATATTTAGAATTTCAAACTGTTCAAGTAAGAATGGACGGAATATAATTTGGAAACCAACACCACTGAAAAACTTTTACATTTAAGTCATGGAAAACTATACATTTTGTGTCCCAGTAAAATAGGCACAATTTAAAAGGAACTTACATGGCTACTATGCACATTTTTTCTTTGTGTTTTTTACATTTTTTTATAAATATAACTATACAAAATGAATAAATGTACCAGATGAATAAGTAGATATACGTATAATAGACATATTTTCCAAAGTTCTAGGGAATCTGAATTTTTCAGTCTTTTATAATATCTTGTATGATAAAATATATCTTGAGCAAGCTATATAATTTCAAATACCCATGACACTCAGGTACCTACAAATTATTCTCATATATATGTTGCTATGTTTTATATATACATATATTCTCATATATGTATGCTAAAAATGTTGCTATATTTTAATATTCAAATATGGATAAAAATAATATATATGTATATGATAATAATTTATCATTTATTTAAAATACCTGTATAATACCTGTACACATTTACGTCTATATATCTACCTTTGATAATTATGCATCATACATTATGATCAAGTAAATTTAAATTTTGAGATGCCTAAGAAATTGCATGGAGTATCACCTACTTATCAAGTTTAAAAAGTATAGCATACAATGCTTTATGTCATTGTAGAAATTACAAAAGCATCATTTCTTGTTAACTACCCTAACCAAGTAATTATCCATGTTTCTGTGCACATGCAGTTAGTACAAGTTTTCATATTTTGAGATTTAAGTAAATTATAATCAAACTGCTTTCTTGTACTAATAATTTTGTAATCATTCATGAACAGTCTACACAGTGAACTGATTCTACCTCTGTAGTTATTTTTCTTTGTTCCCTACATTTCTCTTCTCACTGCACAATACATTTTACACTAGAGTAAGATACTGGCATTAGAAAACTTAAGCATGTGTATTCGGATTCCAGATTTGCAGTATAGTTTGAATGGCTACATGCACACATATCCTGCAAGAATCGAAAGAATTGTGAATGAAATAACCATCATTAGAAAGCAGGGATCTACAAGGCACCCCCTGCCATGTGTGATAATTGATAGGGACAGTCTTGTGTGGGCTAGTATATGTAGCCACAAACACTGGGTTAATGATTGTTGTGATATAGAGTGTGGAGAATAACATTTTATAGCTTGTCAACGTGTCTTCTGACTCTTAAGTACTTCTAGTCCTCTCTTCCATCTTGTTCCTGGAATTTTAGAGTGATGATGTTTAGGGCTTCTTTAGGGCTCAGTTCACAGGTTGGTAAAGAGATGGGAGAGGGTATTTTCTGTGTGTATTGGCATATGTGTGAAATCATTTAAGAAAAATGAATTAAACACTAAAGACTTGATGAGCGATTGTCAGCTAAAACGTTCATGAGTTTGAATTTCAGACTAAATAATGGTTATTTATTTTTTTAAGAGAGATAATATATAAAGAGTTTTATAGTAGAAGAAATTGCATAGACTCCTTCTAAGAAGTAAAGACTAAGGTAAGAAAGTTTTAGTCTTAGAATATCTCAAAATTCTATCAATAAAAAAACAGCTTAAAAAGTTTGCCAAACAAGAATGAAATACTCATTTCGAAGTGTGTATTTTATATTTCTGTTCAAGATTATTAACAAGATGCTGTGCAAAGGGAGAAATAAACCATGAGTGGAAACGATGTGGAGGAAACAGATAGGAAAGGAGGCAGACAAACAGGTGGGCCACAACCGAGACCCAGGTAGGCACCAGGTAGAACCCATGGCGATGATGTTTGTGGGTGTATGTGTGCTTTGAGTACACCCAGAAAATATTAGCGTTTGATTACATAATGAGTTAATGGTGAAGCACTGTTAATGATTTCTGTTTTTATAGTTCAGAATTAGATTCTACAGCTTCTTCTGTGATGCTATTCTTTAATTCCAAAGGATACATAAAAGGGCACACGAGAGTCTCCAGACAGCTGTACGTTTTATGTGCTACGCTGACAGCTCAGTTCTCACAGAACGTAAGTTTAAGTGCTGAGTCAGATAGTTTATTTATATATTTATGCTTATCAATAACAACTCTTTCAGTAACTATCTGAAAAAAAATTTATAAGGCTTGATGCAATCTAAAATCCACTTCTATCAATATTACATCTCAACTAAAGGATTTGTGCCTCTCTGTGAAATATGGTTAATTCAATTCCATTATTTACACTCCCATGAAGTTATTCTAGATGCAAACAATCTGATCTCCATATTTTCTGAGTTTTGCATGGGCAGATTCAATCAACTGTGGTTCAAATATTTTTAGAAATTATTACATCCTCACTGAAATGCCCAGACCCTTTTTCTCTTGCAATAACTACCTGAGCACCATGGTAAATTGACTGCAGTACTTACAGTGTGTTTCATGTAACTAATTCATTAGAGGCAAGTTATTTAGAGGCATGTATGGAGGGTGCATATAGCTAACTCACAAAGATGCAAGCATATGCTATTTTAGACACAGGATTTTAAATTCCCTGAATTTCTGTATCCAAAGAGTTCTTGATATCTATCTCATATCTATCTCACACATATATGGAAAAACAATTGTATCTAAGTCAAAATTTGTCACAGTTACTGCCTGAGGCTCAAAACACTTAAGACATCCCTTTGTGAGAGTAGAACACAGTGAGACAGTAGGCTAATAGAAACACCTACAACAAAGGCACCAATGATACTCTAGATTTGTCCATATGGCCAGAGCACATGAGAAAATTAAATAAGCAAAACATAATTCTTCCTGTCTCCTGGCTGTGAATTCAGAGAGGCAGACATCTGGAACAGAAAGGCACTTAGCAGCAGACAAGAGTTCCTCGAGTAAAATCCCATTTGGGGACTGGAAATGAGATCCTCCACTTGAGAGGCAGCATCTGACAAGGGAGGTTTAACTTAGACTGTGATGGGATACAGATGAAGCTGTGTCTATAGATGAGCACAAAAGGAAATAAAGCTAAGTCTTCAATTAGTTAGGCTCTCAAAGGCAAAACTGCAGGCTACGTGGAGCAAGCATTCAGAAAGATGTACACCATTTCAAATGCAGCCTGTGTGCAAACACCTCGCAAACAAAATCTATGGTAATTGGAAACATTTCAAAGTGAAAGATAAGAGAAGAATAATTTTGCCTAAGGTTCTCAAGCAGGGGATTTCACAGGCTTTGAACGTATTTTTTAGGTAGTAGAATACAAAATGTGTTTGCAAATCACTCTGTTTTACAAACAGAGGATGTAAAAGCACATTCACATAAAGCAAAAACAAAAAGAAAGGAAGAAGGAAAAGCTCATCACCAAAAAACTTACTATCCACCAACACCAACACAATATAACCTCATTCTGTTAGCAGCTCGCTGTGATGTTTTTGTCACATATCAGTGTTAAGTACTCCCTACTGGCTTCTACTGGGTAGAGATCAGAGAGCTTGCTCAATATTGCATGCAATATACAGACTGCATTACAATAATTGTCAACTAGATGGCAAGTAAAAAGTCACTCCTTATATAGATGCTTTGTACAAAGATTTTGGACTCTGGCTCAGATGGACTCCTTTCTCTATATGGAACAGATAGCACACTATGGTATCCCTCATTTAATGTTTCTTTTGCTTTTAACCATTCTCAACGTAATGATAAACAATAGAGCTACATTGGGGAGTTCTACCACATCACACAGAATCAGACTGAAAGGATAATCACTAAATCCATTCTGCAATTCTATTACTTTGCATCATGGAAAATGGCTTGCCAATTTGTATCTAAACTTCCAGATGTTGAGTCAATTAAATGTAGTTGTCTTTTTAATTTTAATAAAAAGTAATTTTAGTCTGCACAAACGGAAAATTAGTAGCCACTATCAAGAGATGGAAAACATAATTGTCTCCATACACAAGGCTTTACTAATATATGCCTTTTGCATATTCAGTGAGGGCACACAATTTTCTATAAATTCAATTTTGTTTTTATTTTACAAATAAGTGTTTTGCATGCGTGTATATATGTACACCACATGCATGCTCATGGAGCCAGAAGAGCATGTCAGATCCCAAACAACTGGAGTTATAGACAGTTGTGCACTGCCATGAAAGTGCTAGAGAGCAAACCTGGGTCTTCTGGATGAGTATCCAGTGATCTAGTGATCTTAACTACTGAGCCATCTCCATATCCCAATGCATTTATTACAGAGCTGGTAAACTTAATAGACCTGTAAAAAGACAATTTTCCCCTTATGTATATTTGTTCCATCTTTGTCTATAAAATTGTGTATCAACTATAAATAGAGTCATGGATTTATGTTTCTCTCTCATCAGTACTTACTACTCATGAATTTGCAAAGCAGTCTTTTATACAATAGATATTTTTAAGCTAGTATGTCATTCACAATTCTTTCCATTCTTACAGGATGTGTGCACATGTAATCATTCAAATTATATTGCAAATCTGGAATAGGAATATGCATGCTTAAGTTTTCTAATACCAGCATCTTACTCTAGTATGATATCTCTCCATGTCTATCAATGTCAAAAGGATGGCACTTAATTTCAAGTAAGAAATTTACATAAGGCAAAATGGAACAGAGTATATTATTTTATAATAGGGAAACTAGAGATATCACATATAACATTTCAAAATTATGGAAACTGGGGTTTTCTGAAGAAGCTGTTGCATATTACTTACTTATACTTGGCTGCTATAACATGGTATTTGTGGAAGATAGAATGATGTTTGATGAGACACAGAGTTATTGTAATTTAATACCCTTTACCATTAATTTTTTTACCTAGCCTAAGATTTTCCTACTGAGGAATGTATCACCAAATTGGAAGGATCAAGCATCCATCAACTGTAAATCTAAGAAATCTTTAAGTTAGAAGACTGCTAGAAAATACTGCTGCCTACCTACCTGATGTTCCCACCGGTGTAACTGGTAAATGTATTGATTTGTGGCTTTCCTTTTGCTCTGTGAAGATAAAAGACATCTTCAACAGCTGAAAATTTCATTCAGTGTATCCTTAATCTGTGTTCCGCGATATGATTACTTACATTTATTTTAGAATAATTTTTACAGTTTTCTTCTTAATTTAACTTATTTAAAGGCTGGTATCATCATATGGCCCTGGCTGTGCCCTGGAGCTCACTATATATGTATATATCCACTTGCCTTTCTGCCATTTTGCTTTTCTCTGCCACTTGGGAGAAAGCTTTGGCCACTGATCCCCCAATAAAGCTTTCTTTCTACCCACAGAGAGGTCTAGTTCAGTGGTTTCACTGCATCCTTTCTTACATTTGTATCTTTAAGTTGACTGATACTAAGTTATTGAAGAAACTTTGTGGGGAAAAGTTGAACTAATCTACCAAAATTTGGGAACCGATGAAGTAAGAGAAAAAAAAAAAGGCAGACCATTTGAGATGTAGGGAAGAACATGTGTATAGCCTCAGGGAAAGACTACTCTATTGAAAGCTCAAAGATCATGTGAGCAAATGGACAGAGAATTTGAAACTAGATGATAAGATATTCAATGGGAACAGCATTTGACAAAACTGAACATCTTTTCATGATAAAAAGTTTAATGAGGCATAGAAGAAATGTACCTCCCATACAAAGAAGGCCATGTGTTAAAATCTGCATGTACAATGAAAGAAGTCAAATACTTCCCTCTAAGGCCAGAAACAAGAAACTGATAGTCATTCTTTCCACTTAAATTTAATAAAGCCCTGGAATTCTGGATAGAACAATCAGAGAAGAGGAAAAAAAAAAGCATCAGTAATAGGAAACTAAGAAGTAAAAATGCCACTGTTTGTTAACAGAATTATGTAAAGAAAAAAATCCAAAATACTCCCCTAAAATACTACTAATCTTGAAAGATAAATTCAGTAAACTTACAGGATACCAAGCTGACATACGAAATCAATAACTTATATTACAGCAACAAAGTATCTAAAAAAAAAAAAAGATAGAAAGAAAGAGAGAAAAAGAAATCAGGGGGAAGGGCTTGAGAAATGGCTCAGTGTTTCAAAGCATGGTTTGTTTCAAAAACTGCCCTTGCAGTTTGATCCAAGTTTGATTCCCAGCATCTTCACAGTGGTTCATGAATCTAGTTCCATGGAATCAGATATTCTTTTGTGGCCTCTACAGGCTCAGTATGAATGAATTGCATAGACCTATATGTGAACAAAACATTCATGTGCATAAAAGTAAAAAATTTAAGAACCAATTCCATTTATAATAGCATATAAAATAACAGTAAGAAGAATAATGCAGAAGGCCATTTATGTTGGAATTATAAAAAACTGTTGTAGGAAATTATATATGACATAAATGATTAGACATGTTCCTGTGTTCATGGAACGGAAGAAATAAAACTGTTTAAATGTTCCTGTTACTCTACACAATCTGAAGACTAATACAAACATAATTTTTGCCTTTAAAAAATTATATTCTCACTATACAGATTAGACTCACCTGGAGCTCAGTACTAACACAGGCTTATTTCAAACTCACAACTTCCCCTCTTTACCCTTCTGAATGCTAGGATGTGGTAGGATTACAGGTGAAAGCCATTGTGCATGAGTTCACATTGTTATTTTTTATAGAAATAAAAATCCTGAAATTCTTACAGAATTGCAATAGGCCACAGCTAGCCAAAGCCATTTTGAACCAAAATAACAAAGGTGCTTGCCTACATTTCTAGGACTTGGGAGGCAAGAGTCATGTGGATCGCTAGGAGTTCATGCCCAGCATGGTCTATGTAATCCATTCCAGGCTAGCAAGCCAGTGTGTAAAGAAAAAAGACCAAAAAAAACAAATGTAAAACAACAAAACAAAAAATTGATACATTATACTGTCTAACCTCAAAATCAATCACAACCCTATCATAGCGAAAACAGAATGGTTCCAACATAACTGCAGACACACTGGCCAGTGAAACAGTATAATAGAGAACAAAGTAGCTCATATTTATTTCAACTGATTTGTGGCAGAAGTCTCAGACATGCAAGTGAAGGAAAGACAGGCAATCTCTGTAATAATCCTGTTGGGAAAACTAGATATACATAAACAACAGAATGAAATTGGTTCTCATACTATACACAAACGTCTTTTACAAATAAAGACTAAAGTATAGTTTCTGACATTACAAAAGCATAGTAATAGAGGTTTTAGGGTTGTGGCTTACCTGGAACAAGCTTGACTTGAACAATAAAAACATTGAGCTCAGAGTTAAAGTGAGAGACCCTGCCTAAATATTCATTGTGGAGAGGAATCCAGAGTTGGACACCCAATGTCAATCTCTGGCCTTAATATCCACATGCACACAAGTGCATGTTGTATCCACACACGCACTTGTATGTATACATACATGAATTCTGACATATGTGCACAACATACAGATGTGCATCAAAAATGTAAATATAAATAAACATCCTTTTATAAAGCCATAACATTGGTTTGGGCAAGGAGTTCTTCAATATGAACACCAAAGCATGGGCAACAAAGAAAAAATGAGAACAACTGAAGCAAATTATAAAGGTCTACGTGGCAAAGGAGAAAATAGAAGACAACTCATAGTTTGGGAGAAAGTATTAGCCAACAATGCATATGATAAAGAATTAATAACCTTAGTGACAAAAAGCTCAATAGAAGGAAAGAAATGAAAAGCAAACCATGGAAGAAAGGACTTAGACATTTCTCAATAGAAGGCAAACAAGAAGGCAAGAAGTACATGAAAATTTTGTACCGAGAGATTAAAAAAAATCACGATTATTGGCTCTCAATGAAATTCTGAAAAGATGAGCTATATCACCTTACCCTTGTTAGAATGACTATTCTCAAAAACTTAAAATTACTTTGGTAGAGCTGTGGAGAAATACATCCCATAGGTACTATTAATGAGAATGTAAACTAACCAATATATATAAAAGAAAACAATATGAAGTTTCCTCAGAAAAGTAAGAACAATGTTAACATAGCATCCGTCGGCCTCCCTTCTGGGCATTCATCTAAAATAATTAAAATCCACTTACCCATATTCACTGCAGCATTATCCATAAGTCCTGAGGTATGTGATCAGGTATAAATTATCAAATAAACAGCTAAAGAAAATGTGACATGTGGACTTAAACAATGGGATGCTAACTAAAAGAAGGAAATTCTATGATCTGAAACAAAATTGACCGTATGCAAAATTAGTACAGAAATACCACACAGTCTTGATTTAATAGAAGTGGAGCTCTCCAAGAAGCACAGGAGAGAACCATGCTCACTAGAGGAGCGTCAGTGGACAGGGACAGGTGAGATGTTGATCACGGAAAACAGGGTTTCAATTAGACAATAACAGTGATCTTTATTGTTCTTGTTTTTTTTTTTTTTTTAACGGAGAACCATTTGTGCTAAAATTAAGTGTTTTGTATCTTTAAATTGTTGAGTAAATCTTTTAAAAAGTAGACACAAAAATAAATACGGAGTAGTGAATCTGCTAAATAACCTGAGTTAATCATTCCACTTTGTAAGTATATACATGAAAACATCACATTGTATCACTGTGCGTATAAGTAATTATTCTTCAATTGAAGAAATAATGTTGCGGATTTTTTGTCTTACACAGTCAGGAATGAGAAGGCACATGTAGGGCATGGCAATGGGGCAGAACAGTTTTTAATCTATGTTCCCTGGCTTAAGTTGTACGCAGTAATTCAGTACTTTAGTGTCCGAGCAATTTTGAGTAAGATTTATCAGACTTAAGAAACTGCTAGGAAGTAAGATCTGTAGGCTCAAGATACTGGAAACTGGGCTTCTTCTCAAATAATACATCTCAGGAGAAGGTTTTCTTTATCACTCATACTCATTACTCTTCTTGTGGCTGTGGCCAAATGCCTAATTGTTGTTGTACAGCTACTGTGTGGGTTCACCAAGGACGACAGAGGCATTTTCATAGATGTAAACCTGCCAGTTCTCAGCAGAGGGAACCACTATCATGGCAAGCAACATCCTGGACAGTGGAACCCCACGCATCTCCTCTCATTGGTTTTTATTAACACCTAAGCTCCTCCAGTGTTCTATTGATCTCACATGGAGATCATGAGCAATCAAACATCTTTTACATAATGCCAACACCTGCAGACCATACAAAATGCCAAGACCTAGACAGCCCTTCACCCAACAGTTCTAAAATGATTTTAAACATAACTAAAAATAAATTTCTGCAACATTTCCCATTTTCTGTATAAGACAATCAAAAAATTGCTTTATCTCTACAACACAATTTAACACTACATCAGCAAAACTGTTTACAAGAGGAACATAAATTATGAGGCTTGTTAATGTATAGAACCAAATGAAACCAAACACCTACAAAGCTTTTCACAATGTCTTTGGACACCAGAAGAACATTATCAATGTCCAGTTATCTGTATTTATTTATGATCTTCTGGGCTCCTCCAAAGTGATCCAAAGGACTTGAATCATCTCTCTGGCTCCACAGTCTGCAACACACACAGATTGTCCTCCAGGTTCTGATCCTCTGGGGCTGTTGCTGTCCTCGGTGGTTGTCCCATGGCAGCGGCATCTCCAAAACTCCTGGGGTCCCTTGCTGCACTTGGACTGCACTTTCACCAATAGCCTCTCCTGGGCTCTCTACATGGTGTGGAGCCTCAACTTCTCTGCATGACTCCTTCAATCTGGGCCTTCAACTGCCCCTGAGACTGTACCTTCACCAATGGTCTCTCCTGGGCTCTTTATTGTGCCAAGCCTCAGCTACTCTCCAAAAATCCCTTCATGCTTTCAAAACCAGTACTACCTGGGTGCCTTTTACAGTACCAAGTTCAGATGCCAGCAGGAAATACAACCTTGGCCAGTTCTGGAAGACAGCTTTTGTATGCTGACCCTGAGGAAACATTTTCCAGATTTTAAGATAGAGTCTAGATTGCAGGAAAAATAACTTGTAACTTTGTCTGTGGGAAGGGTTCTCTTGTGGGGTAGAGTTCTCATCACCATAGATGTGTCTTGTCAGGACTTCCTCAACAGTATCTGGACTGCTTCTAGACAGTTTTTCAGGGGGCAAAATGGATTCAGGGAGGTCTGGAGTTTCTGGAATTTCTTTTTCTTCTTCCCTGCCTTCATTTTGGATTAGCTGGAGTGATGTTGTGCCCCCATGTTACAGATGCCACTTGTAGATGTTACCCACTGTGTGGGCTCACCAAGAGAGACAAGGAGACATTTCATAGATGTATACCCATGCCAGATCTCAGCCGAGGAAACCACTATCATGGCAAGCACCATCCTGGACAGTGGAACCCTGAGAGTTTCATCTCAGGGGTTTTTATTGATACCTAATCTCTTCAGGTTAATAACATGTGCACATCATGAGTAATCTAACATCTTTTACATCAAGCCAATACCTGCAGACAGTTCAAAACGCCAAGATCTAGACATCCCTTCAACCAACAATGCACAAAACAACCATTTTAAATATAACTAAAAATAAACTTCTGCAACACTTGATAAGGAATTGTTTAAACGGGGAATGACTATTTTGATTTACGGGTGAGTTGATACAGTTTATGGTGGTCAAATCATGTTTGGCAGGAATCTGTTGCTTTGTGTCTTCATTCACGACACAAAGAACAGACAGGATGGGATGTGCGACAACTAAATAATCCCAAAACCTGTCCCAGTTACCTAATTCCTCTAGCAAGGCTCTATTTCCCAAAGGTACTCCATAACCTTTCAAAATAACACCATCTGCTGAGCACGAAGTCCTCAAACACATGCACCTATGGGGGACATTTCACATTCAAACCAGAACATCAGCCTTCATAGATCACGAGACGTATGTGCACCAGACAGTATCCTAACAGTAAATATGAGAGAACTGAGATAAGAATCTTTCTTCTATTAATATATCAATGGATTGAACTCTAAATTAATTAGAGTTTTAACTTCAGTATGAGAAATTCCACACTACCAATGAATCTTATGATATGAGAACATGTATGTGTCCCTGATGCATGATTAAGAGAGACTGTTTAGATATGAGATTCACCAAATTCTGGGCCAATGTAGACTCCTACTGAAGAATAAGTATTTACTGGTGAGGAGAAAAGGCTGCTGAAAGGCTGTACCCTCCAAGGTAGATAAATAGTTGAGGAACAGCCGAATGTCTAATAGTAACTGATGTAGAAAAGGGCGGACCTGAAGAGAAACAAGTGTACTAATACACAAAGGATAGAAGCAGGCATATAGTTTAGAGGTCCCTCACACAGGGCGGTGATGGTCTGAATTTAATGCGAACAGCAAGTAATGGCACTCAGACTAAGATCCACTTTCTAAAATATGTGGTAAATATCAGGTGTCATTAGAAACATCATGTGGGTTTAAGGTAGAGAATGAAAGAGAAGAAAAATGGAAGCAGGAGACAATGTCAGAATCTGCCGCAGGAATACAGGTGATAAATGCAGTATCTGAACAAAGGAGGTGACCACAATGTCCTCAATGCTCCCCTGAGTGCAAATGAACTTTGAAGAATTCCATTCTTGACTCCAGAACTCTCTACCTCTGCTTTGTTAGAACACTTACTTTGTAATATTTATAATTTTAAATCATTCCTTTGCCTCTTTGAGAAGCAAATATTGTTAAAAGCTTCTTGCCCACTTTATAACATATAATGTCTTTTTCTAGAAGGTGGGAACCATCAATTTGAAATCCAGTCAAGCTAGATTCTCTCCTGTGTCCCGAGTTCTTCACGGGAAAACTAACTTCAGAAGGCACCGTTCATCACGAAAAGAAAACTTATAATAAGAAAGTTAACTGTTGATGGTAGTCAAATCAATTAGCAAAGGTAATGACTTTCAATTCCTATCATTTCATCTCTGAAAAAAAAATCTTCAGCCCACTTATATTTTTAAAGCAAGGTTGAGCACAGACTACATTCTGACTTTGGTTTCCTATCACAATAACCTAGGCTAAAATCTTTCCTGATACAATTTCTTAGTAGCAGGCTTTGTGAAAATAGTATGTAAGCCTAGAAAAATCTAAAGAGGATAGGAAAATCAGAATGTATTTTATGACAAGCTATGGAAAGACTAAAAAAAGATTACTCTTAGATTTAGTACTGAATCTGTTGAATTTTTCAAAGTGTCACAGGAGTCTATATTTTGAGTAAATTTGTGGGGTAGATTGAGGCATTTAACCTTGGAAATAGTGTCACATGTCCCTGTGAGTCATCAAGTACAGGAAACAGCCAGGTCTATGCCTATGTGTAGGCAGAGTCGAGGAGAGAGTACTTCACTAAAATGGTGAGCTAATGTGACAACAAATCTTAGTACTACATGAGAATGTCTAGGAAAATTGGGAAGGTCTGGAGAACCTCAGGACGGAACACAGGTAGAATAGACCCTGGTGTTCATCAATACAGACCAGAGCCTGGTGAAATACTTAGGTCAGTAAACTGCTTGCCCTGCAACCATATGGATCTCAGTTTGCTCCTCAGAACTCACCTACAAGAAAAATGGCTGGTGTGTACCCACTTGTGATCCCAGTGTTGGTAGAAACAGGAGGTAGTCTGCCAACCAAGCCTTCTCAGGAAGCCCAAGGCCACAGTAGAGCTTGTCCCTAAAATTAAAGCTGAATGTTGCCTGAGGAGGTGGACACTGAACCTCACAACATGCACACACATTCAAGGATCCACATACATATGAACACACAGACACAGACACATGGACACACATACACAAGAAATGTAAGGAAAATGCAAGTTGTGCAAAAGCAGAGTGGTTGCCAAAAGCAGAACTGAGATGCCAGAAGCAGAAACTTATGATCAGAAGAGTCCCAGCCTTCTGTGGATGGGCTGCTACATCTTGTAATTTTAGCCAGGTCTCCTTGCACTATTTTTCATAGTAACCCACGCCAAATTATATCATGAAGCAGGTAATGAGGTCATGTCTCTTCATAAGCTGTATGGTAATTTTGTATAAATTTATTATTGGAAGCATATTCTGATAATAAATAGGGCTTATTAAAAACTAGTCCATTCTTTATTTTAAGTAAACCACTCATCTGTGGCAGACTTTTTTTTTTATACTCTTGTGGTGGAAGACATTCAGCTAACTGCCTGTAGACAAGCAATAATGAGGCAGTTATTTGTATCAGCAACATGAACTTGCAGTGAACATGGATAGTTTTTTTTTAAACCTACCACGAATCATCTTAAGATTTGATATGCTCCAATTCATTTGCTGCTGTTGACAGTTTGAGGTTGTGTCCAGTAACTAGGCAACTGTTCTCATTTCTCTTACTTTGCTTCTATTTATAGAGTTTATATAGATCCAATGGCCTCAAAGGTATTTTCTTAAAGCAGAGTAGGTTTACAAGTTATGAAATCCTCAAGGGTAAATATTAAAGGGTAATTTATATGGTTTGGGAGCCCTTTTAAAAGTGCCAGAGCCTCCTGCTGAAAGAAGAACTGATAATGGTTGAAATTAAAACTGTAAGTGCTTTATTTTGCTATTCACGTATAAACAATTTCAGCAATTAGATACCACAAGTTCAGATACCTTTGAAAATAAATCTCTGGCCTCATCAAGTACTACTAAATGAGTCCTCTCTTACCAACCTTCATTTTTAAGCCACTTAAGGCTTGACTGGTTTCAACCTGTGTGGGTGGAGGAAGAATCAATGGGCACATCTTGGTCTGGGATAGAGAAAGGAGTGATTTGTAAATGTGTACTTGGAAAACTTTCTCTGATGTACCAGTAAATACCAGGATGGGATTCCTGTCTTAACCAATAAGATTGGTAACTTTGTGTACCAATTGTGTAACTTTGAGGTATTTGAGAACACTAGCATGAACCTATCCTGTCTCTATCAGGTCTCAACCACCTTTGTAAGGTTATACAATTAGTGAATTCCTATTTTTTAATGTAAATGTAACTTTCAAAGTTGGTTGAGACTTCTGATGGAGAAAGGACGCACTGATTGCCAAGCTACTGAAAGCTACAAAGAAGAAAAATTCTCAGACAACAGGACCAGATCTCGGATCAATATTGAAAGAAGGAAGAACTTGATAATTTTTATAATTCTTTATCTGTTTTTTTCTACTGTAAAAAGTTGACTGTTTGGTCTCAATTTCAGCTCCATGTTACTTATGCAACCATATGTGTTCTGGTACCTTTGGGAATCACATCAAAGTCAAAGTATCTCCTGATTTCTTATCTTTTTTGAAAAAAAAATAAAGAAAAAAAACTTCAAAAGGCTTTTGGTATCCAGGGTGTCAACAATGTTCAATACCAATTGCCTTACTGTACTTCCTTAGCTAGGAAATAGGTGTAACAATGGATGTCTGAAGCTACATTGGTATCAAATTTTATATTTGTACATGTTTTGCCTATGTATACATCATACTGTAAAGTTCACTTAATAAATAAAACTGATTGTTTTCAAGTAACAGAGTAGAATATTTACAGTAATATACTACATAAAATTGCCAGCATTGCTATTCTTGCAACTTGGGGCCACTGTTAAGCAAAATCACGATTATGTATGTACAATGTTGAAATGTTAATACCAATAAAATTGACCTGTGAATGGAGATGGCTGCATGGTGGCTAATGGGATGGTGGTGTACAGGAATGGATGGGATGAACACAGGGTGATTTACCTCCCATGTAGGATGGAGTAATAGTGAGCACATGTAATTTAAAATGTATGCACTATTTATTTCTGGGAATTTACATTTCAAATCTCTGGACTCTTGGCTGTGGGTCAATGAAACCCGAGAAGTGAAATTGTGGAAGATTATTGCAGTCTTATAATATCAGAAGACCATAAAATAAAAATTGATGGAATATATCCTTTGTACCAAGAACTGAATTAATTTCTCACGTATCCAATTTATTCTTAAAAGCTCACATAAAATAAATACTGTTATAATTTTACAAATGGGAAAACTGAGCAGCAGAAATATAACTCTTTCAAAGTCAATTGTTTTAAGTAATATAGCAGAGACTTGAATCTATGCTTATATTACTCTAAATACCATACTCTTGACTTCTGTATTGTCAGTATTGCTGGCAAGGCTGAGTCACTTCTCCCTGCATTTCAATACCTACGTTCTTTCAATTCACTTTACTAAGCATCTATATATCCACAGTTGTTCCCCAAGAAGGTCTGAAGAACATTCTCTTAGCTGTTCCCTTACTAACGTTGAAAAAGATTTGCTAAGCTTCAAATGGTCCTGTTGTTCCCATGGTTGAAAAAAAAAGTTGGGGATATAGTTGAGAAATTAGAGCAAAGTTGCTCTACATCATATCATATTATATCATATCATATCATATCATATCATATCATATCATATCATATCATATCATATCTATCTATCTTTTAAATTGAAACAAAACAAAGAGTCTGAACAAGAAGAGGGCATATGGCAGCATAACTCCATCTCCTGTTTTTAGTTCCATGCTGGGAGATTTGAGGTTTTCTCCCCATGAAGTCCCTTGCCATCCCACTCTCTTTGTTTAAAGCCCTGTTTATCAAGGAGAAATACTCTCCCACAGGAGACTGAGTGACTGGGTATTGCCAGGTAGATGCTGAATGTGGATCAACAAATTGATTGTCCTATAGTAGAAGATCTAGGATCGGGACTTTTAGGATTTATAAGATTCAAATAAGTGTGATTTAATGGCATGATCTTGGATTTCACAAATCAATTTCCCACTGGACAGTTGTACTATCAATTTCTGTACTGAGTCATGAGAGCTTTGATCATAAGTGTGCTGCCTTAGAAACTGTGTGCCTGAGCCAGAAAACATTTGATTTTTATCACAATCAACATGACTGGCATAAATTATTTAAATTATTTAAATACGATTCTCTACTTTCTAAAATTAAGGAGAGAATTATAAACACAAAAACTATGTCTTTTGCTGAAAAGATATAAACTTGGAGATGTTGTAAGTATGCAATACTCAGAGCTGCTGTGTTTATAGAAAAATATAACTTAGCATGAATTTGGTTTGATCTTTAAAAAGGTAGTGTCTTAGAGTTTCTACTGCTGCAATGAAACATCATGATCAAAAGCAAGTTGGGGAAGAAAGGGTTTATTCAGTTTATACTTTGATGCTGGTCATCACCAAAGGAAGACAGGACAGGAACTCAGTCGGGGCAGGAACCTGGAGGCAGGAGCTGATGCAGAGGCCATAGAATAGTGATATTTACTGACTTGCTTCTTATGGCTTGCTCAGCCTGATCTCTTCTAGAACCCAGGACCACCACCCAGGGATGGCACCACCCACAATGGTAATAGCCAATTTCTAATTAAGAAAATACTTTACAGCTGTATCTTGCGGAGGCATTTTCTCAAGTTTCCCCCTTTCAGATAGCTCTTGTTTGTTTGTCAAGTTGTCGAGTTTGGCAAGTTGACTTGCCAGCACAGGTGGATTCACAAAAGCTGCACTATTATAAGTTTAGGGAGTTAGTCTTAACAGAAATCTATTTTCATGCCTCTTTCATTTTGAGATTTTAGGATAAAAAAATCCTTTCTTATGTTTCATTAAAGCCTGAATGGAATAAACAATCAACTCCGAAAACAATCTTCTGCATGTCTGTCTCACAACCAAGCCCCTGTGCCACTGTGGAACCTGTTCGGTAGATTTAATCACAACATTGGTCCAGAGAATACCTGTAACTAATATTGGGACAATCATGCTTACTTGGCTATCCCATTGCCACTTTATAAGGCATGCACTATTGGTCATTTACTATTTGTCTCTCATTGTTTGCAGTCTCTGAATCATTATTTTTAGTTACAGACCTTTACAATAACCAATGGCATTTCCGACTGATGACAGCTATAACGGATGATGTTGAGCCAAAGCTACTAGGAGTGAAACGCAGAAAATAAAATGATAATAAATAACTGTCACTCAATGCCTAAGGAGTATCTGAAATTGGCTCTAGTACATGTCCAAAATAACAGGGTCTGCATAATTTAGGTTGCAAAAAAATGTTGAGTCTTTCATCACACAATGAACAAAAAGTAATCTAGACACCTGTCTTTGAAGAGACCATGAATTCAACACAGAGCATGTTATGAGTGCTCAAATGATTCTCAGAAAAATATATGATGAATCATAATTTTTTTTTGATTTGAGGAATCAAACATTTCCTCAAAGTGTTGGTGCTCACAAAATGCATTTAAAGATACAGTATAATAGGCATGTGCATGCGCGCGCACACACACACACACACAATTCTGAGTATAATGCAAAGGCATGATATCATCTCAGACACAGGAATAATGGACACAGCATCATTATCTCATTAGAAGAAATAAAAAACTTCTGGGGAGATGAAATGTTTGGCACAGATTATGAAACTTATTAAAACAAATTCTTGGTTCTGTTCAGGTGATTTGGGGTAGAGACAGGCTTGTGCTATCCTTTTTGGATATCCATCCCCTAATTTAAGAGTAAAGAATGTTGTAATTCACTTGCAAGATAGATACTTACTAAAATATGCTGTTGGAATTAAATTGTGTATATTATGAAGCAATTAAATTTAAAACAGTTTTTCAAATGTTTACAAACAACTTAGTTTCATTATGGCATGTTCCGTTACTGACAGCTTTGTTACTCTTTCTTGGTTTCTGTCTCTTTCATCCTCTTAAGGGTACATCAGGTTTGCTCATGGTGCTAGTCGTTCATTTCTATACCACTACAAAATTTATCCTACCAGTTTTAGGTCATCATAAAACTGATATGAGTAATGACCAAAGGTCTGACTCTGAAATCATTCTCCATTTCTCTAAAAAGCTATTGTGGTAGTTTGCGTGAGAATGACACCCTAGGCTCATAAATTTGAATGCTTATTCGCCAGGTGGTGGAATTTGAAAAGAATTTGGAAATGAAGCCTTACTGGAGGAGGTGTGGCCTTGTTGCTGGGAGTGTGTGACTGAGGGTGGGCTTTGGGGTTTCAAAAGCCCATGCCAAGTCCAAGTTCCTGCTTGCTTCCTGTTGTCTGCAGGTCAGTATGAAAAGCTCACATCTGCTGCTCCGGCACCATCCCTGTCTGCTCCTGCCCTGATGATCATGACTAACCCTCTGAAACTGTAATCTGGCATTTAATTAAGTGCTTTCTTTTATAAAAGTTGCCTCAGTCATGATGTCTCTTCACAGCAATCAAACAGTAACTAAGACAGTTATGTAAGCCTGAGCTTCTAAAATTTTAGTAAAGCTGAGATGAGAGTATCAAAATACTACAAAGTTGATGTGAGATTTAAGTAAAGTGAATACAAAGTTGCTATCTATTTCTTGTATCCTCACACCCACCAAAGCAGAGCCTAGCAATGAAAGGTAGTTGATATGGGGACTGGATTTGGGCAATTGGATTAGAATAATTCAGGAAAAAAAAGAGAGAAATGATCTATCTAAAGAAATATTATCAAGCTATAGACTTTTAAGCTCAATTCCAAAGGGGATCCCACTGAGAACTGTGGGAATTATACTGAAGAATTTCCAATAAAAAAAAAAAAAGAAAGACAGCAGGGCAGTACTAATTCATGCATTTAATCCCAGAATTTGGGAGGCAAAGGCAGGTGGATCTCTTTGAGTTTGAGGCCAGCCTGGTCTACAGAGTGAATTTCAGGACAGCCAGAGTTACAACAGAGAAACCCAATCTCGAAAAACAAAGCAAAAGCAAAAACAAACAAATGAACAAACAAAAAAATCAAATGAAAGAATATGTTGGTGAAGAGTGAGTTTGAGGAATATTAATACTTGGCACAAAGAAATGGAGGTAGAGATATATGATTCACAGTGGCTGAGTTTTCCAAAAGAATTTCATACCATAATTATAGGCAAGGATTGGGGAAAGATGGGAAGAACATCAGAGTCACTTGGAATCTACATAGTAGAAAACTAAAAGAACAGAGGTATCATTTAGGTGAAATATAATTTTGTTCCCAGTGATATTATAGTCAGTGAACCTGTCTTGTTATTGGTTGTGGTGAGATCATTCACACAGTATCATTGGAGACACTAAATTGTTATGGAACTCTATACAGATGGAAGACAATCCATAATGTAGAGAAATTTCTAAATGATATAAATATTGTAAGTAGTCCTAGGAACCACCCATAAAAAGTCCAGAATGAGGATCAACAGTGGTCATCTAGCTGGCTGGTACACAGAAAAAAATATAAGTGAACATGGAGATAAGACAAGATTTGCCTTTTCATTATATAGTTTTAAAGCTTATAGGACACTCTATCATCTTATTTGAAGTTTCCAGGGAAACATGAAAACATCTGATCTTATCCTCATTCTCTATGGAAAGAAATATGAAGTTTCTTAATGTTAAGGGTTTAAACCAAGGATTCATTGTCTACTTGTATAAAGCCTGAATGTAAAATAGGTTCTTACTATCCAAATGCAATATATTTCTTTTGAGTTAATAAAACTTCCTACCAGCAGTGGCTTGTCAGTCTAAGACCTACCCTGATTCCAGTGATGCAGAAAGACTCTATGCGCTATTGGGACAAAATTCATCTTCAGGAAAACACAACTCCTATTCAAACACATTGTCATTTTCAAGAGCCCATCTCTTAACAATGATGGCAGCTAGATTTGAAGAAAAATTATACCTACATACTATGTGTTCTAGATAGTTCCTGGCATTAACTAGCTTCCAGAGGTTTTATAACCAAAATAGACAGCAGAAATCTGAATCTCAAAATGAAGGCTTCACCACACACATTACCAAATTCAGACTATGTAAAAATGGGGTCTATTTTCAGAACAATTTCAGATGAAAGAGAAACATGGACAATTCTTCCCACAAATATTAGAGAAAAACAACTTTTTAGTATGTGGGGGGAGTGCTGAGGAACATGCAAAAGATAGCACTAAAGACAACAAGAAAAGTCCCCATAACTGACTCAGTTGTAGATTTTGTTTCCTGTTAGTTCAGAGCATAACTTCAATATCCTGGATCCTTACTCTACACTAAACAATTATGTATGAAATTCACTTTCCTATTCACATGGCTTATACAAGATCTAAAGCAGTATGGAATGATTTAGTACCAGATACTGGAACCCTCACTGTGATTTCTCAAGACAGAGAAAATACTTCCTTAGTCTGCTACTTCAATAGTCTGAGGCCTTTCTCTTTGTATCTCAGGAAGTCAGATCTGATCCAAGTACTTCTTGGATTGACAGGGATCACTCTGTCCACAGACATTCCTCTGTAGATGACTTACCCGGTCAGTTTTCCCTTCTGTCTGAATGCTGGTGTGGCTACGGACATCATGATCATCTTCAAGGTCAGAAACATCCTCTAGTTCCTCTGGAGTCTGTGAAAAGAAAGCAAGGCATAGCTGATCAGGCTATAAAATGTTGCCACCACTTTGTAAAGAGTCTGGGATCTCAGAAAAGTGACCATTGAGTTGATATATGATCTTGAAATCCAGCCTTAGCTATTCACACAAGAGCAGCAATAATTCATACAAAAAACTTGAGCATTTTCATATCAGCATCATAACAAATAAAAAGTAGATTAACTCTATTGAAGAATGCATATATATTGTCTGTCCACACAGTACAGTAAGATCTGTTCATAAAAAGGAGTCAATTAGTTATCCATGTTGTGTAGCAGATGAACCTTGATTATATCATGCTATATAAAATATGCCAACCATAAAAGACAAGACATAAAAGTTTTGGAATATGCAAATCTATTGGGAACAAATTCCATTAGTATTTTATAGGAGAAAGATGCGATGACTTAAATGGATATGTACTTTCTCTTTGGGATGACAATTCTGGAATCCGGTGATGATGATCACTATAAACTATATGAATACACTAAAAATGTTGAGTTTTTGCTTTAAAATGAATGTTTCATGTTCTTCATGAAGGAAAATTAGAGGTCAGATGGAAGATTTTCTGTCAACACAGAATAATTTGACTACTCACTATATGGTTACTCTAAATCAAGGTGCTCAGAGTTAGTAAATTAGTCATACAAGTTTCATTAAGTCAATGAACCATCAGATGCCACCATAACTACCAAGAAACTATATTTTTTAGGATACTACATGAGAACTAACATAACTTGAATTTCTGTGTGTGTTATCAATAGTTAACCAATGAAGCTTTCATTTTTGCAGTATTGGTTGAGACAGCTCTTGTTCAGCAAACCTCTAGATAGAATGGACAGCTGATACACGTTTCCTCTCCTCCTTGACTTCCCCTTGTCTCTGACTCATCACACTCTACCTCTTCATGTTTGTTAAATTGAGCGGCTAAATATTGAATAATTTACCCTGTGAGGAAAGAATTTGGTGATTACACTTCCCAAAATAATAATTTTGAGATATCTCCTGTTATTCCAGCAAATTCCGATGGAAATTTATACTAAGAATTATTGTTTGTTTTATTTTATACAGTCACCACCTTATACTAGGATTTCTTTAATACAGAGCAAATCCAGAAAAAAAAAAGTTTTTAACAAAATCATTCAAAATGAAGTGAAAGAGACCTTCGAAACTGCATCTCCTCTGTAGATGAGGTTACTGAAGACTGACCTCCTTAGAAAAATTCTGATTTTGTTTAAACTTTATCCTACAGTATTTGGGACATTTCCATGATTGCCCAGGGCCTGCTTTCCTTCGGGACCAATCTAAAGATGGGACAGTTGAATATTAGCTGGTATAATATAACAGAGTAGCAATATCCTATTTCCTGTCGGTTCTAGATAATTTATCATCTCTTGCTTCTTTATGCAGCATGGTCTTTGTTCTCAAACACTTGAATGAACACCCCACACCCCTCACTGCAGAATACTTTGTGTTTATTTCATCTGACTTCTAGCAGATGCTAATATACTCCACTCGCTGAGATCTCTAATGTGCTCAGCTCTTATTTTCTATTTGTAGACTTTTTGCAGCTATGAGGAACAATGATCACGGAGCAATTCATTCTCTCTTCCCGGGTACTAATAGCTGAGTTCGGCACTATGCAACTTCTACAAAAACCACACATTTCACTGTTAGCCATTTTGTGCATTCTCACATTTTCTGCCTCACTCCATGATACATCTGCTAAGCCTTCTGATGCATTAATATATTTTGCTGAGCACATACTCTTTCTTGTGTCTGGTTGCTCTTAATTGAAGACTGCCCCCACTATGATCTGTTTCTTATAAACTTTTTTTGTTTATTACTTGGATTGCCTTATCCTTGAGTGCTACAAAGCCTCATCATCCATTCCAATTTTTAATCAAGCCTCAAATAAAGCAAACTAACTAAAACTAAGACTGCTTTCAGAAATCTCAAGGACCATTTTTGTTGTTGTTGCTGTAGGAAGAGATAATCCTACCAATTACACCCACACACTTCTGTGTTTCTTTTTCTGTAGCATAGGGCTAATATTTTTCTTTTGAAGCCACCAAAATTGACCTCTTCTCTTCATGAACAAAATCAGTGGGAGAGTATTCAAAGCACTTGCTGGCAACATTTCACATTCTGTAAGGCAAGAGTTTAGAAGGCACTGTGAAATTTAAAAAGTTAAATATATAATTTAATTGTTTAAATTAAATGGAAGCCAAGAAAGAATTCTTTAATCATTTTCAGTTCAGAGGGATGTGTTAACTTTTTCAGCTCTGAAGGCACATCATAGGAAGAATATAATTTAAAAAGAAAATCTCCCCTTTTAAAAAAGGGAGATTGGGGTGATGGGATGCAATATATAATAATCTCCTAAAATAGACTTCTTCCCAACTAGTGACTTTAGAAAGCTGAAAATTTGAAGGCTGGTGGTATGCTCAGTGGTAGAGTACAGACTTAGCATGTGTTCCAGTTTCATTTCTGTCGCTGCGATAAAATACCCTGACATAAAGAAAACAAAAAAAAGACAAAAACAGCAGGAAGGAGGGAAATATTTGTTTGACTTATAATTCCAAGTTACTTTCCATAGTTTTGGGGAAGTAAAGGCAGGAATTCAAGTAAATCACATCATATCCTCAGTCCAGAGCAGAGACGTAATAAATGTATCCTTGCCTACTTGCTCTCAGCAACCTCTCTCCTCATTTATGCTGTTCAGTGCCACTTGTCTAGGGAATAGTGCCACCCACAGTGGGTGTTTCCTAAATCAGTTAACAATTGAAATATTCTGCCACAGACATGCCCACGGGCCAAGCTGACATAGGTTTCCCCATCATGATTCTCTTCCAAAGTGATGTCAGTTTGTGTCAGATTAAAACTAACCATCACAGAATATGAGAAAGAAATTTAAAGTGTATTGTGTTTTCAATCTGTGGCAGGAGACTGGACCATCAAAAGGTATTATAGAGCACAAAGACCCATCAACTTTGAACAATGCAAATCTGGATTTGAATTATGGACATCCACTGAAGGACACTGCACATTCTCTGAAGCTTTAAAATGAACTGAATTTGAGTAATATTACCTAAGCCCAAAAGGTATTATGCAGCTCCATTGGACTAAGATGCTATAAAAGCAGGTCTATAGACATAGCTCTGATATAAAAAGTTGGTTTCTCTGTTGTTTTCTTCTTCCTGTGCTAATTTCTATATTTTTTCACAAAATTTTTATGTAAACTTTGGTGTCTCCAATTCAATCCAAATTTATTCTCAATCTTTCACCTTAGATGCTCCATTAAATATCCCTTACCTCAGAACCCTCAAATTGTATGCTGCATGGACATGATGAGCACTGAACACTTGTAGATATATTTGTATAATTACACCTGCATATTATGATGGTGCTAAACAGGATTTAATATTATTCTGCATATATTATTTCCTTATAAATTAAGTGGGGGGGGTTAAATGAAGTTTAATCATTTTTTAAGATTAAAGTGATCTCTGTAAGTGGCTTTGCTAGAGATTCACCCTATACGTACTTTAAGGGGTGGCAGAGATGACTAGCCTTCTCTAAAGTGGACTGTCTCTAAATCTGAACACAACAAAGGAGACCCAATTGTCTAGAGAGATTTTTCACCGGTTCTCTGTGTTAATTAGTTGGTTCTTGGGTCAGAAACTCTGGAAATTTATTTCATATTTTCCTTTCAGCACTTGCTTATTAAAAGACCTTCCTTAGGGGAGTCCCAAAGTGACTTGAAGTAAGCTTAAGTTTCCCACCTATGACACAGCAAACATGCTACCTAATACCACAGGGTGACTGAAGAGAGAAAATGACATGATGGACTGAAATACTTTCCAGTAGATGTGAAAATTTGAATTGTCAATACTATTTATGATTACACATTTCCTCAATTTTCTCATAAGATTTTACTTTAGCTGTGTAAAAGCAAACAAAAATAAGATGTGACACTTCAAAACATTCAGCCAGAAAATTTTGAGGACAGATAAATCTGTCCTATCACTGAGCCTATCACTGAAAACTCATCTTCAAAATCTTTAAATATTTAAAGCTAAAAAGTTTTAAAAGAAATTTCCTGTTCACCAAACATCTAAAAACCAAGGGGAGAAAGATAGAAAAAATAAAAGAAGAGAAAAGGGAAGGGGTCAAGGCGGTACAGAGGGAGAAAAGGAGAAACTCCACACCCCTGACCCAAAACTGAAATTTTACTATCCTAAATGTTCAACAAACCAATGACATCCCTGACTCAGCTCCTTATTTATCCCTCTGCCCACACACACATACTACCCTTTTATTAGCTCATTCTGTTGCATCATAAAGGATAATGGCAATTAATCAAATTTATATAAATCCTTCTTGAGGATTCTGGCAATGATATAAACACGTAGGGTAAATCACGGCTTCAAACTTTCTATCAGGAAGCTTGTGGGCAGTCTTTCCTCTTCTCAGAAGATATCAGTGAGACACAACAACTACAGAAAGGCACAGATCAATTCAGCATGAGGGTCACATATGACAGTGACATCAGCAATATTACTATCCTTATTCAGCCACCAAATGAGCTTGTAATGTAGCTCAGATCCTAAGAGTTGCATTCCTAATTCATGAAAACTGTTACAAGTTGAGTCCTGCTGGAAGCTTAAATAAAGACATAAAAGATAAATGACGCCAGGACACATAGTAAGGTTTGGGTGAAAAAAGATTTTCAGAAAGTTCAAATGATAGAAATTTCCAGATTCAAACCATGCTCTTTACTGTTCTTTCTGAAAATAGGAAAATAAAGCAGCCATGTTTAATTAAGCTCTTCATGTGTAATTAATTCATCAGAAAAAGATGCCCGGCTATCATATATTCCTTTTCTCATCCAATCTTAACCATTGACATGATATTAATTCTTGTTATTTTACTACCACAGTAGGGAAGACTAACACTTACACTTAATAGATCTGGCTTCAATATCACACAACTAATAAAGGCCATTTCAGAACAGGATCCAAAAGAGTTTTATGGACCATGCAACATGTTAGTCACAAATGTATGGTAAGCTTGAAAAATTTAAAAGGGGATGTGCATTACAAAAGCTTTAAGAAGGCCAGAGAGATGTTTCAGTCAGTGAAGTATTTGCCATGAAAGCATGAGGAATTAGGTTGGATCTCTAGCACCCAAGCCAAAGCTGGTGTACATAGCCTTGTTATCCTAGAGTTGGAGAGGTAGAGACTGGTGATGTCTGGGCTTCAAGCTCAGACAGTGTAGTCTTATTGGTGAGCTCCAAATTCAACAGGAGATTGCCTTCCCAAAATGACGTTGAAGAGTGATCATGGAAGATACTTGACGGTGATCTCTGACCTCCACGGACACTTGTACTCATGTACATGCATATACACCTATACAACCTGCACACACAGACAATCACACATGAGTGTGCACACTGTTCCAAAAGCAGAGAACACAGTACAGCAGGAATTTGGAGACTTTGAGCATCACAAGAGACACTTTCAGTCTCTCTCTCTCCTGCCATGTGTCATTTCTGTACATTAGTAAAAATACTGTCTCAACTAAAGATTTTGCTCGCTGCTCCACTTCTTCCTCATTCTCACCAGATATGACTTTGCAACCTGAACTGAGAGAAGGTCTTTTTATTTCTCAGACTAGCCCCGTGGCTCCAAATAAAGATGAATTAAACTTTCACCTATATTCTGGGTACCAGTGTAACAGCAGATCTGAAAACTTCCCAACTTTTCTTTCTGTTTCTTTTTAATTTAACCCTAACTCACGTATATTGACAAGGAAAACTAAAGGGCACAAAGCATTCTAGGACAGAGCTGTGAGTTTATGTGATATATTCAAATTTTGAATAGAAAGTGGAAGGAAAGTGCCAAAATTCAAAGAGTAGGATGAAAATTACAGCAGGAAAATGAGCACTGGATATCTGACTTTAGGACAACATCAGAATGGTTTGTGACATTGAACAAGAATTTAGTTTGTTGCAAAAGCAGTTTCCTCAGAAGGAAATAGAACATTGGACTGACTGTCACAAATTTAAAGCAAAAAAATCATCTTCTGCATTAAACTCCATTGCCAAATAAACACTGTATATATGATTTTTTCCCTTGTCATAAACAGTGGGGGAAAGCTTACTATATTTTAATGTCTACAGGTTTTAGCTCAGATATTTAAATAAGATATTCAAGAAATATCTGTGTACAAGAAGTATACACACACACACAGACACACACTAGTGAAAACAGACAGAGAGAGCCTCAAACAACTTCTCAGAAAACCAAGCAAGCCAAGAATTTAAAGGCTTTGAGTATCACAGGGGACAGTAATTGAATCTCTTCGCTCCCCTACCAGGTACCTTTTCATTTTAAGTAAATGTATGTGTACATGTATGCAGGCAAAAAGCTTAAAGAAAACACAGCAATAGCCTTTAGTAATTACCATTTATGGGCTTTGAAATATTACATATGGCTTTTGTCCTTTGAAATTGATTTTTTCTAAATTTTTACAATTCTCATTTATTGTGTTTACTGTCAGGGGGAAAAGGCAATAAATGATATCAGAAATCTGCTTAAGGTTCAACAGGCCATTTCAAAGGCACACAGCAATTTTTAAAAGGGCAAGACTGCAGAACTTAGCAGGATTGCAGAGCACCTTACAATGTGTCTGTTAATATCCCATGTTTGGAGATGATGTAGACATAGACAAAAGCTTCCAAAGCATGAGGAAAATTGCAATATGTGTCTTCATGATGGCAGCAGACACTAAAGGGGGCAGCCATAGCAGAGGCAAAGAAAAAGCCCTTCCCCTGCTCACATGCAACTACTCTACACTGCATTCTCTTCTTAGTTCTATGGATTCTCTTCTTAGTAGAGAAGCTACTTCATCATTTCATGCATTTCATTCAGGAAAGCAGATTTAAAAATGTTCCCTAGTTGAAATTTTGAGTGAATGGAGATTCTTACCTTATCGTCCCACTGTGGATATATATTCTTTAGCACTCAAGAAAACCTTTACTTTCAGAATTCATTAGGATGCTAGGTACAATATCCATAGCATTAACCAAATTCATCTAGGTTTACTAAGAAATCAGAGGCACAGTAAGAAAGCTCAAAACATAAGCTATGTTCCAGCCATGCCACACTCCCAAGCAGGGTGTCTAAAACCTGATACTTCTATTTCCCTGAGCTAAAAAGTGGAGAAATATCAAAGGAATTACACATTATGAGGGAGATGCTATCCACTAAAATGTTAACCCAAATCAGCAGTAGATTCTGGACATATTTGTGTTTCTGGATTGAGATTTGCTTTCTGGGATTTAAGTACTCCATACAATGCTAGGAGAAAGTAGACCAAGCCAGTAGCTTGAGTGTAAAATACAAAACTGGAATACAACAAAGGAAATGTTTGGACAATCCCTGAGGAAGAATTATTCTTTGGTATAAAGAGATTTTTTTTTAAGTCCCCAAACTAAAAAGCCTATTTGTACATGCAAGGGAATTCTTCATCTTGTAAGATGTGGTCTAGTGTAGCCACTGACAGTTGATATGAAATTGGCTCTTGACACATGTTTTGTGCTATTCCCAAGCGGTGGAATTAGGACAGGTAGGGAGACAGTATTGAAAATAATAATGAAAAAATGTACATGTGTCTCTTCATATATTAGATGGACAGAGAATCAGTCTTTCTATTGTTTCAGATTTGTTCAAAATAAAGTTGTCCCTATTCACATAAAATCTTCATACAAATTTCATAGTTGGTTTATTTGTACTAGCTAAGAGTTGGGCCCAACTCAGATCAAAATCAACAGGGAAATTATTTAATAAAGAAGCTTTAAAATATTCAATAAATTATTGAAGAAATTATTATTGAATAAATATTCAAAAATTATTCTCATGTAAATTCCTGGGACACTAATACTTTCAGGGTTAGACACCTAAGCCTATGAATATACTAACTGGCATATTCTAAATACATGTTTATTAAATGTTAATTATACCTCAGTAGTGCAGGAGAAACATGTATTTATCTTCTCATGTTCTCGTGTAGCGTGTAACATTGCTAAACACTATTATGATCCAAGACTACAAGAGCTGGGATCATAAAACAAGAAATTCTAGTGACTCAATATACTGAAGAAGTACAAGTTCATTTTAAATTAATTAATGAGTAAACCCTGTCATTTGATAAATTAGTGGATTCCTCGTGAGGGAACACTTAATTTACTGTTATTTAAAAATAGAATTGATAGGGACTTTGTTCATAAGGTGTCTCTTTAAAGAAGCTTATGTATTAATAGTAAGGGCAAGTTCTTCAGAAGGACATGAATGTAAATTAACTTCAGACAAGAGAGGCAATACATAATGGGGCTGTGACTGCTGTACCACTTAATTGTGTTTATAATATAGCAGAGCAGCAAAAATGCTCATTAAATATATGCTTTTAAAATCAGTACAAGACCTAAGCTCTCTTCAGTGGGGTTTTTACTTCTGGAGCCACCTAGTTTTTGTTCTAATTTTCACTTTTTATGTACATCTTCCATCAGTGTAGTTTATTATTCTACTCAGGTTTCCCCAACATTGCACCATCCACCATTCTCCTTGAAGAGTTTATGCAACTATAAAGGAACAAGGAATGTCATCTAGTCTCTTGAAAAGTTGTCATCTTTTAAAAATAACTTTTAATAAGAAAGACGATTTACATTGGAAGTATATCACTGTGAACAACATGTCAAAATGAAAAATTATGACACATCTAGATAAGAGAATTTACTTGAGTTAATTATCATCAATTGCTGTGTGGTATTATTCTATTTAAGTCTGAAGATGTCAAATATTTCCTTCATTAAAAGGTAAGATGAGAATGTGAATTGCTACAGATTACAGTTGAAAATATTTGGAGAATAGACACATGAAGTGCATTCTGCTGGGGGTTGTAATATTGTCATAAATTATATAAAGATATGAAACTATTCAGTGATCAAGTTCTGTTTACTAAGTTTTGTATAAACTTGATGAATTATTGAAATATTTTACATGTACCTTCCTGTGAAGATACTGTATTATTTGTATAATGGAAGTTTTTACTTCAATTTCAAAGTTTTCAGTTTGATTTTTGTTCTCTGCATCTCTATAACCTGCCCATAAGGCAATATTCTCTCATGTTCATATATATAAATTGATTTAGCTTATTTTAAAGCAAACAGCATAGCGAGCACCAAGACTTCTCAGAATACTACAGACTATGTGTAGGTAGGTATATGTTCATGTTGATATACATACTCTTTATCCCAGCTTTACAACTAGACTGTCAAATAAATGAAACTTTTAATCATTAACTCTGGATCCTTTGCACAATGAAAGGAAGACAAAGCATTCCTGGGAACAATGGCATTTAACATGCATTTTCAAGTTCTCTTTATGCCTATTAATTCAATCATTCATTCATTTTGTCATTAAATAAAACATCCCCAAAATGTTAGATGCTATTGCTCTACAAGGGAGTCCCACATATAATATAACTTTTATTTTGTGACCTGAAAACTGGACAGATAACAGATCCTTTTGAATGTTTTATCTCTTCCTTATTAAGGTATTAGTGTAGCCAACTTCAGAGATGAATGTGGATTTGATTCTGAGACATTCCATATGCAGTCACTTTTGCAATGGCCCAGGGCACATAGTAAGTTCTATGTAAAAACTATTTTTCATCTCTCATTCCTATGATAATAACTGTAGGGGAAAAAGATGTTTTTACACTAGAGTGAATAATTTCCAGAATCCAATCTCACTATACTGTGGATTGATTATGCAACTTGGGTAACTATACCAATTGCCTACAATTTTGATGTGTCTAACTTATAGAGGTTTGGGGGTTCCTATTAGATAGTACTGACAGCAAGTAATAATGAATACTTAATGTAGTGCTAAAAGCTAAGTATTTAATAAACAAGTTTACTTTGATTTAAATTATTAAAGATTTTGACTACAGTAAAAGAGAATCATACCTATTCTGTCATTCTAATGCTAACAAAAGCAAATATTATGTATTATGCCTAATTAATACTGTTGTCAGAATTTAATGGAAATAATATTAAATGAAAACTTAAGAGATTTGTCCCACCTAATTGTATATCAGTAAAATGTCATCAATCATGTTATTTTAACATTTATTATTTTAGGTCCCATATTCTGCAAAATGTGATTCATTGCATTCAAAGGGTTGTGAAGTAAGATATATAAATAGAAAGGTATATAAGGATTATCAAAGTATATTTTAGACATCATGCAGAAGATAGGCAGCTGTGAGCACGGCGAATCACTCATAGAACAGAATCACATGTAGGGTTCTGCTCATGATTTGTTAAGTTTGATTCACTCAGAACATCAGAAGAAACAGACATTAAATGAGGCAGGCTGGGGCCTGACAGTAAATTTAAGTAAGGTTCAAAATCTGAAAGCACTCTTCTTTGAAAAATTCACAACTATGGGAAGAAGAAGTCAGAGGGAAAGGCTAGAGGGTCACAGAAACCTACAGTGTCTTGGGGATCACAAGAACCTACAGTGTCTTGAGAAGTGGCTCAAAATAGAAGGGATTACAGACTTCTTACTGTCATCTAATTCAAATGGAAATATAGAAACAGAGGCTGTGGTGAATCACCCAGGTGAGGGCAGTAACTTTCACACATTCTGTGTTTGTCTCCATGATGTAGGTTGTTCCATATGCATAACAAACAGTGGAAATAGGATTTAGCTAAAGCAAGGAAGCCAGATCTTCACCCAGGAAAGCCTCTTTTTGGCCACCCAGAGGCCCCTGAGTTATTGCTGTGGAAGATTCAGTAACACACTGAAGCTCAGAAGTAGAAGTTGACAGTTAAAATTACATCAGGTTTCTTAATTAAACAAAGATCCTTATTAGCCTTTGGCCTAATTTTGGTAATTCATAGTTAAACAGTAGAAATTAAAACTCACTAAATTTTATTGCTAATAAATCTCCGTAACCAATTTAAAACCCTTCTAATCACAGCTAGAAATAGCTATGTCACTAGCTCCCTGAGCTATCCTTTTTAGCTTGTACACCATCCTTATTTCCTTCATGTACATTATGTGTACATCCCATTTCACATGGCAGATTTGACATGAGAGCTTAACATGGCCATCAGGAGGGATTGCAGAAGAGACAAGCAAACAGCAGGAATGATGATGTCAGCAGGAACACGTTGGATTTTGTCAACTATTTGTTTTAAGTGAATTGATAGATCAGACATGGTTTTGTACACCTTTAATCCCAGCACCCGGGAGGCTGTTGAGTGGATCTTGGCAAGTCAGAAAACAGCCTGGTCTACATGGGGAGTCCCAGGCCAGTCAGGACTATGAACCAGTAAAGTTCTTTCTGGTTCAATATGTTTTTGTAGTCATTTCCTGTATCCTTGCAAATCAGAATCTACTACAGTTTCCATACTATTACCTCCATAATATAGGTAACAAAGGACCTTGGAAAAAATGAATGGTTCTATGACAACAGGAAATAAATAAGAAGCTGGAATATCTTAGTACAACCAAAATATAATATGGGATACTAAAAAAAAAACAAACAAAAAAACCAGAAATGCCAAAAACAAAGAAAGAAAGGGAAGGAAGGAAGGAAGGAAGGAAGGAAGGAAGGAAGGAAGGAAGGAAGGAAAGGAAGGAAGGAAGGAAGGAAGGAAGGAAGGAAGGAAGGAAGGAAAGAAAGAAAGAAAGAAAGAAAGAAAGAAAGAAAGAAAGAAAGAAAGAAAGAAAGAAAGAAAGAAAGAGAGAAAAGGAAATCCAGACTTCCCTGCATTTCAGGTCCTAGTATTTAACTTGGTTCTCTGGGTTTCTATGACTGACAGAATGATGGGAATTCTGTACTCTGACTGACTAGCAATGAAATCTTTCACACCATTTCCCAAGATTCATCTCAGATTTATGGCTACACGCTTAGAGATATCATGGTGCAGAAATGTTGGGCCAGAAATAAAACTGTATTTTCCCCTTTCTCACTTCAGTGGAGCACAGTTTCCATTTATCACACTGTATTTCCTCACACAATATGTTCTTCAGAGCCAGGGTAATAAATTTGAAAATATTTATAGGCAAGACTACTATAGATGCCATTTATACCTTGCTGGCACTTTCTTCCAGTTCCTGAGAGACAGGCATCACGTATGAATTGCTTACAATCCTGTATTGGCTTGGACATTCCTCTGCTAAATATAAGGTTTGCCTTTGACTTATTATAATACTTTTATAGAGTTCAAAGAAAATTTGCTTATGAGTGGTCTGAGGCTTCCCACCTTAGGTTTCCAAGTACTTTAAAAATCCATTACTTTTGCAAATATTTTCTTTATTTCTTGAGATTATAATATAATCACATCATCCCTTCCCTTTCCTCCTTTCTGTGCCTCCCAGGTACTCCTCTTTGTTCTTTCTAATTCATAACCTCTTGTTCATTAATTCTTACATATATACATATATGTTATATACACATATAATTTCTAAAGACATAAATAAAGTCTGATAAGTCTATGTATTGCTACTTGCATGTATATGTCTGCAGGGCTGAGCACTGGTATTAGATGACAAACTAGTCTATCCTTTTGACGGGGAGATTATTTTTCCAACTCTTAGCATTCCTTGGTTGTCTGTAATTCTTTGTCTTGGTTGAAGCCACAAGAACTTTCCTCATACATGTTAGCCTCCTGATGTTTTATTTGGTTTTTCCAGACAGCACTTCTTTGTTATAATGGTGGCTGTACTGGAACTCCCTCTGTAGGCCAGGCTGGACTCTGATATTTTACAAGATAATGAATCCAGCGACCAGGGATGGATGGCATGTTCGTATGATTTGATATTCTTCGTGATTTAGGGCCTATTCATAATGCCATTTGCTATTAGGGCTCCATCTATCTCTGTACAGTTATGTTTTCCTTGCAATAAAATAAACTATTGCTGTTTGGTCACTGATGAACAGCACACTTCAGTGCCTTGGGGAAACTCTGTCCCATGCTGAAAACCCCACAAGTCATGGTTAAAACCGGGAAACGGAATGTTTTGTTTATCGAATCCTTATGCGAGAACAACGTGGCAGTTGATTTGAAATGATGAGGAAGAGCTGGAGTAATTATTTTTAAAAATCAGTCAGATGGCTGATGGGGAGTGTTTTCTCTCATCATTTAGACTAGTGTTTTTGTGGTTTTTTTACTTTAAGAGATTTTGCCGACAGTAGTTGTGACAGAAGATGGGAAATTGAGGTTAAGAGAGACAAAAATGGTAACATTCAAATCAAACGTATTCAGAAAAAATATCCAGTCATGATATCGTTTGCTCGGCAGTATTTTGCGTACAGTAGATGTTACGAACTGTAGGTAGGAAATTACGCCTATCAAGGACATTAAAATGACTAAAGACTTAACAACAATGCCTAACACTTTATTTTTTATAACATTTTCTTCATGACTTCTAATTTTTATGGTGCTATGGGTAGAAATTTTCTAGCAAAAAAAATTTTTTTTTTTCAAAAAAAAATTTCTAGAATATTAAAAAAATGTAGTGATCATACAGTTACAACAGTGGGAAGACTGAGAAGCATGCATCCTAAAGGCACTGATGACACTTAGCAAATGTATCACATTTCTTTGTACTAGATCTTCATCCAGAAGAGGATGCTCACCAAAGCCGCTAAGACATGGAAGGATTTAATTAAGTGGTATGCTGTGTTTTGTGTGTTTTCACTTGAGAAGGTTTTCAATGTTACATTCATCCCCTCCCCCCAATACACGAATGCCATTTTCTATTGGATACTATTATATAATAATTATCACTATATAATACAATCTGAATATACGTATTATAAATTGAGATAGCCCTACATATTCATAAAGATTGGAGGTATCTCAGTGTTTCTAAAGCTTGCATTAATATACCAAGAAAGGGTATGTGTGTGTGTGTGTGTGTGTGTGTGTGTGTGTGTGTATTGAAACATTGTTTTGATGTGATCCATAATTTTAACTTATATTGTTGGGAGGTTGAAATATTTTTCGAGAAAGGAGGTTGGGGCATTAACGAAGTAGAGCTACTGCTTTCTGCTTTGGGAGATACATATATCACTACTCAGTCTACTGAGCACAGTAGCTCTGTCACAAATCTTGTTTCTACTTACAATTAATTAAGCAAAACTAAAATGTTGAAAGATACTACAAATCAAATTTAATTTAAATGGTGTAAACAGAGATGAATAGAATGACTGCCTTATGCACCATTACATCACATAATTCCTCCTAAAACATATCAATGTGGAAACTTCTGACTATGGAAAGAGATGGGTTGACCACTGGGATCCTGATTAAATTATCAAAATAATGCTCAACCCCTCGGTGGCTCCATGAAAAATCCTTTCCCCTAACCCCTTTGCCTTGTCAGTGTAACCTTTTAATGTGAATTCAATATGTAGGCAATACAAACTTTATAATTTGATCTATCTTGAACTTTAAACCATATGTCACTTTCAATAGAGAAATAAATCTTGATTTAGGTGCCTAATTGAAAGAATGGTGACATAATAAATTACTATTCAGCTATAAGTTAAAATATGTCTTATAGTATATCCCATGGACATACTCTTAGCCTGTGAAACATTTGAAGGCATACAAATAATTCTTTACCTGAGCAATAACATTTTTATTAAGACAGTTTATTTTATTTCATGCCTTCATCTCACTGCCTCCTGTGATTTCCTCTCTTATCAGAGCATCTCTTCCTAAAGCTCATACATAGAGATGAGCAGAAGGTGGGACTTACCACAACTGAGACACACATGTTTTCTTAATTGGGTCAAAGTATGGCTGTGTTTATGCCTATTCTCTGAAATCATGCGAGAGATTTATTTTCTAATCTGTTATATAACTTTATGCAAAAACCTAGGTAATTATTGGTTCTTTCAATTTTTTTTTTTTTAGTTTTCATAAGACTTAACATATTAGGATATATTACTGAGTTCTGATCCTATTTGGAACTTAATAATGTATTTGCTTTTATAGGCTGGAACATCTTAATAGAAAGAAACTGTTTGTACTACTGATTGGTTTGTCCTCAAATTAACTTTTAATAGGTAGAAAATTGAAGTAATTCAGTAGCCAAACCTACACAGGTATACATATATATATACAAGGAAGTTTTATCATTACCAACACCTTCCAATCCAATTACCCAGTCCACCACAGTGCACATTTCAGGAGCTTTATTTCTTAATTTGTCTACTATTGCTTTTAGAAAAACACAATCACACACACACACACACACACACACACACACACACAATTCCCCCACTTTTCACCCCAAATGTAACTGATCATGTATTTGCTGTCTTCCTCACTTCTTTCACTTACTGTTATTTCCCTGTAAACATCTAATGTCTGTACTTACATAATGAAAAGCCTACATAGAATTTCGTATTTTCTACCAGTTATCAGAATATCTTTTTTGGCTCTTCTGCCTGAATTACATCTATGTGATAATCAAAAGCCTAAAATCTGTAAATTCTAGAACACAGCACACAGCTATTCTTTAGCACACCGATTAGCACCATGACACACAGAGGTAAACCAGGGAGCTACAGAGAAACCTACCGATGACTGTGAAGGAAGGTCCCATTGTGCAGATGAGACTGTGCCCTGATCTAAGTTACTCTACAATGTGTAAATCAGTGGTTTTGAGGATATACTATGCCCTCAGATACTCCATTTTTACAAGAAGCACTTTACCTCCCTGTGAGTAGAGACTCAAAGGCTAAATCTGCACCCTGTTGTAAATATGAACAGCACTTCTGTGCTGCACAGATTACATGCATGTGTTACCTTTAAAGGTAAAAAGGAAACAATCTTATACATTTATCGATGTAGATAAGAACCATCTAAGCAGGACATGGGTATATTAAAATAATAACAGGAAAACCAGAGCAGAGAACTTATGAACACATCCGACTGAGGAAGGACCCCATAAAAGGGAGAACATCTAACAATTCTGATGCTTGCAAGCCCAGAACATATTAACTATGATTCCCCCCAGCCCTCTTTGTGTTTTTATTATTATTCTATTTATCTTCCTTCTCTTAGGACTTTACGTGGGGAATAGTACCATTCCTGGAAAACAGTACACAGTATTAATCTTTAAAAATAAGGTGAAAATGGTTCCTGCCTAAGTACTTTTTTTTCTGAAACACTTTGCTGTTAGTAATTTCATTCAAGAACAATTATTCTATGGGATATAATTAAACACCAGAATTTTCAGTTACCTTTTAAAATTTCACATTATTACAGTCTTTGTAAATGCTTAGCCATATTTTTTCTTCAGAGGTAATTAGTGAATGTTCAAAAGGTTAGTGAAAATCCCGACACCTGGGGCCCTGCTTCCTTTTCCTCTCCCTAGGGTTTACTCTGCAGAACAGGAGCTTACTGCCTTCCTCCACTTGTTCACTGTAACCTTACTTCTTTCTCTGTGGAGCAGCAGGCACTCCTTCATGCATTTACAGACTATACTTTCCCCTCCCTGCTTCAGACTTCCTCTTCTCAGGAATGTCAGCTTGCTTTCAGTTATATTTATCATTCTTTTGCTAATGCATTTGCTGTTAGAAAAAAAATTATCTATGTAAAGAACTATTTTTATATCCGTAATAAATGTTCACCAGATTGGAATTTTAGGTGTATTTTAATTTCACTAGAAACTGGCAATACATATCCTGTTCTAACACCGGTCTCACATACTCAATTACATTGAATGTTCTCCATGGCTTCAACCATTCATAAAGGGTAGAACACTCATTATCACTTTATTTAACATCTACCTTAATGTAAATAAGTTTGAGGTGTATATTTTATTGCCCAAATTTCATTCATTACCTACAGCTTCCCATTTGTGAAAAATAGCTTAACAAAAATTATTTAATTTATGAGCCCTTCATATATATCAAGAACATTAGTTTCCAGGAATTTATAAAGGTTTCCCCAGTCGTCTTTGCTTCTGTTGATATCCTTACAGTGTTTTATGGCTTCTATTTTTATATTTTTTAATTTCCTGTTTTTATCAAGAAAAATTCATACTACCATACTGAACACTCACTGTACTACTGCATTTTATAAATAAATATGGGCTATGAATTCAACCCTTCCATCATGTGCGGGGAGAACATTTCCTCCTCTGTTATTTGATGATGTCACAAGAATGTACCAGGTTCGAGGCAAAAAGGAAAATTTTCAGCAGATACTACAGCTGACTGCTAGAAGCCAGAAGCTTCCAGAGGATTATTTCTATAAAATACCATTTAAACAATCAAAGGCATTTTTTTCACAGAAAGAATAGACTACAGTAATTACATGAAACAGATAGGTAGATGATAGATAGATAAATAGATAGATAGAGGATATATGGACATGTTACATGTAAATGTGTATATAGAACATTCATTATATATAAAACAAAATCAGTAGACTATATATTTAGGTCCTAAATATTTTGAAAATTATTATGGACTAGAAGAGAAGCTGTGTGTTTTCATTTTCTTTCCCATGCATATATCCAATTAATTCATTCATATCTATCAACCATTAAAGTTATCTGCCAGATGAAGCAGTTTGGGATTTATTATGAAATAATTTTTTCTATTATATTTGTTTTCATAGATTATTGTTAGCTTTTTCTAGAGTAAATCCATTTTAATTTTTTTGGAATAAAGAAGAACCAATCACAAACATGCCTACCACACTGTTACATTTATTAATTTTATTTGCTGTGGTGGAACTTTTTGATCATAACTGAACTTATTTCATTGTTTTTGTTTCAACGAATGTTCATTGGGTTCATCAATGTTTAGGTGGTTGAGAAAATGAGCAGTGTAGAGGAATAGGCCTGTGTGAAAGCTAGGAAGGGTCCATAATCCAGGGGTCTATATGAAGGAATCACATTTAGAGGCCTGTGTGGTCTGGATGGAATGTAGAAAGAATGTTAAGAATGTTGGTACACACCTTTATCCCCAGTATTCAGAAGGCAGTGGTGGTCCATGCCTCTAATCCCTAAGACAGAAACAGAGTGTGAAAGTAGACACAGAAAGCAGAGTTCAGAAAGAGTCAGTGTCACACAAGAAGTGACATCTGAGATGAGCCAGTGAAGGACAGGCAAAGTGTCTAAGAGAGGAAGAGTTAGCAAAGTGAGTCAGAGTGAGGATATTCCCACCTCTCATAATAGAAAGGCTGGCCCTCAGCTCAGAACAAAGCCAGTTACAGCAAGCACTAAGAAGCAAACAATCTGAAGCAGGAAGATATGGAACAAAACATAGGTTCAATGAAGCAGTCTGAATGAGGAGCAGAGAAGCTGACTGAGACAGTATGGAACAATGAGAATACAGGGAGAGACACTGAGACATGGAAGCAGCTCGGTAGAAGTCAGTATCAGATGGGAAGAGTGAGTCAGTTTGAAGCTGAACAAAGCAATTAAGTCTGAGGCAGTCAGAGAATCAGCTAGAGTCTGCTGAGTGAGAAGAGTTCAGACAGAAACAGTCAGCTGGCTCAGAAGATCAGTTTGATTAAGTCAGCTTAGAGAGGAGCTCGATCCGGGACAGCTATTGAATTTAAACAGAAGTATCAGAGTTCAGAAGGAGCTAGTCAGAGTGGCTCAGTCAGCAGTAAATCTCTAGTTTTAAAAGCTCTAGATTGTACAGAGGCTGAAGCCTTCCAGTTCTAGGCTTAAGACTAAATTGTACAGTCTAAGGCTAAACCCTTTTAGGTCAGAGCTAGCATCTTAAGTTTAGAACATACTGAGGCCACAATGTTCCAGGGCTCCAGGACTAAGGACCAGGGATTGAATTAGCCAAAGAATAAATGGCTCTTACCTTGATCAACATCTAGATTTGGCATCTATGCTATAGAGCAGAGCTGGTTATCATCTCTTTTCATGATCTTGCATTTCAACAGAAACAGAGCTTAATTCATCCTAGTGTTAACTTCCAATTTTCATGGTCTTCAAGGCTGAACATAGGACCCTGTTCATGCTAGGCAAATACTCTACCACTGAGCTATACCCCGTGCCCAGACTAATGCTAACTTTGTACTATGATGCATATAGCTTGCTTATCTTTGTAATCTTGAGTCTTCTTAGTAGATTTTCTCACACTTTGACAAATATTTTTCTTCCTCATGGTTTCTAAATATTTTCAAACCAATATAAGAATAATATTTATTATTTCACAATCTTTATAATCCATGATATGACTTATTTTATTTCCTCTAACATTATCAAATTATATTTATTTTTGATCATTATGGAAAAGCTTTAAAATTATATTCATTCGATTTATTGCTATTCTATTTTTCCTCCTTTCTTCATTATGATCACATTTTTATCTTCTACCTACTTTTTTCTTAGGTACTAGTAGTACACACAATATCTTTATTAAAGCATGATGTTAAATTAGATGTTTTACTTTGAGTATACAAACAACAATTTTAGTATGCTTATAGAGCTCTGTAACCATGACTACATCCTCTGAGAATATTTCCTTCATCTATGCCCAAATCCCATTGAGCTCACTTGGTGATCAGTTCCAGCTCCCAACCTTAACTCTAGGTCAGCATGGATCTATGCTCCTTCACTGTGAACCTGCCTAGCTAGGGCAATTAAGCACTCTTAAATGAAATCAAGCAACAGTTAGTGTTTGTGATACTGCTCTTTTTTTTCCAGTTACAATGTTTTTTAATGATTATTCTATGTTATAGCACATATCAGAATTGTGTTCCTTTTTTTCTGTGGAATAGCATCCTGCTGTTTGGGTGCATGATATCTGTTTAGCACATTGGTATGCCTCACTTACCAGTAGGTAAAAGTTTACTTTGTTCTCATTGTCAACAATGAGAAATGATGTGACTGTAAATCCTTGTGCACAAGGCCCTGTATAGTCTTTTGTTTTCATGTTGTTTGAATATATAAACGTATATCTAGGAGAGGAACTGTTGAGTCACATGTTAATTTTATATTTGGCTTTTAAGGAGTCGGTCAAAGCAGATCCATTTGCCCAACACACTGCCATCTGCAAACCCACCAGTCTAGTGCTAGATGGAAGCCCACAGTCCTCTTTGTTCCTAGGAATCTTTACTGGGTGAGATGCTTCTTCCCTTTCTACTCCATCCCTTCTTCTCCAACCTCCTTGCACCAGCCTATAGCCATATCTACATACAGGCCTAGTTCCGGATCAGTGGCCTTTGAACCTGCGTTCTTCAAGAGCCACCTTTGACTGGTGAGGTGTTCCTTTCCTCTCACATTTTTCCCTTGGCACGTTGTCATCTCTGCATTCACAGGCTGAGTTCCAGATCCCTAGATGAAAAGCCCATCATTTCCTGGTCCAATTAAGTAGCTCATCTGCCAGTTAAAGATCATGTATCTCCTCTGCTGGAACAATCTTTCAAAGGCCAGACTATCATCAGACACACAGCCTAAGAGGAACACATGCTCACATCAAATCACAAAAACAGAACAGCATGAATGCCTGAGACAGCACATCATCCCTTCAAGCCTACTAGTTCTATAGAAGTGTTCTCTAATGAGAATTACCTAGAATGGACCCCCAAATATGGAATTATAAACTTTATCAAATAATTCAAGGAACTTAAGACATGAGCAAACACTTCATTAAACTCCAAAAGGATAAAAAATACATGCTTGAGTAATTTCCAAGGTACAAATACAAATACATGGCTGAATGAAATGAAGAAGATAAGTTAGAATTTGAAAACTGAGTTCAGTGAAGAGATCAAAACATCGAAGAAAACACAAACTGAAATAAAGAAGGAATTTAAAAACTCAATATTCCAATTGGAGAACTCAGGAAGAACTTTACAAATGGAACAATTCAAGCAGAATTTAGAGAGGATACAAAGATAACATTGAGGAACTAGACAAAATAAGCAAAGAATATTAAAAGCACAGGAAAGGAACATGCAGGAAATGTAGGACACCACCAAAAGATCAAATCTTCCAATTATAGGCAGAGGTGATGGAGAGGACTCCTAAATTAATGACATAGACCAAATCTTTATGAATATCACAGCAAAAAAAACTTCCCCCAAATAAGGAAGGATGTAGCCATACAGATACAAGAATCACCTCCCCCCAACTAAGCAAGATAAAAAATAAATGGTAAACAAGACACTACATGGCATACCACAATCAAAACAACAGTCAATGAAACAAATTATCTAAATAAAAAAAGTGGGCTAAGGATCTAAACAGAGACTTCCCAATCGAAGAAGTAAAAATTACTAAGAATTGCCTCAAAATTAGTCATTGTGATCAACAATTAGGGAATTGCAGACTAAAATTGCTTTTGAGATTTAATCTTACCTAGCAAGAGTGGCTGGAGGAGGTGTGGCGAAAAGGGAACCCTCATTCACTAAATGCAAATTAGTGAGTCAGCTATAGAAATCAGTATGGAGAAGTCTCATATAAACTAAAAATAAATCTACTATATAATTCAGTTAATACTTGTCCTTAGCATGTGCACAAAGCATATGCACAAAGTGTGTGTGTGTATATATATGCAACAATTATAATCAAGGAAGAAGAGACAATCAATTGGATGAATGGGGTAGGGGAGGAGTAGGATAACAGCACCCATGCAGGGCTGGAGGGAAGAAAAGGAAGGGAATAAGTACTGCAATTGTATATTAATCAAAATATATAGAAGAGTTCCTCTTCCAACATATGTCTGACCTTTTTAAATTGTGCATCCATACTAAAGAGTGAATGATGATCTTACATTTTCATTTTAATTTGCATTTGCTTTGTGACTAATGAGGTTGGATACTTTCTTGGGCTTCCTTCTGGTCTACCTTAGCTGGTGAAATTATATAAAGCATTTGATCACTTAAACAAATGTGTTGTCTTATTTGCAATACTATATTTTTAATAGACTCCTTTATCAGATTTATGATATTGTAATATTTTCTTTGGTTTGTCTGCATGTATCTTTCAAATAATGAAAAGTAGAAATTATAATGATATTTATCAATTCTAATGATTTTTTCTTTCTGTTAAATCTTCTAATTTTTTCATGCATTGTTCTAGTTTTCTCTAGTAATAAAACATTCTGATCAGAAGCACCTTGAGGAGGAAAGGGCTTATTTGCCTTAAACTCCCAGGTCATAACTCATCTTTGAAGTGACTTATGGCAAGGGACTTAAGCAGAAATTCAAAGCAGAACACAAGGAGGAATGCTGCTCCGTGGCTCATGATTATCTGATGATTTTTATATGTCCTGAACCATTAGCCAAGGGAATGGTACTACCCACTGTGGACTGGACCCACCTACACAAGTCCCTCATAGACATGCCCACAGGCCAACCTGATCAAGGCACTTCTTCAATGCAGGCTTCTACTTTCCCTAGGCTGTATGAAGCTGAAAATTAAAGTTACCGAAGACGTATATTATCTAAGCCAGCAGCTGTATACAAATACTTTGAAGATTTCACTTCTGTCCTGTTTTCTTCCATGTTCTACTCTAGCTCTTATCATTTAGATCTATTAACTTATTTTGAGTTATATTTCATATATAAAAATACATGTTTAAATATATAGAATTACCTAGCACCACTTTTTTTAAAATGGACAACTCTCAGTATCAATGCATTATCTTGGTACCATTGTCAGAACTCAATTGATCATTTATGTGTAATTTTTAAAAGATAATTAATCCATTCTATTCTCTATTAGTACTTCTGTAATAAAGTTTCTGATGCTTCTGCTTCAAACCCAACATTCCCTTCCATCATATCACAGTTTATATAGTGAACAAAATTGCAATTTGTAGGGAAAAATATATATGTGAGATTTTATGGTTAATAATTTTAAGTGTGGAGATTGAAAATTTTAACTAAACATGCATTTTTTTAACTCTTATTCATTGCAAGATATATTTTGGAGGTTTCACTTTGTATATTCTATTTTGTTGAGATAAGTTCTCACTGCGTAGCCCATGTTGTCCCAGAACTCAGCATGAACTCTAAGTTGGTTTAGATGTATATCAATCCTTCTGTCCCAGACTCATGAGTGCTAGAATTACAGGTACAAACCACCACACTCAACCATTTAAATTACTCCTACTTCTAACAGTACATTTTTACATGTACTATGGAGCTAATCAATGTGATACTGTGGCAAAAAATAATGTGTAACAGCTGAACGTCCAGGGTGCTGTGATTTCTCTATTAGAGATTCCAGGATACCTGACTCCAGAGTTTGGTCCATGTTTCTATCTATCTTTCCTCCATTCTCAGTCAGACCCATCCTTGGCACTCTGCTGGATGCAACAGTATTGAAAAGCCTTGTAGCAGCATGGCTTATGTAAGCCTCAGGTGCAGTGTTAATTCTTTTAGGGGCACATGAAGATTCTCTAGGGCAAAGGCTGACAAGAGGCTGATAATTACTTCCCATAAAAAGGCAGCCAGAAAGTAGTTTAGACTTTGTGGGCCATAAGATTTCATTCGTAACTATTCAGCTCTAACACTATAGCACAAAATTAGCCAATAAAACTTTATTTACAAAAACAGCTGGCAGGCAGTTTGGCCAATGGGCTGTAGGATTTCAACATCACTCTAGTGTTACAGTGCAAAACAATTCCATGTTGCCTCTGGGCTTCTCCAGTACACGTGCCTCAGAACAGATACAAATCTGTAGGTCACATCTTCGAGATAACTCCTAAGTACTTTGACAGTAATAACCGGGTGGTGACATGAGAAGCCATTATTTCCCTTTGTAATTCCTTATGTCAAGCAACAGACACTCTGCCCAACATACAAATTACTGATGGCTTGCTCTCCCACACCAATAGATAATAAGAATTCCTAATTTGCCACAACTTAAATTAACCAAATTTTCCATTATATTTTTATTTTTAAAATTTGGACAGCAGTAAAAGACATAACTGTGGCTCAAGAAAGAAACTAGAGTAAAGCCTACACATATTCTCACTCTGTATAAACAATATCTTCATCATCAACAAAATTGAGATGCCATATTTCTGTGGGGAGTCATAATAATGAGCTACATGTAGTCAGCTGGCCAGCTCTATCAGAAAGTATCATATAGATTCTTATTTCATACTTTTTACCGATTTCAATTCCATACAAATTGACTATCTAATTGCTCAATATAAAATTATAAAACTTTAATAACTAAACAGCAAAGATTATTTTCATAAACTTGAGACAAAGAAAAGGCTAAACACTAAACAGGAATGTATAAACATTAATACATCTATTAACAAAAGTGATATTTATTATAGTAGAACACCAACTTTCAGGGTAGAAAAATTGCAACATCCATAAAAAGCTCTAGTTAATCAGTAAGAAAACAACAACGCAGTAGAAAAAAAAAGGAAAAAGATTAAAAAAAAAAAAAAAAACACTTATCAAAGGAAGATACCCAAATTACAAGAACATGTTTTCAGAAGACTCTAGAGGATGGGTGAAAGCTGAGTCTTAAACCTGAGTTGGATCTCCTAGAATCTACATTAATAATAATAATAATAATAATAATAATAATAATAATAATAATAATAAAAAAGCTGGGTAAGATAGCATGCATTTGGACGCTCAGCACTGGGAAGGCAGAGACAGTCAGGTCTCCGGGCTCACTGGCCAGCCAGCCTGAGAGCTCCAGACCAATGAGGTACTCTGTCTCAAATACAAAGTGAATGGGCACATGAGGAACAACAGCTGGGGTTGTCCTCTGCCCCCCACACTCACATGTATACCCATGCATGTACATGTGTACCTGCACATATCATCACACATTTATGTATGTTACAGTGTGCATAACAGCTCATCATGACATGAAACCTAACATCATACAAATGTCCATCAGTTGTTTATGGCTAAGTAAATTGTGATATGCTGGTACGATGCTGTATAAGGTCATAAGAAGAGATAATATTTGGCTCTAAGCAATGATGTAGATAATGCCACAGACATAAGTTTGAACAGAGGAAACCACTCTACACAAAAGGACGCATACACATGCACTCGTGCACACTCACATACATGCTCCATAAGGATTCTTTGGTACTCTTTCCATTTTAGATGGCAATCCACTTTTTTAAAATGTATGTATAAGCCTCCTACAGACAGAGTGAGAAGACAGCATCTGTAAAGCCTACTGTAGATGGGCATTAGTCCGGACATGGCCACAGCTTTACATATCAAATCGCAGGTTCAGGGATTGCTGATAAAATGCAAATATGCCTTCTATGTCCTAATGATAACAAGGGCTGAGTTATTTTTTTCTTTCAGTGGTGTCCTTTGTTGTAGTAAATACTATAGTTAACTCAATACCGCTGAATACATTCTACTTAGTTGTTTCAACTATATATGCATTTTGTCTGTAAATATAAAGTGTATATTACTTTCGTAATTTCTAGTAGAAATGTGGAATACAGGGGCAAATTAGAAAGTAGTGCCATTGAAGTACCTGAAAACTGCAGAGCAGAAGATGGATTGCTTGACCTATGAAGTGCCTTTTGCATGTGTTCGTAGTCCCAAGAGAACAACGGTGTCTATAAAACAGCAGTTATCAGGGGATTGATGATGCCATGAAACAAAGCAATAAAGCTCAACGTGTGAACACTAGAGCATGTTTTCCTCCAAGGTCATCGTGTTAAGTTTTTATACCTCCCCATTACAAGTGTAAAAATAAAAAAAGACTTTCAAACCAATAAGTTTATAAGAAAGATACATATAAAATATCTGTATTTAACTTGAAGTATTGAGATTTATAATTCAATGAGCATTTCTACAAATGAAGGTGGAAGTGTAATCACATGATCACATATTTATGATTATAAAAAACACCTTTACAATTATGAAATGTATTCTCAACCTTTAAGATGTCTGAGTAATTAGCAGCATATGAAACATTCATAAAAGACTTGGATGGCACACACAAAAACAATTTTCAATAGCTAACAAGAAGCCACATTGGAACTAACAAAAATGGAATTCTGCTTTTTAAAACAAATGCTACTCAATTATTTTTCTAGAAAAATAAAACATAATTGCTTATTTTATACACTTCAACAGAGATAAATGAATGTAACCAGTGCCAGGTATTCTTCTACGGCATTTACGAATATTAATACACTTGGCCCTTGTGTAGCTCTTTCCTGGGGGGATAAAAATATTCCCTGCTTGGGGAAAGATGCAGAAGCTTGTGGAAGTCATAAGGAAGTCAGGAAGCTCAGCAGACTCTTCACGCTCCTCCCAGTGGTTGTATAAGCAGCAAACAACCCCTAGAAAAAAAATGACTCTCTGGTCGAGCTGCTTGCCATTTATGCAGAGTGCTGCAACTTGAGCTAGCTGACAGCCATGTTGGGGTGGGCTTTTCCCTGATTCAGCTTCCCGAGTCACCCATGTTCATGTAAGTAACCTCTCACCTCTTCTCCTCGATGTTACTTCAGTGAGACTATCAGTGCACTAAACTAGATTTGGGTAGAATCATTTCTTTGCTCTGTCATTAGTGATCTGTATGGATAGTAAGTTGTTTGAACATCTCTCTCAGAAAAGCTCGCAATAAAAATATAACCATAAAATTATTGCAATTGCATTTAATGACAGTTCCTGTGTTGGAGATATTCTGCTTTCTACTTCTCCAGTATGTGTGCCTTTGGGGGAAGTTCCCTGCTTGTACTTTTGTATTGATAATATAGATCATGGACTGCCAAATATCCTGTTCTCCTAGTTACTATGATTACTTCTGAAATAGAGTATCTGAGGAAAGTCCATCAGTTAGTTTCTTGATGAATATTTGGGCAGTAGTTTTTCTGTTTTTCAAATCTATAACATTGAAAGCACAATGAATGGTATGGACAGAGAAAACATCAGGAGGAGAATTAAGTAAAAGAAAGCACGGTGAAGAAAGACAAGGAGATTCCTTAGAAATGTCCATTAGTTACTAAACAATTGTTGTAATAGGTAAAAATGTGCCTAGTTCAATTTAGAATTCAAGTCTTTCTTCTAGGGTAATAATTTTAACCACAAGGGAGCTTATTACCATAATAACATCAATCAATCAAATTTGTCACTGTAAAATATAACTCTGTGTTCAGTCTTCTGACCCTGGCCTTATATGAAATTGCATCATTTTTGAGAAAGAAATGTAATTTGCTATTTTTCTACAAATATTATGTAGGCGACATTCAAAATGGGTGAAAATGGAAACAGGGAAACTGTATGTTTCTACATGATACATGGTATATTTAACAAGATCAAAAATAGGCTGTAATAACCTAAAGGAAAAATAGGTGCTAAATATTTACTTGGTATTGGTTTAAGATCATTTTTTTTAAACCCAAGGAGTCACAATGCTATTGTTTTGCAATGCTCACATGTAGGACAAAGGAACACAGCATAATGTATAGTGTTTATTCATAAAGAGAGTAGAACAGAAAATGATTTTAGAGAGATAGTTTTATTTAAAAATCAAACAGAATTCCCAAGGAATTAATTTCATTATTACTCCACCAAAAGCCTCCAGAACATTGCTGAGCTTGTTCGTGGCTAAATAACAAGTAAGTCCAAGTAATTCTTGTTCACATACTTCCTGGTATGTTTATAAACTCATGATGGACTGGAATGATCAAAACAGGGAAACATAAGACAACTTAGAAACTAGTGAAGTCAGCTTGCACATAACTACAAAGGCAAAAGAAGTTAAGAAGGGTTGAAGAAGGTAAATAGCAATGTGATCAAAGTCAGACTAATGGAGATAAAAGGATATAAATTGTTGGGAAATAACATATAGATTGTGAACATATGTGAATGATTCTAATAACATGCTCAGAAACTGCCCAGGAAGCTTGGGTTTGACAAAGGACCATGGAGTGATGCTGCCGAAACTCAATGGAAGCTGGAAAGTCTGAAGAAAGCTAGGCAGAGAACTTTAGGTTTGTGGTGAACTCCTCTTTAGTCAATTTATTTTTTTCATATGATGAGTGTTTTGTCTGCATGTGTATATGTGCATTACAAGTGCTTGAAGTCTGCGGAGGCCAGAAGAGGGCATCAGATTGCCTGGAACTAGAGTTGTGAGCCACTGTGTGTGCTGAGAACTGAACCCAGGTCTTCTGCATCTCTCTAGCAACCAAGGGAAATCCATTTGTTTAAAGGAATCTTAAGTACCCTGGCATGCAATGTGATTTGCCATACAGTAAGATAGTTAGTTTTTTGTTTTATTGGTTTTTTTTTTTTTGCTTAAATAAAGAGCATATCAAGAAAGCTATTAAGAGCAAGAGCAAGAAAAAGAAACATAATATTGCATGCAAAGGAGAGGAGAAAATAAGTTTGACAAGGTTTTATTTCTACTTCTAAAACAGAAAATCTTACTTTTTCCAAAAAATATTATTGTAACAGATGACTTCAGTATGGAAATCATTTTACTATTGGTTTATTAAAGAACAACACCAAATCCGTACTGGAGCCAGGAAACCAAATACCTTAGTAAGAAGAAGGCAAAACGCTTAGCTCCCAGTGAGACAGTGGAGTGTTTGCATCTAGAGATAGCCTTCAGTAAAAAGAAACAAGTTTTAGATTACTTGTTTAAGAGAAATTTGAATTGACGAAGTAATTCTATTAATTCAAAATCGTTGAAAGCAACAACATTTCTGATACCATTTCACTTTAACAGTTTAGCAAAGCAGTAGAACTATTTAAAAGATACTCTACTTTTTGTTTACTTTATCACTTTTTTAGGCCAGATCTCAGAGAACATCTAAATGTGATAAAGAATCAGGAGGAAGCTAGAACTACCAGGGTAAGACACCAGGTCATGATGAGGTTATACCTTGGATGAAAGAAAAAGGAAAGTAAAATCACCTGACAATAGTCTAGATACCCAAGCATTGTAAGGAGACAGGAACAAAGGCGTTAGAGTTCCAAAGCCGAGGAAGCCATAAGACACATCACGTAACTCCAGATGTCCATACTGCAGTATGCTAGAAACACTTAGTCGCTGGCTACACACAGCCAATGGGGACATACGGATAAAGCTTCAGACTTGTTCTGGGTCTTATGTGAAAACAGTGAAAGGATTTCCGTGGCATTTTATTTTTTAGGAAACACATGTATATGAGCAGTATGCTCTACTGGGACCTAGTAATTCTTTCACTTTGCATTTTGCTACACATGGCACATGAGCAGGATCCCCAGGTCACCTAGTAAAATCACACAAATGTCAGGCAAATAGCACTTCTGGTAGACCTTGTGTCTAGAATCTATACATCTATCAGGTCTACAAAAACAACGGCACATAATCCGACCTAGTTTAACTTTGCAATATGCTCAGTAGTTTTTTTTTTTTTTAAGTGGCTCACTGAAAAAGCCAAACTATAGCCTCAGACTAGTAGACTAGTAGAATAAAATATATTGTTTCCCTAAATTTTCATAATACCAACTATTCAGACCTCAATGTAGGTCATTGCACCCCAGCAGTTGGTTATTTCAAGATCCATCAATCGTTTTCTAGTGATAGTGATAATTGCTGGAAAGCCTAATAATTTTATTTTGGTGTTGTCTAGTCTTTATAGATTTGTGTCTGATTATCTAAAGCCAGATGCTAGTACTCTTTATTATATTATTCATATGTAGAATAGGGATTGATCCTAAAAATTAATGGAAACGCCTAAATGGATAATTGGAAAAGGGAACCTTTAATATTTCAACATTGAGTGAACTACACTTCTCTCTCTAGTATTTTATAATAACAGGCTATGATTATCTTTTCCTTCCTTTGTTTAGCAGTCCTCTCCCCACCTCTCTCCCTCTCTCTCTCTGTCAGTTGTTCTAAGCGCTCCTCCTGCTCTTCTCTGCCCTCTTCTCTAGAGTAACAGAAAAAGATCAAATCTATAACAGCAAAACATAGTTTTCAAGAAGCATAAGTTTTCGTGTTGCTGAAAATATGTAATTTTTTATGTCTAGATTCTTTAGAATTCTCTTGAATGAATCATTACTGTGCTTGGTAAGAACATGCTTGATCTGTTAATAGTAAGCATGCACAAAGCATACAATAGAGATGCAGTGTTCATCCACCATATAAAGCTTAGAGTTTACAGGGACAAAGAAAAGTATGCAAGAGACAAAAAAGAAAAAAAAAAAACCCTAAGTTTCACAAATTGAAATAGGGACTTTGAAGAAAATTATAGGAAGAAGAAGGCTATGGCATAGCAAACATTTGCTAATTATATACATTGGGAGGGATGCTCTAGGACTGTAGCCTCAGGAGTGCCTAGGAGCTAACTAGTAGACATTGTGGGTAGTTCCTGAGGAGTAAGGGTCGGAGATTTCCACTTGAAATAGGGGTGTGAAGAATCTGGAAGAAATTTAACAAACCCTTAGCATCGAACTGAAAATGCCTCCAGATGAAATAACAGGAACCACACTGTCCAGAGCATTATAAGTGATGCTAAGCCTTATTTTGATAACAAAACATTAGTTTAATTGTATAAATTAAGTGTGCCAATGAACTCACAGCTGTCGTGAGAGTGTGCACAAGACCTGTGCAAGCCAAGCCAGACCAAATCCAGCATGGAGAAGAGTGTGGGGCACGAACTCCACCCACAGCTGAGGAAGCCATTGGTAATTGTTAACTGCTGGGAGAGGAGAGTCAGTTTTATCTCAGTGTAGCCCCTCATAGGCTGTCCACTCTCCAGTGGAAGACCATACAGCCAAGGATATTTAGCTGTACACATTGGTCTTGATGGAGGGAAAACATGACACAAAGTTTGGCAGATAGGAACAGATAGGAAGTGAGAGGCTGGATACAGACGGAGCTATGGGAAGAGTAACAGGACCAAACACAGAAACACAGCTTTTTTTTTTTTTTTTTTTTTTTTTTTAAATCTATCTGTCTCATACAGTGTTTCTGTAAAATAAAATCCTGTCCTTTACTTAGGTCCAGCCATGTTTAAGTTTGCCCCAAATAGAAGAAAACAGGTAGTAGAGACCTAATGATTGAATTAGTTGAAGTTGGAGTGGTGATTTTGCAGGTGGTGTGATGAATAATGGCAGGACCTGGATATAATGAAGATTTAATTACATACTTAATACAATTAAACCACGAAGCCAGGAGAGAGCATAAATATTAAAATGTGTCATCCATGCTTCTGGGGAATAAGAAACATTTTCATATTTAGAGACTTAGCTTCTATTATCAGTGTCAATATCTATAACATCTTATAATATTTCATAAGGATTTCACTAATGGAATTAGGAACAAAGTCAGGTAGCAGAGCATGTGAAGCCTCCCTCACTGGCAGAATACCAACGTATTCTGGCGTTCTCTGCAGTACTTTGCCTGTCTTTTCCTGGCCTGAATTACACGCCTGCCTTCTGAGAGGGAAAGCTAATTTGTATGATTAATGCTATGCACTTCCTCAAAGTTTAAAGATATGACCAGATGAGGGAACTGCAAAAGCACGTGATTTGCTTTTACCATACTCATTAAAGAAATGATTAGAAAATACATGTGGGGGTCCGTGTATTTGGCACAGAGTACCAAATGCATACAATAACCACTTCATTAGGTCAGCAAAGCTTTGGTTTTTCTGCTGTAAATATATAATTCCAAAGCCTAATTTCATATGTGGCTCAATTAACTCTCTCCCTGTCAATTACGCTGCTTTTGGAAAGTGAGCAACTGGATACATTTATGTCATTTATCTTAGTGTTAGTCTTAGCATTCATTCTTTAATTTTATTTTATTCGTGGGCTTGATGATCTAGAATAATCTTGACCAATGTATACATTTATATATAAATTAGATATTAATGTTATATTTTATATTTATAAATCTGTTTACTGTCTTCAGCATTTCTCATTACACTCATTCCGTTCTGAGCCTTTAATTTGGACAGCTATTCTTTGAAAAGGAAATTTCAGGTAACCTGACTTGTCACATGTGGATAAGTTGCTGACACTTTTGCATGATTCTAGATTCTGTCACATGGACAATTAAAACTGGCAAGCGTGATTGGAAAAATTTGGTACTTTGTCTTTGAAATTTATTATGTTTGGAGGTGCTGAGGACTTATAATCCTTAGTCGCTAAAAGTCTTTCTTAGACCATTTTTCTAATATGTGTCAATTTTTAAAAATCAACCATAATACTTAAAAACAGCTGAAAATGATGAAGCATGTGGCTTATATATTGAAAGACATTGAATCAGTTTGCTATAACTATGGGATAAACTGTTGTTTAATAATATATTTGCTGAGATATAAAGATGTAAGATATTAATTATCTAGTGGCAAAACAAATGCTCTAAAATTATGAATGTAAACTTTTAATTATACAAAAACTTTACAGTAATATTGTAAAGAAACAATAAAACAATAGCATAGTTGTCACTTCTAGATAGAAATATTTTCTATCCAGTTTTTATTATTTTCTAATTTTTCTCTAAAATATTTCTATATTCTGGATTTCCACAGTCTAATATTGTAAATCAGAGGATGGGGGTTTTCTAGACTGGTTTGGTCTGTGTGGGCTGTCTATGAGGGGATTATCTTGATTGTGTTAATCGAGATGGGGAAGCATGTCCACTCTATGGCACCGTTCCCTAGAAAGAGGAAACTGAACTATGTGAAAGTAAGGAAACTGAGTTGAGCACTAGGGAGTAGGACTCTGTCCAAATTAGTGTTCCCTATGGTAGTACATATACTAAAGAATGATTGACACTGAGAAATTCACCTGGTCCCTGCACAAGGACAGCACCATAGTAAAATTCAGTGCCAAAATGGCGTAGAGGAATGAAGCCTTCTGGCAGTTATTTGGTACTGAGTGACATATGTCTACAAATTTTTTAGATGGCTGTACCTGTCACAAAACAGACAGTGATTGCCTTGTGTCTAGGGCTATTGTTCCAAGGACATTACTTCATGAATTCAATGCAACCCTTATCCTTAAAAGAAAAGGGGAAATAAGACACCTACATAGAAAAATACAAGGTGAAATCTGCCACAATAGAAACATGATTAAAACGATGTGCTTTCAAAATTAGGAATACCAAAGTTGTACTAGCAATCACCTGAGTAGACAGAGACAAGGTGGTATACCATCGCCTATACCTTGATCTGAGACATAAAGCATCCAGAAATAGTAAATTTATGTTTGTCTTTAGTTTGTGGCACTTTATCACAGCAGAGCTAGGGAATAAATGTAACTGGGATTTTTATCAGACACTCACATCTACATCTCTATTCTATCTCTCTACTGCTCTATCTCATACCTCTATATCTATCTATATCTATACCTCTATATCCATCTATATCTATAACTATATATCTATCTATATCTATACCTATATATCTATCTATATCCATATCTATATATCTATCTATATCTATATATCTATCTATATCTATATCTGTATCTGTATCTATATCTATATCTGTATCTGTATCTATATCTATATCTGTATCTGTATCTATATCTATATCTGTATCTATATCTATATCTGTATCTGTATCTGTATCTATATCTATATCTATATATCTATCTATATCTATACCTATATATCTATCTATATCTATACCTATATATCTATCTATATCTATATCTATATCTGTATCTGTATCTATATCTATATCTATACCTATATATCTATCTATATCTATACCTATATATCTATCTATATCTATACCTGTATCTGTATCTGTATCTATATCTATATATCTATCTATAGACTATTATCAATCAGTGTTCCCCAAGCTATGTTCAATCAACTCAGAACTGTGAGATAATGATAATTATTGTTTCAGGGTACTAAGCTCAAGTTACGTAACAAGCAAATGAATAAGAAATATGTAAATGTTGGTTGTCAAGCATGAAGTACTAATATGCTCAGAACCCAGTACACTAACAACATCACTTTTAAAGGATGAGGAGATTAGACTTAAGTGTGTATACAATGCTCTATGGGTTAAATAGTGTGTCTGTGTGTTTTCTCACTTCCTTTTTATTGCAGTCATTGTAGAATACACAAATTTTGTCACATACTCATTTAAAAATGAGGAAATCAAGCTTGTGAATTTAAGTGACTAACTTAGAGTTACAAAAACAAGCAATGGTAGTAGCTTGTCTTGAATACTAAGGCAAGTCAAATGTATGTAAATTGTAATTGGTGTTCTATGACTTCAAAAATTGGGAAATGAAGGGAAAAGATTTCATTTCATCATGAGCTTACTGTGAACCACTATTCATCGCTGATTCTAAAAGCCACATGTGATCTTTTTGTTCCCAAAATTACCCTATGTGGCATCACTTAGTCACACAAGGCATCACACACACACATACAAACACACACACACACACACACACACAGTTAAGTCTCTGAGAGGTTGAGTTGTTCATACCTGTGCTTCTTAAAGCACCAAGCAAGGGATATCCATCCCTCTTTAGCTTAACAACTAAGAAAATACAATAAGCCATGTTAACCAAGGTATAGAAAATGAGAGCAGAATGAGCTGCTTTCACAGAAAGTAAAACATCACGTCAAGGAATATATGTTCAGGTTAAGAACCATGAGTGCACAGTAGGGATGGATATCCATAGAGGAGACACAAGTATCATTGGAAAGTGAGTAATTGGGACTAGAGTAACACTGCTAGTGACACCTGTCAAAGTCAAGATAAAAGCTTCCTTTGGAAGTGTAAAATGAAGGTCATAAAAAGGAGGTATTTGAGTGAAACACTACTAGCAAGAGGAAGGACTGCAAATAATGAGGATTTTGAACATCTGAGCTCTTCTGAACTGATAGTCACATGGGAAATCACACAGGCATAGTTGGCTTGTTTTTCTGTTAACTCTAAATTATCTCTTGAATGCTGACCATTGCCACTTGGTAAGTCTAGGGATTCATTAGAAATATCAACTTAAATATGACCAGATTGTCACTTTTATCCAAAATTGTTTATGATAGTGACTAGTAACAAAAGACTTACCATGGGCTAAATTTGTGATGGTTAAAATCCCACTGCAAAGAAAGACTTTCCCCAACTCTATAATGATTAATATCTCCACAACAGCACAGCACAGAGACAAACCCAATTCTTTGCAATTCCATTCAGGTTTTCTAGGTGAAGTATCTGCCCTAGTTGAGAGCAGACTAACCATAAAATGTAGATATTTACATCCCTGGGCTGCAGGAAGCTTAATCAGAAATTATCATCATTGTAAAGAAACCAAAAGATTTGTCACATGATGGCCATAGCTTTGCCTAGGAGATAATTTTAAGGGTTGGAGTATGAGTGTGCCTGTGTTTGAATGTGTGTTCATGAACATGCATGTATAAGTGTACATGGAGACTGCATGTGCATGTGTGCATGTATCCATTTGTGAAGGAGCTAAAATAAGGTTATAAATAATGATCTGAACATAAAGATAAGGAAAAATATAATGCTTCTTCAAACAATCATTTCATTTAGATACAAAAATGGAAGCTTCCATAGCTTTGTTCTGACCTTTTGCATAGGAAATATTTTTAAATCACTGAACACTACAGAATCTTCAAATAGTTTCTAATTAATTAAAAAAACAGATATTCTTACTTCAGGGTAAAGCTCTTTAACTTAGAGAAATGAGCAAAGGAAATATCATACAATAATGTATAATTTTGTAACATTCTTAAATCCATCCTGAATTAGTAATTCAGAATGAATGTGTCCTCCTCTAAAACTAATGCCTAAACTCCTAAACACAAAGGTGATGGCTTTAGGAAGTGAGACTTTGGAAGATGAGTAGGTCATGAGAGGCACTTTCCTGAAAGCTAACAAGAGATCCTGAGAGGCAGCCTCTCTAGAGGAATTTATAATCCTTTAATCCAGCAGCATGGCTGCTCTAGCAAAGGATCACATTGAAAGGCCTGTGTGATCTCTAAGAAGGGATCATATCGGATCCAAAGGCCTGCACGAAGGGATCATATTCAGAGGGCCTGTGTGATCCTGATGGAATGCAGAAAGAATATTAGTCAGACTAATCCTGTACTCTCTTTGTGCTAATGCTAGGTGAAAGGGATTTCTGTGGTTAAGGCAACCATGCCTTTAAACCCACATGCTTTTTACCAAATCTTGGGATGCAGAATCAGATGTCAGAGAGAGAAGAGAGGTAGAAGCAGACAGAAAGCATAGCTCAGAGATAAGAAGCAGACAAGAGGCACAGTTCAGGGAGTAGAAGCAGATAGCTTACAATTTACAGTTCAGAGTTCACAGTACAGCTTAGAGTAAAAAGAGGTAGTTAATAAAACAGCCACTCAGAGTGAACCCAATCACTAACTCAGAGTAAGTGTCGGTGGCTAAAACATTCTAGGTTTGCAGATTAAGTTGTATGGAGGCTGAAGCCTTTTAGGTCTAGCTTCAGATTAGATTTGGTATGAAGGTTAAAACCCTTTAGGACTGGGGAGTGAATTACCAAAGAATAAATTGCCTTTTGCCGTGAACCCACAAGAAAAATAAATAATAAAATCAACATTTAAATCTATGTTTACAAGTCTCCGTCTCGCTGGAGTTCAAAACGAGATATCACCGTCTTCCTTGACCTTATACTTATTATTTTTTTAACTTCTAGACTTTAAAGCAAAGAACATAGAATTTTTACTGATTTATTTCCTTTCACTTTATGAAAAAAAAAACAATTAATTTAAAATGTATTTAACAAGTTGCCTAAAAATTTTAAATGTTTTGAATTTCCTGGTACACTTCCCAAAGACATTCACGTTTCAGCAATAGCTGGGTAGATTTAGGTCATGTGTGTGTGAATATAGATTCTATATTGTGAGTTTTATGAGCATTTAAGACTTGCAGGGAATTATATGTTATGGTCGCATCTTCCTTTGCTCAGTTATTTAAGTTCAAGATACCTTTTAAGGAAGAACACCCCTTTAAAAAATAAGAATCTATTTGTAGTTTTTGGAAACCTCAATATCTCATATGCATAAGGTCAGATCAGTTTATGTACTTTTTTTCCCTTAGTGTGTGTAGGCTACTTTAATAGAATGCTTCAATCCAGGCATCCAGTAATAAACAACTAAAGTTTGTTTCTTACAGTTTTGAAATGTTTAAGATCAAAACAGATTCAGTCCTGGTGAGAGTCACCCATCCCATCCCATCCAATCCCATCCCATCCCAGCCAATCCCATCCCATCCCATCCAATCCCATCCCATCCCATCCAGTCCTTGTGAAAACACCTACTGAATGTGTCCTCACATGGAGGATCAACATTTTCTTAAGTTGTTAAAAGCATCCTTAGAGGAAAACAGTTAAGGATGCTTTGGTCCTTTGATGTTATTATTTGCAAATGCATGTGAATAGAGTTATCTCAAAATGAATGGTCAAACCTAAAACCAAGTGAGGAAAGAGATAATACACGGTCCCTGGAAGGACATTCACAGGGGTGGTCACATGAGAGGAGACTGAGATTTCAGTATCTTATCCTATCTTTTCATTTTTTTATCCCTATAGAATCTATACCACCTTTATAGTTAGGAGGAAATATTATACCGTTGTGACTTATATCTTAGTCATTTTATTAATATCAATACACAGTTGGATTAAGATAGGCAGATTTTAAACTTCCCATTCCTCTGTTATGGAACGGTTTAACCTTTGCTGAGGAATCTGATGGCTGTAGCATCTAGTTATTATAGGGCTTCAATTATCATAGGGCTTTAATCCTGTGATTAAACGGCATAGGCACAAGTAATTTGGATAGGAAAGGGTTTATTCCTGTTTACAACTCAGTTCACAATCCATTGGCAAAGGCAAAAGGAAATCAGAGCATGAACTCAAGGCAGGAACTCAAGCAGAAGCAGTGGAGGCTTGCTGCTTACTGGCTTGTTCCTCAGGGCTTGCTCAGTTAGCTTTCTTACAGAATCCAGGACCACTAGCACAGGTTACCCACAGTGAACTGGACCCGTCACCATAATGACAAATAAGGAAGATGTGTTACAATCTTGCTCACAGGGCAATCTGGTAAAAGCATTTTCTCAATCGAGGTTCTCTCTGCCAAAATGATGCTAGCAGTAGTCAAGTTGACATAAAACTAGCCAGCACGTGAATAAGGAGGCTAAGTGAATATAGTCCTGTCTTCACACCCTTACTTTATCCTACTATGCTAGACAGTCATGAATTTTACCCAGCTTCAAACTTGCTTTGAGAACTCAGAAATGTTTACTAGGAAGCCTAAAGAATCTGACCTAATGATTGTATATGTTGTCCTTATGTTTCCAATTAACTTACACCAGTATTGGGAATTGTTGCATATCATATTTGCTTGTCTGAAAGGGTATGTGAACACACACACACACACACACACACACACACACACACACACACACACACACACACACTCTTCTAATTTCTGCAAAAGATAACTAGCTATTCCTTAGAAAAACCTCTGCCCTATTTTCAAAAGCTGGAGATGAGCTGTTCCACAGAGCTCCACATCAGAAATCAAGAGGCAAATGTCAGTGTTGGTGATAGGAGGTTTCTGCGAATTCCAAAGACAAAACGGAAAGGAGGAGGAGGGAAAGAAAAAATCACTGTACAGAATCCAAAGGACACAAGAAAGTAAAGAAGTGATGGGTCAGTGCTGCTGACTGGGAATGGTTCTGCAGCTCTAATTGATTCTGTAGGCTCAGAGGGGACTGAGCTTATTTTGGAAACAAAGGCATAAGCAGAAGATACACATCAGATATAGAACCAATAGTTACCCCATGATACAACTCAAAGAGTCTGAGTAAAGACAGCCCTCAAGCAGAAACAAAAAAAAAACAAAAACAAAAACAAAAAAAAAAAAAACCCTCTTCAAAGTTATCTCCCTTGTAGTTGTCTGTAGAAATAGCCATTGCCATCTGCCCTGGGAAACCTGTGTTTTCATCTACAGTACTGTAGTGTTTATGGGTCTGAAAAGATTATTTGAAGACATGTAAATTTGTAAAGCAGTTAGCCTAAAAAGAATGTAGAAATGAAAGGTTACCTTCATTGTCATGACTAGCCTAAACTACAGATTGGGGAAGCCAGGGGCAGAACAAAGTATTGTTCTCCTGTGTAATTCAAGATCACATGTAAATTTTGCTTTGTACCTAAATTGTGTTTAGTGGTAGGTCTGCCATCTAGTGGCCATTTGAATAAATGGATGCTCATCATAAATTAGAAGATATCAAATATGTTGGGCGGCTTACATAGGTCAGGACCTTTTCAGGTCCTAGGACAAGTGAGCTAAGAGATTTTGTTGGTGGTAGGGAAGGGTTTTTTGTTTGTTTGTTTTTTTAATCTGGAAATAAATTAAGTATAAACATGTTGGGTTAAAATGCCATGAGTACAGAGGCAAAGATTGAACAATTATTTTCATTTGTGCCAAGTTCAAAATAAATGTGTGTTCAAAAACAGTCACTGGGACTGAAAATAAGGTGACTTTCTGACTTAAGAGATTTATTTTTATTGATATGCATGTGTACATGGCTGTGAATGTATTCCAGGTGTTTGAGGGTGTCTGGGCAAACAGCAGAGGGCATCAAATCCCCAGGAACTGGAGCTACAGGCAGTTGTGGGACTTCTGAAGTGGTGCAGGGAACTGAACTCCAATCCTCTGGGAGAGCAGCAACCATTCTTAACTACTAAGCAATCTCTCCAACCCCACGAGGTAATAATTTTTTGACTGTTTTGCTTTGCTTTGCTATGTTTTATTTCAATCCAGTTGATATCCTATCAGCTTTTAACTTAAGTACATGACTGTAGAGAGATTCATGTGAAATGTAGGCATTGATTCAGGGAAGAAGACATTTTATTCATTTTTTAGCCAATTTAGTCACTGGTTCTATCCTGATGCCCTCTAGCTTTTCAGTCTCTTTATAATCTAGTCTTAATCCTTGAACTGGAAGGCTGAAGCCTTCATACAATCTAGAACATTTAAACCTTCTTACAATCTAATAAACCTTCTAGACTTACTGCTATCAGAGCTACTCTGACTAGCTCCATCTGGACTCTGATTCTCCTCATTCAGCTCACTTGCTGTTTTGGCTCAAACTCTTCTCCAAGCTTACTGGTTCAAACTGATCTTCTGAGCAGGTATACTGTTTCTGACTGAGCTCTTCTGACTCCAGCTTACTCTGGGTGATCCTCTGATTGTCTCAGACTGAACTGCTCTGCTCAGATTCAAACTGATTCATTCTTCCCCTCTAATACAGATTTCTTCTGCCAAACTGTCTCTATGTCTCTATGTCTTGTCCTTCTGCCTGCCTCATATTGCCCACTGCTTCTCATCTCATACTGCCTGCTGTAACTAGCTCTGCTCTGAGCTGAGACCTTGCCTTTCTACAGTGAGAATTGGGCATATCACTACTCTGATTCACTCTACCAACTCTTCCTCTGATTTGTCACTTTGCATGCCATTCACTCTGACTCATTTTACAGATCACTTCCTGTGTGACACTGACTCTTTCTGAGCTCTGCTTCCTGTGTCTGTTTCCACACTCTGTTTTCCTTAGGGATTAAAGGCATGGACTACCACTGCCTTCTAAATACTGGGATTAAAAGTGTGTACCAACATTCCTATCATTCTTTCTACATTCCATCTGCACCACACAGATGAAGTATGATTCCTTCATTAGACTCCTGGAATATAGACTCTTCCTAGCTTTCACACAGGCCTATTCCTCTACACATGACATAAAACAAAGAGAATTTATTTTTAAGTTATGTACTACCTGCAAAGGTGCAGAAGAAACAGGAGTTATTATATAAAATCTGAAAAATGAAAAAACTAGAGTATTTTAATTATTGTTTTGATTTATTTATTAATAGAAGTGACTAATAATGATAGGTTTTCTATGCTTACTTTTCTGAATAATTTTCAGAGCTATATAATCCTACACCTAGGTTCTGTCAGAGCACTAACCTGGTGGCTTATATTTCTATAATCCTAGTATATTAAAAAGGGTTATTCATGTGATTGAAAGTGGCATTTGCACAGCGTCTAATAAGTACATTGAACACACTCAGAGAAACATTCGCTATGTTCAATTAATCAGAAAAACATAGAATATTCACACCTTAATTCTGCAATTGTTATTTTTATTTATTTGTTTTCTCTGCTGCTATGCTTAAACAGAAATTAGATCTCCCTCCCAATTATAGTTCTTTTGACATTTTAATCAATTAGAGTACAGTCATTGAAATAAATAATATAAAATTCAATAACTATTAGGCATGTTTTTCATTATTGTTGCATTCAGTTAATTTCCCCTTAGGCTTATTACTGCTTAAAATATCAGAAATAGCACCATAATGTTCAAACAAAAAATCAAAGCAATTTTACAATTGCTAATATTGTGTAAAAATGTCCTATAGTAACTCAAATTCTGAGTGCTAACATCCAATAAGTATTCACAAAATAAATCATTCCTCTTACAAACTTAATCCTTCAACTCCTATGGTCCATGTGTATTTTTAATACATAAATGTAATATATTGCAATCAATGTAGATACTTTAAAGTCATGGACAACCTACAATACAAAGTATGAATATCTATTTTCCTGCAAGTAACTATATTTATTTCTAGAAATTTCATGTGAATTCTTTGATTTATGCGTAGATTTGCTCTGTTTGGGGCCATATAACTTTTCAAATTTGTGAAATTGTCTTTTCCCTTTCAATTTGTCTACTTTCTAATAAATTGCCAAACTATTGAGGAACTCATACTAAACAAAACCAAAACCAAAAATAAAAACTTGCTTTAAGTGTCTTAGAGGGCTTAAATAGTCTTATTTTCAGAAAAGTTAGTGAGCTTGTCAGCTTTTAACTGTGACAAAATTCTTAAGTTTAAATGTAAAAACAAAATCCCAACATTTATTTTGGTACATTATCTCAAAGAGTTTCAGTCCTTGGTCAGTTAGCAGTATTGTTTTTGAACCAGTGCACCATAGAAGGAGTGCAAAGCTGAGGTGCAACTTTATGTTCCAAGACCCACTCCAGAGGCTCTACCCCAAAGACCTACTTCCTCTCCTTAGCCATGCACACCTTTTCTCTAAGCTTTCTGAATGCAATAAATACTGCCATGCTTCTCAAGATTGCGTGCATAATCTTCACTGCTAGACAGCATTCTCTTGGGGGGTACAGCACATATAATAGCTCTCCCATTGAATTTTATAAATTAGTTGATCATTCATTTTTCAACAACTTAGTAACCAATGAGGCATGGTAAGGAAATAGAAAAACTACTACTTTACATAACACAATTAGTAGATACAGTAATATAACAGTAGATACAATAAAGACTACAACAATGCCAAAAATTATTAAATAAAAGTTTATAGTAGATTGGTGACTCCACAGATACAACTATGCCCTTTTACTAGTATCAGAATGCCTGAAAATGGATGCTCAAACTAACATTATTCATTCCGAAAATAAAGAATGTTATGAAATATTAAGGTGTTCTATTCAAAGTAGTTAGTTTAATCATGAAAATATATATCACACTTGTAAAAATCAATAAATTATTATTGCATTCATATATCATATACACTTATATTCCTAAATATAATATTCTCGGTTCATATAATGTTAGTTTTATGAATGTTTTCAGGGATAACTAGTTGACACTGGACAACCAATTCGTGTGCTCTTCTCTGGGAAAGACCACTTCCTGCTCCCAGCTTTCCTCTACTGCCTATAGCTTTTTGTAAGGTTGAGGCCTCATGGATTTTTCCCATCAAGTTTGTTAGGCTCACTGCTGTGTGGCAGAGGCTGTGACTCTGAAGGCATGAAAGGAGGGGCATATGGAAAGTTTTGGAGGGAAGAAAGGCAAGAAGTGTTATGTTATAATATCAAAATGTTTTTAAAGTTAAACAAATCAATAAATTGTTATCACACCTTAAATCATAGAAAAGTATAAAGTTTTATAATAATAATTTTTCTGAAAATTCTCAGATTCCAGTGATATACTAGCTATGGGAAGAGATGGACTAAGATGCCAAATTATCATGCTTAAAATTCACAGAAAACTCGTTCTCATGCAAAATTTGTCTAAAATGTTACATTATTAAAACTAATAAATTCCAAAGGGTTAGAATCATCTGTTTTTAGCCTCATAAAAGCTAAATGTGTTATTCTGTTATTTCATGGAGAAAAAAAAATGTCAGAACTGAATTAGCTATAAAAAATAAATTAAGAAAAGAAGAAGACAATATAGAGACGGTAAGATTGTTCAGTGGGTGAGGATCCAGGCCACCAAGGATGATGGCCTGAGTTTGATCCCTAGGATCCCCATATGGAAACAATTGGTTACCATAAGTTGTTCTCCGAGTTCCACACATGCATCAAGAAAACAGGAGACTCACACATATGCACACACATAATAAATTAAAAAAAATAAATAAGTATAAAAAAGAGCTTAAATGAAAAATGATACAATGAGTTGTGTGATGCAGATTGTTGGAGGACAGTCTTATACTGAATGAGCTATATATACTTTGGATGATATTCATTAGGACATGAACAAAGCATAATGATAATATGAATGTTTTTGTTAAATACTTATGCATATGCAATATGTATCTCAATGTCGATATGTATTTGTATGTATACTCATACAAGCTTATGCATATGCACCCCTAAAAATAAGTGTGCACATTTTGGAAAACTTAGAAATTTAGAGTGAAATTTCAACTCTGAAGAAGTTTCAGTAGTGTGATCTTGTCTGTCTTATAATTTGAATTTTAAAAGAAGATTACAAAGATAAGTATGCTTAAGATGGGTCTGCTTAACAGAAATCTTCATTATCTTAAATAGTTGATATGAGAAGCTCAATTGAATTAAATTAAAAATCCGTCAGCATTATCATAAGAAATATCAACATTTCCTCTGTTCATTAAAGATTTAAAGAACTCTTAACACTTTGCAATATAATTTAAAGAAATTAAATTATCTAAGTCCAGGTTCTTGTTGAGAACATGCTCTCTTCCAAGCAAGAGGCACACAGTTGGGGAATTTCCTATGAACTATTTATGTAAGCAAAGTCCATCATAATATTTAGATTTGGTTTGTTGACATCATCACTAATGGCCAATTAAAGAGTCCAAGCAATGAGAACATCTGGAAAGATGGTACAATCAACTTCTTTAGAGTTATCAAAATTAAATGTTATTTTTTTATGAATTCGGGTCTATTTGGAAGTGGTATCATACACCTGGAATCCCACCACTGGAAAGAGAAGATCAGGAATTCAGAGGAGTTCTTCATAACATAGTGAGCTTAATACTAGTCTGGGCTGCTTAAGACTCTGTCTCATGAAATCACAGAAACTCAATAATATGGTTGATGTTTATTTGAAACAAACAAACAAACAAACAAACACGCAATGATTTTGCCTAAGACTAGGAAGCTTTGTGGTCCTTTCAATCTGTTCTGATATGCTCCCCTCACTGTAAGTCGGTGCTTGCCTGTGTATTTGTTAATTTACTCACCTCTATGATATCTGATAAAAAGATGATTAAAACAGAAAGTGTTCAGTTTTGGCTCACAGTTCAGATTTCTCCCACATGGTAGAAAAGCCATGGTAGAAAGAAGAAGCCGAAACAGAGGAGTACATTCTCCTTTTTCTTTTTTCTTTCCTGGACCCTTATTTATGTAAGTTTGTGATGCTGTGATACACATCCTACAGGGTAAACCTTCCCTCCTTGGTCAAGCTTCTCTGTGAACTTTCTCACATATACACTTAGAAGTATGTTTCCTAGGTAATACCAAACCCAGTCCAGTTGATGATGAGGTTTATCCATCACACTGAAAATCAATAGTCCCACACCTATATAGGACCAGAGGATAGCAATGAGAAAGCAGAATAAATGAGTAAATTCTCCAAAGCCTAAGTCCCAGACAAATGTTATTACTTTTCCTGTTCCCTAGAATATTACATGTGAAAAAAATTATCTTCTTGATCTCACTTGGAGGTTGCTCAGTTCAAGAACCCTCACAAAGAATGATATTCCAATCAACTGAGCAGAACCACAAGGTAATGGTAAAATTCAAATCTAGGAATGGCATCCCAATGTCAGAACTGAAGCTCTGATATGATCCTGGCATTTAGAGGCCATACTCTCATTCAAAGTTTTGAAGCTGATACTGACCTCAGCTCTCATTTCTGATTCATATTGAGGTTCTGTACAGGATATAGATGACAGCAAAGATGGAGATGTGAACTATCTGAGATTTAAGGTATTACCATAGCTTTTACACTGAGCTTCCGGGCAAACAACTGGAGACTTATTCAGAAATACAAGGAAAAGTCCATCAAACTATTGGCTGGCTAGTGAAGTTAGCAATTAGAAATTACCAAAGAATACTAACTCACAGAAACAACTAAAGTCTCTAGATAATCAGCATAACACTAACCAAATAACAGCAAAATATTAGCCATGAGAAGATATGGAAAGAGATGCCAAATTATATCATTTAAAATTTCCAGAGGTCTGCCTGGCCTGGAGGCACAGGCTTGAAATCCCAGCCATTTGTGGAGCAGGCCACTCAAGGCCTGTCTTTGTGACAGTGGGTGAGTTTAAGGTCAGTCTCTACAGCATAGAGAAAACCTGTCTCAAAACTTTTAAGGCAACAAGGACTAACAATGGATCTAACTCAGTGATAGAGTACTTGCCTGACATGCATGTGATCCGAGGTTCAACTCTTCAATCCATATAAAAAGTAATCTATAAGTAAAATACCCAGTTATTTAAAACAACCAAAGTAACAATGATATAGGAACGAAAAAGGCACATACAGATGTGGTGAGGTGCGTTCCAAGTCAACAGAGCCTGTACCTGAGGTACTCTCCTAACCAAAGACTTTAATCTCACAATTTTAATAACATTCAAGGAAATAAAAGGGACATAAGGGACCATTTTACCTAATGGATATTATAATTAATACAGAAGGAAGTATTAAAAGTAATAACAGAGATTTTTTAAGTTGTGAAGTATAACAAATAAACATCAGTAAGAATGTATTAGTGTCAGATTTTAATGCAGACTCATCAAACTTAAGAGAGATTCATTGTTTATCTAAACTAAGATACAAATAGAAAAGAAAGAAAATGCGTTGCTACGGAAACCATCAAATGAACCAGTAATGTTTATGTTAACTAATGATATATATTTTAACTATTTTAACTACATGCTCTACATGAGGTGCCTTAGATTATTCACCCCACTCATTCCAACCTCATATTGTTTGACTTTTTCTTTCCACATAATCCTCCCTACTCCTGTCCTTGGCATCCACCAGTCTAGTTTATTTATATATTCTATTTTCCCCCATCACTCCACATATAAGCAAGATGAAGTGGCACTTCTTGGTATGTGTCTGGCTCATAACAGCATTGTACCCATTATAGCCATCTGCATTTCAGTCACATGGTGCTATTTTCTTCTTTGTAAGGGCTGAACATTATTCCGCTATATGTACACAGTACCTTTACCCATTCATTCGATAGGAGCATAAGATTAATGCCACAGTGCACATCAGAGTACAGGTTTGCTTCAGACAAAATGTTACAGCTGCATGCTGCTATGCAAGGTTAATTGATCTTGGATCATTTAAAGGGGCCAGAAATTCATGGAGTCTGGGAAGTCTAAGAAAAGGTTTCAGCTTCTAGACTCAACTAAGAACCTACTTTTTGCTCTGTATATGGCAGAAGGGTAAAGAAGTGCTAGCTCACAGCACAGATACTTTTATAATGTCACCATTTTATGCATAAGAGTAGAGTTCTCATTCCTAAAAACAACGCTTCAGATCCCATACCTTAACACCGTTACACTGGACACTAGGTTTCTAACATATGTATTTTAGTAAACTTAAAGAGTGTTTTCCAAGTACTTGAAATTTAATCTACAAAGTCAACAATAAGACCATTAAGTCACTCAGGATTATTTATGTTGACTTATTTGGGGTCTAGACTTTGGCTTTTCAATCAATTCCACAGACCCCAAATGATAATTATTGTTAGGGTTCTATGAAAGGAAGAACTAGTAAGCCCAAGAAGATATATTTTCAGCTCACTCTTTCTTTCAGTGTATATCAGTTTTGGGCTGCTGTTGGTTATTGCTCTGTTTTGTTGCTTTTCAGAGTCAGAAATTTACTACATAGCCCAGGCTGGCTTTGACCTTGGTAGTAGACATCATCTCAAGGAGATGACCAAGGTAGTAGACATCTCCTTGAGATGTATGGAATATTGTTTTTACTAATCACCTTAAGCATGCAAAACTCTCATTATCTTTTCCCTGAATTATAAAATGCACCAAGTTTGACTTTGTTAAAGCCAGTTGACATCTCTGAAACTCCCTAACACATGGCATTTGGATATGCGAAATTAGTTTCTATTCTCAAATGTTCATTGTCCTAAAAGTCTACCAATGTTTTAGTTTATATTATGAAGTATTTCAAGAAAAAGTGATAGCTAAGTGTTTGGTCAGGCACAAATCCATTGATATTTTCTAGCAAAATTGCTTAATTAATAAATTTATTAAATGTGGCATATTGGGTTTTTTTTTTGACCAGCTTCAAATATATTAGGACTTTAGCATAGTAAAAACTCATTTTCAAAGCACCAAGAAACAATTAGTAAAAAATGGAGATATTAACCTGTCAAAAGGCTCAGCTGACAAAGCACTTGCTCTAAATCCTGATGACTTCAGTTTGATCTTTGGAACCTATATACAATTAGGAAAGATCCAACTCCGAAGAGTTGTCTACTACCTCCACATAAATGTATGCATGCCCCCCCATACATCACATACAAGCACACATGCAAATGACATAAACATGTAAATATATTTAAAATAGAAATTGAGAAATAAAAACAGAAAATAAACATTAAAAATTATTAAGTTTTAACTATTAAAAAATAATATTTCAGTCTTATGATCAAAAGTGTTTAGCACAGAATCACTAATTAGAACCAACCTGTCATTTGTAGATAAGGCATACTTGAGTCACCATTTCTAGCTGTCTTTTTTTTTCTAATACAGAACTTTGTTTGTAAGAATTAAAAAATAAATGAGGCCGCATGCCCTAAGCTTTTCATCTGTCATTCCCAATATTTTATGTCTTCCCTTCACCCTGAATAATTATAATTGTTCTATTGATTTTCTTTTATGGAGTCTTTCCAAATCAATTAGTTTGAAACAACCATCATTATTTCTATACTCCTATTGTGCTTAACATAACACATTTCTCGAATACAGTAACAAAATTCAATAGGCATAAATGGTTTGGGAAGAAACAGCTTTGGTTCTCTGTGGACATATGGCTCCCCCTGATTGAACCTAATTTGCCTGGCAATGGAAGTCAGCCTCCAGGCCTGCTCTTAACTGCAGAATCCTAGGGTCATCACCATGGAGGTTTTATAGACTATATCAATTCATCTATTTAATAAAGGTTAGCTGGACCCTTCAGAAAAGACTTTATTGTGATGGTTCCTGATACACACCTTCATCGGACAGTGTCTGTTGGACAGAGCTCGGAAGAATCTGCTGGGCCACCTGCCTGAATATGTATACCTTGCCCAGAAGCTAAACTTCTTTCTCTGTCATCAAAAACTAAGTTCTGATCTACATGATTATGTCCTTAATGCTTAGGCTTATTCTGTTTCTTGTGTTCTGTTCTTCCTCTGCTTTCTAATCCTATCTTTGATGGGATTAGGGAGGACTCTGAACAAAATAACACTCTCTGGCATAGACATTGGCCCCTCCTTGGGTCTTAGTATTCTAAAACAAAGATAACAGGGTAAATCACATTAAGGCACACCCAAAACATATCCCCCAAAGCAACCTGTTCCTAAAAGAGCCTTCCACTGTTATTGTTTGGGGTCTCAGAAAAGACCTCATGACAGAGGAACTACAGAAAATATAGTCTATGAAAACTCTTAAAATTACATTGTTGAGAGTCATTAGTAAGCGTTTAATATTTAATTCGTATTATATTTAGAGTAAGGAATGTACCTCTGGGCAAGTCAGAGTATCACACCTTCAAGCTTCATGTGATGAGAGGGACACAGACATTTTAAATGGGAAAGAAGAGTTTCTCACTGAAGAGGAGGAATGAGATCAAAAAGCTTACGGGTGGGGTGGAGGGCTCCACTCTCTCGAGGGAATGAATTTTACTTCCCCTGTCCTGATCTATGGGATTGGATAGGCCCAAACATAATTCTTTTTGAGAGGACAAGGCCTGGTCCTCTCAAACTTCTGGTGAGTAACTGATGTCTCCAGGACTAAGGTAAGTGCAACCTATTTAAATGTTTCCAAGGACTTGGGTTCACCCTGTGAAATGCAAACATGGTCTAAAGGAAAGGAGTCTGTCCACATGCCCTTCTATTATTTTGCTGTCTTTTACTTTCCACGTGTTTTTCTTTCATCAATTATGTGGATCCTTTGTGTGGAAAGTCCTAGTGATTGGGCAACAGAAATGTGTGCTCCATAGCCTCAGTTACACTTCCATCAGGATGAGCAATCTCTCCGGTGCAGTGCTGTCCCAGATCAGCCCTGGGTATCACCTCATATCTCAGTGAAAGCTGTATCATGTCTTCTCACATCGGTGACACCACGAGTTTCTCTACTCCAGCCTTTGCCCAAAAGCTAAGGTCTGAAATGTTAGCATGATTTTCTCATCTTAGATCTCTTCTTTACATTCTAGCTACTGAAAATACCTCTTTGAATAAGCTACACAGTTCCATAAAGAGTTAAGGCCCCAGAGTGGTAATGTTTCTAGTAGCCTTTCTTAGCAACCAGAGCCATGGATAGCTAGGACTTTCTCTGTTGGAGCTGAAGTCTGACTTTCTGTAGATACACTTCAGATTATAATATCTAACTAAGCCTCAAGCATGTCACTCTTTCTCTAATAGGAGCCCCCATTCACTTTAACTTGGCCATTGGGAAAATCTCACTTTTATTCTGAAATCCCTCCTAGAAGTGTACATTAAGTCTATTAGTAAATGAAAGATAACTTTCCTTAGCTTTCAATTTGTTAATATTAAATTCTTCTAAGCTTTGTAAAGTTAACAAAATACATAGTTATAGGTCCTGGTAATATTGTCAGTCCACCCTATAGACTTCTACACGTGTATGCACATGGACACTAAGAATGTAATTACATATGAGCTATGACTTGATTTGATATAAGAAATACTTTATAACAGAGAAACTTAGCAAAATGTGATCAGCAAATCAAGAGAATTGAGAAAAAAATTCACCCCAAATTCCAAGTGGATGTTCTAGCCATTTTAATTTAGTAAGAGAGATGTTGATGAGTGACTACCTTAAATTTACAAAAATAAGTGCTCCCGTCTTAGAGAATAAGCAAGGAGCAGTTATTGCATGTAAATAAGAACCTTTCCCCAGAACTCAGAGATAAGCACTGAAGTGCAGGGTGCGCTGATCTGAACTTCACACTCTTTCAAGCCTCTGCTTCCTTTTTGCCTGGAACGGCAGCCAAGCCAGCCTGTTGATACTTCCTCATGGATAACATTCTTCCCTCTGTCTCACAGTAGTTACAATTTCTAAACCCCCTCTTCTGATGCCATTTTCACACTCCCTAACTAGTATAAGAGAATTTGTTTGCATATCTTACACTTTAGGTTGTTGTCACTTTGAATGGTGAACTCTGACTCAAGTCAGGTGTCAGATGTGCTTTGGCTGAGTATTCGGCATTGGTTCCCAGAGAGCAAGCCTCATATTGCTGTCACCCACTCTGTCTCCAGTGTGCAGTACAATGCCCAACAGAAAGTAGGATCTTTATAATTTAGGGAAGTAAAATCAGTAAACAAACCAGAGACTTACTTCCCTAGAAAAACTAAAGCTGAAAATCTGTGTTCATCAGCAGAGGCAGAAGCTATGACTCTTTTAATGATTACTAGGATAAAGTAGAGAAAGAGGAGGCTCAAGTCTGAGGCTTATTCTAGACACAAGCACAGACCATCTGCTCCATGTAGTGGAGGAAACATAACTAATCAAATAACCACATAATCAAGTGTTGATTTTAACCAAAGAATAGACCTCTGGGTTTATTCTTATCACAGAAAGGAGCTGAGCAGAGAAGAGTACAAATGAGTCTTGTAAAAATGAGTTGTTTAAATAAAACCACAACTCTGTGGAGTCAAGAAATTAAGAATAATGTATTTCAAAAGGAAAGTAGGGTGAGTCAAGTATTAAAATACATCACTTTAGTTTAACGAAAGGGTAATCGTTGGCAACCATTGAGGAATTTGACACAATGGTTGATGGAGAAGAGGCCATACATAATCAACAAGCCACACACTCTGAAGAAATAGTCATCTCAGAAATTGTCTCAAAAACAATGCTGCGGTTTCTAAAATTAGACATGAACATGATAGAGGCTTCCTGGTATGATTATATTCAAGCAATTATTTTGCTTTATTTGTCATACTATGACAGCACAAGGGACAGGAAAGAGCTTTGCACAAGGTACAACAACACGAACTAGGCTACCCTCTGCTTGCTAATAATCCATATCATGGCTTTTGTGAGTGCATATACTCATTGAAAATCAATAAGAATAATGGGCACAAAAGTACTGTAAGGCTATGTCTTTAATACTCAGGAACATATTGTGTACACAAGGCCAAATAGCACTTAGATGGTCGGTGAACATAATTATAATAAACCCTGTTACGTCTTGAGAAAGGAAAGTGATGGAAGATAACATAGCATATTCAGGAAAACATTATGCTTACTGAACGCCTAGAGGGATCTTCAGAAGTTGATCATCTAAATGTAGGCAACAATTTTAATGCTGGAACAAATGGATGGATTAAGGCACACGAATATCAGACTGCATATATGACTGGGGGTGAGGGGGAACGACACTGAATAACATAAGTAAAATTTCTTCCTACCAGAATATTTCAATCGGATAATTTTGTCTAAATTTCTCACTAAGGCACCTGATATGCCCTAATGGAAAGACTGAAATATAAACAAGCTTACTACTTAATAGAATGGGTATATGCCAAGAATTTCAAACAGAAAAAAAAGGACACCCCTACTCTCTCAATGCCTCAGATTTATAACACATGTACTCTATTCTCCGTTGCTCTAGAACATGACACATGCTGTGCATGGCACCCCATTATACATAAGCTCAAGAGCAGCTATGCTAAAACTGTAGCTTGGGCACGTCTGGGTTATGTAATCAAATGTATCACCCTGCCTTTCTCCACTCCCAAAGTGAAGAGAGTTCCTCAGTGTATTGTGTTAATTGATGGAGTCAAACATGGGCTCTGTGAATAATTTAGCTGTATAACATACAACCCGACACTCTCTGTTGATGCCCTGCCTGCATACACACTTGGAAATTACATTGAATAATTCAGGCAGACTTGGGTATACATGTTGAGTGTAGATGTTGCATCTCTAGAAACACTAACAGGAGCTTGATCATATTGGCTACTGAGTAAATGGGGCTTGCAGATTTTATTGCAATCCAATATCACTGGGATTGAGAGAACAGGTCAAGAGCTTCCCTGTGTCATTTTATTTCTAATTACTCTTTATTTTTCTCCATGGACAGCACTACTGAAAGCAGGTTCATTAGAACCTCTCCATCAGTCAGAATTAAATTAAATCTAATCTTAGAGCTGTTGCCCTATATTATAAACAGCGAATAAATAAATGCATAAACTAAAATAAAGACAAAAGGCAATGCTTTGTAAGTATGACCTTTGCCAACCTCATTGATAATGTAAATAATACCATTTATAGTAACGTGGCTGACCCTTCATTCATTTCCTGCTGTGTTATCAGATCATCTAGGGAAATGTACATAGAATCCTGTCTCATTGTCAAGATAGTCATATTTTAGCATAATAATACAGGAGGTGCAGCAGCAGAAGCAAGCCAGGAACTCCCACATGTGGAAGCAAACTTGGGTGAGTCTTTGAAGACATTTGTTTAATTCTCCCCTTCTTAGCTCTGAAAGCTGTCAAGAGAGGTAAGTTTCTATGCTGTGACAGACAAGGTAAAATGAACGGAACATTATCAATATCTCTGTTAATTTTATTTAATATGTAGCCCAAGGCAAAGATCTATTTTATGGTAAGACAAACTTATATAAACAGAATGTTAACGGATTTTGAATAAAGCAAAATCCTGCTGGGTGAGCACATGTTAACTATCGCCACAGTAATGAGATACAAATTAGCGTTGCGAAGGACTGTGATGGGTGTATAAGGACACTGTTTGTAGCTAACTTCCTTCTTATCCATACTCACACAGAGAAATGGGGTGTCTTTAGCAAGAATATTTGTGCATTAAGGTCATTCTAAAGGCTTCAAATAAAGAGATTATTGCATGAAATTTTATATAATATTTACACAAAAGAATTGCATGTAAGTCTAAAAGAATAAAATCTGTATCTACATCCCAATAGAAATGATACCCATATTGCTAACTAACAAAAGAAGGAAACACTAAGAACATTTAAAGTTGGCAGTAGAACTCTGAAAGTCTATAGCAGACCAATGAGATGACATTGATGAGAGAAGTAGGTTTCCACTTTGAAATGCCCTAAAACAGTGCTGGCAAAACCTAGGTGCTAATGCTTTAATGAAACTAGCAATTCCACAGCAACAGAGCCAAGTAAGAAAAGCAAGATTATGGCGAAATTGTTTTACTATGGTAGATGCAAGTTCATGAAACAATTACGAAGACTGAGACTGCTTTGGCATCTTTAAAGGAACTTCTAGAATGTCCATACTCCCTCTTCCCGAGGAAGTCAAGAGGAGACATTTGCCTGATGATTTCCTGCTGTCTCTTACCTGAGGTACCTGGTTCACTTTTATATAGATTGTTTTCTTTCTAGATTGTACCCTGAGGTTCCTTAGGTGGCTTTGGACACACCCCGGGAAAGGTCACTCTACATGAGTATAGAAGTAGGAGGAAAATTCTGGGACAGTCTAGATTGAGTTGGTTGAGCATGATGGCCAAGGCCATCATAGCTCCTTCCAGGCAGGAAGAATCAACTGGGGCCGGGTTAGGAATCTCAGTGAGCATCCTAAGGGCACAGTGCTGTGTGAGCCCGCGACAGACTGCACTGTAGTAGTAGCAGCAGCAACCAGGACCTCCGCCAGCTAGTGACCAGAGGGCCTAGCAGAAGTGAAGCAATATCTGAACAGCTCATGAATTCAAAATATCCCACTAGGAAGGAACATTACAACTGTCATCCCCAACGATAGGAATCTAATGAAAAATGGTGGAAGTCCTGGAAAACACAGGGACAGACACTCTGCCACCCAAAGTTAGGGAAATGCTACTGGCTGCAGACATTGATTGGCCAATTTCTCAGAGAACCTTGAATATCTAGATCATTTACATAAAAGAAACTGTCTATGCTTTGTGGGGTTTTTGTTGTTGTTGTTTGTTTGTTTAGTTTTGTTCTGTTTTTCAAGACAAGGTTTCTCTGTGGTAACTGGCTTTCCTGGAACTCACTCGAAGGACCAGGCTAGCCTGGAATTCACAGAGATCGCCTGTCTCTGCCTCCGGGAGTGCTGAGGTTAAAGGCCTATGCCACCACTGCCCAGCTTATACTCTATGTTCTGAAAAGTTAGCCTAGACTATGAAACAGAAAAGAACCTTTATAGGCTATATTTAACCCATCAGGTAGCTTTTATAACTATTGATGTATAGCAGAATTTTAATTGACAGCTAAATCGAAATGTCTTCCTGTGTCATCTGTGTGTCTTCCCATGTTACCCTCCAGTTTCGGATGAGCAAATTATTAACTCATGCAATTATACCACCTGAGATAAACACATAGCTTTCTCAATACTGACTGCCAATAAGTCAATTTATACGTCATTTTCCCCAAAGTGAATGAATAATCACCCAGAAAATGGTTTGTATTAGTGCATTAAATGTTTCCATCAATTTATAATTTAAATCAATAAAATGATAAGACATGGAACATCTGTCATCTTGAAGACAAAGAGGCCGATATGAGTTAAGACGTATGTAAGGGCTGTGCTTGCTAGATGGTTCAGTGGGTAAAGGCGCTTACCACCAGGACTGGTGACCTGAGTTTGACTCCTGGGCCCATGTGGTAGAGTGTAAGGAGATAGGATGCCCTGGAAGATGTCCTAGGACCTCCACACACAGAAATCCACACACAAACACAAGTACACAAATGTAACTAAAAGGAAAAAAAAGCTCAAAATTTAGGGAAATTCTTTGTCTTAAGGAATTTAAGTCCCAATAGATGTAGGACTTAAAGAAATTGATGTCAGATTAGTAATGTCTTACAATGTGGTGTTTCTTACTAAGCCTTTTGGAAGAAATGATAAAAGTGTTTTTTTTTTTTGTTTTTTTTTTCCGTTACCAACTTGAGAATAATAGAAAGATGAGGAGAGAAAATGACATATGAGAGAAACCATCACTAAAGGGACAAAAGTAGAACAAGTATCAGAAAGAGTGTGGGTTTTGTTGATTTTTTTTGTTTGTTTTTCTTTTTATAAAGGGAACAGAAAAGGAGTTCAAACTGAACACTGTCCTGGTGACCCCACCCAAAGAGAAGAGCTGTATGTCTAACCCCTAAGTCTTCCTGAGGACTAAGACAGAGATTTAACTGCCTCTGCTCTTCTTTTCCTCCCTGAAGGTAATTCAATCTTAGTTTATTTCTCACCATTTAGGGATCACTCAGTCATTTGTCAGTATTTCAAACTTTATTGGCATTTCTTAGCCAGCACAGTTTTTTTTTTTCCCTGAATTCTCTAGTATTGGTAATTTTTAAAAATATTCTCAATAAGCTCTGAAGAACCAAGTTAAGTCTGCATTTGATATATCATCTATATCTGCTTTTGAAATTTTATTCATGGAAGGTTGATTATAAGATTAGCCATGTGACTTATTTGGCAAATCAATGTAAATTAGATAAGGAGAAACAAGAAAATAAAAATCATACATGAATATCATTTATGTACACAGCTAAACTGAATAAAATGATACTGGCAAATAGAATCTGCATGTGAAAAACATTAACATTCATAGGAATGTAATATTGTTCAACATCAGATAATCTAGCAAATATTTACCATATTTACTGATTGATAAAAGTAACTTTAATTATATTCAATAAGTTGAAATTATTAACAGTGAAAATAATCAAATATAGACTTGAAGGGAATAGCCTCATGATTACAATTACCCATTTAAAGAAATACAGCACATATATAAATATATATGTATGAGGTTACACATTAAACACATGAATTTATATTACAACTGTTCTCTGATATCTTTAACCTTATTGTTTCTCTGTCTAATTTTAGTGAGGTAGATGACACTCCTTCTGCTTCCTTTTTCCTTTTGGGGATTTTGCAAAGCTGTGTTTTCATGCAGCTGGACTGCTGGATAATTAAGATTATGGAGCATGGTTTTCATCTGCTCTAGGAGTCAGCCAGCACTGGAAGACCAAATCTTTTCCTCATGCCCTACTTTACTCTCCCTTTCTGCTGAAGGGCTGTTTTTAGCATATGAATGATACTCCTCCCTGCTGCTAACATGAGTCTGATTCCTTTCCCAGGTGAAGCTCAGAGCTGGCACTGTTTGCCTGGCTTCCCTTCTCAGAGAGGGAGGGGTCAGAAGATGATTCAGGCTTCCATCACATAGCTTCCATCGGCTAGAAGCTACTAGAAATGTGGCTTACTTTAAATAAGCATGACAAAGGCTGACTTACTAGAAACAATGCAGTCTATTAAATTAAATTTTAACAAAATTAAGGATGGCAGCTGATCAACTTCTATCTTTTTTTGGCAACTATTATCTGTACTTATCATTATTATTTACTCACAAAAAACTGCATCTAGTTCTTCAGACTTTTTGACACGTTTTTAGGATAACATTTAATGAATCAAAATACCTTCAGTGATCTGTATGTGTATTTTTAACATTAAAATTTACCCAGTCCACTTTATAGTGATTGAATGATATTACTGTATATCACTTTACTATACTTCAGATAATATATATATATATATATACATATACACATACACATACATATATGTTTTTGAGACAGGGCTAGTTAGTTCAGATTGGTCTCAACCTAACAATTCTCCTGGGTTGGGCTCCTGAGTGTTGGTTGTACTGCCATATACCACCAAATCTGGCTTAATAATGCCATCTAATCTAATTTCTCATGAGCCTCACTATGAACAGGGAGTAAGACTCAGGAAAAACAAACAAACATTACATACTTATTTTTAAATTTTATAATTTCTAGAGATGAAGGCATGCTCAGAGGCATATGATACGTGCACACACACACACACACACACACACATACACCCCTCATAGGTACAGAGTAGATGTCAGACACTTTCAAATGATGTATGAAGGATGGCTTCATAAGGTAGCAGAGCGGGAGGGGAAGAAAGAGCAGCACGGGGGAGAGAAAGCATTATGAAAACAACTTAAAACTTGTGGGACAGTGTTTTACAGCAAATGCAGTGAAGCCGGGAAGAATCCAATCAGAAGCAAAAGATATCCAAGGTCACAGATTGAACAGCTTCCCAAGTATGAACAAAGGCAGAAATACTCCAGAGTGATTACCTGACCAGCAGTGCTTACAAAGGTTATGGGCATTTTTGAGATAGGAAAGGAGCTTTCAAGTGCTCTGAGGTGGTTTGAGTAAATACCAGGAGGTTTTGAATTGATGATTTAAGCTCCATGATGAAGTTCAGTATGAAATATGGATGAAAATAGCGTAATGACGGGACTTCTCCTCGGAACTGCATTGCAAATGTGGCCAATCAGATATTCTTCATTTGATTCCTAATTCATGGCCACGAGCAGGGCTTTTCTATTTCTGCTCAGTCCTCCAGTTTCTGAAAAATGTGTGTGAATCACAACCCAGTGCTTAGTGGATTTTACTGAAATGGTGGTGTGTTAAGCATTATTCAGCATGCAAAACTGTACTTAATAGATGAAACTTTGGCAGTGTATTACTATCAGACAAATTGCTTTAGGTTGTAGTTTCTAGAAAGCATTTCAACTATAATGATCCTATAATTAAGATATATATATATCCTTCATCAAGACCCCAGCAATGAGATGGAAAGTTTTCTTATTCTTTCCATTAGGATAGATTCTATTAACTATAACTAACAGTGTTGTCAACCTGTGTGGGATCTTGAAACACAGTGTGTTCATACCACCCGGATTCATGACATAGACCTTATCAACCATGTTTTTCATCTTCCCAAATCTATACAAGTTTAAAGCAATATCTGTCTCATGGAACTGTAAAATTCCCATTTCACCATCATCTTCATACCTATATTACTTGTTTCTTGGAATCACTTACTTTTGTTGCTGACAATACTTTCTTCCCTACATGAAACCGATTTGGGTTAGTTGAGTCATTAATAGCTTTGATAACAACCTTTTCCGTCCTATATTATGTAGTTTCTCTTTGCTGTGATTGCATATCTGACAAGAAACTGAAGGGATGTCAAGATTTACATTGGCTCACGATTGAGAGGGCACGGTCCTCTCAACACAGAGAAGTCAAGGGAGTTTGAATGTGAATGGTTCTCTTTGAATCACATAAAGGCTCACAGGTGACCAATGGTGCTCTCTAGCTTTCAACAGTTTTTTAAATCTTTTTAGTTTAGCATAGGGCCCAGGCGGTGGGACGGTGCTATTCCCACTCTGGGTGGGTCTGTCTCCTTATTTACACCTCCCTAGAGATGCCTTTACAGACACAACATGGAGGTGTGTCTCCTAGATGATTCTAAATCCAGTCAACTTGAGGATGAAGAAAAGCTTTCATCACCCTCTTTACATTATCACTATTACAAATTTTCAGGGTTTCTGACATTTTACCCTAAATCTTCACTACCATTTTAAACTACCATTTTAGGTGGTATCAATAGTGGGAAAGAAAAACATAACTATTATGAATTAGACATGAAAATGTAAAATATATCAGTTCTGCTCTTACCACTAACATTAACATCAATCGATTTAAGCCAGACTTTCATTAACAATTAGTATGCTTTCATTTATTTTGTATCTCTATATCTCCCTCCTTCTCCCTCCCTCTTATTGCTCTAAGTAATAAGTAATAAGTAATGACCCAATGGCCCCAAGAAAGTGCAAAATTTATGAACATAAATGGATGGACACTATCAAGTTAATTAATTTTATTTATCAGATCAAAGAACTAATCCTGGCGTGACTATAAGAGTACTTCTCCAGTCAAAAGTTGTCCATGCCTTGATGCCTATAAGAAAAATTTTCCAAATCTAAGATTTGCTTCTAAATATTTTCTGTAGACAAGAATCTCATCACAGCAGTGACCTGTCCTCTGGTACATGTAATTAGTGTCTCTGTGCTCTTAGTGACCCAAAGTGACAGACCACTTCTTCTACTCCCTCTTGGATTCCCTTTGGTTCATGCTTTGATTATAGCAATTTTAACACCATGGAATCTGTCAGCTTAAATGTTACTTACCTTCTTCCTGTATTCTGAATTATATCAGTTTAGGCTTATTCCTCATGGAAATACTAACATTCAAGGACTAGGGTAATGTGATGGGCAAGGAGTAGAAACCCAGTGAGCATTTGTAAAATAAACCATATATAATGACATTATTAAGAACAGGAATTCAACATTTTTTTGGATTATATTTTTGCTATGCCACAGAATTGAACTAAGGTTCTATCAATCAATCTGAAAAGAGAGTAATTATTTTGAGATGAAATCTATAGTAAAAAATTTGTCAGCACTTTCTCAAGTTAACAGACATGTTGACAAGCTTGTTTTAAAATGTTCACAAATTTTTCGATTTTCCACTATTCCGTACAATAACTAAATCTGATTTTTCTTGGAGGCACAGATTTGCTTAAGAATATCAATTTTGACTCTACTGTGCTTAATTTTTCCAGTACTATATCTGTAACTTTTTTCTCCACCACATACTATCTGTTGGAAGATATTTTTAGGAATCTAGATGTCTTCTGTCATTTGCTTAGATGACTATTTAGTCGTGCTCTGAATTCTCAGCTCCAAATAGACATGAATTTCTATGATGTAACTTGTAAGAAAATTAAAACCTTAAGACTTCACCATTGTATGTAAGTTTTGAATAGAAAAGGATTCATTTGAATTTGAAAATGTGAAATGAGTAAATAGTTAAGGACACAGTCTTTTTTCATAAATACACAAGGCAATATCTTAGAGTGGAAAATATATGTTGATTGATACATGATAGCATTGTCATTTTAATTTTTAAAAATTTCATTCAGATCTAGTTCTTAATAGAAATAAAATGATAATTTGTTTTTCCACATAGTCTGTCACTGTACCTGGTACATTTTTTGTGCATCCTTACAACAACATTTAAAGATTAAAATTAAGGAGGAAAATAATATAAAAATCTATGAATTTATTTTAAAAACAACATTGGTCACCATTTATTTGCCAGTTGCCATGGGATAATGAGGTAAAAGGAATTAAACTAATCCCATTATGTTAATTTAAATCCAAATATTCTCAGAAAGGTAAATGATATTGTTAAACTCTTATATAAGATCTGATAAATAGAAACATAAAATTTCACTGAACATACTATAGGAGACAGATTTCCATTATGTAAGCATTAGTTAGAAAATAGAAATTCAGTTATTTCGCCATATGTTTTTCTATTTTTTTTTATCATTATGTTTCGAGAATAATCAACTAATTCTATCTTGGCTTAATTCTAGGAGTCACCTATAAGAATTTAAAACAAAAATGCAAAGCAAATTTGACAATGAATTAATACATATTCCTAGGGGTGTTATCTTACAATTGTTAACAATTGGACGCGATTTTAAGTAAACGTTTTGAAAATCACTTTATCAAAGTAAGTGGCTACCCTGTAGAGATCACTGCTTCTACAGAGTGGATGAGTGGCTAGGGATGAATGACCACTTGTGAAATAAATTTCCTGGGATAGCATCACTCACAGACTTACGGACTAGAGTGACAACCTCAGAAAAATTATTTCAGATGACTGAAACATCCAGAGAAGATGAAGCTACTGGGGTCTACAAATGCAAAGGGAAAATGAAATGAAATCTTTTGGGAAACTTCAACAGATTGAATCGTAGTGAAATATTTAGTAAAGCCTTTGCATCTGGCTTTATAGTGAAATATTATAGTAAAGCCTTTGTATCTGGCTTCATATTGAAATGTTTTAGCAAAGCCTTTGCTGTGTCTGGCTTCATCATTAGAGGTTAAGAAATTGTTTTTAGACTTGCTGGGACCTTGAAGAATTGTTGATTCACTGGAATGCATACACTTGTTTTAAGAGAGCCTGTAGCTCTGCAGACCTTGGTCCTGTGATATTCTTGGCATACCAGGAAGTCTTTGCTTTTTGATCATGGTGAGCCATGGTCAAAAGGGACTGAGAATCGTGTGGGTTGTTTGCTCCTTCAAGCAGCAAGTATACATAAACATTGGTAGATGGAACTTTACCCAGTCTTATTTGGTCTTTGTGTAAAAGGTGAATAAAAACACTTGGGGAAAGCTAGTCTGCGTCAGTCTGCAAAAGGCTATCCTCTCTGATCCTTCAAGGCTTTGCATCCTAGTATGTTCCTCTTTATTCTACAGCCCCCGTGACCAACATCAATCACAATAGTGAATAATGTTTGATACGATATTTATTATAAGTATATCCTTACTGCCCAAAGAACATGAGTGAAAGTACACAGTGCAAATGTTCTCTGTGTTTTAGGTATCTGCATGGATGTTAAACTTCAGTGAGTCTTTTCCCAAAAGTTATATTTTATTTCTTTTATTCATGTTATTCTAGGCTGTACAGAAATGAGCCTATCTTTCATTCATGCCATTAATTTAAGCACTTACTTTGTCAAATAATAATTCCCATTTTTAAAGCACTGCATTTACATTGCCAATTATGGCAGGGGTGAGAAACAGGGTGGGCAAAAGGCTTCCTGATCGATTTTAAATATTACCAAATGATTTCTAAACACATAAATTCGTACTTCCGCGAGACATGTGCTGAGAGCAATGCTGATGTTTTTGTCAGGCTCCAGCGTTCATTTGAACCGAAAACATCGGTGTGATGCCAAAGCCGCTGTCTTTAAAGTAATTTTCTACCTGGCTTATTTATTCATATTAATAAGAAATGTATTTTGCTGTAGTCACCGGTGGCAGCTGAAGGAGCAAAACACAAAACGGGTCCTGGGTGGTCTAATTTGTACCTGCCAACACAACATTCCTTCCAGTCACAGTCATCTACTGTGTCAGCATCGGTGAACTTCTCGGTAACGTTTAATGAGAAAATGTGAGGGAAGGATGAGAAAAATGAGGGACGAATATCAAAAGTGGTTTTATCAGGGTTCAACTTTCCAGCCCACTTATAGTCTCAAGATTCCTGGTTAACAGACAAATCTCAGGAAAAGGTGAAAACAGCTAATTATTACGGTTTCTTCTGTCAAGCGTAAAAACCAAGTTGACAGATGGAGAGGGAGATGCTATGGAAGTTAATACATGTGTGACCACTCAAAACCGGGAAAGGTAAGGAGGCTTGTCAACCTGCTGGTGTGTTTCCCATTACAGATTCACAAGTAATGGGTGGCTACGAGGAAGAACGACATCAAGTGACTCCGAGTGACTCTAGGGAGGAGCTTTCTTAGACCACTTCTTCCCAGGAACAATATGGTAAAGCTGAGTGAAAGTGTAATTGTGCTATCAACAGTAATAAAATTCAGCATGTATATGGTCCAGTTCCCACTGAAAAGGAATCTTTAGGCAGAGAACTAGCATTACGGCACATGGAAAGGAAAGGTTGAGATGTGGCTGGAAGCAAGACCTCAACTCTGAAGAAAGTTACTTTTTATTCTGATAAGAAAAAACAAGGTTCAAGTTATTACATGATGTATGAAGTATAGCAACAAGAGAGGATGTCTTCAGAGTGAGGCCAAGTTTACAAACCCAGGGCAGCCCGGCTGCTTCTATTGCACAGTTCTCTCCACTATCTCTGCTGATTTCACCAACCACGTGTTCTTTTGTTGTGGTGATTGTTTTCTTATGCTTACCAAATGTCTATATTTGAGAACACTGTTTTTTTCCTCAAACTTCAGGTTTATCCTAATATAACACTTAAAACCGCAGTAATTAAAATGGCATAAAATATGTGTTTGTAAAATAAAAAGGAAATATATTAAATGTCTGCTAAGCATATGTAAAATTGGACACTAAGTATAGAGGATAAAGAAGAGGTCTTCTCTTAGCTGTACAGGTTTGTAAGGACAGTTTCCACACAATGCATAATCTGCTCAACACATAATAATATCACAGAAAATACTGGAATTATTTCTGACATCACTCTAAGGCCCAGGTCTTGATATGCATACAGGGTTCTGAAATTCTTGGGTGCTATGTGCACTTGTAAGTGTTCTCAGGTTTTACTTTGCAGAAACAACATATGCCAAGAACACAGGTCTCCCTTGGGCATCCACAGTACTAAGTGGTAACTCCTGGGGAAGCGATGTGTTCAGACATTCAGTTATGCGGTAACTTTAATGAATCGCCTGATTGATGACCAATGTAAATTCAGAACTGGCTTCTTTCCCAGAATGCTTCCCAGCATAGTAACACAGTCAACACAGGAGGGCAGCAGTCTGAAATATTGAAAAGGAAAAATAAAAAGAAATTTGGGCAAAAGTATGAAGATATAATGGATGCCAGGATCCACAGCAGGTGCTAGACCTCATGCAGAATATAAAAAGTGAAGCCCTAAAAGTGACTGATGGTACCCTGCTACCTCCCTCCTGTTAGAGCTCTAAAGGGCTCTAGGAATGGCCCCAGCAGCTATGGGCAACATTTATTAGGAGAATTTTTAGGTAGAGCTATGCTGTAGTACAACTTCTACATCAAAAAGGGCCGAAGGGAGTTTTCCAATCCCAAACCAAGACTGCAATGTAAGTTCAAAGGGAGCTGGGATAAGCTACATACAGTTGGCCTATATGCAGGCCTGGCTCCCACCTCATTCATGAGAAGGCTGAGGGTACCAGTGGTTACAGAGCAGAAGGATGTATTTGAGTCTAATAATAACCCATCACCTTAATGTTAAAAGGCTGCATGTTATAGAAGTCAACTGTGACAAATGCATTAGGAATGTCAGTTGACAGGCATGCACAGCACTTCAGCATGAATACTTTGTGGCAGGAGGTGCTAAAGGGTTTGCCAAAGAAAGCCACAGGTGTTGTAGAAGTTTTGTGTGTGTGTTTAAAATAATTGTTTTTGTGCACTGTTGGAAAACATGGATGCATAGGCCTTGGGGTTTTGTACTGTCTGCAGGTGTTGGGTTTCTGTGGCGGCTGTTTAATTGCTAATGATCTGCATGTGCTATCGGTAGAACACCTAAGGAGTTCTGAATCATTAAAAACACCTGAGTTGAGAAGCTTGGGGTTCCACTGTCAATTGAGTATGGCACTGGCCAGGACAGTGGTTCCCTCTGCTGAGGTCTGGCAGAGTTCACAGTTATAAAAAATGCCTTCTTGTCTCCTTGCTGAGCCAGCCAAGCAGCAGCTGACTACCACACACAGATGTCGGGTGCTGGAGACAATCAGCCAACTCAACATCAGGGTTAGTGCTTCAGGTACTAAAGAGAAGACACTTCAATTTATTTGTTTATGTGGTTTTTTTTTGTTGCGTATTTGTTGTGTTGTTTGTTTTTTGAGACTGGGTTTCTCTGTTGTAACTCTGGCTGTCCTGCAACTTACTAGGTAGACCAGGCTGGCCTTGAACTCACAGAGATCAGCCTGTCTTGGCCTCCTGATTTCTGGGATTAAAGCCCTGTGCCCCACAGCCCGGTTCAATTATTACTATTTTTAATCCTTATCCCATCGCTTTTGTATCCCTCCCCTAACACCTCTTCTCCCCCTCTTCCACTTCTACCGAATTCATCTTTTCCATATACACACACATCAAGATGTTAATTATGAACTGTTAATTTCCAACTGCTATCTACGTAAACTCTACACAATATCTAACACTTCCTCTGCTGTGTTTCACTTACTGTTTCTTGATGCTTCATCTTAAAATCTCACTGTTTTGGAGATTATCTATGATTTGAAGATTTCAAGAACTGTGTATTTCCTACTCAACATGTTAATATTCAAGCTATCATTGGTATTTGGGAAAGAATTTCATGTAGCCCAGGTTTCGCTCAAAAATCATTATGTATCCAACCTTGAATTTCTGATCCTTCTGCCTTGACCTCTAGAGTGCTAAGATTACAGCTCAGCACTGCATCACCATGCCTGTATTGTGGGATGGGCTAAAATAATCTTGTGCATTCTGAGCAAGTATTCTAATAACTGAGCTACATCCCTAGCTCTGCTGTCAAATTTTTAAAAACACATTTCACTCAGCATCTCCTATAAGTGCTATATATCTGATTTCATTTTCTTACCATATCTGGAGAATGGGTATGATGAGTTGTTCTTATATGATGACGTATTTCTTTCATCAAGTCCCCATGTCTTAAAGATTCTATAATATTCCCAAACACCACCAACCAACTGGAGACAGAAGTGTTCAAACATGTGAATCTTTGGGGAACATTTTTCATATGAACCAGAATCCGTGCTAGATGGATTTACTAAGTAACATTTTTATCTATGTTGTAGAAGTTATAACATTTTGCTTCTAAGCTCTTTAAGTAGGAAAAAAAACACATGATCTCTAACATGTGTTCAGTGATTTTTCTTGCAAAAGTGTGGGAGCTAATCTAATGGCAATGGATGCTGGAACTACTTTGCAATCATTGTAATATTAACTCAACCTGGCCTCCTCAGGCACTTATGGACTCCAGCACAGACCAGGCACTAAATTGACACTCCTAGACTTTCCAGGGACTTCGGCTATGAGGCATATTTATAGGAGAAATAGGTACCTCAATTCCCAATTCCCATTTTTGGGTTTGACATGTAATAGGCGACAGGGTGTTGCTTTGCAAAGCAGAATTTTCTGCCTTGTCTCTAGTCACATCTATCCAAATTTCTTAGGGAAGAACATTGTTCGTTTAGAATTGCTTCTTAAAAATGGAGTTAAAGTAGTTATTTTAAAAGTCATTTTAAAATAGGTTATCAGCAGATTTCAGGATTTGGTTGCTAATAGCCAAAATCCTTGTTAAGGGTATGTTGGGGGCTTTGTAATTGGAAAAGGGCTGTAGCTGTAAGTATTGTTTACTGCTGTGTAAAAGTAAGCAGGGGAGAAAAGAAGATTTATTTAGCATAGTTCATTGCCAGGCATGCTGGTAGCCTGCCAAACAGACTGGGGAGAGTATTCTACCCATTTGACTCTCTTCAGGGCAATATTACCTACACTGCTAAACAAAGGAAATTGTGTAGTCAAATCTGCATCACATTTGTCAACATTGTGCTGTCTTTCTTTCTTAGAAGTATCAGTAAGCAGAAAGTCAAATATTTGCTTTACATGCGAGTTGGGGGGACGACATATTAACTTGACAATAAGACAAACATTTTTAGTTAAATTCATAGTAATGTTTGTTATTATACACTGGAATCAGCTATCAGATGACATTTCTTTTTGCATATATATAAATATACATATATATGTATGCATATATATGCTTAAATTAAAGAAATACTATTTAAAATATTGAAAAATATAACCTATATGTATAGGTTTAAAAAAAAATTGTAGAACACAGAAAAAGGCATTTCTTCTTAATTGTTTCCCCAATAATTTCATGAAATATATTGAAATTAAACAAAATGTGAGGGATAGAGAGATAGCTCAGAAGTTAAGTTCACAATGCTCTTGCAGAGGACTTGAGTTTGATTCCCAGCACCCACATAGAGTGACTCAGCACTGACTGTAATTGTATTTCAGGAGACCCGATACACTCTTATGGCCTCCATGGGCAATTTTAGTTATCTACACATTCCCACTTATGGACACACACACACACACACACACACACACACACACACACCATATACACGTAATGAGTTAATTAGTTTTTGAAAAAAAAACTCTAAGTTATATAGAACATGATATAAATGCTAAGTTAAATATATATTTACACATAAATCTGAAACACATAACTTGAATATTATTGAGTATAATGTCAGTCATGAGAGAGTGTCATTAATGTAGTGGGTGAGTGTGTGTGTGTGTATGTGTGTCTGTATTTGGCTTCTTACCATTTTATGTTCTGCATAGATTCATGAAAGTACAGCAATGGCCATGATAGAGAGTTACTCCATACCAAGATCTTCCTCACATCGCATTTCTGCAGTCATACTTTCTGTCTTCCCACAACCTTCTATAAACCCTGTGAGCAACTAATCCACTCTCTACTTTATATTTTTATATCGGGAATATCAGATGTAATCGTACAATACAGGAGCTATTGGGAATGACTTCTTTTCTACAATTTTACTCCTATAGCTTATGCAAATTATTGTGCACACAGTAGACTCCTAGTTTTTATTGGTGAGCAGTGTTTCTTAGTTAGGGTGGTCTACAATTTATGTAACTATTTCCAGTTTGATCAGTGTTTTCATTGCTTCCAGTTTTTGACTATTGCAGATAAAATTGTCATGAGTAACCATGTACATATTTTCGTATGGATATACATTTTAATTGTTCTAAATCAATTTCTGTTGGGTCATAAGGTAAATGTGGTTTTTTTTTTTTAAAGAAACTGCTCAATGTTTTCCTAAAAAAGAAAATGTCTCTTAGCCATTTTATATCGGTGCTTCCAAATTCGAAGAAATGGCATGCTTGGTAACTTAATAGTCAGTTTTCAATATTTCCAAGATGGTCACCAACATATCCCTATCTCCTCCTTGTATCTATAATCATGTATTACCCAGCCCCATTCAACCTGAAACACATCCCTTTACTGGGGCTGGAATGTTATAACAATAGACTATAACAGAGTAGTAGAGTACACTTCCAGGATGAGACCATGAAGGTTATAGTCTCTTTTCTCTTCTTTGTATATCATCATTATTTTTACTAAATCTCTGACATATATATAGCCATGTGAAATAATGTTATTAATCATTCTATGAGAGAAGCCTAGTTGTAAGGAATTAAGGCTTCCTGTGTGAATCCTTTAGTCCCAATTAAAACTTCAAGAGACCTTGATTGTATCTAATGAGAGACTTCAACACTAGAGCCTTATGAAAGGGACCAATTGAACCCAATGAGCTAAGGCATTCCCAGATTATTGCAAAAGTAAAAGTGTCACTGATATTCTAAAGTGTCTTGAACATCTTCCTTGTAGGGTTTTCAAGGATATTAAGGTTAATTTAAGGATATAAAGGTGAGCAGGAGTAGAGAACAACCCTAACTAAGAAACCTGCAATATTTTCCGGGCAACATTTATAAATGAATATCTAGCAACCAAGAGCTCCTATGTAACGTCATGCATAGAAGTGGTGACACTGAGTCTTACAGCCAAATATTCCAGTCATGATTCCACTACTATACTTCTTGCTATGTTATGGATTAGCACATGTATTTTCTTAAAGGGACCCAGTTCAATAGCTAGCTCAGAATTTCAAAGCTACTTAACATTTGTTAGCAAAGTCATTAATAATCTGCTTTTGAATTAGTGCATTGTGGTCATGATAAAAGGAGACAGTAATCATTCTGAATCCTTGAAATAAAGTATATATATATATATATATATATATATATATATATATAGTGTGTGTGTGTGTGTTTACTTAGAGAGCCAAGGTTGGCCTCAAACTAGCTATGTAGACAAGAATGATTTTGAACTTCTGATCCTCCTCGGTCTACCTCCCATGTGCTGGGATTATAGGTGTATACATCCTATACACCTATAGTATGTATATTGTGGTATTGTGCAGTGCAGGAGATGAAATCCAGTGTCTCATCCATGACAGGTAGTCACTCTACCAACTGAGTTCCATCAAAGAACACAGCAGCTGAACTGAGACTATAATAACTATTGAGCTTCTTTCTGTTCATCTGGGCAGTCAGTTGATCTTTATAATGCTATCTCCGATTCATCTCTCTGTAAAGGCCATATGGCTATTTCTACATCTTACTATGATATTCACCCTAACAGATTAGAACCTATTAGTAGTATTCAAGAATCTATAAAAATAATTCCATTTAAATCAGCTGAATGAAATAATGACAGGCCAATCAATTTTGAAAGCTTTAGTCCAAAAGCATGGACAAAACAATTCAGTGTGCCAAGGGAACGTTCCATGCCATCAATTTATGATGGGAATTGGCTTCAACTTTATTAATTATTCATATTTATCAACAACCTTATATTAATAATCAAATCACAAAGCTTAAAAGCAATCCATTTGTATTTGGGAGGGGTTTCCCTTAAGGGAGACAGACAACTACAAATTCTGGCTTAAGTGCAGTAGTAGAAGAAAGCCTTGCATATTTTATATCCTGGGTTATTGTCCAATCAATGCTTCACTGACACTTTATAATTTTAATTAAAATTCTTTTACCTTGATGACATAAAATGTATTGATTATAGCTATGCTTTTCAGAGTGTTGAAAGCTTTGCTTAAAAATAGCAGTCTATCTTTCTTATGATGCCCATCAATTTCGTTTAGTCTCTCTCTCTGGATTCTTCTTTCCTCCGTTGATTTTAGTTTTGTATTTTTTAAAATTTTATTCACACTTCTGAGTAATAACATGGATATGACAGTCTGAACAGTGTCTAATCAGAGTCACAGCTACTGTGCATGGGACTGACTCAGCAAAGGCTCCTGGACATCTGGGATGTCTGCTCCTCTCTGGCATGGCTACATCCACAGCTGGAAACTTAACCTCAATGTGTTCGAATACAAGCCACTCATTTTTTTTCTTATATGTAAAATCATCTCTGACTTGTCTTTTATTCATTTATTTAAAAAGCAGCAATTGATTTATTCCTGCTAAATTTTATAGGGAGGAATGAAGGATGGAAGAGAAAGAAAGGGAGACAGAGCAAAAGCAAGCAGAAACCCCAAACTCCCAGAGGTCCTGAAATCTAGTAGAAGGACATCAAAACAAATGAGCACACTAAAATGTTATAGGGCTTCACACACCACACACTGCAAACTAAAGCTCCATAGGGGGATTCTCTTCTAAGCAAAGGTCATGTGGGCAAATGCCCTTGGTTCTTAAAGTGTTGCTATAATTGTGTTTATTTTATTTGTATGATTTAAGTTATTTAAGGTAAAGGTAATTAGATGTTTGGGTTACATCTGCCTCAAATCCACATTTAAAAATCACCTACAAATTTTGGAGAAAATTTCTGTAATTATTTTAAGCTGATCATTAAGAATATTCATGAGACATGCTTTGCTAGAATATTTGTCTGTAAGATTTCTGGACTTCAGGAAAAAAAATGTAAACCTGGCATATAAATAAGATATAAAATTAGAAATGTCCATAGCAGTGGTTCTCAGCCTTTCTAATGCTTTGACCCTTCAACAAAGTTTTTCATGTTTATGACCTCCAACCAAAAATTATATTTGTTGACACTTCATAACTGTAATTTTACTGATGTTATGAGTCCTAATATAAATACCTTATATGCGGATGGTCTATGGCAACTCCTGTGAAAGGGTCATTTGACCCCCAAAGGGGTCACAACCCACAGGTTGAAAATCACTGGTCTAGAGGGTAGTTAATACCAAGTAATAGGAAACAGGAAGGAGTTTTGAATGTGTATTATTAGGTGATGTGTTGCTTATGAACAGTAAGCAAACATACACATTCTTCTATAGAAACTCTGGAGTAAAATATGCTAAAGAACTTTACATGTTTCTGTATTTCAGAATGTACCCTACCACATGCAGACTGTGTAGATGATTCAGCCCAAAACAACTGTGCTTATTCCAATAAAATGTTATTTTTAAAAGATTCCCAATAACTGTATATTCTTTTATTCAAGGTTTTTCATCAAAAGATTTGGCTGTAAGATGTGATCTGTAAATGTGATCCAAATAAAGTAAATCAAAGGTGATCTGTAAAATGAGCTGTAAATAAAAAGTTATGAAAATAGCTTTTTATTTACTGTGTGAGAGAGAGAGATAGAGAAAGAGAGGAGGAGGAGGGAACTGTGGGAGAAAGTAGGGGAGAGGGGAGAGAGTCTGTGTCTTTGCTCTGTGCCTCTTGAGAATGCCCATGAGGGAACACAAGAGGGATATCTCAGTTCAAACAAGATTTATCCTGTGGACTTTCAATATATGCCTGTCACATTTCATGCTTTCTTTTCCTCCCATATCCTGGGAATTAGAAAATACTTTCTCTAGAGTGTTTGATATTTGGAAATGTCATATGCTGCTTTTCACAGTTACAATGTAGATTATGACCATGAAATTCTAAAATATTTGCTTATGACACGGGAATTTTCTGTTTCAGTATTTCTTGTTAAAGCTAGTTGTTGATGAGTGTCTTACATTAATATAACTCTCAGTGCCCAGTGATGCTTCAGTCATGAAGTAACAATTACAGTAAAGCTCTTCATCTCTGTTAACTGACACATGTTCACAAAATTCCTAAATCAAGTAAAACTGAATGACGAAGGGAGGGAATTGTGAGACAGTCCTCCAGAAGAGAATACTTTGGTAGCAGTTTAAAACTATGTACATAGCGGAATTTATGAACCATATGGTTTTCAGAAGTCATCCCAACCTACTTTTGTGTTTATTTTATGAGCACACTTTCGTTTTGGGAAATCTTTATTGTGGAAATATTTCACAATGGAAAATGTACATAGCACTCTCAGATCTCAAGTACTTGTGTTTTTTTTTTTTTTGTTTTTTTTGAGGAAATCAATTGAAATAGCTTAATAGCCAGGCATCATTTTTCTGAAAAATCAGTGGGGTATGGGAAAGTTTTCTGAAAATTTGAAGCCTTCAGGACTAAACCTAATACAAGGTTTCTTGTAGCAGTAGATCTACACCAGATGTAGCCATTGATTCAGGGGAAAGGCTGGTTCATTCCTTGGCTAATTAAATCCCAGGTCCTAGTCCTGGAGCCCTTGAGCATTTTGGCTTCCATACGATCTAAAACGTTTAAGCCTCTGAGACTTACTGCTGACTGAGCCACATTGATTAGCTCCTTCTGAAAGCTTACTCTTCTGGTTCAACTTACTCTTCTCTATGTTGCTGGTTCAAACTGACTTTCTGAGACAGTTTACTGTTTCTGACAGAACTCTTCTGATTGACTCTCTGACTGCCTAAGACTGAATTGCTCTGCTGGGCTTCAAACTGACTTTCTCTTCCCAGCTGATACTGACTTCTACAGAGCCGCCTGTGTGTCTCCCTGAGCTCTGATTGTTCCGTACTGCCTCAGTCAGCCTCTCAGCTCCTCAGTCAGACTTCTTCATTGTTTCTGTGTCTTATCCCCTGTCCACCTGTTTCAGACAACTTGCCTCATACTGCCTGCTATAACTGACTGTGTTACTGCTTCTTCTGAGCTGAGAGCCTGGCTTTCTATTATGATTTGGGTGTACCCTTACTCTGACTCCTTCTGCTAACTCTTCGTCTGATTAGTCACTTTGCTTGGCATTTACTCTGACTCATCTCAGATATCACTTCCTGTGTGACACTGAGTTCTGCTTCCTGTGTCTGCTGCCACATTGTATTTCTATCTTAGAGCTTAAAGACATAGACCACCAATACCTTCTGAATACTGGGATTAAAGGTGTGTACCAATGTTCTCAACATTCTACATTCTCTGAATGTGATTTCTTCATATAGACCCCTGGAATATAGACCCTTCCTGTCTTTCACACAGGCCTATTCCTCTATAACTTCTAGTGTCCTGATTTTATTGCTGTGTCTCCTCATTATACACTAAAGTTGATTCATGTGATTTCATTAATGGTTTTAGTCAGCACCCTTATTTCAGAGCAAAGAGCAACTCAAATGAAATATCTAGAATTTGGTGTATATTTTAAATTAGTAGAGTTGCTTTATATCGTCCTTCCCATTTATTTGTGAAGTTCAGTAAGAAAAACTGGAGTAAATAAACTAACAATTACCGTCAATTATCCATAAATATATGTATGACTAAGCACTGTTTACTAGAACACCAGCAATGAAAGGCTCCCAGCTCCACAGCTGTTAGAGGAAACACCCATCCTCCTCAACTCCTCCTCCTTACCTCAGATCTCACAGGACTGAACTAAACTGCTGAATGAACAATCTCAACATGAAGCTACCACCACTAAGGTGTAAATGCTGCTTCACCCTCTGCACAGAAGAGAGGACTCCTGGAAAGCCGAGTGGAACAAAACCTGCAAGTTGTATTCCTTGGTGTGTGTTTGCACTCTTCAGAGCTAAGTTCTCAGGACCTAATGACTTATAGATACCCTGGTAGCTGCCTTGACCAATGCTTTGGTTTAAGCCTGGTGAGATGCTGAGCAACTGATCTCCCTCAGGCTGTTGACAGTAGAAAGACTGAAATAACAAATCTGTGTTACCTTGGGGTGATGCATTTTTAGCAATTCAATATGAAGCAACAGAAGACAAATACAATTTTCCATGTTCATTTGTTGAAGATCAGGACTACAAATGTCAACTCTCCTCAAGTTTCTCAAAAGAGTTAATGTCATGAACATAAACATTCCAGTATTTTGAGGGACATTTTAAAAGCAATTCTAAAATTTAGGTAGAACAAAAATAATCAAAAATAGTTAATACTGAGTACAAAGAACAAAGCAAGATATGCATTATTGCTAGTGCAAAAACAGACCATGATATATTTTAAAAGTTAATACTCTAGATACATCAGTAATGACAATACCGATATTGCAATAGTAGGCATGATTGTTTGAATGAGAATGAAAATCATAAGCTGCCATGCTTAAATGCTTCTAGCACCAGGGACTGAATTAGGAAAGAATAAATTGCCTTTTGCAATGTACCCATGAGAATAATAAAGAAATCAACACTTGCATCTATGATAACATCTGGCACTCCAGTGTTTGTCATCGTTACATCTTCTTTTTATTTTGGTGCTCAATTAATGGTCTGCTTCGGATGCCTGTTCAAAACCTTTGGATGGAGCAATTGATGTTCAAATTTACCTTGCCCCCTGAGATCTTACTGTTAAAGGCATTTATGTTAAAAGGATTGTTTTATTGCCAATGGAATGACTTTATATGGTCTCCTACCTCAGCCTAAGCACCAGGTGAGGAATACCTGATCCGGGGCCTTGACTAACTCACCTGTAAATGGTGTCACCTCAGCTGGCTAAAGTATGGAGGTTGTACTGTGGAGGTTCTGTTCATTATGACAGTAACGTCTTTGTGTCAGTAGGGCAGAACTTTCAATTAATAAAACTTCTGAGAGCCCATGTGGTTAGGGTTCAGTCCATCACAGAGGTTGACCTTTTGCCTAAATGGTTCGGGCTTTATATTTAGGAGATTGTCCTTTGTTCTTATTGACCCCATTAGAGACATAATTACATCTATACACAATGTCACCATTGAATCTCAACATTTTAAATGATGTCCAAGTCATGTAAAATGGGGCAAACTTGCTTCCATTTACTCATGTAACTTTAGATTTATAGTAAAATAGATCAAATTAGATAAAATCAGTTTGTGGTGACAGAGCAAGGGCTGTGACATCCTTTACCATAGGACCAAGCCAAGAAACAACCATACTTCTGACATAAAGAAAATGAGAAATAATTAACATTGTGGTTTTAAAAACATAGGTTGAAGATTATTGCATCACCAAAGATGAAAGTATATTAAACTGTGCTGTTTAATCCATTCCTTAAAACTTTCATTTTATATTTTTTCACAACCTTTATATGTCGGCACAAATGTGTACACCTGTGCATGTGTGCAAGGGTATGGGGGGGCCAGTGTCTCCCCCTCACTGGTTCACCTTCTTATCTAGCCATTTATTGCTTGTTTGTTTGAGATAGGGTCTCTCATTGAACCTGGAGTGGACCAACTAGTGAGTAGACTGGCTGGCCAGAAAGCTCCAGGGATCTGCTTGTCTCTTCATATCCCTCTATGAGGGTTAAGGATGCCAATGACCACAGCAGGTATTTTCCCTACACGTTGGTGATCCAAACCCATGTCCTCAGATTTATGCAACAGGATTTTTACTGACTGAGCAATTTCTCCAGTCCCTACAAATTTTGCTTTTAAATTTTGCATTGATGATATTAAATAGAAACACATCATTAAACTTGTATTTATTTGTAATATATCATCTATCAGATCTATAGTATGTACTTATATGCTGAATAATTCGGTCATCTGTCCAATTTATCTAAAGCATAGTTTACTTAAAATAGTTCTGTGTCAGCGCATTTGATGCACCCATTTCCTATTTTTGCTTTGGAAAACAAGGTCATTCTGATTAATGAAAAAATAAAGCAAACTTTATATCTCTCCTTGTGTTACCTAGAGCCTTATTTAGAGTGAATGAGAGGTGTATATTTTCATTTATCTTTTCTTAATCCTTGCAAATTAAGGAAGACATGGGGGGAATCAATCAAGAAGATGAGACACAGCAAAGCACAGAGACACAGAAGTCAGAGCTAAGCACAAATTTTCTTAATAATCAAGTTTATCTTCTTAATATATTCTTTTCTTTTCTCCCTGATAAGTAAATTCTTACAGAATTAGGCCAATCTAATACAAAAATAATAAGGTATAAACATAAAGCACAGATATAAATTCTTAGAAATGTTACACATGAGACTAGTTATGCTGTAATAAAACAGACAGGACTAACATATCCTGGAGTGTTAATTATCTAAATATTTGGTGATGTTTAATCTCCAAGCCATTTTTGTGGGCTTCAATGAGTAAGTACAATCTCTTCTTTTGGACTGTCACTTGATAGTCATCATTAAATATAGAAACTATGGGAAATCTTAAGGTTGGATGGGTTATAAGTTTCAGTGAAAAGGTAGAATCATCAGTAATAACGTTTTTTCCCCCTTTCACAATTCTACGCAGTCCTTGCACACTCTGTCAAAGGTAATGTGATACCCGGAGAAAACCACATGCCTTTTTTAGCTTAACTTTCTACCATGCCCACACTTGTTTAGATGGGTTTAGCTCCGGACTTTGCAGGCTCATTTTCATTTGCCCAGTTATCTATAGCAACACAAATTTCAAACACATAAATCTATCACTCAATTAAAAGAAACACAGAGATGTTTATTTAACATATAAATGTATATCTCATCTATGGATATGTAGAAAGGATAGGGAACCTGATAATTTTACCAACCCACAAAAGGATAATATGCATGGTAGCTATAACTTTTGTCTACCTAATATATGTATATCTAATTCATAGATATGCTAGAGCGTAGGGAAGCTTATTTTTCTCTCTACCTTAGAAGAATATCATATATGCCACTTCATTACTTTTCTGTTGCCATGAAGAGACACCATAACCAAGGCAATTCATAAAATGATGCATTGAATTGGATTGGGGGCTTGCATATATTTCCAGAGGATGAGTCCATGACCAGCATGACTCATAGAGCATGATGTTAGGCAGATAGGCGGGCAAGAAGTAGCTAAGGGCATGTATCTGATTTGCAAGTTAGAAGCAGGGGGTGGAGGAGTGGGAGAAAGGGAGAGCAGAGGGGGAGGAGGGAGAAGAGAGAGAAGACGGGAAGGACTAGATGTGGTTTGGGCTTTTCAAACCCAAAAGGCTACCCATGGTGACATATCTTCTCCACCAAGGCACACCCTTTAAACCTTTGTGATAGGGACCAGGCATTCAAATACATGAGCCTATGGGGGCCATTCTCATCTAAACCACCACAATTTGTTAATGAAATCTTTTGTCTAGCTAATTTTCAACTAGAATTTCAAGGCTTCTTCATGGAAGTTTTAAGGAAATTACTGAAGGTTGGAGGACAGTATTACAACAGTAAGAATCAATTGCAATGATGTTTTGTGGCAAGCGTGCCTGTTTTCATGCTCTATCTTCATCTGAATGGAACAAACTATTTAATTCAGGAGACATACTTCTTAGACTTTTGAGAATATTACTGATCTCATAGTTAATATTTGCTTCATTATGTTCTCAAAATGCCATTTTCTTGAGGCCAGTAATGAATTTCTGTGAGAAAATATTTGCATATGTACTATTAATATTACAAAAATGACCTACAGAATAAGTGGATGAAAAATGGCCTATTTGGGCAAGTCAGGTCTCACTCAAATTATGAAAACAAAAGATGGTAAATCTTTCTCTCTCAAGGGAATATTACAACATCTTCCTTTAAAAATATTACCAATTTATTAAGTTTATCAAATGGCACAATTTACTCAATTATTAAGACAATTAAGTTCTAAAACAAAAAAAATATACAGGGTTCAAATTATGATGGTGTCTTGAGTCTTTAAAAAACTATTTTGGGTTTGTTAATTTTATTTTATGTGTGAGTGCTTTCCCTGCATGTATGTATGTGAACCTGGTGCCTGAAGAGGTCAGAATAAAGTGTTGGATCCCCTGGAAACTGGAGTTAGAGAGAGTTCTGAGCTGCCATGTGGGTCCTTGGAATGGAACACAAGTCCTCTCCAAAAACAAGTGCTCTTCACTGAGCCATGTCTCCAGCCCTAGTGCTTTGATGTTTGATGAAGTAGGACAATGGGTTTATCATTTATTTCAATTATTTTGCCAATATTTATAATCTATGATTTCACTAAAATAATGAATTTATACTATGTGTTTTTAAATTGTTTCATGGAATACTTAAAAACAAAGCTATGTCTCTTGCTATTTGTTTTAGAGACTATGGTTATTTCAAAATATAAACTAGAGACTGCAGTAATAGCTCAGCAGTTAAGAGCACTTGTTGCTCTGGTAGAGATCAAAGCTTCACAATGGTCTATAACAGTCCCAGGAGATATGATTCCCTTTTCCAGCCTCAATGGACAGTGTACATATTTGGTGCACATACTGGCAGGCAAATATATAAATATAATAAACATAAATATCACATTTTAAAATCTATAAAATACCTAATTATATATTTTTACATAGACATCTATGTTATTAGTGGCTTCTAGGCAGTGCCAGAGCACAGTAGATATGCAAAATGTTATAGGTTTCCAAGTTACATTGGAATCTAACACTGTCTCAAAATACAAAAGTGAAAACACTAAAAAAATCTAAAGATGGCATTTTTAACTATTTTAATGTTACAAGTAGAAAGACAAATTAACTAAATCTTATAACAGTCATTCACAGGAACTTATAATGTACTTTTGAGTATATAATTAAATTTGAGAAAGTGAGGATACTAGCTAACCCTGATATGGTGGGGGGGGGGGAGCTTAATTCTGAACAAGCACAAAAGAACCTAAATCAAAACAACAAGATTTTAGCGGGCTACTTCACTGAACAGCCATGTATAAAGAAAAGGAAAGAAATCATAAATAAAAATAGAAGTCCTAACCAAAGTTAGGAAAAAATATTTTTATTCGTCAAAATTAACATTTGAACAAAAGACATTCGTGAAATCAAAGAAAAAAATAGAATAATAGAAAATTTCAAATACATGGGGCTAATTAGAAAACTCATTTCAAAAATAAATATCAAGTATTGAACTCCAAACCATCCTATAAAGAATTAGAAGACTTTTTCTACAACCACGATGTGATGGGTAATCTTGACTTCTAATGAGATCATCATGGAAACAACAATCTAGCACATATGAGAAAGTGTTCTAAGACCTTGTTAACTATGGTGGGAAGACCTAACCTAAATGGAGACGGGGTACCATTCCTTGGGTTGGGCTAGAGTGATAGGCTGAACAAACTTAGAAAGTTGGTGATTGAAAGCTTAATGTTTCCCAACTTCAGATTACTGTGACCAGCTGCTTCAATCTCCTGTTACTGTGACTTCCCAACCCTGATATACTATATCCTTGAAGCCAAAATAAATGCTTCCTTCCTTGCTTTGCTTTTTTTTGGGGGGGAGGGTCAGACATTTTGCTGGAGGGTCAGACATTTGAGAAAAGTAACAAATACACAGACTTGACACACTCTTTCCTTTAAATGTTATTCTGTTATTTTATCTTGTATACAATGACACAAAAGAACTAATCACACAAAAGTTTGCATGGCACTTCCTTGCTTTAATTGGCCATGGATTGGTAGGTTTGCAGAGTCATGTGGAACTAAACACAGAAATCCATTCTTCAGTAACCCTCAAAAGAACAACAACAACAACAGCAAACTATGCCATGCCCACAGTCTCACACAAAGGCTCCAGAAGGAAGATGGCAGCCCACAGCTACCTATGTTATTAGCTTTAATAAATTCATTTATTAGGCTCTCTTTTTTGGATATCTCTGGCCTTTTACCAATAAGTCTTAATTTGTGAAAATGTTGGTGTTTGACAAGGGCGCATAATCTTTAATTTTTCTTACATGTTGGTGTGTTTATTTTCTTAGGATGGAATTTTAGAGTTGTTTTGCTACCTTCTAAAGCTTTATCCTTGGAAATGAAATTGGAATAGCATTCTATATGTTAAAAGGGGTAAACTGGCATCTAAAACACTAAATTTTTCTACCAATGCACTATGGTAAAATTCACTGAGTCAGCCAACAGTATTCCAAAACTTTTAACAGTTTTCAATGAAAAGAAAATTGACACTAAAAAATTAACTCTCAGAATTAAAATGTTTCTTGATTGGTTTCTTTGCATTGGCCCCCAAAGAGGCTCATGTTGATGGTACCTGGGGAGATTCTCGTGCCTTCTTTCCCAGTATGCTCCAGGCTGGACTAGTCCTTCATACTTCCTGTGCTACTCTGATCTCCTGAAACAGACGAAGATACCTCCCTCAGGCCTCTCCTCTACTTATTTATAATTATTAAATTTATGTCTATTCTTCAAGTTTGGGTCTTTTGCATGTCTGAAATTGTCATGTATTCATTTTATTCTAACTTTAAAAATTGCGGTTTCTTGTCTATATACGTTTGTGTATGTGGGTATACATGCATGCACAGGTACATGTGTGTCCATGACTGTGGAAACCAAGGTTTTAAAATTTTTTTGGAGACAGGGTTGTTCCATTGTCTGAAATGAAGCATTTAGACTAGAATGGCTTGAAAGTATATATCAGGGGAACCCCTCCATACCCCTTGCATTGTGATTACAAGTTTCTGACACATAGTTGGATATTGATGTGGGTGCTAGTGATCACAGTTAGGTCTTCATGCTTGAGCAATAGGCTTTGTCACCACTGAGCATAATCCAACCCCCAAAACTATCACTTTTCAAAGAGCAATGTCAAACCAAACTAACAGCCAGATGATGGCAATCAGATTGTAAGGCATCTCTATATTTATTTAAAATATTAGGAAGATTGTCAGAAAATAAACATGTTGGCTCCAAGTCTTTCTACCAAGGCCAACAAACAAAATTGGAACAGTAAGGAAAGAAATTGCCCACCAGGTGGAAACCTTACGAGAAACACTGTCTCTGTACTACACCCCCCAACCTAAGTGTGCAGTCTTGACTCTTCTGCTTTATTATAAATGCCTATCTTTACCTATGTACATTTTTAAATCACCAAGCAGATTTATAAACAAGGGTTGGGAGACTAGGTAATGACAGGATATTTAGGAAACTATTATAAAATAAAATGTGGTGTTTAGTAATGTCTAGCAAATCACATTTTCTTCAATCTAACCTTCTCTACAACTGAATTTAGCCATATTTTTCTTTTCCTAAGACTAGGTCACAAGTACTCCAAAGAACCCTCCACATCTTCACATTCAGACAGTCTAGGTGAAACCCAGAGGTCTTCTACTGCCCAGGGACTACATGGCACAGGAAATACAGGCTTTGGAGGAAGGCAGAGGTGCTTTTACACAGAGGGCTTGAGTATAGCCCTGCCAATCATTATCTATCAGAATGACTTAGGGAGAGTGATGGTAAGTGTTTCCTTTCCTATCAGGAGAATGGTTTGCCAGCTCCCTGCCCGAAGGGCTGCTTTAGGGGTGAAATGAGAGGAAGTATGTAAAGTTCTTGTCAGCTGCTGATCATCAGCAAACTTCCTTCCCTCAGGCTAGATTCCTTACCAGTGGCTCAAGGGCAGAACTTTACCTCTGATTGATTTCCCCAGTCCTATAGAAGCTTTATTTTTAAAGAATGGGGTTTTCTCTGCTTCACTACTAAAGTAAATCTGATACGGTTAAGCAATGTCATTTGGTCCTCCTGTCTCATCTTGTTCTTTCTCTAGTTCTTATGTTGATGTATTCAATTATTTTTAATATATCATTATTATTTATTATTATTATAGTATTGCGGGGACTCTCTCTCTCTCTCTCTGTATACGCCATTGCAGATGTGTGGAGGTCAGAGAACAAGTTGTGAGAGCTCATCCCACATCTCCACTGTGGGTCTCAGGGAGTGAACTCATGTCATTAGGTTTGTGTGGCTGGCACCTTTACCCACTGAGCCATCTTGCTGCCTGTAATGCATTCCATTCTTAACAACCGATTTCAATTTCATTTGATGCTGTTAATCTTTTATTTGGTGGAATGCATTCAATTATATGTACTTATATAACATGCTCTGCTTGACATTTTTGTTTGTTTCTCTTTAAATAAGGAGATCTGAAATATAATTCTGACTTTGACATCAGTTAGCTTCATAAACTCATTTCACCTCTGCAGACTCTGAAATCCTCTTCTGAGTTGAGATATTTGATGCCTCATTCAACTCAGCTCAATTTCTGGGTTTAATGATTGGACTTCATCAACACAGTTGTCCATTAAGAAAATTATGTTGGCTTTCCATACATTTAAACAGAAGAGCAAATTGAAAATTCATTTCCAACTTTTAGGTGTGTTTCTCTCTAGCTCCCTTCTACTTTCTTCTTTCCTATTTCGCTCTCCTAGAAGAAAACTGTCAGTAATGAACAGCCATTACTGACAGTGAGAATAAGTCCATGATGACTGACTTTAAGGTAAGTGCCCCCATATATGATTTGTGGCAAAATTAGAGAAAATAAATCAAGTTTCACAGAAATAAATATGGATGGGATGCTCACTTTTCAAACCTATAAACACAAGATGCACACATGCAAACTATTTCATGCCTGAGCACTGATGTAGAGAATGATCTGAAATATGTCTAACAATGAGCTAAACAGAAAGTAATACCAGAAAAAGTGGAGATGGAGGGGTGAGAATAGTTGGGCTTAATTTTTACCACAGCTTTCCCTATACTGTTCTGTTTAACATAATAAAGATGCACTATTCCCATGAAAAAATTATAATTTTTTAAAACATTTTCATTTGCCAATGTTTATTTTTACTTATGTAACCTTTTGGCAAAGTTTTTTTGAATCCATCATAAACCAGGAATAAAGTTACTAACAAGGGAGAGAAACATAAAGGGGTATGCATTGGATAAAACATAGAAATTGCCTTGAGGTAGCCAGTGGATAAATCTCTTTTTATCTCTGACCTAAGCCAGAAATAGTACATATCTCTAAGAGTAATCAATTGCATCTCTGATTAAAAAAAACCTAATTATTATAATAAACATATAGTTAGAAGAGGAAACATAGAGGAACCTAAATCTTTTCATTATGGAGAGGTCTGGGAGGTGAGCACTTAGCCATCTCTAGGGTAAACACAACAGACAGAGAGCAGCGTTTTGAGAACATCTTGTAGTGAAACAAATGTTTCCAAAGGAATCAATAGCTCAAGGCTGTATTTAAAGACAATTATTTCAGAAAGTACACAAGCAAAGACTAATGATTTTCAGCAAACATTTATAAGTACAGAAGAAGTAAGAGGCCTTCCCAAGAAAGGGCAGCAGGGAACAAGGCAAAAACTGGAATTACAGAACAAGATCGCTGAGAAAATTCAAAATGCCCCGATAGTCATTAAGAACGAGATCTTATCAACACCCTTATAATGTTTGAGATCATGACTTCACAGCTAAATGGAGAATAAAGACTTCACTTTGGAGACTGTGGATTCCAGCCACTGCCGGAGTGCTGGAGTATCATCCTTACATTTCCTCTGTTACAGTGTAGAGAAACAACACAAAGGATATTTTCAGAGGAAACAGAGACAATCTTTCCTTCCTAATACCACAGAGTCCAGGAAATTTAGTGTCCACTCTGCTTCCTATCCCAAATCTTTATCTATGTTAGACCCATGGGCAAGTACTACTCCTAACCCCCGTTGGGGATTTTCTTAGTGTATAGTTGGTGGATATTTAGTGTATCTTTAGTGCCCTTTATAGTCAGTTTCAGGACACCCTGACACAGTTTGCCATATCTCTAAGTATAGGGTACCCATTTGAGAATCCACAGCCCTAAATACCAGGAAAACATTGCTGTGTATTCATTGGCAAGCTCCTATCTCTTTGCATTTATGTCTGCCTCTGGCAGTTTGATTAGCAATTTCTTCTGTCAATTTAACATTCAAATCCTCTGTAATCAGGGCCATGCTATCCTCTGGAACCAACTCTATGAGTCTTCGGAGCTGGGGGAGCCAGTACTTCTGTTTCTGTTCCTTCATGTTGGACACTCCGACGGTGAGCATGTGTGACTGACAGGCCGATGTCCTACGCCTCTTCAGAGACAGTGAGGCTCTTAGAAATGCTTTTGGCCTGTGCTTGGTTTCAGCTCACTGCAAGTACAGGAACATAATTCCAAATGCAGGCCTTGGTGTTCTCTGCTGTTATCATCTCTATTAGCATTATTATCTCTATCACTCTTCTAGAGGCCCTTCTGGGAGGTTCCTTTACCCTCAGGAAGATTAATACCCCAAATTAAGCTTGATCAATATATTTAGTGAAGCATAAAATCTATGATTAGTATTTGATTAAAATTCCTATCTTCATTGGATTTAAACAGTAAATAAACAGAAAGGGACTTTCAGTTGTCAACCTAATCACTGTATCTCTCTTCTCCTGTGTTCAAAGAAACTCATTTTCAAATATTATGATGAATTATATACCACTTTGTATTATATTGTCTATGCAAATTTTTGATAAATACATATACTGGATTTATTTTCAAACTGTTAATATAGAGATGGTAGAACATATACAAGAACCCATGACTTAATTTTTACTTTTACATATTTTAGTAAACAGACCACTATGGGGTGGTTAAAATGTACTTTACAGCCATTTTTAAGGATAGACATTATTTCTGCTATGCTATATTTTTATGTTTTATGACTTTAATTAAATTTCCGATTTCACTCTGAAATGGTGCAACATAAAGACAGTATAAAATCCATTTAAATCACTACATTTGTAGATTAGTTTGTGACTTTTCTCAGCTTATCACACCAAGGGACTTGTGGTGGAGGGTAAATGTTAACAACCTGCACTTTGTCAAGTTCCAAGCTGCATCTTGAAGGGTCTTTCTTCCACAACCCAACATCAGATGCTTACAGGTAAGGGTGTAAGAGCCCCAACCACAGTGGCTCACTGAGGAGACATTGTTGAGGAATCAAGAAGACCTGAGTTTTGTAAAATCCCTCAAATCCATTGAAGCCAGGTGTGGCAGAGGGGAGACCTAAGCAAAAGGGGAGACCCAGTATCCAAGGTTACCCTATAATCTCCACAAACATACTTTGGAGAGCATGCACCTGCATTTATGCATGTAGACTTGTGTTAGTAAACGTCCATTGTTGTTCATATTAAAACTATTTATTAACACACTATATTACAAATCTCAGGGGTCCAATACCCGGGCAGCTTAGGCAGAGAGCTCACTCCAAGGCTTCCTCACCATCTCTCCTCTTGGTTCCCCTCTTGATTCTCCTCCTACACCTGCTCCACCTCCTTCTTCCTGCTCCCTCCTTGCTCCACCCCTCCCTTCCCCCGGATGTTTTTCTTCCTGTTTTCACATAGACCCTCAACAAACAAATGAACAGGAACCTCCTGCCAGGGGTGGAAGCTGGGGATGGCACAGAGGTGTAAACAAGTAAAAAGCAGATCTTAACTAAAATATTGTCCACAACTAACACATCCCACAACAGACTTATGCTACTCTATAGATGCACACGTGTGCATGCACACACACACACACACACACACACACACACACACACACACACACACACACACACACACAAATTGAAAAAATAATTACAGAAAAAAAGTCTTGTCAGGTGTTGCGGAAGTTTATTTTTAGTTATATTTGAAATAATTGTTTTTGTGCACTGTTGGAAAAAGGGATGCATAGGCCTAGGCGTTTTGTATTGTCTGCAGGTGTTGGATTTCTGTGGGGGTTGTTTGATTGCTAACGATCTGCATGTGCGATCACTAGAATCCCTGAGGAGTTCTGAAAGACTAAAACACCTGAGTAGACATGCTCAGGGTTCCACTGCACGGCATTGGTTCCCTCTGCTGAGGTCTGGCAGGGTCTGAGCCTATGAAAGTGCCTCCTTGTCCTCTTTGCTGAGCCGCCACAGCAGCTAACAACTACAGTAGGGACTCTTAAGATGGCCATTCTTAAAAAGAATCCCAACACTTAATCTCTGCACTCGGGCCAGGTGTTGCTTCTTAGTTGACTGCACTTAGAAATGTGTCTGATGAGATCTGAGAGCTGCACTGTAGATAACTGAGGGCATCTAGGGAGGGAAAATCAGCTTCTTTTGAGCATGTGCCCCCCAGTAGATCTTCCATGCTCCAGTGGATGGGCCCATACCCATGAATGCATGAGTACCAGAACTAGAACTCGGTGGGTTGAAAACAAAAGGACATGATGCTGGTAGAAGGGAATGAGGCAAGGGTTGGATTCGAGAGGACTTGGGAAGAAATAAGGAGGTAAAAATGATCAAAATTCAATACATACGTGGAAAAACACTGTACTCTTAAAAAGTCAAAACAATTCCATGGATACAACCTCATGGGCATTCTAAGTGTAACACAGAGCACAAACACAGACACAGCACTACACATTCATGGTCATGTTGATGACCACAGAATATAACATAAAATAGTTTCCAATTCTTTGGGGAAACATATATCAAGTTAGTTCTTGATAGCTCATTATCTTTGTGATGTAAAAATATACCCAAGTAGCATCAATATATGCTTGCCCAAAAGTTCCTTGCAGTACAGCTTTAATATGTCCAACAAGTACCAAACTCAGAAACCAAATCAACCACTTAAATGTAGAATTCTTCGATTTCCATTCAAAATGCTGTAAAAAAAAATCCTTCTTCCATATCACATAAGTTATTGTATAGGCAGAAACACAATGGGCAGATAATTAAATGTATGTTACAAACACTATGCAAACATCAACTTGGATGTGAGAGAGAAACAGACATGGCAGATGCTAATAGGTGGCACTCTATGAGACTTTTGTAAGAAGTCAGGTAAGGTAAAGAAACCCCTTTGCTCAATCACAACCACAGGGAACTGTAAGTAACAACAAGCCAGGCTGGTGAGCGCTCTGGCAAATTCAAAGAGTGGAAAGCTGGCCAATGTGCCTCCTCCTGGGGAGTGGGAACACATTAGAAGTGTTCTTCAACCAATTGTCCAGAAGAGTGCTTCTTGGGTTTCTGCGTTTATAACTGGCCCATGAAGGAGAGGAAGTCAGTGCAGCCTAAAGACTCCTGTGGTGTAAAAACATAGAGTTATTTTCTTCTCCTGTAGTAAGAGGAAAGCTGAAGCCAGTGCCTGATGAGTCTAAGTCCCCTCCTGAGACTTTGTCAGTGTGTGACCTGGAGCTCAACACCCACTTAAGCCATCACATTTTAGAATACTTCTTCTTCTCAAACTCTAGCATATATTTTACAGATATCAAAATTCAAAATTCTCCACCACCACCCCCAATCTTCTATTCTATAGTCTATTCCCTAAACGTCATCGCTTATAAATTGTTTTTCCAGCTTCTTCATTAGGATGCCTTTCAGTTCTGCAAGTTACCACAAGTTAAAAACGTAGCCAGGCAGACAAACTTCTTATGGGAAATTAGAGTTCTTAGGACAAAGAATGAAAACTTATTTGATTTGATATTAAACAAAACTTTACCTAAACACAGAAAAAAATCCTTGAGGAGAGCTGAGGAGATGGCTCAGTGAGAAATGCTTCTACTATACAAGCAAGTGCAAGGACCTGAGTTCGAATCCCAGAGCCCCCGGAACTCCCATAAAAAAGCCAGGCTTAGCAGAGCACATCATATCCCAGTACTGTGCAGAGGGGCAAAGAAAGGCAGATTTCAGAGACTGGATGGTCAGTCTGTTTGAGTAATCTCCAGGTTCATTGAAACACTCTGACTCAAATAACTAATAGGAAATAAAGAAAGTTAACTGAAGTTGGCCATTTGTCTCCACATGCGCGCGCACATACACACACACACACACACACACACACACACACACACACACACACAAACACCATAAATAAATGCATAAATATAAATAAATACACATGCATGCATGCACACACCCAAAATATCCATGAAGGCTGCAGAATTAATCATGTTCCCCCTATTATTCTTCTGTCCTGAACGTAACATGTTTAAAAGAAAGATACTTGGCTCTTCAGAATCAACAAAGTGAGCCCACTTCCTACGCTGATCGAGAGCACTGAGTTCAGAACTAGTCAGCATCAAAGCCCTTCTGGACCACAGAATCTTCCACTAGTCCAGTGGCTTTGACTGTTTGGAGAGAAGTCACTCCCCTGAATGACTTCAAGTTGAACAACTTTCTCCCAGGGTGAGCTACAGCCACTGACTGGCTCTGCTTCTGTGTTCTAGCCAACAGGTTTCTCAGTGGATATTCTTACTCTTGTCACCTCTGTTCCCATAGTCAGAAGTCACTTCAAACAGCGCATAAGGAAGGCCATTAAGTGTGTTCAGAGCATGAGACCTCTGTTCTGGCTGGCCGATGCCAGCAGGGGCTTCTGGCTTTCCTTACATTACACTCTGGTTTTTAGAGATAACAGCAAGAAACCTAGTACAGAATTCTCCCCCTAAGGTTTGGCTTACATTTACATATAAAGTTGACGTTGTTTTTTATATGTCTTTTATTGAGTTCCCTTAGGAGGTTCCCTGCTAACTGGTTCTTTATAAACTGATCCTGACACTGTAAAGCAGTCATGACATCTCCCAAAAGGGCAGTGTTTCAACTGAAAATGCCTGGCCAAACGTCTCTGGCATGAGGAGCTGAGTGACTAAGTGACGTTGGGACATCTCTTTAGAGGTGAGAAATGAAAAGCTGTTCATTCTCAGTGTGCTTAATAAATCCCAAATGGCGATCTCAAAGATTCTCTACAGTCAACAAAGGAACTTACAAAGCCTGGGGATGCTCACATTTGACAGCAGTTACTCCTACAGAGAAAGCATGTTCCCTGGGGTTGACAGGGAACTGGTGTCATTAGTGCTAGCTCTATGGAAAGGAACACAGTGGGTAGAAAGTGACATGCCACAGGACTCAAGAAGTACCTGCAGGCCCGGGAATGGCAATGTGCATAAAATTTGCAGACCTGACTGGACACGTGTGAAAGGAAAAGTGTTTATAATCCAAGGTTAACAAGTCAGTATATTCACCTGATCTATGCCGTTTTCAGCACATTTCACCCATTTTATGAAATCTTATTTGCAATTCCAACACTCTATGAAATAACTATAATATGACATGAAACAAGAAACAGATGAAAGAATAAATGGGGTGGATTTTAACATCTGATCATTCTGAAAAGCTGCATTATAAAATATATGATAATCAAAGAATATGCTAGAGCTTTGTTTTACCCATTGATCAAATGCTTCAGAATGCCACTGGATTGTGAAAACATCATCCTGACGGACAGCAGTGTAGATCTGAATAACCGAAGAAATCTATTCTCAAACACTAGGGTAAAGAAAGCTTGGACATAAATAAACAGAAGTAGTTTGATGTGCAGAAGATGGACATAAATAAACAGAAGTAGTTTGATGTGCAGAAGAAAGGGTGAAGACATCAGAGCATCAGTGGGAATGGTAGTTCTCAGAAAAATGGAGATTAAACAAGTGGGTTGGAGAGCCTAGTAATCAAGAATAGGAAGGGTGGATAGAAATCTCAAGACTCAGATTCAAATCTCAAGACTTGGAAGAAATTGCAATATTACTTTTGAAATGTTTTAAGCAATTGGCTATGCAGAGGGAAAACTGATAAAAGGGTGAATGGATTCTTAGAGAAACCAGTCAATATTTTGGCATTTTTATTAATAATTTACACAAAGGAAATAAGACGATATTTTGTATTTATATTTGGTGATAAGTTGGTATGGTAAAGAACCAACTTGGTAAACCATCTGACAAATTGCATAAATGGGAGTTTAGAAAAATAAACAAGTCTAATTGAATCAGAATTTAAGACTGAGAGTCTCAGTAAAAGCTGTCCTTAATCCAATGGGGCAAATAAGCCAATAGAAGTAAAAGAGCAGTAGAAATTGTCCATAAGAATAACTGCTTTATTTGACATAGGAGGGGATTTAATTGGAATATATTTGTGATAGTCTCATTGAAAAATAAACGTTAGTTGAAAATTAAATAAGCAGTAGAGAAGAACACAAAACACTGGGATACTCTTAGGAGAAAAAGTTAACAATAATAGAAATATTTACCCCCAAAAAAAGAAATGGCTATAGAGAATAATTACTTCCCTCTAAGCTATTCATGATTACAACAAATTATTCTCCTGCCCCACAGAGGACCTCTGTGTGGGAAGCATGTGTAGAAATAACAACAAAGTAATTTGATTTGCTACATGTAAGCAATCTTGAAAATAAGGAAAAATAAATAAATATTGGGACATCTACTAAAAAGAGTTATAAAGTTTATTTATTTATTTTTGTCCCTAGATAGCTTTCAAGAAAATGTACACCCTCTATGTGTAGTTTACATGTCAGTAGCTGTTTTATAGGATGGCTGAATTGATGCGTTTGATCATGATGTCACTATTTTCTGCAGTCTTTGAGATGTTACACATTTGCCTTTTGTGTCCTGGATCTATCAAATTTTTGTAGGCTGCCCATCAATGGAGTCCCAATAAAGGCACCATTAAGCTAGTATCAAACCTCAAAGATTAGACAGTGTAGAGACCCAGCCGCTCACCATCATGAAGAGTGACCGCCCGCAGTGCGTGAGAATGCTATACTGCACAAACTGCTGCCCCGGGGAAAGATCAAATTTCAAAATTAGAAGAATTCCTCCTACTTAAATATCACAAAGGCACTGTTTGTAAGACTAGCCACAGTAAAAAGGAACTCTCTGTGTAGATCTGGGAAATCTCTCTCTCTCTGTGTCTGATACTTACCATTGCATTTAGTATCAGGTTTTCCCAAGCCCCAAGTCCTAGGTTGTGTATTTCATACCTTTATTTTTTTCTTCTACAAACCTTCCATTTGTTCTGGTAGGCTTCACAAAGTCTTCTGGCTCTTCACAAGGTTCACAAATGGTCCCATTTTATAGACTGTTCAGTGCAGACAATGATGCTTGGGCCTCACCCTGACACTTAAAATACATTATACATATATTCTCATCATGTCTACTTCCCTCTTCCAACCTTGCCAGGAGTGAAATCCTGAGGCTTTTAAAGTGACCTGTATTTATACATACACACTTTTCTTATACATCATACCGAATTCTTCTTCCTATGGACATTGGCCACCCTGCCTAAAGTTCCTTTATTTGATGCCAAGTGCTTTATTGGCTTTGAGCAGGAGATAACAGTAAATAGCCCTTAATGTAGCATTTAATCAAGGATGAATGGCTGGGTAAATCTCAAGATTTTGTTCACCTCAGGTGAAATATTCTGAGCTGTGGTCTACAGAACATCAAGTGCCCAGCAGCAGGATCAACACCCATAGTGCCTTACAATAACCCTTCAAAGATTACCTTAATATCCTGGCCTCATTTTCTCAGGTTCCCTGTTCCTACACTACTAAAAATAGAAATCCATATCACATTTTCCACGTCCAGTTAAACAGTCACAAAATAAGGCCTCTTCTTATCCTTATATAAGCACTTATTTAAAAGAACTTACTTTGTTTCTTTAGTAATGCTTTATAAACACCCTCTAACATTTACAACAAACACTTTGGGTCTCTGCATATACAGTGTATCCACAACCAATGATGCAGTCACACCCTTGGGAAAGCGGTATTTTTTTTTCTCAGATAAAGTACGCCCAGATTGCGAAGTTTAAAGGGCCTGTTGTTCCTAGCAGCACTAGAAGTAAGGTTTGCTGCAGAATGTTGAGTGAGCCAACAGTCTAGGATGGGAGGGATTGGCCACAGAGGCACCTTGTCTTAGCAGTGAGAAACATCCTTGCTGTTTGTTAAGGAAAGCAAGCATGGTGTTTCTGTATTTTTTATTTTTTTGGCTCTTGATCATGCTATGAGACACCTGTATAAAATGAAGCTTACCAGTTCTCCATATGCTATGGGTTAATGTGCTCTCTTGCATAAGTTATAGCCAAATATGTAAGTCAAATGGCAATAAATCTGACTTTTGAGAAACACTAGGAATTTGATGGATTTAAAAACTGATGTTAGAACACAGAAATCAAACATTGCTTTGTATTTTTCCAGGCATTTCAGATAGTGAGGAATTCTGAAATGACTCAGGTGGGCTTACCCGAATCATCATGACCGAGCATCTGATGTCATGAATCGTGTCATAGATCTTCTTTGAGATGTCCACAAACTGATTATCGTCAAGCACAGTCAGTGAATTCTTGCTTAAGGATTCCAAGGCAGCATTCACTTGTGTTACGAACTCTGGAATCACTAGAAAAACAAACCACGGAGCGATTATCTCCTCTGTACTTCTGGACTCCTATGGTTCCCAGGAAATGCAGAAGTGATTTAAAGTGACTATTTCATTACTAGATTCATAATATTCTAAATACATTATGGCAGAGTTATTTTGACCTCTGGAATGTAAAAGCAACCAAAGATAATGAAAAGTGTAGTTATGAAGATATAAAATATTCTCTTTGTCTTTAGGTCATGCTTCTTTTGAACAGCCTTGTGAGCATTTTTCATTCCTAAACCTATTGAATATGAAACTCAAGAAGTTGGAAAATCGAGTTGATTTGGAAAATAGGATAATGTCCATAAAGATGTTTAAAGAGGGAAAACACCTGGCTGTCAACGTGGCTTAGCAGGTAAAGTTTTCACTGCCAAGCCTGACAAGCTGAGTTTGATCTGTGGCATCCATAAGGTGCGAGGAGTCCACCAACTCCTACAGACTTGTCTTCTGAGCCCCATCTGTGGGATGTAGTGTGCACAAGCACTCAATATAAGTCAGTGCAATGAAAAACTGAAAAAGGTAATGAAGCTTCTTGAGGTGCATCTGCTAGTTAATGGATGAATCTGTTCCTGAGGGCAGTATTGATCTCTTTAAGGTTCCATTGTGATCTGTCTTTTACTATTTCATAATGAGGAGTAGGTTTCAACAAAATGTTGCAGGGTACCTGTCATAATCAAACCATAGCAATGTTCTACCTTATGCCTAATCACCTATTAAAGGCAAACATGTACCACAAACCAAATGTTTTCTCTGACCTCCTGGTCCTCTTCATGCTTTCTATGCAAATATTAAGTGCAGTATACTTTATTATCTAATATATCCTAAACCCATTCCCAAATCCTACCCCTACTGCCTCTAGCCATCATCATCTCTTACTTAAGCCAAAACTATGCTCCTAATCCTGTTTAAATAATGCTCATTTCTTAAGCTAATCAATCTCATGAATGAAACCACTTCTTTCTCTAAAGAAAAAGGATTTGCTGCAAAATCAGCAGTCAGTAAATTGTTTCATGAACGAGTCAGGCCATTATTGTGATTTTAAGTCCTCAACAATTTCTTGAAACCTTTTCCTGCTGGCATCCTAGAGGCCTACCTGGCGTGTAGTGGACAAATATTTTAATGAGTTGAGTGGCTGAAGAAATGAATGAATAAAATGTGTGAAAGCCAAGCAAAAGTACCAGGGATAATACTGACTACCCAGCTTGCATTTCAATGCGATTTGTGTTTTGTTCATTTCGGAGAGGAACATCAACACATGTTTATGCAGGCTTCTAGAAGCATTCGAATATATTGAATGAGTGAATATGTCTGTATTTACTCATTTTGCAGTGTGGAGAGGGGTGGGAACTCTTAATGGAGACATCTCCAGCCATGCTACATCTCCTGCACAGGTTCTACCTGTGCACAGGAACCACCCACCCAAGTTGCTACCTTAAAGAAAGCAAGTGGCTTCTAGCTCCAGGAGCATGCTCTGTTCACCTTAAACACATAGTGGGTTGGTTGTCAAGCACTGTGCTCTTCAAAGCTGTTACAGCCTGTTGAGCACAATTTCCCAATCCTCCTCACTCAAAAGTGTTTTACCAACATGTAGGCAACACATTAAGTCTCAATTGACACTTTCAATCTGTTGCCATCTCTAAACAGCAAAGCTGTCCCCACCATCTCTCTTCTGACTCTGGAAGTACAGATGGGAATTTTGACTTCTTTCCTCAGTGTATGACGCATTTCTCTTTCATTACCTTAAACCTCATCTGTGTCTGTGCTTTACTTAGACCACAGTCAGTTATGTGGTTGCTCTGATCTAACTAGTAATTATTGTTTTTAATACTTCACAAGGAAACACAAAGTGAATATATTATAATTAAGGAATTGCTTAAAGAGGACTTGGGAATATGACAGACTTGTCTTGAATCCCTAATCGACTTGGGTTTTAAGAAAATGTAGGTCTGGCAAGATGGGTCAGTGTGGAAAGAATGCTTACTGCCAAGGCTGAAGACCTGAGTTGGGCCTCTGGGACACACATAGTAGAAGCAGGGAATTGACAGCCACCAGTTGTCTTCTGACCTGCAAAGGCATCTCTCTCTCTCTCTCTCTCTCTCTGTCTCTCTCTCTCTCTCTCTCTCTCTCACACACACACACACACACACTCTAAGAGATAGAGAGGAAAAAAAACTTAACCAAAAAAAAGATAACAAATATATGCTTCTCATTCATCAAAAAGGCATATATGTTAAACAAATTCATTCTAATCCACTGAAATGCTAAGGAAGATGAACTTCTGAGCTTTGCAGTGTAGACTTAGGAAAGGAAGGTAGACTGGGGGACAACATTTCACTTGCTTCCAACAAAGGATCTTGTCTACTTCATACACCAAATTCTAAACTTGTCCTGAAGGCTTTTGGTGATCCATGCTTCTTTTGTTTACTGTGTTCAGAATATATAGAATGACAGACAATCTTTGTTGGGATCACATTTTTATTTTATTATTTAAAGTTCTACTTATTTGTTTATTTATTTGTGTGTGTGTGTGTGTGTGTGTGTGTGTGTGTGTGTGTGTGTGTGCATCAGAGGAAGCCAGAAGCTAGAGTTAGAAGTGCTTCTGAGTCACTGTATATGGGTACTGAAAAATAAATAGGTCCTCTGCAAGAGCAGCAAGTGCTCTGAACTGTTGAGCCATTTTCCCAGCCCTATTTGTTGGGCCCCTAAAAAAGAAAAAAAAAAAAAGAAGGAAAAAAAAACCTCTTTTGTCTTTGGGAGAAAGAAACAAAGAAAGGGAAAAAGAGAGAAAGGAAGGGAGGGAGGGAGGGAGGGAGGGAGGGAGGGACGGAATGGGAGGTACCTGTGTAGAGATCAAAAGACAACCTGAGGTTTTGGTCCTGACTGTCCGTCCACTGTATTTGAAGCAGTGTCTCCTTGGTCATTTTCTTCTTACTGCATGAAGGCAGTTGGCCCTTGAGCTTCCAGGGATTTTCCTGTCTCTGCTTCCCTTTTTGCCTGAGAAGCACAAGGACCTCTAGCGATTGTGTTGTCCATTACTTGGGTTCTAGCCTCTCCCAGCCCTCACTGAGTTCTTAGCACTGTTCATTCGGGACATTTCACATGCATGTATAATGTAATCCTCACAGAAGCTTTAGAAGATGGGAACTAGTATTACGCTGATTTAACTGATGAGGAAACTGAGGTCATACAGCCAGTCAGTGAGGGGCAGGTAATTGAGACTCTAGAGCCTGCTCTCTGAACCCTATATCTCCACTGCCTCTTTTTAATAAGTAAAGTCCTTGAGGCTTCTAAACTGCAGTGCTCCTGGGAAAATTAATGTTAATTTTCTGACAATGAGGTTAACAGACTTATGGAGCCGAATTCTACTAAGCCTTGAGCCTCTCTCTGGTAGTAACTCAAGAATACTTTATCCCTTCTTAATCCTTACAAAATTTATTATGCGCATTTGAAAGTAGATGAGGGTACATAATTACTAATTAAATAGGTCAGAAAAGAACTCAGGCTCATTATAAGGTATGTTCAGCAGTGATGTCACCAATTCATGTTGTCAATCATTGATAAACTCAGATTAAAATATTTATAATTACACTGCTATCTTTGAAGATTATGAATGTATAGTAGTTTTGCCTTTGGAAATGGAGCTAAGTCACTATCTTATGCTCTGTTTCACAGCTGGAAGGGGATTTAAAACAGAAAGTACAACTAATCATAGAGTGGCATAGACAATTACTTCTTACTCTTCATTTCCCCTTTATTTAACACTCATCTCATTGCTTATATTTGTTTGATACTTATGGATCCAATGTGGATCCTGTACTAGGGAACTGTTTGGAATCTCTGGAAATAAATAGGCTCCAACTCCATGGCTGAGGGAGATCTTTCTCCTTTCAGAGCCTGTGTCATGGAGTTCTGAGGACAGAACTCCATTGTAAGGACAGGGTTGACAGGAACAGCTCTTCTGTCCTTACAAATTCTGCTGCTACCTTTTAATCCATTGGACCGTGTCTAAAAACGAAGGAGCAAATGAAGGAAAGGGCTCCTAGGCCTAACTTCTAAAGATCTTTTTTTAAATTTTTTTAAAGAGATTATGTGTATGTGTGCATGTATATATGTGTGTGTGTATGTGTGTGTGTATATCTGTATGTCTGTGCATGTTCATATGAGTGTCATATGAGTACACGTATCCAAGGAGTCCATTGGATCTCCTGGGAGCAAGAGGCAGAGGCAGCTGTGAATTGCCTGTGTGGATGCTAGGGACCTTATACTGGTCCCCTGCAAGAGCAGTATGTTCTTTTAACCTTTAAGCCTTCTCTCTAGCCCGAGACATGGCTTAACGAAGTTGATAATTATGTCCTCAGCCTCTCACAGAGATACCTTATTACATATAAAACACTGGTTACTTATTTGGCTGAGTTTCTACATTTGAGTGCCTTCAGTGTAAGAAACTGACTCATTCTCTAAGCTTATACATTGACATTTTTTCATGTTTAAGGCTCATGTTAATATTAATAAATGTTTGAATTATTTTAGAGTATCTAAATGCCTCTGAATGTGAAAATTTTATCCATATTAAACTTTATTCACATAATTTTTTATTTAAATCACAGTCATTGTTTAAATGATTTAAAAATTGACATATTTAGAAGCTAAAAAGATGGCTCAGCAATTTAGAGTACAGAATGTTCTTGCAGAGGATCTGAGTTCAGTCCCTAGCACCAATTTTGGGCAGCTCACAACCTCCTATAACTTCTGCCTCAGGGGATCTGATGCCCTCTTCTGGTCTCCATAATCACCTGCATTTATATGCACATGCACACGCACAGATACACATGTGTCCTCATAACTAAAAAGAAAATCAACCTTAAAAAATGAACATATTTAAAGTGGACCTCTTCCAAAAAATTTCTGTATAATACATCACTTGGTTTTAAGAGTTAGTGAGTTGTCTACCATTTTTTTTGGATTTAATATCCTCTATATTTATATTATTAATACCAACTCCTTTACCATAAAACTACTCATAATACACCAATTTAAATTTTTATGAGATGTGGGTTCTCAATGCTTGTGTTGTATCATCTGCATGCCCAGTAAACAAAGCAGAAATGATGCATGTTAACTAGTTTTATAACCATGTTGAAAAGATGTAGTTTTCATCTTGGTCACTCTTTCTTTCATTTTACCTGCTCTAGGTACTTTATCTCCACCTTTTAATAAGCCAGTGGAGAGGCTGACATCACTAAGAACTGAAACTACTAGAAAACAGAATGTAAGGACTTTATCAATAGCGAGGAGAGTCGGCACCACCTTTAAGTAGCCTGGGGGATAGCTTCATTAAGTGTTAAGAGCAAAGCTAAGCAAGAACTGCTAAGCCTCCCTGGGTTTCTGATGCACAGAAAATGCACATAACAATGTTTCCTTTTTAAAAATGTGAAGTAGTGACTGACAACTATGCTAAGAAACATGTTTATGGGGGAATGAATTAACTTTTCTGTTCATCTAACAAAGCAAATCATATTATATACGCTCTTGCATCTTGTTTCATTCCACTTAAATATGTGATATGCCTCTCATTGTGCACAGTACTATATTCTTATCCTTATTGCTGTATACTATGCCATTGTACATTGATACTATTATTCATCCATTTAATGCAGCTATAAGCACATTTATAGAGTGACAAGGGAGATAGTTCTGTCAGGAAAATACTTGCTGTGCAAACATGATAACCTGAGTTCAATCCCAGCACACAGATAAAAATGTGAATTGTGTGGTGCATGCTGTGACTTCAGAGCTAGAGAGGCAGAGATTGTGGGAAACCCTGAGACTTATTCACCACTCAGCCTAGCCTACTCAGTGAATTGCAGGCCCTGATGGGAGACCTTCTCTCACTGAAAATGCAAAGTGGATGGCACCTTACAAATAACACCTGAGGTTAATCTCCAGCCTCCATACACATGTACGCATATCTCTTATCCCTTTTCTGCGCAAATGCGTGCACGCGCGCACACACACACTCTACATAGATAGATAGATAGATAGGTAGGTAGACAGATAGGATAGATCAATAGACTGATGATATATATATATATATATATATATATATATATATATATATGCATATATTTTGGCAAATATATGTATATGTTTTTGGAGAAGTTATCTATTAATTGAGTTCATGGCCACAGTCTATGTATATAGGCATTTTAGCTGTGCCATATCATCAGTACTTAATGGATCCATCTTCTGTGAGTCTCTCCTTTGAATATCACTTGAATCAACAGTACTTGATAGAATTTTACTGGTGAAGATCATGGATTATTTTGTCTTTTTATATGTTATTCGTTCTTAAATTTAGAATACATTAAATTTAAATACATTTAGAATGCATTTCTAGCATGCTACCTCTTGTTCAGACACAATCCTTAATCTAGCCGGTTCTTCTCATCAAGAAAAGCAAACAGTAGAGAAGGAATATAAGGGGGGAAAGCATTCCCAAGTGTACAGCATTTGCAGCTCAGGGGGCTATCTACAGGTTGAGTGAATGGCAGGAATATTTCAGGTATCTATGAGCCCCGATATTTGATTTCCTGTTAAGGAGATACATGGATAAGGTTTAGTGTTATAATAAGAGGTCAACATGAGTGCTGGGCTGACAAGACAGTAGAGTTAAAATAATGGGTGTATTGAAACATTAAGACAATAAATAAACATGGAGCAATTTTGGTAGTTAAGGCTCTCACTATGGGAGCAGGGCAGAATTGTTATAGAATGAGATACGACAAGAAAAATCTCCTGAGTGTGGATCACCATGGGACTGCCATCTATATTCTGATGAACATTACCCTCTAGTTTAAGATTGAAGAGGAAATAAGACAGCATACCTTGCTTTGTCTATTTTCACACAAACTTTAAAAAGAAAGTCTCCCCTCATTTAAAGAAGAGCAAGGTTACTTGTCATCTTTAAGGGACTAAGAATAAGAAGCAGAGATTTGGGAGATAAGCTTCCCTAAGAATAATGTTGTATATTTCAACCTGAGTATCTATGATTTCTTAATTTCAAAACAGATAAGACTGTAGAAATAGGCATACGGATAGCCTAAAACCAAACTTAAATAGCAGCATATGGAGAAATGGCTGTATTGTAAATTGTCAAAATATGAACAACAGCATTGTTCACACTCTGGTGTGAAACTACTGGTCACACTGAGCTTGCACTTAGGAAGTAGAGAGAGTTGAACATTGCTGGTATGTGGTTTCCTCCATTTTATTCAGTCCAGGAACTCAGCAATGGAATAGTACTGACCATCTTGGGGGTAGATATTCCCAACTCAGCCAAATCTCTTTTTAAAAAATACCCTTACAGATATGCCTAGAGTTTGTTCTAGATGTTTCTAAATCATACCAAGTTGATATTCAAGGCTAACCATCTAGAGCATCTAACATGATCCACACTGTGGTGAAATAGGACACCAGCTCTTATTCATTGATGGTATTCTCTGATTTACTGCCATCTCCTTAATAGAAATGGAGATGGACTAAATAAGATGTATTTTCATACTTCTCATTTTGAAAAATTAAAAGTATCTTGGCAATATAGCGTTCATCCTTGAAGACCCTAAGATTCCACATCTGCTGATGTTAAATGAACTGTGTACAATATGTAATAAGAATATATGACATTTCAGTTCCAACATGTATTTTTATTCTGGTACAACCATTAATTATTCTTAAATGAATTCTAATATTACTGTGAAAGATTATGGACTAAATCTCATTGATGGCTGTGATTATATTCTCTGAATTAATCAGTATTTCCTGTGGTGCATAAGAACTTGTTATAAGCAGAGGTACAAGACTAAGACTTGTAAAGAACAGGTTCATTTTTCTTATATCTGGTCTACATTCATCCAGATTCTTTTACAACTACAATCAATATTTAAAACTTCAGGGAATCTAAATTAATATGGTTTAAATATCTCAGTATATTTAATTTATAGGAATTGCTCTAGAAAGTTGAGTAGAAATAGATTGTAAGTTTTTGAGTAAGAAACTGATGCACTCCTTTTACTAATACTCATCGAATACATTTAAATAGTAATATATATATTATATATTATATATTATATATATTATATATATTATATATTATATATTATATATATATATATATATATATGTATATATATATATATATATATATATATATACTCTTCTCTCATCAAGTTTGGCTACTTTTACATCCCATGTAATTCTAAAATTTAAAAGAATGTTTTCCAAATTCTCATTAATCTTGCTGTAGTTTGGGTCTTTCTCATCTCTCGCGTTGTCTCAGAAGACAGCCTAACACAGCTGTGTTCATGGCTGTAGCTCCATCCTCACCACCATCAGGAGATTTTTACTGACCTTCAGTGCTCCCCATTTTCCAGACCTGGTGAAAATTCTTGGTGGATGCCTACTGTAGAAAAGAAGTTGCCCTATTCTTGTCTTCTACCTCATCATCAGCAACTTCATTTACTATTCTAAATATGATAAAGATGCAAATTCCTTTGCAGTTTCTCTTGCACTTTCCATCTTATTCACACATGTATGCATTTGCTCTGGAAAGCATGTCCTGCTTCATGCCCTCCCTTATGGCAAATCTTTCTTTCTTATGATATACGGAATGAAGATAGCTATTGTTTGGGGAGCAATCTCTAGCGTTCATTCGAAGTTTATGGATTAGAAATGCAGCCTCCAAATGTATATAGTACAGATTCCTAGGCTGAAGTCTTTCAAAGACAATTTTGAGTATATGAACTTGAGAGACAATCTCTGTGGTAGTACTTGTAAGGTATGTTAGAAGAGGAAGAGAGCCCTATGCTAGCTCACATTCTTTCCCACCAAGACGATTTCTGGCATTGCTAGATGCAACAAGAAGGTCTTTAGTAGATGCCCAAGAGGTGTTCTCAGTCTCCACAACTATGATACAAATACATTGCTCCTCCTTAAGAATTCCCCACGTTCTATATTTTGCTATGCAAAGAGGCTAATGCAGATTGTTTTGCTGCTCTATCCCATTTGCCATTCTATGTCAGACCACACCAGTGTTCCCTGTGTTCTCACTACATTGTATTCCAAAAAAGCAATCTGCTATTATGATAGGCTTTCACCATTCTGTATGCTGTCTGTAGGAAGCAACATTTATGTACGCATATATGTATTTAATTTGTGCTGACAATTCACTTTGTAAGTTGTACAGTTTTATATCTAGTAATTATAATGGGGTTTTCCTTTTTGAAACGGTGCATCTACAACTTCACCAGGAGTCAAAGTCAGAGGGATTTTTGTGCAATCAGTTGCCTCTCCCCGTGCTGGAGTCACTCCAGACAGCAACGTTCACTTCTCAAACCCCCTCTGTTCCTAGCCACTAAAGTCCGGCTGCAGCCAGTGGCTTCACCTCTACAGTGAACACACTGTATGTTCAGAGCACTGCTGAGCATGGAGCTCTGAAGTTAAGAGGATTAATTAGGATAAAACCCCCAAATACTCAAAGCTACCACCAAATCCCCTGTATCAGCAAAAGTGAGCAAAAAACCTTGCATTTGAGGCACACTGAGCCTCTAACAGAGCGTTTTATGATTTCTACCCCTGCAAATCTACAAGTCATCATAAGGCTGCTCAGAAAGGGAAGAGAGAATATGTCTATAAGCACGTTTACTTTTCTCAGCTTTAATGCTCTTGGATCTATCTGATCCTCCACCATCTGTGTACTAAGTGAGGGAGTCCATTTTCCTCAAGCCATTCTGAGATGCCCAGATGTCCTTAGACATGAACTAGGACTTCCTATTTCCTACTGTCTTTCTTACTATCTGTGCACTAATTTATTCTACTATAGGAGAAAAGTTATTTATATAGATATTTATTGATTAATATGTGCAATTATCTTTTTTAAAAGATATCAAAACCAAGGTTCTGTGTCATTAAACAGAAATGCCTGCAATTTCTTAGCTAATAATACTTACATCACAAATACTTGTAAAGACAGAGGTTTGTCTTGTAAGTCATATCTTTCAAGATTAAAACTTCTTTGAAGATGAAACAAACACATGGCTCACTACTGGATGGCCACAGATGTAAGATTTATTCGTGTATTATGGTGTAATCCAAGGAATTCATTAATTACATATAAACCTGAATTTGTTCTCAGCAGTAGAATCCAGATCAGAATAATGAAGTTGCCACTAGTGAAGAATATTAAACTTTCAAGGTTTAAAATGAGAAAAAGCAGAATTTAGACTATAATATCTCTTAATGTTGTAAAATGTCAGAAAGGCTAAAAGTCAGGGATTCCAACAGTTCGTGATTTTAAGAGTCCATTTTTAATTTGACAGGTAATTAATAGCCTAAATAGTAGGATCCTGATGTGACTATCAATGGGAACCTGAACCACAGCATCATGGATCTGGGATGAAGCTTCTTTTTAATGTCATTCATTACTTATTATTCCTGGGGAAAATCAACCATTTTGATACTGACCATTGCTAACAGAGTCCTGTCAGCATATGACATTTTCTAGCAAAATAGACTTGCCTCAATTAACCATGATGTTAAGAGCTTGATTGTTTTTAACCAGATTTTTGGGGAGTACTCGTGGATAATCCAATAATCATCGCTTTATCCCTCTGAACCCTCCCTATCATTAAGATAGATTTTAATTTAATGTGCTCAAGCTAATTCCCTTGCAGCATGCTTGAAATACAATTTTATCATCTAGCCATAATTAATTTGTCTGAAAAGATGTTTTCATGGTGGCAAACCACTGAGTTCTCATGAGAGTGTCTCAGGGGACTCTGTAGATGAGAGGAGAGACAACAGCGGTCCGGGGGGGGGGGGGGGAATAGGAGCCTGAAGGGTTCAGTGTGGCTTCCCATGCTCTTGCTGCTTCATAGAAAGTAACTCTTTTGTCATCTGTTTTTTATGTAGTTTGGTTCCATTTCATTAGAGTAAAACACTGTAAGACACACACACACACACACACACACACACACACACGAGCGATAATTTGCAAATCATTATTTAACATAATGGATATAGAAGTGATGGATGCAAAGACTGTTAAGTTGAAGCAGCAAGATGTCAGGCTCTTACTGCGCTAGGCGGTTCATGAAGGGCTGAGCCCGGAGGCTGACAACAGCACTAAGGAGGAGGAGGCAGCTGCTTCTGAGATAGAGATTCCAGAGCAGATTACAGGGATTAGGAAAGGAGTGCTGAGGATGGAATACTTCAAGATGACTGAAGTACTAGTCCCAAATTCTAGCAGAAAGGAAGAAATATGAGCCTCAATAAAGAAGCCAGATATGGAACAGATATCTTTGAGAGAGGATATTGTATATTCATGTTGAGTTTAGGTAGCCTGAAATTACAGCTATCTATTAGAGAGAAGAGGGATGCAGGAGAGAAAGGGAGGGAAGAAGTTGGGACACAGACAGTGACAGAGAGCTGATGAACACTTACACAGAGATGACATTTGAAACTATGGCATTAAGCTAAATCATAGAAATTGGAATATAGTCACACTGGAGAAAAATATGTATCAGTATAGTTAACCAAGGTGACACGGACAGGGCAGGGAGGGGGTTAAGATGCAGCTAATTTTTTTTGCATTAAAATCTTCTATATGTTTGTTGCTTTGCTATCATTTTCCTGCAGATTAAGAGAGAAAACAGAATCAAACCATCTCTATTGTTAATATTTTACCAGCTTTCACAACCAAGAAGGGCTTCATTAGTATAGCAACTGCCTTATGTAATATATATAAAATAAAATATGCACCATACGACAAAGAAATATGGAAATCACGTGATTACTGAAATGAAAGAGAAACATTCATTGTCACTATTAAATTTCAATTGAGGCTTATCACCATAAGACTTACCTCTGTTTTCCATCATTCATTAATGAAACTGCTGTCATTTACTCAAGCATTCTAAGAATTGGCTGAACTGCATAGTCATTGCCTTACTAATCTCTCTATAGACAACAATAGGAATTGGACTGTAGTGAGAACTAAGTTTCAGAAATCCTATCTACATTCAGAATGGTGCTCACGGTGTCTTGCTGACAAGATGAGAACACAACACTGGAATTAAAAGGCTGTGATTAGAGATAGATACAGTTGTTGATTGCCTGTATGGGGGCAGAAGGGGGCTCATACAAAGAGAATCATGCCTTCAGAGACCATCTATAACACAGCAATGTAGTATGCATCTAACTTTAAAACAAGAAAAAAAAAACCAAAAACAAACTCCAAGCCCCCCCCCCCCCCCCCCCCAGTGTGAGAAATCAAATCCAGATGTGGCTGACCCAAAGGCTACAAGGCTACAAATGTCAAGCTCTCTGTGAAGTGACTGCTTCTGTCAACTACAAAATGGTCTCTCTGCTGGCAAGGACAGCAGGTCACACATCTCAGTTATGGCTTAGAAAATAACCTGTCAGCACATCATCTGGACACAGTGGACAAGATAATTGACCCAAGTTCTGTCAGGCAAAAAGTCCCGGGCGTCTGAAGATGTAGTAATAAGGGACATGATACATACTTATTAAAATTATCTCTCACTGCCCCTACTTTATGAGGAAAGGCTCTGAAGGTGTTGGTGACATTTCATGACATTGACTGTTTCTTTCAAATCTTTCTTGCTGCGGGAGGGGTACATATAACTTCTGTTATTAATAAAAGCTTCTCTGGAATTCACTCTGTAGATCATGCCTCTGCCTCCTGAGTGCTGGGATTAAAGGAGTGTGCCACCACCACCAAGCTGGACAAGGTCTTCTAAACATGAGCATGGGGTTTCCATTTCTTTTTCCTCCTACCAGAGTTACTGTGCTGCAAAATGTTGATATCTAAATGTGTGGTACACTTTCTGTTTACCCTTAGATGTCTGTGTAGTTGATGTTGGAATCATAAAAGCTTATCTTGCTCACGGGCTTGTTCTGGAAAGTAGACAGATTCATGGAAGGCTTTAATCTGGGGGAAGATTACCTGTGTGGATTTTAAGATCCTACTTCACTAAATGTTGTGGCATTTTAGGAAATGTTGGCTAAGCATTGCTCTTCTCCCTAGCTTTAAATTCAAAATCATGAGACAAGAGATTTGAAAAGCTTGATAATAATATTAAAAAGTGGAAATACTCAGGGAGTGATACTTTAAAAACTGGATGCATCAAACTGAAATCAGAGAGTTGGTTACTTTATTCTTGCTTTGATGAAAAATATTCAGTATAAATATAAGAACGTGAGTTGTGGGAGACGGTTCAGTAGGTCGAGAGCAGAAGCACAAATATAACTGGAGTTTGGTCTCAGTACAAAGTACAGACAAATGTGACCCTCTGCCTTTAACCCCGGTACTCAGCAAGTGGAAGTCCTAATAGGAATCTTTAGAGAGGGACAGCTAGCTAGACCACATGAACCAGGGTTTAAGTGAGAGACCCTATCTCACCCTGTAAGATGAAGAGAGATTCAAGAAGGCACCCATTGCCAACCTCTAGCCTCTTCAAATGTGTGCATACATTTGCACATATACCTTCGGTCTGTCTGCCTACACACACGAGGTATATATATATATATTCACATAAAAAAGTAAATTTTATCCATTTTCTTTTTAAAATTGACACCGTATTTTCTTTGTTGTGAACAGAACTCAATGCTACAGCATTCAATGAGCTGAAACTTTAATACAATATAACATATGAGTCAACAGATTCTGTGTTTTGACATATAAGTTTATACCCCAACTTGAAATATAGTCACAAGTGACAGGAGATGGGGGGAATTTAATCATACATAGTTAGGAATTAGGAAAGCAAAATCATTCCTATAAGATCCAGCTTTAAGATAGAAACATAATAATGTAAAGTAATTTCTGAGAAATGATGGAGGCATAGAACAAAGAGAAGCAACTCAGGATATAGTTAGAACATGTAATATAAGGAGATTTTTGTATATTAAAATGAAGACTTTGCATCTGTCCCAAATTATGCTGTCTGTTGTCTTCTTCATTAAGGAATGTATCCTGATGTCTGCCAACCTATGTTTTTAAAGAGATTCCAGTACCTTGACCCTCCAAATTAGGATACCGTCAGCAGCCTGAAGAGCATACCTAGATGAAAGTGCCTTTAGAAAGAGATGTTTCTTATTGTCTGATGTGAGATTCAGGCAATCACTATGGATCCTGCAGCTCAACAATATCAACAGAGATCCGGCTCCTCTCCCAGGGTCACTCTGCAGTACTCTCAGTGTTGGCTTCTGTCCTCAGGCTTACCATTGCATGGCTGCAAAGCGTTACTGCAGCCGAGCTTCAAGTCTGAGCATATCCAAAGGCAGGAAGGAAGTGGGTAATGATGAAATTGGAGATCATAAAAAGTAAGATCAAATAGCCACTATGTTAAGAATTTTGGCCAGTTGTGGAATATTTGTCATTGGATCTCTTTCACATTATATCAATACAACAGTTCCCTAGATGAGACCAGAGCTGTTGTGTGAGATGCTGATGTGAAGAGTGGAGATCTGATGACAACTAGGTCCTATGTTTCCGTCAGATGGGAGCAATGATGATTGGAGTGCTATCACAGAGGTGGCAGCTACAAATAATCATAACATACCATACATTTGAAAAGAGTAGGAAAAGAGATGTTCAATGCTTCCACCAGGCAGATACGATAAAGGGTTAAGGACACATATATGTTTAACAGGATTCAAATATCATGCAATGCATGCATGCATTATAACAGACATGGGATCCCATGTATAGTGAATATTTTTTGTTTTAGTTTTTGACTACCTGTAAGACACAGTGAATTTAGAATGTAAAGCCCATTGCACCATGAGGCTCTGTCAGCCAGGGGATATTGTTTCTTAAATCTTCGAGAGTCAGAATTATAAAGGAGCAAGCAACAGTAAAATGCTACAGTAATGCAGGTCCCAAGGCACGCTACATACAATAAAGGTCAGTACTTCAATGTCAAACACGCCATGAGTAAATGCGGGCTGCAAGTATGTACCTGAGAGCTGAAGGATATTGGCCAGGTACTACTTATTTGTCACTGCATATATTTTGTACTTTTACAAAATAATATTATATTATGGGTAAAATAGGCAAGAAAGGGTTTGCAAGTAATAAGACAGGTTCAAAGAATTTCCTCCAAATTACATTTTTTAATATATATAAATGACGGACAGAAGTTAATACAAATGGAGTCAGAACAAGAAAACAAGATGAATATATTTACTAGGAGACCCAGAGTACTTTGCTTATTCAGGGAAACTGGAGATATGGCTGGAGTAGGTTATTAGCACTGACTGTTCTGGCAAAAAATCCAGATCTGTTTCCCAGCACAGACATGGTGGCTTGCAACTACTTGAAATTCTAGTTCTTAAAATCTGACATCCTTTATTGGACACCGAGTGCACACTGCACACGCAGAAACTCACTCAATCGAACACATAAAATTAATTAAATAAGGTGAATAACTGAGAATAGGAAAATAAAAATAGAATACAATGGGAGTTAGTACAAGAAAGGGAGCAATGAGGACATTTTCTGAAACTTGCCATTTACATATGACATTCACTGTTATAGATGAATGGCAAAAATTAACTAAACATTAAGAAGATCAAAGTATTTTCATGGGCTACAAATATCCTCCCTGAAATATTTATTAAGTAGCTTACTTCTCTCTCTCTGTCTTTCTCTGTCTCTCTGTCTCTCTGTCTTTCTCTGTTGCATGTGCACTTGTATGTGTGTAGGGGGAATCATTTCTGTGAGTTCATCATTCTCTATCTCATTCTTGATTTTTTTCCTGAGAAAGTTATGTATTAATGGGTCGCTGTCCTTATTTTTACTGCAGATTCTGATGATTGGGGGTGGGTAACAAAGCATGGGAAGGATGGTTTCATTGTTCTGTACATTGGCAATTAAGCCAACTAAGTAGCAACTTAATTTTAGATGAATTTACTCCTAAGACTTCTGGGACCAGTCTTCCCTATAGTAGATTACATGTCCACATTTGCAAACAGGCCTTTCAGGTACAAGTCATTTTCAATCAACATGCTCTTCTTTTTCAGATTGAAATCCAGATCAGCACTAATACCATCAATATTGATATAATCAATATTGATATAATAATATCAATCCCTGAGATAATTATTCCCTTATATAGTGGTTCTCAACATTCCTAATGCTGTGACCCTTTAATACAGTTCCTCATGTTGTGGTGACCTCGAACCATAAAATTGTTTTCATTGCTACTTCATAACTGCAATTTTGTTACTTTTATGAATCGTAACGCAAATATCTGATATGTAGATGGTCTTTGGCGACTCCTGTGAAAATGTTGTTCAACCCAAAAAGGAGTCCAAACCCACAGGTTGAGAACAGCTGTTATAGGATTTGTCTTCTGCTTTTGTTTTATTTTGCCTTTATTTCCCTTGCTTTGTTATTTCTCATGCAAGATGTTTTACTCGACCTTATGTTCCTGGGCTAGGCTGGCAGTCAGTAAGGTCAAGGGATTCTTGTGTTATTCAGTGCTAAATAACATGTGGGCATATGGGTGGTTTGAGAGACGAATGTCCCCATGGGCTCAGGTATTTGAGAATTTGGTCCCAACGGCTGGTACTGTTTGGGAGCTTCCCTTGCTTCTGATCTAGAATTGTCAGGAAGGGGGCAGCAGTCATGTGACACTGGAGAAATATGACAAGCATCACCTCCCAGGCAGTTTCCATTCCTTAATGTCATATCAACATTGTAAATACCATTTTGTCTTATTTTTGAGATAGAGTATCAGGTAGCTCAGGATAGCCTCGTCCTATTTCAGAATACATCCAAGCATAATTTGGGTGCTAAGAGCTGAACTTGGGTCCTCTAGAAGAGCAGCAAGCACTGTTAATGCTGAGTTCTTTTTCTCTAACCCTCAAGCTTCCAAATTTTCAATAAATATTAAAACAGCTATGAACTTCTAGGTCAATTAAAAATCGACTTGAAACAATGCTTCATAAGAGGTCTAGGTTGTTTATCCTCATCTCCTGGTGTCCATAAACCATCACATGTAGCAGATAGATCAAGGAAGTGCCCACGGGCTACCTGGACTCTTTGTTTTCCTCAAGCTGATTTTCCTTCAAACATGCAGATTCCCTGAAACTGTGCCTCTGAAACAGAGACAGTTTAGTGGGATGTTCAGTAAGGTCCCACCAGTGTGCTGAGTCTTCTGATCCTTTTTCAAAAATTTTAACAGCCATCAATTTATAGTATCTTCTGGTTACTGCTGACATAGAAAATGGAATGACAGCTTCAATCAACAGTGCTAGCCAGTAATGTATTTCATGCTACACTACAGGGGCCTTAAATGAGTCTGTGATGGTTCCAGATTAGAATTTATGGCCGTGCCTGATCTATTGTTTTTCTACTAAACCATACTGCCTCCACTTAATAATAAAATAAGATTTAAAAGGCAAAACTCCATGGTTTTATACCAGCATATGCAAGGGTAAAATTGAAAGGCCCTGCTGTAAAACCACCTCACTGTAACAACAAGCAAGTATTTACACCCTGCAAACTGCGTACTTGTCTAACTTTGGCTGAAAGATTACAAATGTGTGCTTCACCAGATTGGAGTGGAGTGACAAAAATTAGGGACTGGTTGTCCGTAAATCTGGAAGCTATATACAAAAATATATTTAAACAGTGCATACCATAAAATGAATAGCTGTTACTTTAGAGTTAAAAGATGTATCTAATGACTAATAATAAACCCTGACAGGTTAGGCTTCTCTATTATCAAATCCCAAGTGACCGAGTGTATATATGTAATATTTATAGGAAAAATATATTTGTCACAATAAAAAAATTTATAATTTGCATATTCATCAATATTAATGTATATGTACATAATTAAGTCACTGAGCGTATACTTACAAGTCACAATCGTAAACCTTTTTTACCTATTAATATAATACTAAGTGCTTTTACTATTTCCAGTTTATGTATATGAAGAATCTGACATCTGTGGTTAACAACTTGTGCAGAACAAAACAGGAAACAAGAATAGTTTTGTTTCAGCACCTTGTTCTTCGCAATTAATGGATACTATCCATGTACATAAATGAGTACACGTTGAAGTACTGTGAAAAAAAAAGTCTTAAAAATTAGGACTAGTTTTGTTTATTAGTTTTATTTGAAAAATATTGCATGTAATTTGTGTATGTGAGGGGCTCTAGAGAAACAGTTCAGCTGGTAGAATGCTTGCCTTGCAAAAATGATCACCAGAGATTGATCCCCAGAACCCACATTAAAAAACAAAGCAGGTGCGGTGGTGCATACTTGTGATCCGAGCTCTGGGAAGGTGGAGACTGTAGATCCATGGGGCTGCCTGGCCAGCCACCGTAGTCTAATTCTGAAGTTCTAGGCCAGTAAAAGTCCCTGAATCGAAAATTAAAATTAAAAAAGGTAGATGGTTCATAAGGAATGACACCCAAGGATAACCACTCAACTCCACATGCATGTGCACACACATGCCTAGGCACACATGTATGTACCTATACATACACAAGCACACATGCATCTACATAGAAAAACAAATAATATATTATGCATGTAAAGTAAAATATGTTTATGTTTGCTTGATGTTTTTCTTTCTAATTAAGCACTGCTCAACAAGAGTCCTGGTACTGAGAACCTAGCCATCTGCCCAGGTCTTGTGGAGTCATGGATGCTGGTGGAAAACCTACAACAACCATCTTACTAAAACCTACATACTTTAAATATTTACCTTTATACCCAATAAATAAGTATACACCTCATCCCTCATCAAATAAACTGCATTTCACAACCAATAGTGACCATTACAGAAAACCACAGCCAATCAAAATGTAGAGTTGTGGAGCCTAATCCTAACAGGTACATCTACAATACTGCTCTCACATCTAAAACTTGGGGATCACTTTAAAAGAGGGGCAGGCTTACTGTAATCCAGCGGATTATTGAGTTTGCTGTGAGATACTGCCTCCTAGTAATGTCAGAAGATATACTCATAAACTCTCACCAATATGACTGCCTAAACGAGAGTTGAAAAGGACAAAACCTTAGTTGTGCCAAAATGGACAAGGGAAAGCCCACAAGGTCTTGAACTTACACAATGAAATACAGGCAACAAAGAATGCTAAGAATTGGAGAAATAGTCTTCCCCAGGGAAGAGAATAGGTTATCCAATACCAAGTGATCAGACCTGAAAACATATACATGGGTAACATCATACAGACTTAAGAGATTATATTTAAATATATATGGGAATACAGGTATACCTGTATACATATGTATATGTATATAATACCCATATAAACACATATGTAGGCAACATCATACAGACTGAACAGATTGTATACAAATATACATGAGAATATATGTATATCTGTATACATATATGTATATAATAATAATTAGTGAAAAAAGAGGCCATGGGTATCAAAGAGACCAAGGAAGCATATCCGGGAAGATTTGAAGGGAGAAAAATGAAGGGGATGGGGGGGGGGAGAAAAGTAAATTATTTTAAATGAAGGCATACTAAAGTCTAAAATTGTTCCACAAAGAAGTAAAGATTTTTTGTGGTTTAACAAGTATTTGTATTATATTTATTTGTTTATATACCTACTTATTTAGTGTGTGTGTGTGCATGTGTGTGTGTATGTGTGTGAGTGTGTCTGTGTGTACCCTGATGTACACTTATGCCATGGCACTTTTGAAGAGGTCATGAAAAAGAGTGAAAGTTCATTGTCTCTTTCTACCACGTGGGTCTCTGGGATTAAGTTCTAGTCATGGGGTTTGGAGGTAAGCCACTAACTCTCTGAGCCATCTTGCTGGCCCTCTACAAATATTTTCATGTAACATTATAACTTCATCTTAAAATAGATAATCAGTTCTAATAATCTTTAAAATTTATTCAGAGATGACACCTGACATCTTACATTCAGAGTTGTTATTTTTCCCATTAGCTGTTATTTTCTTAAACTGACAGAAACTACTCTTTAATTTGACTTAGAATGAAAGTAAATGAAGCCTAATGTTGATTTCCATTTGCAAACTCTGAAACTTGTTGTTGGGCTCATAAAAATCAAAGGGACTGCAATTTATTGATCTGAAGGTCTGAGCTTCATTTTCAGTTCATTTCCCGAGAATTCGTTTTTCTGACATTGCCAGAAGCACATCCTTCGCAAATACACAAATGGAAAACATTAGTTCTCTAAATAAGGTTCAGTTGCTGAAACTGAACGTCCTTGTCAAATGTGGCAAGAAATGCAGGCTGCTGTACAGCTCCATTAAGCAGCCACTCTCCACTGGGTTAAATGAGCTGGGCACTACTGCCTGGGGCACACCGGAAACACAGGGTGACAGGGTGGCTGGGCTGAATCCTGATCTGCAGGACCAAAGCCTCACTCAGAGCAGGGTTTCCACTCATGCAGGGTGTTTAAATCATACTTTGTTTATACTGTAGGTGGCAGGATTTTTATGCTTTAAACATCCTTCTATAACCCTGCATTTTCTTGCAAATAAAAATTTAAGGCACCTCATCCATCAGATAATGGTTTATGGAAATGTTCAGATGGTTCCAGAAATAGTCAAGTCCTGATGGTGGGTGTTTTGCATTTTTGTCATTAATTTCAAATGCACATTATTTGATCTGATCATACTTTATGATTCTCTTCTCTTTATTATTCAAATTCAATACTTTCATAAATCAAAAAATATTCAGAAATTTGAAGCTAATAATTATAAGAAATTTAAAATGAAGAATTCACTCATAATGTCTGTGCTATTGTGGTCCCATTCACAAAGTCTTTCCTGTGCCCTCCAGAGAACCTATGACTATCACTTTGCTATGTGGTCAGAGCATTAAACCGACTCCCAATGTATGCACATAGACGACTGCACTTCTCAATCCCCATCTGAGAAGCTTCTTTATGCAGTAGATGTCAAATAGTGCCACTGTTCAAGGTGAAGAGAATGAGAAACTGACAAATGCTCATCCCTAATTGGGACTCAGAGATCACTGCCAAAGATAAAGTAATGGAATGTAGTGTGATCCAGGGTTGGCCGACTACAAGGAGACAGTGTTTACTGGACACAACAGGGCAATTATACATATGAACTCAGCAGCGACGGAGACAGAAAACACACACAACCTGCCCAAGTTCAAAGCAGACAAAAGGTCAGCACAGAGACAAGGAGGCATGAAGCCCCTCCCCTAACCAAGTAGCTATTTGCATCTGATGGCTTCTGAAAGAGGGAGAATGGGTCTTCATGGTCTTCTTAAAGATGTGGCACCTTGTTGTCAGACCTCCTGCCAATGCCAATGGAAGGCCATACATCCCAGACTATGTGGGCAGCACAATGGTGGGAAGAAAACCAAAAACAAGCAATGGCAAAAACCAGAGGATACAAAGTGAGATGCACAGAGGACAGGGGGTGGCCCTGGGGGTAGTTAATTTGATCAAAATACTTGTATGAAATTCTCAAAGAATTAATAAAAAAAATGGGTAAAAATGTCAACATACTCGTGTTTAAGGTAAGAAGTATGCACTGAATGAATTATGGCTTCAAACCCAAAGACTTCAAATAATTTTGTCATAAAGACTTTTCATAATTTTGACATAGAGATATTTTATATTTCCTAAAGAAGTGACATATAATTTTAGTCATCAGTAACTGAAAAAAAAATCAACAAACAGAATTTTTTATATCACATACACAAAAAACTCTCGATAAGTTCTTTGTTGTGAATTATATATGTCACATACACTATATATGCAAATTAGTTGTATAAATTACATATACAATATAAAGTCTCTATTGAGACTTTCAATCGTACTGTCATTCAAATTTTTGATACTGATATAAACGCATAATTAAGGTATACTTTTTCATTTTGAATTGCAATTTTTCCAACTCAAATCAGGTGCTGGAGAGGTGGCTCAGGGGTTAGAAACACCTGTGGCTCTTTTAAAACACTCCCGTTCAGTTTCTGGTAGCCGCTGTAGGCAGCTCACAATTAGCTGTATTCAAGTTCCTGGGAATCCCGTATCCTTTCTGTCCTCTGTAGGCTTCCATACACATGTGTCATATACACATATATGGAATAAAACTTTCAAATAAATAGAAATAAATGTGTGTCTGAGAAGACAAACTTCTTGGCTAGCCCTGGAAAAAAGTAATTTACTCATACTTTAAGCATAAAATTTATTTTCTATAATATATTTCAAGGCTCTAAAGCAAAATTAATCCATGTGGCTTGAAGTTCATCTAGCTAGTAATTAAGACTTAAAAACTCTTCTCTGCTCTAAAAAATTTTCATGATGTGCACCTAATGTTTGAAATATATCTACTGGTTTGTCAGTGTGATAGTAATGTACACATACATGCAGGTCTTACTAATAACACCTTCTTGCCTTGTCCCACCTCCAAGACTAATTCCGACCTTTTACTAATGTAGATTTTAGGGGCAAAAGAATCTTAACACATTGTTAATAAACTCTCTACAAATTCTACTATTTTTTCACATAAATCTTAGATACTAAATATGCAATAAATGTATATTGAGTATCCTTTGAGTTTCACAGTACTTCTGTGTCTTGGACATAGACTGAACAATAATGAACAGAAAGAGAAAAAATATAAACCTCAAGGAGGCTGATTTTCCCAACACTATACAGACAGAGCCTGGACCATTTTATACTAAATTCAAGTTCAGTGTTCTACAACTATCCATCTCTGTAGCATCACCTGTCTTTATAAACTTTATAAAATATTGCCTTTCTTTGGGCAATTATGCTGATAATTTCTCTGTAATACTAAATAAACACACCAATGTGTGTTTAAACTTTGATACAGATTCCTCTGAAAATCTTTGCTATGCTAAATTCAGTTTATAGAAATGTCCATGATGCATTCTTCATGACCCATCTTACTTTGACCAGGACATGACAATTTTCAAGCAAAATGCTTATTGCCCCGATTCTAGGCCATATTCCAGTCAGGCATTGATACAATTAATTTTCTTGCACAGCCAGAATGAACTCATTTTTTTTTCAGGATGATCATCTCAAAAACAAAGTCTATACTCTGAAACAGAACTTAGACAAAATGAACTGAAAAAATAGTTAGAATCAAGTAGCTACATACCAATCTTATATAGAAAACATTGCACACATATGTACAGAGAAATCTGGGCTCCATAGATCTTGATCAGAACAATACTCACTGGGAACTGAGTACCTAAGTGCATGGATAGCTACATTCAAAATGGTCTTTGCTACAAAAGAATGATCAGAATCAAAGTGTCATTGCTGTACTCATAGATCATAGATTACTCGGCCATCATCAGAGAAGCTTCCTCCTGCAGTAGATGGAAACAAATACAAGTCCCAGAACAAACAACACAGAGAGAAAGAGAGACCTTGGAGCACTCAGTCCTAAATGGATTTCTTCATCATATCTCTCCCCTCAGAGTTCAAGGAGCTATACAGAAGAGAAGGCTGAAAAATTATAAGAGACAGAGGAGATAGAAGACATCAAGCAAGCAGTGTCTTCCAGATATAACAGGATGGTGCCCCTATGACCTCACAGATACTGTGGAGGTATGCACAGGTTCAACCCTGAATATATTCAAGCCAGATGGGGTCCTAGTTCTGAGATGGGGAGATGGATTTGAGTTTCTGTCCATAACTAAGAATGTATATGCAATTTATGATTACTCACAAATGAAAAATTAGTTTCCTCCAATGGGGTTGCACTGGGTACACAAACCACAGGTAAGACCAAGCCCCATGCCCAGAAGTATATGGCCAACAGAAAATAACCTCAATGGGGTTTTTGTAGACTGTTTGTCTCATATTGATTTATTTGGACATTTTCCGCTTACTGATCTTTTGCTTGTATATGGTAGTTTCCGATTTTGTTTTTAAGGGTTTTGTGTGTATGTGTGTTTCTTCTTCCTTGTTGCTGTTCTTGCTGTTTTGCATTTATTCTGTTTGATTTTGTTTGTTTGCCAAGTTGTTTTCTAAATAGAAAGAGAAGGGGTGTGGAGTTTTGTGGGTAAGGAAGTGGGGAGGATCTGGTAGGAGTCAGGGGAGTGGAAACCATGATCAGAATATATTGTGCGAAACTTTTGAATAAAAAAGAATAACAATGACAGGAAAAACAAAACAAAACAAAAACAGAAAATAGACCTAATAAGCCAATAGTGGAGGTAAAAAGGAACCAGTTTTTAATTAATTTACTCTAAACACAGGGATGAAAACAAGTAAAAATAGCAGATGGGATTAATAGACAACAAACAGCAATCTAATAGAGCGGAGTTTATCCTTATCGATAATCACAATAAATGTCGGTGCGCTAAACATATAATTAAAGGGTAGAGATGATCAGGGTGGATAAAAAGAGATGAGTATAAACTACATAGAGAAAACTACCTTTGTTTTTTAAATTATTTTTTGAGACAGTGTCTCACTATATAGCGCTAGCTGGCCTGGAGCACATTATGCACACCAAGCAACTCAGATATCTGCCTGCCTCTGTCACACATTTAAAATGAAAGAAATTAAGATAAACTACTCACATTGGAAAGTTTTAAACATATTCTCTATGTTTATAGAAATTCAGAATCAAAATAAAATGATGGGCTTCAAATAATAATGATGATGATGATGATGATGATGATAAACAATGAAGCAAGACAAAATAACCAGTCTAGAAGTACGCTTGTGTGTGTGTGTGAGTGTAATATCAAAATAGAGGGGTGCAAGTATGAAGATGTTGCGGGACTACAGGGTTAAAATTTGAAACTCTATGTACAATATATATCTTCTTAAGCTATCAGCGATTAACAGAGAGGGGAAGGAGTGGAATACATTGTTTAGTTATAGTTCAACGGAATGTATCTTCTCACTTTTAACCTCTTCTACTATCTGCGTTTTTGTTTGGGTCTACGAGAAAAATATTTAAAAGTCATACTCTACCTAATAAATTCCAGCTTGGACTAAATGAACTGCTACTTGGACAACAGAAGTTGACGCACAGCTGAATATGGTCTTATGTAGTAATTATGTAAAACACAGCAACTATACAAAACTGCTACATATCACTATTAAGGGCATGTCTAAGAGCTTTTACAAATGGTAATTAGCCCAGTGCAAGCCATTTTAATAATGGCTGTAATTACAATTATTTTCATCTAATTAATTCAAATGGATTTTTCGCATTTCATAGTTCTCTAGCATATATAAAGTGTCTGCTTAATACCCGTGATATTCCCTTGATTCCTTTGCTTGCCTGGATGTTCTCTTTCCCAATATCCTACCCCCACTCAGCAAAAGAAAAAAAAAACCCTGAATTGTAAACATAACTATATTGCAATATACAGAGAAGACTGTGATAACTTTCTATATATACCTGCCCTGCTCAGAAAAATCTTCCTTGGAAATTTATGGGAAGAATTTTTTAGATATTCCATGATTTTTATTCCAATCTATAAACACACATGCATATATGTGTGCTCATGTGTGTGTAAAATTCATCAGGGAAGAGGGTACAAATATGATGAAGTCATAAAATCAGAGGATTAAACTTTCAGAGAATCTGAAACTAAAATCTTTTAAGCCACTAATATTTTAGAGATTGGAAGGAATAGATAAAAGCAAATATTCCAGATTTGAGAACATGTGAAAGGAGTGGAGATCTATTAAAATACTTAAAGAAAAATCAACCATGATAGATTTCCAAGTTTCATAAAAGTACTAACTTTATCATTAATAAAAGAACAAGGGTAAATTGATCAAAAGTAGAAAGCCTTAATAATAACAGCTATGTGATTTTAGATGAAGAAGAAGCATCATAATTGTTCAAGGGTTTTGTCCATCCTTTATCTGATTTATGCAACTATCAGGAAAGCCATGTCATATCCCCCTTTGATGGTATATAATAATGATCTAAAGATTTGAATACAAATATTACAGGCCATGTTTTTAACCAACCTCAAACCAAACAGTTTGTTATTCTCCATGTATGCATTTTAGTGCTTTGATCTGAACAGGGACAATAATTTGAACTTATTTTATATACCCTGGAAAATCTTTATATCATAAAACTCATCATTGCCCTTATTATTTCTCAAGTCAGATGCTGGACAGTAAGGTAAGCTGATAAACACATAGTGAGATGGCTTCTTAATTTGACTCTGAGATATAAAAATCTGACTCTTTCATATTTTATCCTCAAAAGAAATATTACAACTTTATACTTCTTTGCTCTGAAAAAGCAAAAGTCCAGCAACATGATAAAAATCTGGATTGTGAAGGCAAATAAATGATATGCTTAAGCCAACCTTTGTAAAGGCCTTTAAAGTCACCCTTCATCTTAAAGGTACAATTGTTTATTTTCAAATATTCAATCCAGGTTCAATTTTCCAGTCAACAGAAAACTATTTTAGAAGGAGTAAATAAAAGTTAACTTTGTTATTTAGATTATTTAAACCTACTGAGGTCTCTTATGAATGGCAGAACAAGGCTGAGAGATATAACTCTTAATGAGAATCAAGTAACAGAATAAATAGTGTTCAAAGAATTATCAATGAGTCAGAGCAAAGTTTGTAAAATGTATACAGGAGTCAAAAGCAGACCAGATCAGTTTCATAGTCCTCTCAGAGAGAATTGTACTTCTTTCAAGTGTTCATGTTTACATTAAATATTTTAACATTTTAATTATTTGTTTGACAAGAACATTTTCATACCAAATGTCAAGCATTGATATTCAATATATCTTAAATGATACTTAACACATTGAAATAAGGGAGAATGATTGTGACTGCCAGAGTACTCAATAGGTTGTATTTGACCTTTGAATAGCATTTTTTTCTTTAACTAAATATATATTTAGTCAAGTTTTGTTATTTCTATATAATGCCCAATCTACTGAGGTTGGTTATTGAGGTTGGTCCTTGTACACTTTTGTAGAAATACATGTAAGTATTACTTAAGTAATTTCAATTATTCTGATTAGTATGGAATATTACTGACATGGAAGGTTAAAGACTATTTAATGTCTTATTTTCTTAAACGTTTATTTTTAGTTATGTTTAAATTATTGTTTTGTGCACTGCTGGGTGAGGGACTGCCTAGGTCTTGGCATTCTGTATTGTCTGCAGGTGTTGGTTTTATGTGGGGGATGTTTGATTGCTTATGATCTGCACGTGGTATCAATATAATATCTGAGAAGCTTAGATATGAACAACAACAACAAAAAAAAACCTGAAATGATATGCTCAGGGTTCCACTGTCAAGGATGGCATTTGCCATGATGGTGGTTCCCTCTACTGAGGTCTGGCAGGGTTTGTATCTATGAATATACGTCCTTGTCTCTCTTGCTGAGCCACTACTGTAGGTGTACTGCAACAACTTACATCTATGTGATTTTGTAGAAAAAGACATTTGAGTTGTCTCTCCATCAAGGTGATAGATAGATGGATCTGTATAGAATGATCTCTAAAATCTCAGAACAAATTTTATCAAATAAAATGATGCAATCGAGTGATCATCACACTTGCTCATTGATTCCTTAATTTTATAAACATTGATGTTCCATAATTAGTATGTTACCAAATACAAGACACAGGAAGAAATGAAATTGAAGAAATGTGAAAAAGAAAGTCTGATGTCACCCGTGGCCTCCTTGTAGAGGTCCTTCATCTTTTGCCTATTAAACTGCTTTTTCAGCTGACCCAGCAGTATATCTGAGTTTTTCATCGCCCTTTGTTCGAATATCAAGCAAAGCCACTATGAATAGCTAACAGAATCAGCTGAATAAATTCATTTGCAGGTGCAGGGCTGGCAGGGAGTTTGTGTATAGCTCATTTGGATAACAGATTTCCTTCTGGTTGGTGGTTAAGAACAATCCCTCCACCTATGTATGATTCTTTGATATCAGTTCCCCTGGTTGTCTTTGCATCCTGTCTTTGTGATGAGTAGAGACCAATTAATGAGGTCTCTTTCATTTCTCTCCAGAGCTCAGTGCCAAGTATTTGTAAGTCATACACTTTTCATCACTTCTCCTATCCATGCCCTCTAGGTGAGATTTTATTTACATATTCTAACACCTCTGTGTTCTTCAACATTCCATGTAACAATGTTTCCAGGCATAGATGAGAGTAATCTTACTCTTTCTGGCTGGTTCTCCACTGTCTCTATGCATACATAAGTGCTCTGTTGTAGAAGTTTATTTTTAGTTGTGTTTAAAATATTGTTTTATGCACTGCTGGGTGAGGGTCTGCTTAGGTCTTGGCATTTTGTATTGTCTGCAGGTGTTGTATTCATGTGGGAGATGTTTGATTGCTAATGATTTGCATATGGTATCAGTAGAGCACCTGAGTAATTCTGGATCAATAAAAACACCTGAACTGAGATGCTCAGGGTTCCACTGTCCAGTGTGCCACTGGCCATGATGGTGGTTCTTTCTGCTGAGGTCTGGAAAGGTTTACATCAATGAAAGTGCCTCCTTGTCATCTTTGGTGAGCCATCACAGAAACCTAACACGTACAGTGCTCTTTGAAGCTCATTATAACTCTGTCAACAAGCTTTATTCACACATATATGGAAAGAAATGAGACTACCATCCCGGAAAATATCTGGAGAACTTTCTAGGGAAAAATAAAATAAAATAAAACTCCTCTGAGTCATGATGACCCAGTCACTTTTCATCACTTCACGTTAAACATGGGTGTGTATCCTTCCTTGTTCAGTGTCTTTCCCATTAACTTTAGATCACTTTGTCTCTTGTAGCTCTCTGCAGAGCTCGAGTTGCTCCTGAAGGTAAGACCAAAGTCTTACACAAATATCATTGAAAAAAAAAAAAGTTTAGACCAAAGCTAAAGCTTCTGCTAATACAGGGTAAAGAAATATGTAATGGCCCATGAAAAAGTGTACCCTAGGCAGAGATCCTATAAGACTGAGATTAAAAAGAACCACGTCTAGTCTCCAGCCTTCTAGACGTCACTGTGTGAGTGCCTGTTAAACTGAAATCAATATACAAAGTAATTAATTAATAGGGGAAGTGTGGGAAGGAAGGGCAAAGAAGGTCTCCTTATGTGAATTTGCTTAGCAGTCTTGGACCCTGGATAGACAGTAAATAGACAATTGAGGGGAGACCACAGTGGCTCAGAGCAAGCTCTGTTAGCTGCCAAATCACAAACAAACCTCACAGAAGACAATAGCTTCAAAGTTATTGAAGTTTAAAGCCACTGGAGAGTTCTCTGCAGAGGAATCAGATTCTTCTGTTTTTACATTATCTTTCTCTCCATCTATCCTTCCCTCCCTCTCAGTTCTTCCTCCTGATTTTGGATTGAGAATAAGTTTTATCTTAAGTTCATAGAAATATACAAAGGGAAAGCTGTGAGACAGCTGTCTGCAGGTATTGGGAAACAAACAATCCAGAATAATGTGGTATTTCCAATGGAAGGTGGAACAAACAGGGAGCATTTTACATTCACCCTGCAGTGTTTCCTGGAGGAACTCTCTAGACCTACATAGTGGCAGAAGATACACAGGTGAGACATGCCAATTAGTGAGCTGGCGACACAAATATCAGAACGAGGTAGAAAGAGCTGAAATAAACAAGATTTTCAGGGCAGCGACAAACAAGGAGAGAGCTGTGTAGACAATGAGTTCCAGAAACTTCCACGCAAGTTTCCTGGAGTCTTTAGCTGAACAGTAAATGCAGAGAAGATATTCTATAAACTGTTGCAAAGATTACCTACCAGTGAAAATCAGTTCCTAGGGGAGACACAGTAACCAGAAGATGCTTCTTAGTTCCAAGCAGTCAGGAAGAAACAGAGGATGGCTGCAGACACATGGCCAGCGCCACTTCATAGTCAGACTTAGGAAGGGAGATTATTTTCAATACCCTAAGGACACACACTCTTGTATTTAGTATTCTGTCTCTGCAGGGACCCCAATTTCCAGGCCACAGTGAAAGACAGGAGCTGTTTACCAAGCCTCAAGTCTCTCGAGGATTTATAAATAATGTGGTATGAACTTTGAAAAGTCGGAGGTTACTTCCATTACCTGAAATCCACCTCATCTTCCTATAAGAATTATTTCCTTAAATGAGCCCGAAATTTGAACAAACAAAAGTCTAGGCATTATTTTGCTTATGGCTACCTGTTTATCTGCCTAAAAAACCTACTACAAAGATTCTGAGGAAACTGACCACACTGCTGGCTTCCTTGATTTTTTTTTATTTCATTTAACTTAAGAAAGTTAAAAGATTTAATAGCAGAGGAGACAGAAATAATTTCAACAGCAGGGAGAGTAAAATACAAATAAGCTTAAGAATAAATTGAAGTGTCAGTATGTACCTGTATGAAGCTATCAACCACATGTGCTTTAAGCATCAAGTATTATGCTTAGAATCTATTTAATCTGAAACCTACAAGCACATCGTGATGAGATGTTTTGAGAAGTTATCACTTAACCCAGTGTATACTGCTGGCCTTCAGTTTGCTTTAATTAGTTCATTGTCATGCTCCGACAAGATACAGGTATTTAAAAGAGGCTAAGGTACAACTGAGCTTAGCCTTTATCTGACCCATTTAAACATGTGAGCCATGGCAGTAATTACACTCAACAAAATATATTTTTTAATTTAGTAAGAAACAGAGAATTATTATTATTTTGCTATGTGGTTTTGGAGATAGTTTCTGACTAAACAGAGGAAGGGAGTCCAAATAGATGTGAGTAGCCTTGCACATCTGTGGTGAGGCCTCTTGACAAAGATGAGGTGAGGGACCTGAATTTGAGGGCACTGTACCACACAGAGGAACCTACAAATAGTTCTAGAAATATGTATAGGAACTGCTCTGAAATCTTAGGGGGCCAAAATCAGACGTTAAAATAAATAGGAACAGACGTGCACGAGTCTATAGAGGTCTAGAAATCCAATAACAACAATTAAGAATCTCTCTCTAATAGACTGAGAATCTATTTGTATATTTGTGTGTGTGTCTGTGTGTGTATATGTGTGTGTGTGTGTGTGTGTGTATGTGTGATATCACAATAATAATCAAAGAAAAAGAGGAGGGAACAAGAAAGAAATGGAACTTGGAAGTGCCTGGAGGAAGAAAAGGAAGAGGAGGAAAGACAAAGGAATTATACATTTAATTAAAATGTATAAAATATAAAATAAAAAGTTAAAAAAACAAAATAAGTCTCTCAGTAAAGAGCATCATGTTTTCTTTTTTATTCCCCTCCAGTACTGACAGTATTTTTTATGAAGGATAGAAAAACATAAAAATTCAAGTACTTATGGAAGTCTTTCAATATGCAAAGCTTTGAAAGACAGATATTATTCTCTTGTGTTAGAGGGCAGAAAGGGGAACAGAATAAGTTGAGTGGCATGGACATTGCTTGCAGATTGTAGGAATCATAATGATTCTTTTCTTTTCATTGTTAGTGTATATTCATTGTATAAAAAGAATACTAATTGTTGTTGTAAGCTATATGTTTATAATTTCACAAGAAAACGTGCCTGTGAATTCACATTAGAGGGAGGTTATCAGAGCAGAGATGTTGATGACAACTACAATTGCTGTAATGCTCATGCATAATATTCATTATCTTTATATTTTGGTTAAGAAAATGAAACCCTATCATTTCATGTATCATTTGTACATAGTTTGTTCAATAAACAAGTGTGTACCATAGGAGTATTTTCAATATATGTTGATATTTCTTTTCCTGAGGGAAAGCAACAGTGACAGAGAGCTCTTCAAGCTTTAATTCTGACATAATTACTTATATGTGCAAATACATAGAGAAGTTTAGTCACACGGTTAAGCAGCTAATTGTGTTGAAAATACAATTGCCTGCACATAAGATAATTGTGCCCCCAGGGTGCACATTTCTACTTTGAAACTATTTTTAAGCCCTTAGGAATTTGAGCTCCCTCTTGACTCTTGGAAAACAATATCAAAAACTAAACAACTAGATGGAACCATGCATCTGCTTCATATCCACAACAGTAAATTTGATTAGAAAAATAACAGCAAGACTTTAAAAGTTGAAGAGTTGGCAACCGTGAAGATGACAAATGGTAAATGTTTGTGCTATCAATTTTCCATGTATATGGTAAATAATTGAGTCACATCAGGAACTGATGTTCTTCACTGTAGTAAAGTAGGCAGTTTTTGCAAATTCTAATCTTGGTAGTCAATTTTAGTTCCTACCATCATTCTGGATCAAAGAGTATCTCTGGAACACTGAAAAGGACTCAAAGATTGAACCTATTACCACCACTCATGCTAAAAGAGAGTGTCTTAAAATACTAAAGAATAAAGAATTTTTTTCCCCAGAGGAAGAAACCCACCTTGAATTTTTAATAGATGGAGCACAGATTTCTTTTCCCAAATCAACTATCTTACAATATTCACTTTCTAGTCTTATTAATATGAATCCTTACATTCAACCCTTAGGATGTTTTCTTTGTGGGTAAGAAGGGATTTACAAAGAAAATGTGGAGACTTAAAAGCGGCTTTAAAAGCAGGTTTCTCAAAATTTCACCAAGAACAATAGACCAGAATTTACATTTTTAATCTATCAATTTTAAATACCATGGATATGTCCTGATACACACGTGCGCACACACGCACACACACACACACACACACACACACACACACACACACACACGCACACATGCGCGCGTGCGCGCGCGCACACACACACACACACACACACATATGTGTATATATATATATGTATAAGCTAAGGCTTTCTTTCTAAAAATATTTCTGGGTCTAATCAACATTTCATAACTTTGATATGCTAGTCCTGGTTTGTTTCTAAATATTATTTTACAGAAAAGAAAAATTTCATAATTACTCGCTTAGGAGAAATAATTTTACACGTCAAGAATAAAAATTCTTTCAAACACGTAAATGTCAGTGTCGGGACTCCAAGATGGCTTTCTTACCCAGCAGCTATCTTAATGCTGGCATTGCCACATGCTGACGACATTTCATCCTCATAGACATACCCAGCGGTGATCTTGGCAGCTTTGTGCCTGGAAGATGGATTTCTACCCCTTGAGGATGAATAAGGATATCAGCCATTCATCGGTAGGCCCAGCCTCCTGAGTGCAGGGGTAACAGACATGTGCCAGCATACTCAGCGTCCTTTCTCTGATTTTTAAGGGTAAGTTCTCTGGATCAGAAAGCACCAGATACCATTCAGAGGCAACACTGTGTGAGACTCAAGGATAAGAATTTTCAAACTTCAGATTCTTAATCTCTATACTTTTCTACATTATGAAAGATGCCTACAATTGAGACCTGGACACATAAAAAGATGGCCAGAATCATTGTGTAATAAGGCAATGCAAAATAAAGCCCTAATAGTACATCATGTCTTACTCCCAAGTTTACCATGATAAATTAACAAGAAAATAACAAAGTTTTGTAAGAATGTAAAGAAATGAAAACACACGAATACTTCCTGCAAGAATGTAAAATGTTGATATGGAAAATAATCTGGCAATTCTCTCCCCAGTTATATACATATGAGTCACCACAGGACTGATCAATTCTCTACTCAGGTAAACAACTAAACACATGAAGAATAAATTCTGAGAGAATTTACACACACACACACACACACACACACACACACACACAAACAAAAAAACCAATAACAGCACTATTCATAACAGTGTCCAAGTGAGAAAAAAATCTCAAATTTTCACCAACTGACAAATGGATACATAAACTAGGGTATATCTATGCAACAAAGTATTATATAGTGGTCAGAACTAATGAAGCTTTGATACATGTTACCCCATGGCTGATACTCAAAAACTCCTTGCTAGGTGATAGAAGATGAGTCACAAAGGACAACATATTACATGATTCTGTTATCTGAAATGTCTGTAAAAGTTATTTTTAAACTGAGTAAATTTAGACAGTGTTTTTCAGTAAATGGAATGGAGTCAGAATTAACAGTAAATGTTATTGTGGTCATAAAATATATTAAACCTGATTTTATGGTAATAGTTGCAATGTTCCATAAATATATTAAAATATAGACTTGTTCATATGAAACAGGTGACTATAATATAGCAAATGAGTCTCCATAAAAGACCCTTTAAATGTTGCAAAGATTTAGTGACATGTATTTAGAAAAGTCTCTTCTCACCAATTGCTGAAGGCAGATGCAGTAGTTTAATAATACCAACTTGGTTGGTCCGTGAGAGGAAAATAAAATACAAAACACAGGACTTAAAATCTTAAAGCAATTATAGGGGAAACACATGAAAGTCATGAAAACAAGATTAAGAAATAGTGACTCGTTTTAATGAGTATAGAGTTAATTAAAATTAGTAGGATGCTTTAAAGAGAGATTGAGATATTACTATTCATGAAGATTTCTGAAAGACTATTTAAATTAGCTCGTACTTTATTTTCATTATGGAAGGAAAGCTTTCAGCTAAAGGGATCAGCAAGGCATAGCATTTTCTGTACTGAGCCCCTGGAATGAGATGGGCTGTTGATGCAGCCTGAGTTTACCTAGTCATCTTTACATATCCCCAGCACCTTTATCTACAACAGAAATGATAATAGCTCCTGTTGGTACTAATAAAAATGTAGGATGTATTTTTGCTGTTGACAAAATAAAATGGAGCTACTACATGGGAAATACTGACATCCTGGAGCAAGAAAACATGCTAAATAGTTAGGCTTAATCTCTACTGATAGCTGAAGCAATTGGCCCAAAAAGGAATCCCCTGAGAGGTAAGACATAGCATAAAGCACTTAGTTACTCCAAGAACAATAATTTAAAAACCATGTATACCAAATTGAAATAGGTAAAATAACACAAGAAAAATATCAAAGTTTAATATTTATCTTATAAACATGAAACAGTTACAACACTTTGCAATCTCAGATAGAGTATCCACTTGAGTAAACAGGATATAATAATGAACAAGTTTGAATTTTCTCCTTCAAGCCAAATGGAAAATAGGAAAGAGAATGCAGCAATTAAAGGCAAAATAAAATGATGAAGGAAGTGCAGGAATGATTTCAGAAGCTCAGCCAAGATCAATTCTCAGCCTGGCTTGTTTTCCTTATCTCGGAATTCTATTTGCCCCCAGAGACAGTGCCACTGACCCCTTCCTTCTTCTTTCTTTGGGACTTGTGACTGATATCCCAACCCTGATCTTTTACCTAGGGAAAGGAGGATTTTAAAAAATCAGTGCTCTGAAGTGCTGGAATCAATTGCATCTTCTAAGTATTCCAGCTTGGTCTTGGGCTAAATTCCACAACTGGTTTTCTCACTTACAAGAATAAGGCTCGACTTTCTACTTCATTCTAATGACTTGGATTCTCTGCACTACAGTCTGGGTAACTCTCCTTCCTTTCTATTCTAGGTCAATATGTCTTACTGGAGCCCTATGGATTTCACCTTTGATTATGGTTTAATTATAGGTCCTGATGAGTGAAACCTTGCAAACCCCAGTTACCTTGAAAATCTTTGTGACTTCATAGGTAAAATTTTATTCACCGACCATGCCTGTGACATGCCTGTTATATCCTCTCTATACAATACAGGATCATATCTATGGTCTCTAGGATGGGCAAATGGGTGAACATTAAATCAATTATGTGGTTACCCCAGCATCCTCCCAACACTCATAGTTACTGTCAAGGATGTTTCTCTGAGACACAAATATGCTCAATGATGAATTGCCATTTCTGTTTGGAAACTAAAAGCACCTTAGCAACCATCAAATTTCTTTATGTCCCTATTCTAGTAAATTACAAGCTATCAAAATGGTACACATTTTGAATGTTTACAATATGTAAATGAGCTGTCCTCTTGCCACACTGTAACTTGAGATAATAAAGAACTTCGAAAATAAATTCCATGGAAATGAAACCTGGTATCTTTGGGTGTCAGAGGCTATTTTGACTAAGCTCATTTCAAACTGTAATAGCAGCAAAATTAAGCCATTAAAGTTACAAATAAAAGAGCATTGTTGGTTCAAAGAAGAAATAGGACTAATTGGATACGCATATGCCTGCTAGCCTGTGTATCTTAAGTGTGTGGCTCATCAGTAGTTATTACTAAAGTTGGCAGAAATAATGGGCATAGTAAATTACATTGCTAGATTCTTTTTTTTTGTACAGATTTCTTTGGGATTATCTTCCTAATGGAGCCATAAAATAAAATTTAAAAAAAATATAAACACAGGGATATACAAACATATCCATTTTGTCATTACCTTCTCACACTCATTACTGTGCTATCTCATGGTTAAATAAGATGCATAAATGATCAATAAAAATAAGCATTGTCTATACATTATTAAATTTATGGAAGTTGGTGCTCTTTTGAATAAAAATAAATTATCAAGAACACAGCAACTCTTTAAAAGAACTTGAGAAAATGTGGAGGTCAATACTGAGTTTGAATGCTACTTATGAGTTCCTTTGTTGTTTATTTTTGAGGCACTAGATTTTGGTGAATACATGTACACACAAACACACATACACACACTTTATATATATACATATATCATCTTCATGACATGTGGATGTTTATCAATTTTGAAAGTCCATTTCATAAATAATAATCTATAAGTGTAAGCATGAGTTATAATTTAGCAATTATCACAGTCTCCAAGAACAAAGGTAAGATGTTACTCATCTGCTTTCCAGCAAAAGTGATATTTCTTACTCAGGTTCTAGAAAATTCTATGCAGTTTAAGAATAATTCATTTAAAAGTGCTGCCTCCAAAGCTGAGACAATGTCATGCTCAGTTTCCTCAGTATACACCAATATGCCTGCAGAAACCAGACATTCTAATTTGGCTTTCACACCTTATCCAAGAAGCTCTTTTTTGTGGCAGACAAAGTTAACTCCAGAGATCCACAATAAGTCAAAATGCAGAGAGTAAGCAGCCATGGTATGCCCAAACCCAGCTGGTATATGTACAATTATAGGTGTACCACTACACCTAAAACTCAAGGAAATCTGAAGATGTGGGAATAGAAACATTCTGAGAGTCAATGCCCAAGATGTCTGCTGTTAGACAGAGCCTTCCCCATTGGATGGGGAAGCTACATTCATGACACTTCAACAATGTCATTGACTAAATAAGACCTGAGTAAGGACTACACCAGTCAAGAAAGCCTCACTGATACATGACACACTGCAGGTATTCAACATATGCTGGGGGAGAGAGATTCATTTCCACCAAAGTGGTGAGCCCTAAGCACATGCATATATGAATATTATTAAATAATTGCATGCATTATATAAAAATAATAAATACAGAAAAGGAGGCCCTGTGGGACACTGGACGTGTTAGATCAAGGAGATGAAGAAAAGAAATAATGTAAATACATTGTATTCATGCATGAAATGCTAAAAAATTAAAAATTTCAATAAAAAAAGAAAGAATTCACCAATAGATGTGCTGCCATGGAAGGGGGATGGTCAGGAGGTGTCAAACCCCAACAAAGAATGGCAGGCATCTAAGGAATACTGAGAGCAAGAGAAACAGTTTTCTCCAGAGAAGACCTCCAATTGGTTATCCAGTATCAAGTGGTCAGCCCTGGAGATATACACATACAAGTAGCATTATGAAGACTGAGCAAATCGTATTTATATATTAAGAAATAAATATAGGAAAAAGAGGTCATGAATTTCATAGAGTGGGAGTTGAGTGTTACATGGGAATAGTTGGAATGGAGGAAAAAGAGGGGAGATGACATAAATAAAAAAGGGGGAAAAAAGAATTGGGCAGATAAAAACTCATTCACCCAAACATTTTTAGATATTCACATTTGTGAACAGTACTAAACTGCATTATGCAGTCAATGTTCTGTAATTTTCACAGGGCTCATCACCATGATTAAGGAAGATGGGGAGGAGGAACAGAAATTATTTTCTACCATTTCCACTGCCAACAACTATTTAGAAAATGATGTACAATGTCCATGAAGTATTTGTTATTAGTTGCTTGTTTTCTTACTAACTAGAGCTTCTCCCATTAAACATTTGTTTTAAACATCTACAAGAAAAGAAACTAATTCTATGGAATAGCCATTGGCCATGAGGTTTACTAATTTCTCAGATGGACCAGCAAAACTGAGTATGCATGGTGTTGGGATGGTACAGGCTATATCACAAGAGCTTTCTTTTTCCTCTCCAATATTCTAGACTCATTATCTTGGATTCAATACTGTTGAATACTGTTGGGATGATATTAATTTTCCTATGTTACATATGCAATGGCCACTGTACTCACACACACACCTACACACACACACACACACACACACACACACACACACACACACAGAGATAGATTTAAAGACATTGTATATATAGATATATAAATTTTTGCTGACTGGAAAATATATATCTGTGTGACAAGAATATTGTCATTGTATCATTGTATTATTCTGTTACATTCTCATACTAAATTTACCATGATCTTGATTTTCTATATGAATAATTGAATACAAAATGTTTGGGTGTTATCCCAGCATGATATAGATCATGGCTCTAATCCCAGCATTCTGCAGGTTGAGGCAGGGGAACCTGAATTTGAAGGCATTCTGGACTACATATTAAGGCTGTGTCAATATAGAGAGTCAAAAAAGCCCTCTAAATCTGTTTATTTAGTAATTTTAGGCTTTCTGTGGTCGTATTCTTTGTGTATAGTTTTGAGTATTGCAAAATTTAAAAATTAAAAATATAATAATACAAATAATTTAGCTGCCATTATACTTATGATCTAAAGTTTTCTCTCTGCAGACCCAAATCTGGTCTTGTTTTTAAAAAACTGTGATGCCTATGAAAAGAAACAAGTTTTTAACACCATGATTATTATCAGTCAGTTCTAGAATCTTGAAGAGCTGAATGAGCTTGAACGCAATCCTTTGTCCAGTCTAGCCTCAGATGATTTTACATCTCTGACAATCACTCATCACTTTATAAGATTCTAAAACTCAGTTGAGTCATGCCTGACTTTATTTTTACCCATGAAACCACGAGATAGTGTGATGGTGTAAACTGATGAGTCCTTTGCAATGCTAGCATATGACAAAGGACAGTGGGTACACCTGGAAAGAAAAAGAAATCACCAGGTAGGGAGGACAGAAAGGGGAGAGACAACCCAGATCCATTCACAGACTCCATATTCTGATATCTTCTGCTTGGTAACAGTTGCAATAGTAAGAGCCTATGTCTGCAAAATGGTTCCTAAATGTGACCATTTTTGTGAGAAGGAATACCTTTGGGGTTTAGGGTGACAAGTGTTACTTGTGCAGTCTTTTTTTTTTTTCTCTAAAAAACCCTTTGATATATAGTAATTTCATGGTCAGAAGGAAATGGCAGCAGTTGGGAACAGCCAACTGAGAAGGCTGTGAGAGGACAATTCCAGACGTTCTTCTGTTCTCCAGGGAGGCTATTTTCTTTGCAGGAACAACATGAGACATGAGTGGCAGGGACTGTGTTATTACTCGGTAGAATTATTCTATGATTTATCATGAATAGCTGTGGGGGGAAGCATTATCGTTACAGTTGAGAACGTACTGTCCGAGCCATTGCTTTAGCCTTCTCTTTTGTGAAATGCCTCTTCTTTTGTCAAGTGTCTTAATTGGCTCTAATGTGAGTATTATGGGCTACCATACCAAAAGATCTAAAGGGAGATAGTGGAGGGAAGGACTATATGGGGAAAATTCAGAGCAGAGAGCAAGAAGGAAGGCACTAGCCTTCCTATTGTTGCAGCTATTCACATTTATTTGTATATGTAGCTCTGTGTGTGTGTGTGTGTGTGTGTGTGTGTCTGCGCGTGCGCGTGTGCGCGTGTGCACACACGCATGTGTGCATGTATATACAATTTTACTGTAGCTGTTCACTATTTATTGCTGTAAGGAATAGAGGAATTGTAATAGAACCATGATTAAATAGCTTCTCACTACACAAATATGAACATTGACACATGTTGTAAGGATATGAGAATAAAAGGAATACATGAACACTGTCCGTAGGAACGTACATTAATGCTGACATTGTGTAAAACAGTACAGAGTCCATCGCTATGGACTCTACAAATATTAGTGCATATTGCCTGGTGAATGGATAAGGAAAATGTACATATAAATAACGGAACACTATTCTTCTGTGAAAAAGAATGACTCTCTGGTCTGAGTGAGACCCAGGATGGAATTGGAAGCTTTTACATTGGATGAGGGGAGGCACAGGAAGAAACTGTCATGTGATGTCACTCACATGGTGGAACTAAAAAGGTTGGTGTGATAGAAGGTGAAGGAAGAATGGGGGTTATCAGAGGCTGGGGAGTGTAGAATGGAGTAGAGTTAAGGGGACAGAGAAAAGACAGTCCAAGGTAACAAATGTATAATCCAAAAATATTTTAAGTGTTTTCATCATGAAGAAGTGCATCCTGAGAAGAGATATTTGTCTACCCTGATTCAAATATTATACCACATATGCATACAGAAACATCATAGGGGACCACATTAACATATACCTATTTGAGGGTTTTGTGTATGAGTATAAAAGTAAAATTTACCCAAAGGAAACAAATGAGGACTTATGTTTAATCAAAAAATATAGAATATTGAGAATATCTATCAAGGAAAATATAGAAGAAATATTTCTTGCCTCTAGGATTGGTGAATGGAAAATAAGTTCAAAAAGAGTTCTAGGAAAATTTAAACAACTAAAGGAAGAAATTCTTATGTTTTCTGAAAATGAATAAGAAATTAAAAATCATTATCTAATGAGAAAAAATTCTTGTTATATTGCTGAGGAGGCAATAGAAAGAGATTTATTTTATTCTTATTTCAGAGCAATGGGAGAAAAAAACCAATGCCAGCGTAAGATGCTGAAGTCACTGACTGGTTTATTATTTTTTTAGCACAATTGGTGAGAATTGTTGGTCTTTGATACTCTCAAATTTTATACTATTTACGCGTCTCCCATTTGAAGGGTTCACATTGTGTACTCCAGAAGAAAAGAAAATTATGCATATACACACAGGGATACTTGCAGATCCTGTGAGACAGACAGGGGATCTTTATTAAATGACAAATAATTCTTACACAGCAAGCTGCTGACCATCCAGTGGTAAACAGTCACTCTTCAGTCATTTCTCAAGCAAACATAAATAATAAATTTTATCCAGTGCTTTGTAAATATCATTTTATCTGAAACTAAAAAGTTTTAAAAATTAATAATTTGTTGTTCCCCTGTCATTTACTACTTATGAATTATTTGATAGTTCATGCATCTAAACCCTGCTATAGGGCACAGAGATGAAAATTAATCTCCCCCCAAATATTATAAGATGATCACTCAAATTTCTAGTTTACAGAGAATTCGACATGTACTCAGAGCTCTGCTCTCCCATTTGATATGTAGAAGCTTCTTACATCCTTCATGATTGATTCTTATTTTCCCTAATTTTTCTTACAAAGCGACTATAACAGAAGTTAAAAAGATCACCCATGGCAGAAGCATGAAGAGGAGTTTGGATCAGAGTATAGAGTCCTTAAAGGAATTGTTTTACAAGAAAATGCTTATGTGTCAAAGCTGAAAACTGGTAAACATCATTGCATATCTATTCAAGAATATTTAACAATATGATTGCATAAAGAAACTAGTAGCATTTCTTAAATGCTGACATACTTCATTCCTAAGTTGGATGTAGAGCATATCACAAATAGAAGACTCAAACTCTTAAGTACAGATAAATGCATACAGCCTGTGTAAACCAGTACTCTTGATCCCATCACACAGAAGAATCATGCATTTAAGGTGATTCCTGTCTCAAAACACCAACAGATAAATAAATAAAAAACAAATAAAGCATATGTTCATTGTAGTTAACCACAAAACTTTTAAATAAAAATAAATCCTGCTTCTGTTAGAATGGACAGCATGAGGATTTTTGAGGGTATGCCAAGACAACCTAATAGTTGTGTCAGCTTGTCTATGGCATTTTAAAAATTACGTCTATTTTCACCATATAACCTTTCAGAAAAGTTATGTACTATATTCTTAAACATCTATCCTGTGTAAAATTTTACATAAATGTAAACAAATCAGGCTTATAAAGCTAATTCATTCAAGAATAAAAAAAAAAACCAGTGTAATTCCAATTCACATATATTTAGTGACTACAACATTACTTATTTCAGTCTTAGGTGAATCTAAGCATGCTTTTGCTGTCTATGAAACAATTGTGTTGGTAGTAATTTTCATTATTGTACAGTAACATGAAGAGATACTATGTATCCAAAAAGTAAAGAAATATTAGATAAACAAAGATTTTCATGCAGACTTACTTAGAAAATTTTTCTAGAAAAGAGAAATAGCCTTTATTTGGGTTTTTAGGAATTAGAATTTCAATAAACAAAAATGAAATTATGAATGGAAATAATAATCCATTAAATTCAGTGTATCACTGGGTCTAATGTGAATTGGAACAAAGGCTCTGACACATATATACTCTTGCATCTCTGGCCATGCTGTTTTATGATCGTAGGAGTCTTCCCTCCACTCTTGTTTTTAATTCCGTAGGTTATTTATAACTGGAAGCCTCTTTAGAGTGGAGAGATCATGGATATAGAACAACGGTGGTGATCATATTGCTAATGTGCACAATAAGCTGACAGGTTTGACTGAACCAAACAACAAAGCAAGATAGAAATACCCATGTAAAATGAAGAACCCACAGCCAGAGAACCTTGGAACACTCAGCCCTAATGGAGTGCAGCCATTAAGTCATCAGGGAATCCCACAGAAGAGGAGGCGAAAAGGGAGTAAGGGCCAGAGGGAATGGAAGACGCCAGGAGAACAAGTACCTGTAAATCAACTAGCAAATCTCATGCTCATATGAACTCAGAGACTGAAGCAAGCAGGAACATGGCCTGCATGGGTCTGCATCATGTCCTCTGTGTAACTATGACCGCTTTCAGTTTCGTATTTTTATGGGATTCCTGAGTGTGTAAAGGAGTGGGTCTCTGATTCATATGCCTGCTCTTGGGGGTTTTTTCCTTCTGTTGGGTTGCCTTGTCCAGCTTTGATGTGGTTTTTGTTTTATTTTATTATATTTTATTTTGTTAAAAACATATCTCAATAAAAGTATTAAAATTAGAAAACAAGACTTAATGACAAATTTGAGTGGTTCTTAGAACCATTTTTTGTTTTATTATATATGGCAATGAATACTACTCAATATTTCCAAAAAGGAAAAAAAAGAATACCAGTGTAAGAGATCTCAGAAGGAATGAAAAGGATAGAAACTAGAGCCATAAGGTAGAGGAAAACAGTCATTCCTAATATTGGGTTCAGCTGCATCCCAGAAGTCTTCCAAAGTCATGCAGCCTGACACATTGCTAACTATGGACACCGAGTGGCCATATAAAGAGCTATTAGCATTCAATATGGAAATTCAAGAATTTCCTCAAGAAATTCACCTTATTGACAGAGACTTTAGTTTCTCAAGGTTCCACTGAGTTGTCTCAGCTAAGATAAGGGGTGATACGTCAAGGGAGAAGTAAGTTACATGAAGATACTTACAGTAGAATCCATGTTTTAAGTCTTGAAAATTGCAGACAGCAGAAATAAGTACTGCGATGGACATTCTTTACAGCTGCCAAAATCATTTCCAATGGGAAGAAGAAACAAAAATAACATAATTCTGCTTGTTAGTGGTTATCTTAGAAAGAGAAAGGATGGTGAAGCAGGAGGAGACTGAGGTCTGGAAGGACAGAAGAAACTACCAAGACTGGAGAAGGTTCTACTCTGTAAGTTGCCTTTCAAGAACATGGATACTTACTTTGTTGTCATTACATAATATTTCTTATGCATGTTTCACTTCATCAAAGACATAAACACATTTTAAAAGCAGCCAGTTGTATCTTTAAAAACTACTATCAAAGTGTCTCTATTTTTGTTTCCTACTTTTTGTTTCTTAATAAAACATTCTTAATATTTCAGAAAGGCAATAATATGTACTAAAAATCTTGTTTTTAATATTTGAAGAAAAATTAGACAGTTTCTAAATTGCTATTAGTATTAGATGTCCACTATGAAACCAATGATTCAAAATGGTTAAAGTTATGTTTTAGTAAGTTCAAGGCCTATTTCTTAAGGACTAGCCTCCCTAGCCTTTCTTAGCCTCTTGGCTACAGTTTGTTGTAGAGAGGCAGACATCTGTTGGTATGCACAAAAATAAAATATTGTTATCTGACTGTTTCCTTTTTCATAAACAAGATTCAAGTTGCACATTTTGCCTGAAGGGGAAACCTCAAGAACAAAAACGAACTCCTGTCATGTGTTTATTTTTCCAAAATAAGAATTAAAACATGAAAGTAAAGTTATCCACACATACTAAAACAAGCGGCTGGGAAGAATCTGCTCACTCGTCCTATGAGGGAGGCAATCAAACCAGAAGTAATAGAGCCTGCACCCTCCACTCCATTTGGAGTTCAGAGGGCAATATGAGAAAAAAAGAAAAGAGAGAAACATACACACAAATAAAAACCAGTGGAGGGGAGCTGGAGATGGGTCAATCCATAGCATTTTTACAACAGGGAAAGACACACTGAGGTAAATCCCAAGGGATGAAACTGGTTTTCAAAGAATATTTGAAGAAGCCTTATGTTTTGTTTTGTTATGCAATTGGGAAAAAGAGTAAAAACAGAATAAGAGATAAAAGGGCTAAAATGTAAAGAGCATTGAGAAATAATCATGTGGGAATATCTAAGACATTAGTGAAATTTCTCTGAACATTTGGATAGAAAAATAGAGTCCCACTGGACTGAGTGTCTGAGAAAGAAACTGGGTCAGTTCCCAAAGCAGAGCCTGGGTAGTAAGCTCTGCTTCATTCTGTCTCATGAAGTTCGCCACTCTGAGCCAACAGTAATTGGAAACATAATCTAAGACAAGCCTTTTCATTCAACTCTGAAGTCAGGCCATTTGAATTTTGAGTATTTTCAACATTACAATTAAATGTAGGGGAGCTGAGAATCCACTTAAGTGAAAGGAAAAACCCTGCTTGTGTTCCGAACCTCTTCACTTTGCGAACTCTCTCAGCTTGTTGGACTCAGATATATACTTTATGTATCTGAGAAAACATTCCAAAACTTATTCCACTAAGATTTGGTCACTGTGGGCTGGAGATGGCTCACCAGTTAAGAGTATGCATGTCCAGACTTGGATACATATCCAACAGGCTCCCTACTCTGCAAATTTTATGAGTTCCTTACCACATATAAATCCTGCTGCACACTAAATGGCGCATATGCATCACATGACAGGATTTAGTAACTGACTATGAAAATCACTGAAAGAAAAAAAAGCATATTTCTAATAATACGAGGCATAGTATTCTCAAATTAACTATAAGCATAGACTATTTTTAACATTCATGCTTTTTTTTCCCGATAAACGTTCTTTTTTTTTTCTTTTTTTCAGTAATCAAGGTCAAAATCTTAGTAAATTTGGTTGTGCATCATACACAATTCACAAAAAATAATAGAGCAACTCATTGTGGATCTATTGTGAACTGTAAGAGACAAGCTCTGGTTTGAGAGTATTCTTATGCAGGCTGAACTTGACTCATAGGTGCTATGCAACGCAGTCCTTGAACTCCTGATCCTTTTGACCTTGAGCAATGAGGTTGCCGACATGTATCACCATGCTCGTTTTACTTGAGGCTGGGAAGTGAACTCGGGGCTTTGTGCACACTTCATGAGCACTCTCCCGAGTGAATCATATCCCCAGCCCCATAAAGGACCTTTGGAGAGCTATAAAACTCCCATGTGTGATGCTTCCCATTACACTTCAAGAACAATATAGTAGAGAGACTAACATATACACAAATGGGTAGTAGTCTTTTTATTACCTTTACATTGTTTCCTGGAGTCTTTTTTTTTTTTAACTTCAGATGAAACAAAAATTCTTTTTGTTTCTCTCACAAATTATTATTAAGTATTCCACGAAGCAATGTGTAATCAGTCACAGAAAACTCTATCATTTCTTTAAAAGGGTTTATATTTTCACACTTGAGTTCACATTTTATATGTGCTCAAGCAAATGTTGGGACTGTTATTGGATTTTGTTTTGTTTATGTTTTGCAACTGGAGATCTAGTTTTCCTGTGCTGTTTGTGGCCAAGGCTCTTCTTAAACATCTCTGTGTGCTTGTGGAGACTCATTTTAAGTCTAGACACACATTATCCATTGATTTCATGTTTACAATTTTGAGGATATCACTATCAGTTGTTACAGTTTTGTTGTAAGGTGCAAGACTTTATAAATGTATTTGTTTTCAAATAATTTTTAGTTCTTCTGACTCCATTTTATTTCCATATAAAATATAGAGTAGGTTTCTCCAAAACTCAAAAAAAAAAATTCTGCTAGTAGTTTAAAGGAAAAAATAATGCATTTATACAGCTTCTTGGGAATAACTGACATGTAAATTATATCAAGTATTCTAATAGTGGAACACATAATATCCTGTCATTCTGCTAATCTAGCCATCTCTTAATTTCCCGGATTAGCCTTTTGTAGTTCGTACTTTATATAGGAAATTTTGTTAAAAAATTTACATTATAATATTCCATTTCTTGGAGCCACTGGGATTAGTGTTCTTTTATAATTTTGGTTGTTCACTGCTGGTACACAGAAATGCAGTTCATATTTGCAACTCATAATCATGTCATCTGCAAATAAAACTAAGTCTTACTTAGTCTTTTCTAATCCATTAGTCTTTGAATTTTTTTCTTGACTTATTGTATGGGTAGACCTCTGAATAAACTGTCGATAGGAACAGTGGATCGTGCTTTCTTGTCTTTTTCCTGGGATTAGGAAGGAAGCCTTCACTCTGAACTATTCCATAGGATACTAGCTGGAGGGACTGTTTCTGTTGGTTTTTTATTTATTTATGTTGTGCATTTATTGCTAGTGTCTTTTTAAAATCAAATCTAGAGCATGCAACTCTATATCTAATCTACACAAAAATTTTGATAAGAATAAAACTTGAACTTTGTTCAACACATGTTCTCATTGTTGGCTTTATCTTTGTATCTTCTGCTTTCCAGTGTTCACAGAATGATTTATGAGTAAGTGATATTCAAAAATTAACTTGTCCTTCCCTCCCATGGGAGAAGCTGTACCTTCTGCTGAATTAGTAATGTGCTGAGAGCATTCATGTACAAGGTCTTGTGTGACGTATGCTTTCATTTCTCTAATGCAGATGTGGAGTTGCTGAGTCATGTGATCCTTACGTAGCACTGTTTGAGAACTGCCAGAATGTTCTCTAAAGTACCTATGCTAATTTACATTCCCAGTAGTACTACATAGAAATTTGAATTCCTCCACAGCACTTACTATTATCTGTTACACAGCATATGGACATTGGTGTTAGTCAAGGAATTAATTCAATTCATTAAATTTATATGCATAGTTTGTAGTGTGTTTGGTATTTCATATATATATATATATATATATATATATATATATATATAATCTTTTTTGTCTGTCTTTTAGTGCTGGGATCAAATCTAGAGCTTTGTGTCTGTTAGACAACTACTCGAGCACAGACGCATATTTTCTGCCATCCTTTAACTGTCTGTGGTCCTTCCTGAAGTGATATCTTTTTTTATCTGTCTGTCTGGTGTAGCTCAGGTATCCCAAACCCCTGTGTATTCAATGATGAACTGAACTTGAACTTCCGATCTGTTAGTCCTGCTTCACAACTGCTAGGGTTATAGGTATACATGCCACTCACTGCAGCAACTTTACAGTGGGGAGGGTTTGACACAGAGCACACCCAATGAATCAGGCACACACTCTCATTCACACAGACACGAGTATACTTGAAAACTTAAAGAAAGAAGCTTCCCACCAGAGTCAACCTTGCTGGCACCCTGACCTTACGCTCTCAACACTCAAACTGAAAAATACATTTTTGGCTCTTGTTTTAGCCGTCTATGGTGTTTATGTGTTATAGTATCTAGAACTAAGATGTTGGATCGTGAAAAACAAAAATGAAAGGCATTTTTATGAGCTGAAGTGGGTTTAGAGATAAAATTTCTTAGATTGACAGCACAAATACCAGGATGAATTTGCTCCTTCTGTGACTTTTACATCTCCCACATACATCACATGAGTATGCCTCCACTGCAGCCAGGCTAATCACATGAGAATCCATTGATATTCCCTCACCACAGTCAGGTCAGTAACATGAGAATCCAATTACTTTTCTACTATATTCTGATCTAATGACACTTCAGCAAGAAGATAACTGATAATATTTACTTCTGCAAGACTTTGTAGCAAGGATGTCAAGGTGACTATATGGAGACTTCCACAGACACCACTGCAAACACACAAAGAGATACAGTTTATTGCCAATGTTTCATAGTTGATACTGGTTAAATAAATTGCCTACAGTCAAATTCTAGACTCACTAGAGCTAAAATTCTGTCCTCCTGTTTAATAGTAAGCTCCACAAATATTTGCCTCCCAAAACACAGAAAATTCAATTACTAATTCGTTGTGTGTTTTTTCATTCTTTTTCACAACCCTGAAGCATTGTTACTATTTTTACCCTTTGAAAACAATTTATGATCTTTGAGTGGTAATAACAACAACAAACATTTAAAAGGTACGAAACACATCCACTTCTCAAGAAGAACAATGCTTCCAGTTGTCAGACCTTTAGAAATGCAAAGACAAAGCAATACATTCTTGTTTGAACTTGGAGAATTTCTTTTTTGGTTGCTGGATAGATACAAGGTTTTGAGGTTCTAAACATAGCTATATGGCCGATCTTTTACTGCACTGTTTAGGATATGGAACGATGGCTTAGACAAAAATGACTGAAAGACAATAGAGGCTTTGCAATAGACATGAGAGAGCCTCCCTCTCGTTCCTCATTTAGGACTTCACGGGAGCACGTGAAGTCCTTAAGGATTGGGGGACTTCTCAGAATTCTTTAAGGATAAATCTATGTCTAGACTTTTGTTTTTTTGATTCCCTACTTGATGCTTTCCACAAGACTACGGCACAAAACACAATATTAGAAGCCGTGTGTAAACTGGCTCCTATGCCTCTGTGAGTGTGAATCTGTTTGGTCCTAACTACACAAAAAGCATTAAATGGACAAGAACTCTTCTCCCATGGTATTCCACACTGTCACTCAATCAAGTTTATTAAGGATCACTACATATTTTAGTATTTATTCAACAATTTGATATATGTATATAAGGTGTCTGTATCAATTCAAGTCTTTGACTTGTCTTGCAATTTTAGATGTTAGGCCAGAATAGAAGATGGGTTGAGAGAGAGTCATTCACACAAAAAACAATTGTCAACATAGTAACATGGGACGATGTTGAATGTAAAAGTGGCAGTAATCAGTCTATAAGACGGCCAATCTCTGTTTCTTGATTGCCATGCTCTGTATAATACCCTTCCTTTAAATACCCTAGTAACCCTTTGACCTTGGCAACTCATTTCTAAACTGTTGAATAACAGAGGTGAAGGTATAACCTCCTGGAAGTTTTCATCGCAGTCTTCTTCTTTGACTTTCGTTCTCTATTTCATTTGAATCACTAATTCTGAGAACACTGTGTCATGAGAAGGCAGAAGCAGCACCTGAAAGTGCCTAAATAAGAAGGAATTGAAGCTCCCTAACAACCAGGGTGACCAACTTAGACATTTGCACATATGACATGTGGGGATTGACTGACTTCTGTAACCAATGACATTCTAGCAACCTCATGAGAGACTCTCAGTCATAAGTACCCAGCTAAGTTGTTTCCAGATTTGATTACAAAGCTCAGGAATCATGAGAAAACAAATACTGATTATCCAAACATGACAGATATGGGCTTATACAAGGAGTAACGGTTTGGAGTTTTGAAGGATAGTATTGATAGAAAGTATCGAAATATACTTTGGTGAGAGATAGATCACAAAAGGCTGGGAAATACTGATGAAAAGATTTGTCTATTCATTATTGAAATAAATCCCTATTATTCATAATGAAATATAAATTAAGCCACTAAGGTATCAGAAGTTGGAAATCCCTCTTAAAATATAATACATTCCAGTAATTCTGCATTTATAATATCTGTGTTATGGTCAGAATGTCAGAGCCAATTCAGTTCCTAGTTTGAAATATAATCACTAATGCAATTGCACAAAACACGGACCTTTAAAAGTTAGAGTCATTCTGAATGGGATTAAGTCACAGGATAAAAGAAGTTTGAAGAAGAGTGTTTGCCCTTTCAATCGTGGGAGAACACTTAAAGTGTAACATCTATGTAGGATGGTTCCTGAACAGTCATGAAATCTGCTAAGACTTTCACTAGAATTTCCTGACTCCAGAATACTGACTGCAGTAACTATTGGCAATTGAGAGAGGCCAGGAGAGGACGAGTCAGTTTTATTTCAGTGCGTGACCCTACTACATTGACCTTGCTCCCAGTGGAAGGTTACACACTCAATGGTAGATGAGTAGCTGAAATTAGATGAAGTAAAAGCAGAAAAGGAGACATAAAGTTGGATGGATAAGGTAAGAAGGAAGTATCTCCCTGACCTTTTCCATTTGGTGGGATTTCTCTGATGATTCTACGTCCTTGCACTTGCATTTGTGGGCTTATTTTCTTTGCATTTTTAAAATGTTATTTTCAAAGGATATTATTAGACTAGAGTAGGAAATCTATGTATATCAGTCTGTCTTGCTAACCTTTATATGGTTGTTTTGTGTTTTCTTTATTACTTTTTGAGACAGAGCTTTGCTATATATCCATGGTTATCCTGGAATTCATTGTGTAGACCAGGCTAGCTAAGACTCAAAGAGATCTACCTGCCTTTGTCTCCGAAGTTTTGGAATTAAAGGTATGTGCCTTTAGCATAAACAGCATTAGGTATTTTAATATACAGGAAATAACACATAAAATCAAATCTCTGGATTCAAATTTGCTTAACTTTGTATAGAAAAGAAAAACATAAAAATAGTGATCAAAAATAAAATATTTATGATTTGTAAGGAGCAGTAACTGGTAATGAAGAATGAATAACTCAGGACAGATGGACAATATTTTAACATGCTGATTTATATAAAAATGAGTTTATTTTCAAAATTAATCCTCTTGATTCTTCTTGTATGCTATGTAGGAATTTTCAGACAGGTAGTAAAGAGATGTTCAATAACCTTTCTTAAACCAGTAAAAGCCAATAATAAAACTAGACTTTAGAATAGCTGGACTCTTTAAAAAAATACTGCCTGTAGTGTTTGTAATAAATGGTACCTTTAAAAATCTCTATATCAGCAGAGAAATTTTATAACATAAATTGTTCACTTAACTTTAACTGCTACAGATTTTGGCAGACAGTAAAATTAAACGGTGGGTGATCACCAGAATGTACGACATCTTTCAATATACCACTGGGTTACTAATACGTTTTATGAGGAAAAAAAAACAAAAAAAAAAAAAAAAAAAAAAACAGCAAAACTCCTGCTAGGTCCTTAGCCTGTCACTAGGACTGCAAAGGTACAATACTTTCTACCATAATTATGGAAAAAGGAAGCTGTAGATTACCATGAGCTAGAAAATTTGATAAGTTATTTAAAGTCTTATTTATTTTTATTCTATGTCTGTGAATATTTTCTCCTATGTGAATGTCTATGTACCATGTGTGTGTACTGCCTATTGAGGCCAGAAAATGGCATTGGAACCCTTTGAACTGGAGTTACAGATGTTTGTTAGTTACCACGTGGGTGCTAAAAACTGAATCTAATTCCTCTACAAGAGCAGAAAGGGCTCTTAATAGCTAAGTCATCTCTCCAATCTCCAAAGTTAATTAGTTTTAAAGGTTTCCTTCCATCGGTTTTAACCCTGTGTAGATGAGTGTGCTGTAGGCAGCTTTGTGAGGACAGTGCCCTGAGAGGCCAGAAGAGGGTGCTGGTTCTTTCAGAGCTGGGATTGTAGTGGCTCTTGAGTCACCCTGTGTATGAATGCTGGGATCTGAATTCAGGTACTCTGCAAATGCTCTTGACCACTGAGGCAACTATCCAGCCCAGAATTTTTATTTTTTGAAGTGAGAATGTGTATCAGCAGGTTAGCATTGCATACGATAGGAAGGGCTTTCCAGTTAAAGATCTCTTTGGCTGTTGGTGGTTATTTCTGTCTTCCCTGGCTCTGTTAGCGATACCTCAGGGAAGTATGCATGTTTCCTCTCACAGCATTGCACTTCCTCCTCTGCGGCTAACATTTAGAACACCTTCTCTTCTCCACTCAAATGATTTTCTCATGTTCTCCTTGCCCTCTTGAGATATCAACCATGTTTACAGTTCTTCTCACAGAGACAGGTAAATCATCTTTAATTCACTAACTCATGACTTTATTTATATACTTTATTGAGTAAAATATTCTCACCTATTGACCAGGTTCACAGAAGGTGTTGGTGCTTCCAAACCTGGCCTACTAATAAGCCTTTCTCTTCTCAGTGATCATCTCTCATGCCGGGTGCTTTCCCATATGAATTCTAGCAGCATAAATGCAGCCTACCTCACGTTGGAAGAAGCTGCATGTGCTATTCACTTTTTAAATGCATGCTCACTGCCAGCCAGTGAGATAGTTCAGGGGGTGCAAGAGCTTGACAAGAATCCCAATGAGCAGAGTTTAAATACTGGAAACTCACATAGTGGAAGGAGAGAACCAAAATGTCTTGACCTACACATAGACACACACACATACACACACACACACACACACACACACACACACACACACACATGCATCGCACACTAAGGCACATTGACAACTGTGGGACTATCCTAGAGCTGGGAGTGAATGGAAGCTGGCCTGGAACCCCGTCTCATCTTGAGAGTGGTAGGAGTGCAGCTGCTCCTTGCCTTACCCCGCCCCACAAGAACCCAGCAATACTGCCTGGTTCTCAGAAGCAAAGGAATGTGGCTCTATGCTGTACTGTAGGCATAGAGAGGCTTGAGCCTCACATGCGGATGAGGCTGTGCCAGGATCCTTGTCTTAAAGAATGGGTCCCATTCTTGGGACAAAGGACTCGCCACCCTACCCCCCACACACTATAAATGTACACTAACGCCAGCATTAAAGAGAGATTGCCACCACCAACAGACTTGTCTCCCAAGTTCTTACAGCCTCCCGACTCAGAGCTCTGACCGAAGGCCCTAACTGACCAAAGGCCCTTACCATAGGAACCACACCATCCACGCCACGTTCCCAAGCAGCTTCCTACCTGCAGGTGGCCGCTCTGCCAGACAGGGAAGCTCTGGTTGAGAATTTTTTACATCAGATAACAAGCCCTCTACTGCTCTCCTCCCACCAGTAAATTTAATTAAAACTTTTCATGTTTGGTTTTTACACTTACTGATATCACTCTTGTCAGGAAATTGGCAATGTAATTTTGTTAGCTCTGATCACTCCCATCCATTCAAGATTGCGTGTGGGAAAGAGTGACAAGCAAGACATTTCCGGGAAGGAGAAGCTAAGGCCTCTGACAATTAAGATCTGTCAGTGTCACCCCCTTACCAGCAAGAGAAACTCAATCTGATCTACTTACTAGACACAAGTAACAGTGTCTGTGAAGCCAAAGGAAAGTGGAATCCAAGGGACATGGTAACTCAGTTTATTTGCTAACCTCAGTGTCCTTGAACCTCAAATTCAGTTTTACAGATGATCGTATTAAAAGTTTTACCAGCTCACATCAATAAATAGACACACACACTTTCCTATATTATACATAAAAATCTCTTTGAAAGTGAAATTAATTTTCTTTTCAGCTAAAGGCTACTAATACATAAAGAATGATTGGAACAACAGAAGGGAATTATCCTATAAATTTTATGAATTTGAATCTCAAGATGAAATGAAAGGAAAAGTAATTCTGCTAGATATAGTCTACATCAATAAAAAATGTACACAGTGTGCAAATTATGAAATATTTTACTATAATTCTCTTATGAGGAAACTTAATTGTTGGGTTTCTCAGTAGTTAGAGGTCTAGCCCAAAGCTTCCCTCCAACTGTGATATGACATTATGGTGTATGTAAGCTGGAGGAGGTTTGAAATATTCTCTCAGTACTCCCTGTTTGCCAGCTAGGACTACTCCAGACGCTAGTATATCTGATCCCCACTGGCCACTGTATCACTATACTTTCCTCAACAGCCATGCAAGCACCATGCTTTTATTTAGACATTAGTTTATGCTGACATGGAGTGTATATTATTGGATTAGTTATCCTCTTCAAATAAGAGAATCCATCCCTGGTACATTAAAACTTATAGAGAGAGAGAGAGAGAAGAGAGAGAACAATAATAAACTTGCCAGAGGAAGTTTTTGGTCCTAGGAGAGAACTCAATATGCTGTTTAGCCAAGTTAGCCAAGTTAACATAGCATCAAACTGTCTTCTAAATATGACCACAGACATTTGCTACCCTTGACCTTTATTAGAGAACATTCTTTTTCTACTGAATCAGCGAATGCAGATACTCATAGCTGCACAAGGTGCTGAGAACAAATGATGAATGAGTACTTGCCTCTAAACAAGACACATACACCACCCACTTTGAAACTCAGGAAACATTGTGGAAAGAACATTAGGAACTGGAAGGCAGTAGGAAGGGCTATAAAAATGCCATCTCTGGATAAAACACAACCATGACAATCATGAACTCACAACAGTCTGTGGATATCTGCCCTGGATTTACACAATAACAGACCTACCCATCGGGGAGTATGGATGGAGGAAAGGCTCAGAGGCTCTATCCTCACTGCTAAACCACTTGCTACTGACAGATTCAGGGAGTGGAGGAACCATTAGTTGAGTACACAATGGTGACCTCAGTAAGCTCTCATGGACAGGTCAAGCCAGCAGTCACACAGATGGCCCTGATTGGATCATAATAGTGTAGCAAAATAAACCAAAAACAATGAACCTGTGAGAGGACTAGCAAAGATCGGAGGAGAGACTGATAGTGGTAAGAAGGAGATAAAAATGTAAGCCAGGACAGAATAACCAGAGCATGTACTGCAGTGTTTTTGTATTGCAGATACACACTTTAGAGGTCAGGGTGGGAACAACCTCCTCTCCATGGGCACAAATATGTATTTGTGTGTAGGTCTATGTGGAATTTTAAAAGAACAAAATGACCCAATAAATACATGAACTAAATGCCCAGTGACTAGCTGAATTTAAAACAAAATGATACACTCCAACATGTATGATTTTACATTTGAAAAGTTATAGGACACAGGAGTGGTGATGTTCATTGTAGTTGTAATTAAGCAGAGTAGTCACTGAAGTGTGCCCTGTACTTCTTTGATTTTTTTTCCTAATTTTCATAGAATCCATCATGCTTTCACAGAAGCAGAAGAAATACCTTCTGTTGTGCTCTCTTAGCAATGAGCATATCTGCATCATATGTGATACAATATCCTCCCACACACGTACCTTAGATTTGTGTCATATCACAGTAATATCTATTAATTATGCCTAGTAGGTATATAGCATGTTTGTATGTTTGATTTGAAAGTGTCATAATTGACCAGATAGAACTAAGGCTGTATCTAGGTGTGGAAGGCTGTGTTCTCACTGGCCCTGGGTAAGAGTCACTCTGTTGTCCCCAGATGACCAATTTAGTTGATAAATATCAGTCTTCACTTTCCCTTCTCTGGGTCCTTTCACTGACTTGCAATCATCTTCCTTGTTTCTCACCACCACCTTTCCCTTCCCTCATGAAGCTCCTTCCTGTGATGTGGTATCTTCAGTTGGTATGATGCAGAACAGTCTCCACTGTTGCTTAAAGGCCAAGTGATTGCCTTCCACATGAAAGCCAAGGCCTAGATGCACAAATTATGCTCAGATGACATGATGCTGAGAAAGTAGGCTGAAGCGTAAGTAAAATACAAGCAGGTATATTTTAGGATATATTTCAGTGGTGGAGAAATCTGGAAAGTGGTGTTTAACTACCATAGCATCTGTGAGGTCCAGTGGACCACTATGTTATAACCATTAGTGTTATAAAGGTTCAGCGTGGGCTGGGACAGAACCTCCATCAGAAGCTCGGGCAGAATTTGACATTGGTTCCACACAGAGAATTTCAGGTGGTTTGACTGTTCTTCATTTGTTCTTCAAGCCTTCATGAGGGTCTGCTGCCTAATTTAACCATCAGTACTTTCTGTGGCTTTCAGCCCAGAACCAAACTAAAATACTTCATGCTTGAAACATTTAAATATAAATTCTTATTAAATTCACTTGTTACTTATAAATGGTTTATGGAAAAAAAGTCTCAGCTTGTCCTTTTCTAGGTAGAAGTATGGCCAAACTCTCCATTTAGTATTGTGTTTTCTTGGAGAAGATCTTCTGAATTAGACCAGAGTTAACGAAGATGTGAGACCTCAAAAAAACTTCATATTTACATTGGTAAAGGAACAAAGAGCAGATCCCCATTCTCCTATACCTCAGCCACATCTCCTTTCCTTTGAGTCTACTCCTACTCATCTCCTCTATCTTCTTTAATCCTTTTTCTTTTGGCATCATTGTCAAAGTCATATTTCACATTTGCCACATAGGGGAAATGATTTAGTCTCTGCCTATGCTTTTCTGGAATTTACTCTCAAGCCTTTCCTTTCCTGTTTTTTTTGTTTGTTTGTTTGTTTTTTTGATTCTAAAATTTCCTCTAATGCATCAGAATCTGTCCCTTTTCTAATATAATATTATCAACAATGGAATTGTGCACTCATCAATGAACTGTAGACAAAATGTCAGAAAAAATATTTTCCACTGTACAGCGTATATCGGGTATTTCAATATTTGTGGGTTAGTCTTCTTTTTAAACTTGACACAACCTAAAACTGCTGTGAAGAGAATCCCAGTGAAAAATTGGTTACATTATTCTGGCCTGTGAGCATGCCTGTGAGATATGTCCTCATTAAGATAACTGAGATGGGAAGAGCCATTCTCAATCTGGGCAGCCCATTACATGGGCTAGGCTTCGATTGAGTAGAAGGAGAGAGTAAGCTAAGCACTAACATGCTTCACTCGTTTCCTTTTGCTGGGTTTGAGTCGTAAATAATCTAGTCCTTTTAGAGAAGGTGGGTTTATATTGGTACAGATTCTATTGAGCAACAGGTTCTTTACTTCACACTGTTGCTTAAGGGCCCCAGAACATGAGAGATAAAAGTTCAAGGCCATGACTGACATGTGACTTCTAACTGGAAGATCGATACCTACATATCCAAGTTAGTCAAGAGATCCATAGATATAAACCTCTTATAAAGATCTCTGAGTACCTGCATTCTAGGGTGTGAGATTCAGGGTAGAAGCAATAGGAAGAAAGGGCATAATTTAGAAGCTTACATCAGGCTGTTACAAGTTAGGGGTGTTGACAGCCATGGTCTCTGAGCTTGAAATTCTGGTTGCTGCCAATCATGAGGATTTGATAAAAATGTTATTGAAATTGGGTTCAGTGGAATCTTTCAACGGTTGTATTTCATGATGGCTCTTGTAAGTAATCGAATACACAAAATCATGATCTCTTGTTCAAAAGCTCACTGAAGAACCTTTTAAAAAGCTGACCTGAGCTTTCTGAAAGTGGCTAATATCTAACTCTGGACAGTAATAATAACTTCCTTAATCTCTCCTCTGCCCTGGCCCTTGACAGAGCCCACTGCTTCTGTTTTCCTGAATTGAGATGGCATTTTATTAACTATATTATGCTACATCACAGTGTGATCTTTTAGCAAATGTTAAGTTTAAATGTTATAGAACTCAGTGATCAAGCATGTAGAGAATCCACTAGGGAGAGAGACATAGATGAACTCTAGTGCTTGCTTTTAAGGATGGAGAAACCTGGCAAGAGAAAGTTGTTGGTAAATGGCTGTGTGTGACACAAAGATAGAGGGGGTCAAACATTCACTAGAAGACAAGTACAGCCTGGGGCAGAGTTATTAGCTGTCACTGAAAGAGTTTGGAGTATCTTTGCAAGGGTAGTAGCCTTTGAGTATTTCAACAGTAGATACAGATGGCAGTAGAGAAGAGAAAGCATTCCAATTGCAAGAACAGAATTAGTCCACCCATAGTATCTGCAAGACAAAGACGTTCTACGCCTGGATTCCCAGCATTTTGGGAATGGATTTGGGATTGTGAGTTCAAGGCTGGCCTGGACTAAACAATTATTTTAAAATAATTAATTAATTATTTTAAAAATTGAGATTTCACCACAGTTTTGTTCATAATTTATTTTTAATTTAATACAAGACTCAGAGAGTTTGGAAGGTAAAATGAAAAGAAACAAATAGAGGTATTTTTTCATGCTGCAGCTGTGAAAAGAAAGTCATTTCTGGAGGGTTTGCAGAGATCACATGGTTGTCTATGGACTATGTAAGTTTCTGAACTGAAGCAGAGGAACCTTGTGTCCTGATGTGGAGAAAACACTTAGGTGATCATAATATCCTGAAAACTTGCTAATGAGCCACAGAGCCTGATGAAAACCTAGGGCACCATGTGACAAGAAATCTCTTGGAGAATGAGACAAAGATGGCTTAGGCTTCATCATTCATGGTGATACTAAGGCAAATTTTCTAAAGACAAATATTTCTAAAGGCCTCAGGAATAAAAAGGAGTCACAGGAGGTCTCCATTAAGTTATTTTGAAGAAGCTGGCCTAAGGCCTGAGAACTAGCTAAAAGAAAGTGAAACAGAGAGTAAAACAGGCCACATTAGTATTCTCTTGCTTAAATGTGAGCTACTAAGGCTTCACAACATAAGACACGACATTTCCAATTATGTAATTTGATGATTATTTAAATGATAAATCCAAGATATGACCCAGGGGTGAACAAAGATGAACATTTCCTATCAGTCAGTGGTAGAGGACTGAAGAGTTAGCAATATTTTTATAGGTAATCTCTCCACAGGAGAGAAAATGCACAATCTTCAGCATTGGTTAAGATCAAACTGATCTAATTAGGTTTTTCATTTAGTTTATTGCTCTGAATTCCCTTTTGTGAGGCACGCTTTTGATAAATTTCAAGAAAAGCTGTTTGGAGAAAAGTTTGTATTAGACCTAGTTTTACAAAGAAGGAAACAGAAGCTTCCTTCAAGGATACACCAAAAGCTTGTCTGAAAAAGATCAAAATGACTAATTAGGAGTCAAAAAGTATGCTTTTACTTAATAATAAGGTTCACTTTTTACAGAATAGCCCAGAATTATCTTATACAGTTCATATTTTGAATCTAAGACATCATTTGAATGGAGCACTTTAATTAACTTTGTTTTACAATTAAGTAGAGGAAAAGTTTTGGGGTTTTGTTTGCTTTCTGACAGTGATAGCGATGCCATGTTGGTTAGCTATTTTGTACAGCCATTATTAACCACAGATGTAGTGACATGAACACATTTCAATGACTGAACAATTCTGCTTCACTTTTTCTGATGTCAAGTGACTGCCAGCTGTTCTGAACACTGTGGAAATTCACTCCCACTTCTCTGTGTGTATCTGGCAGATATAGGCTCTACCTATGGCTATAAAACTGCAGACTTGGCACTTCATACCAATGCTATGGTTACAGAGTCTGCAGGTGAGACTTGCCTAATACAATCACAAAACTGAGACCCAAGCGAGGTGCAGTATTCTGCTTGACTTTAGCTATTCCACCCTACAGGGAGTTTTCCCTTGGATTGAAAGGGAATGAATGCTACATACATTTCCAATTATATTTAAAATGCCATTTTCAGATGGTAGAAAATGGAATCCATTAACTTGGCAGATTCTAGGTTTCATCAACCCAAAAGCTAAGGTTGTCATGAGATAGTATGTTGGACCTATAAGAAAGCTTCCTTCATCTTGCAGTAACAGCCTCTCTGATGATCCCACCAATACATTGTAAACATGCCTTGATTTAGGGCACTCTTTGTTCCATAAATCTATAAAACTTCATGAAACTGCTTCCACATTGGAACATGGAACTTAAGGTATGCTAAATCTGTGTTCCTAGGCCATGGTTACTCAAAATACCTCAAGAATAAGTTCTTGTCTCCTTTATAAATGGACACAGGTAACAAAGTTGATTTGAACCAATTGAATCTGGCATAGGAAAGAGATATTACATGACTGTAACATAATCAACCTCCTAAACAAGTACACATATTTTTCATACAATAGAGGTGCAACTGATATGTTCTTAATTCTTCTTGCTTGTTTTGTGGCAGGGTCTCAAATTGTAGCAAGACCAGTCTTGAATTTATGATAATACCCAGCCACAGGATGGGATACAAGAATGTACCACCATATCTGACTATGTGCTTGATTTGTTACAATAATAACTTTGAGGAGTGGGTGTAGATATGTCAGTTTAATATCAAGAGCTATAGATGTGCCTTTACCACCTTTCCTCAGAACATTTTGTAATTTTTGAAAATGTTTATAGAGATGATAAGAAAATTATCAATGATTGATATATTTTCCTTAAGTCATCTCAAGAAAGAGCTTCAAAATATAGAATGAAGGCAAGTGCTTTTTTGTTGTTTTGTTTTTTTAAAATATCATCCATCAGGCCTGGAGAGATGGTTCAGCAGTTAAGAGCACTGGCTGTTCTTGCAGAGGACCTGAGTGCAAATCTCTGCACCCACATGGCAGCTCACAACCATCTGTCACTATAGTTCCAGGGGTTCTGAAGCTCTCCTCTGACCTCTGAGGACACAACATATACATGGTATGTAGCTGTAGATTACAGATGTAGATGTTGATTTTAATTGAATGATGGTTTTTTTCTTTGGCTAATTAAATCACCAGTTCCAACCTGGAGCCCTAGAGCATTTTAGCTCTGTACAATTTAAACGTCAGTATAGACCTGGAAGGCTTCAGCCTCAGCCTCTGTACAATCTAGAACATTTAAACCTTCATACAATCTAATCAACCTCTGACCCTTACTGCTCACTGAGCCACTCTTGATTAGCTCCTTCTGAACTCTGACTCTTCTGGTTCAACTCACTCTTGTTGCTCTGGTTCAAACTCTTCTCAAAGTTAACTGGTTCAAACTCTTCTCAAAGCTAACTGGTTCAAACTGATCTTCTGTGCCTGCTTACTGTTTCTGACAGAACTCTTCTGACTCTAGTAGATTCTTACTGATTCTCTGACTGCCTCAGACTAAACTGCTCTACTTGGCTTCAAACTGACTCACTCTTACCATCTGACTTCTTTTTCTTCCAAGCTGCCTCTGTGTCTCTGTATCTCTCTCTGAGCCCTTATTGCTCCATACTGCCTCAGTCAGACTCTCTGCTCTTCAGTGAGACTTCATTGTGTCTGTGTCTTGTCCCTGTCTGCCTGCTTCAGATTGCTTGCTTTGTACTGTCTACTGTAACTGTCTCTTCTGAGCTGACAGCCTGCTTTTCTATCATGAGAGTTTGGTGTGTTCTCACTCTGACTCATTCTGCTAACACTTCCTCCAATTAGTCACTTTGCCTGCCATTCACTCTGACTCATCGCAGACATCACTTCCTGTGTGACAGTGACTCCTTCTTAGGTTCTGCTTCCTGTGGGTGCTTCCACACTATGTTTCTATCTTAGAGATTAAAGGCATATACTATCACCACCTTCTGAATAATGGGATTAAAGATATTTGCTACTACAGTTTTCTGAATGCTGGGATTAAAGATATGTATCAACATTCTTTCTAGTGGAGAGCAGGCATGCTGATGGATTAAAGGATTAAATATTCCTCTACACACCACATCTGACCTGGTTTAAAAATTTTAATTTCATTATCACTCTTTACTTAAATATTCCTCTACAATGGTATAAGACCAAAATTCCATACACATAAAGTAAAATGAAAAAAAAATGAAAAATATTGCCTATTCTTCCATTTTCACTAACAATATGAAATCTTTCATAATTAACATGCCCTATATGCCACTTAAGAATAGATGATTTAAATATGGTATCTAAACATTGCAAGAATCCCAGGCACAACATCACTCTATTGTCAAGAGAGAATACTAGGAAAAAAATAGTAGAGGCTTTACAAATTCACAGGATATTCAAATTCACAAAGAGGGTTCACAAAAAGGAGGTCTGTCATGATGATTTATAAAAATTGTTGACTTCCATCCTTGTTCATGAATCTATGTGAATCCTGACATTTCTGTGGGTTTCTTTGAGGAATGTTAACAATAGTATTTGAAAGAAAAATATCATTTTACTGAGTGAGTCAAAGCATTCTCTGACCAATTTTAGAAAATAGTAACCTGAGTACTGCAACCAAAACAGTCCTGTATTATATATATATCTTAAACAATGAGAGAAGATTTGCGGCAAGCATAGAATGATATTTTCCACAGAACTGCAAGGTAGAAAGGTAGCCAGCATGTCTCTGGGTACATAGGAAAATCCTGCTATGGTTAAATAATATGAAACCTAGGGGTACCAATAATATAGCAAAATGAAAGCCTATAGACTATTGCATGCTTAACCCCATGCTGGCCTAATTATAGCTCCAAACATCTCTAACATTAATAAATACTCACAAGTGGCTAACGCCTGAGAGTAATGCATGTATTTAAAAAAGACATTTTTCTCAATGAATATATTTATTTCATTGGGATAGGTTTCAAATCACATAACAACAGGATACCAGACACCAATTAGATGGTATACTGATGTGCTATATATGTGGAATCAAGTGACACAGGCTGCAACTCCTCCTTTTCCTGTGTATGGCTATTTGGTTGTTATGCAGATTCAAACATGAGGAATTGTTTAGCTGTCATTGGGGAAGGTACTCACCAGTGCTTGTAAGGAAGTTTACATTTCTCATCACACCTTCAGTGTAGGCTCCTGGTTCATAACTATCCATTTCACCTGTGACGATGTGAGCTACTCTTGCAGCCCGTCCTCTGATGGCACCTGCAGCTCGGTCTAAGTTATCTGCATCCTGGTCTCTCAAGGCTATAATGCATTTGTTGACATCTTCCAGGATGTGACTTTCTATAATAAAACAGAGCAAGTTACTTATAGGCATGTGTTTTAATAACACAAATTTAGCATCTCATCATAATATTAACTTTTGACTTCAGACACATTATGTACTGAGGGGGCTGAGAATTCATTATGAAGTAAAGTTAAAGGTATTTTTATTTTATTTCTTAATAGCAACATCTTTAAATTATACATTTTATTTTTGAACATAAAGGCTTCTGGGTTCAGAGAAATAACCAAGCTGTTAACGCTCTGCTGCCCAAGGAAGACGCTCTGAGTTTGGATCACCAAAACCCATTTAATATCTGAGGACTATTGCTATTTATATATGCATATATATGTTATATATATATGCATATATAATATATATGTGCATATATATAATATATATTATGTATATATTATATATATGCAACCACAGCACTGGTGATATGGGACAGAGACGGGGAGAAACAGGGGATTTGTAGAAATTCAGTCAAGCAAAAACAATGAGCTCCAAGTGCAGGGAAGAACATCTCAAAAAGTAAGGGTAGGCAGAGATAAAAGAAGGGACCCAACACCCAATTTCTGGTCTGCTCAAACCCATGGGTCACCTGCACATACACACACACACACACACACACACACACACACACACACACACACACACATTTTTCTTGGCCTGGAGATGAACATCTGAAATCCCAGCACTTGAGAGGCTGAGCTGAGAATAGGAGTTCAAGAGAAGCTAGGGTTACACAGGTTGTTAAAGACTGCATAGTGAAACTGTATCAAATCACAAAGAGAATGATAGGAAACTATACTGATTCCATGTTATTTTAGGTGCTAGTCACAGTAGAGTATGTTTTATACTTGAGTTCAAGTACAAATTGGAGATATTTTAGATTAAAAACAGGCCAGGAACTAGAGACTGAATAACCCTGAGACATTTCTAATGATGTCATGCTCTGCTCATAAATTGGTACTTAGCTCAGTCCTCACCAGAGATGGCCCTCCAGCAGCTGAGAGGAGCATATGGAGAGGCCCGGGGCCCAAACACAGTCAAAGATCGGAGAACCCCAAGGAAATGGGAGAGGAGGGATAGCAGAGACCAGAGGGGTTGAGGAACCAGGAGAACAAGCACCACAGTATCGACGGACCAGCACTCTTAGGGGCCCACAGAGACTGAAGCCCCAGACATGGAACCTGCACAATCTCCTAAATACATCTTATGGCTGTCTGGATTAGTGTTCTTGAAAAACTCTTACAGACTGAAGATAAAAGACCCTTTTATCTGTCCTTGAGACCCTTTTACTTCTGCTGGGTTGCCTGGCCCACTTGATGTAGGGATTGTAACATGGCCTATATCCATCTTACTATACCATGCCCTGATGGTGCAGTAACCCTGGGGACATGGTTCTTTTCTGGGGAGAATGGAGGGATGTTTGTAAGTGGCCATGGGCAGTAGTTCTGGGGGAGAGGGGAGATAGGGAATATGGAGGGGTGAAGGGAGGGGAAGAGGGGTGTTGGGATATATTGTATAAGTTGTATGAGAGAAGAAAAAATTTTATTTAAAAAATAAATAAATAAACTCATATATATATGTATTATATATATATATAATAGAATATATATTATATGTTCTAAATAAAAGCAATATTATATAAGATGACAAATTTAAAACTGCCACCTTTGCTAATATATGGAGAAAAAAACAAAACTATGGGGTTTCAGTTAGCTTACAGATAATAAAATATGAAAACTATGCTATTGTAAAAATATTTATTACTTATATGTACAGAGGTTGGTGGGTGTGTGCATGTGTATTTAGGCACCTGCAGAGACCAGAAAAGGGCACTGTATCCTCTGGAGTTGGAGGCTGTTGTAAGCCACCTGAAGTGAATGCTCTGAACTCCAAACATAAAGCAAACACTCTTAACTATTATGCCAATTTTCCTGTCTCCCAAACTAAATTCTATATTTTGTAGAGCAACAACCTCTCAAATCTATGAACACACACACACAAAACCATGAATATGTACAAGGTTGACTTGATGCAAATGAATTCCAGAGAAAGGAACCTATTCTGAAAGAGACCTCCAGACCTCCTTCTTCTCTTCCATCCTTGGCAGTGTTAGAGTGTTAAAACAGTAAGGAGTTCTTATCACAGTTCAGCAACATCTTTTTAAATATAATGATTAATATTCTTACATAAAAGTAAGGTGATGGTTTAAGAAAATATGTGTAACATCAACAAATATAAACAATGATCTGTTTTAGTTTATTGTTTTAGGTGGGTTTTGTTTTTGAGATAGGGTCTCACTCTATAGCCCTGGATGGCCCTGAATTCTCCTTTTTTTTATTTGCCTTAATTGTTTAAGTTCTGGGATAACAGCCAATCATCACCATGCACATGATGTTTCAAAGCAATTAGTGATTATTTAGCTTCAGTCTTTGTCACATGAATCCACAGTCAAGATAGTTAGTCTCAATTATTTATGAACATACACAGATAGTTATAAAAAAAGATCTTAGTATCTTGTGAGAACTCATTAACCTTTCCTCCCTTTCCTGTTTCTTTGTGGATGTGTTTGTGCACATGTGTTGACTGTCTGTGCCAATATAACTTAATCACATGATTCAAGTTAATACCAGTCATATTTTTCTCTTAATGTAAACTTAAACAATGAAAGAAGATTATGGGCAAGAATAGAATGCTGTCTTCCATAGAACTGCAAGTTAAAGTTATCTAGCATGTCTCCAGAAACATAGGACAAACCTGCTGTGTTTGAATAATAAGACTAAATTGATTCATCATAGAATCTGCACTGCCCACTCCTGTGGTTAGAGTATTCAACTTATACTACTATTTTAATTTTAATTTTCAAGGTTATACCATAATTCCATCATTTCTCCCTCCATTTCTTCTCCTCAAATCCTCCCATATAACCCTCCCATATAACCCTCTTTGCTTTCCTCCAAGTTCATAACATCTGTTTTCATCGTTATTATATGCATATATGCATATAAATAAATATATATTCTCAAATACAACCTGCTCAGTGTGTATGATGTTGCTTGTAAGTATGCTCTTGGAGACGAACATTTGGTATTGGTTAACCAATTGATATGCTCTTCCCTGAGGAAGCCTATTTCTTCCACTCTTAGGATTCCTTAGTTGCATGTAGTTATTTGTGTAAGGTTGAGGCTTCATGATCTTTCCCCTGTCCACTGTCTACTGTTGTTGTCCTTGTTCAATTCATGTTTGGGCAGTCATGTTGGTGAGACTTTGTGAGTGGAGCTTCTGACATTATTATGAGACACAGTAGGGGTGGGTTGGGGGGGCAGGGGTGTCTCTGAATATTTTACTTTCCCTTGGGACTCTTTTCCTCCTACTGGTTGGCCTCACACAGCCTTGTTGTAGGGGTGTGTGCCTGACCTTGTTCCATTTTATTAAACCCTGTTCAATAACACTTGAGGCCTCTGTTTTTTGAGGGCAAGGGAGAAGGGAGCAGGACATGGGTCTTGGGGAGAAGGGAAGATAGGGGTAGCTGTGAGGAATGGATAGAGGTGAGGCTGGGGTTTGGATATATTGTACAAGAAAAGAAAAATTAAATTAAGAAACGTTTCAGATATATATTGTTGAAAAATTATAGATATAAATTTAGATATCAAAATAAAAGCATCATATGACCATATGCAGGCTGAACATAATAATGATATAAAAGGCAAGAAGCATATAACCAGTATTAATCTGAGGCAGCATCCCAAAGAAGTTGAATATGATGACTAAATGTCCTTCAGAATTTCAAGTAAATACAACATAAAATATTATAAATTTTATAACTTTTCCATTATTTTAACGCCTTCCCATTACCTTGACAGCCTTACAGAATGGCAGCAATAGTATTTGTATGAAATTCTAAATGCAATGTTATGGAAAAGGAAAATAAAAGTATTGTGTAACTTCTACATACATACAATATCTAAATATTAAACTGACTTCTTAAAAACATTATTGTGTTGTCAGGAAACTTTATGTAGCTAAAAAGCCCTTGTGAATAACTTCAAGTTTTATGCCTAGCTACATACCCAGCAAACATCTAGGAATTTTTTTTAATCAAATATACTGTATCAAACACCCACTGATCTATTTCTGAATACCTCTGTGGTGTCATGGATGTTTCATTACACACTGCAAAATTGCTTAGAGTTTTGTTTCTCTTTTAGGTTTTTTTTTTTCAACTACAGATGCATCTGGTTTCAAGAATTAAAGAATTTGAAAAGATTATTTAAAGGAGATGACACATGTTATTGTAGACCAAGAACATTTAGATGATTGTGTTTTGAAGGAAGCTTGTCTTAGGCTCCAGAGTAGCCACTTGCCTTCTGATGTGAGGTGACAGGTGGAACACCCAGCTGTCAGCACCAGTGCGTTATTTTTAGAGTAGGGAATTACTGAATTACTGGCAATGCCCATCGATTATTTACAGTTGTCCTGGGATGCAAAGGGTGAATTCTGTTACGCTGGAAAAGAACCAGACACAGGGCTAAAGGGAGATGATCTGTCATGGGGACTTGCTTCCTTCATTGCCAGATTCTCTGGCTAACTCTACCTTCCATCACTGATGCAAGTGAGCACAATGGGATTTCAAAGGCGTTTTCAGAAATGCCTATATTTTTTCTTCTTATTTAGTTTTCTCTAATAAAAGCCAGGACTTAAAGGTCAACTCCAGTGCTTCAAGGAATTTAAGGGAAAAAAAAATACAAAGAAAATGAGTTAGTTTGTCATTATTTGGCCTCCAAAATTAAATCTTACGAATCAACAGCCTGTACAATGGATTGAAACTGTAAGCATATTATTTGCAAATATTGGACTGGACTAAGAGGTAAGCATCTTTTTCTAATGACTCAATCTGGACTTTTACTATATCAGTGATAGAGCCTTAAGGGGAAGAACTTGAGCTATCAACCGTCAACTGAGAGAGAATAAAGCACCAAGAGTGTCCCCATCTCATTTCTGTGACAAAAACACAAGAAAGGAAAGAACAAGAAGGAAATGGATACTTGTGGTTTTTGAGTTTTGTTTTCAAAGGCAAAATAAAACGACATTACTAAATTGGGAAGAGTCAGGTGAGCTCCGCTTCTGTGCTATAAGTGAGTTGAGAGAGTGAAGCTGAGTGTAATTATAAGTAAATGATTTTCATCTTTACATAAATGGATCTACATCTGTTCAATTAAAACTCATCACAGAGATAGATAAATATTCAAGAAACAATACCCAAAATACAGCAAGTCTTTCTCCTTTTTGCAAAAGACTCGTGAAATGCAAAAGAAAATGCATGCAGCTGTGTGTAAGATAACTGTTATGTGTTTCTATTTAATGAGAGTCAAAATTTCTGCTTAGCAGGAATTTAATCACAATGATTGATGAATCTCATAGATTTAAACAAGTACTATTTTGAAAGTGATGTTCATATATAGGTCTTCTCATTTTTAGCTTTAGCCCTGGTGCTGTGATAAAAACAAGCTTACAAAAAGCAACCAAGGAGAAGAAAACGTTTAGTTTGCTTACATTTCCAGGACATGGTCAATCGTTGAAAGAAGTCAGGGCAGGAACTAAAGCAAGACCGTAAACAGAAACCATGGGGGAATATTGCTTGCTGGCTTTGTGATAGACTTATACTTACCTAGCTTACCTAGCCTATGACCACCTGCCTAGTGAATGATACCATCCACAGTGGTCTGGACCCTTCTATACCAATTGATAATCATGACAGTCCCCCCCAGACACACCCACAGGTCAATATGATCTAAGCAATTCCTCAACCTAGGCATTATTTTAAGAGAACCTAGGCTGTGCCAAGTTTACAGTTACAGCTAACTACATGATGGTGTAAAATGTTTCATTTTTTAATATCCAATTCATTCCATTGTTTCCTTCCCATACTTGAGTCTTTAATTTAAAGAATCAGAGATGGCATAAGCAGTTTCAATTCTATTACAATCTGTGTAGAGCTTACAATACGGTAACAGGAATGAATTATTTTACATGATAACTTTTCTTAACATGTTTAAAGTTTTTGAGACTCCGTCTGCATAGTCCAGGCTTATCTCAAATTCAGTACTCTCATGCCTCAGCCTCTCATGTGATGTGTCACTATATTCAGATAAAAATTTTGCATTTATTGTTTCCTCAATTAATCAAATTTCCAGCTGCTAGATTGGTGATTTTAGGAACAAACTCTATTCCCATTTGGTAAAAACTAGTGTCCTTTAAACAAATATTAATCACACAAATTAGCTAAGAATTTTCTGAGAAACTTTCAGGAAACTGATCAAAACTGTGGACTCTATGAATTATTATTAGGGTACTTAAATAATTTTGGTAATTAATACTAAATTATCTGCTGAGATCCTCCTGCCCACATATCTATTTATGAGTGTGTGAGTATGTGTGTCATGTGTGTGTGTGTGTGTGTGAAGATCAGGGGAAACTTCTGAGAGTTATTTCTCTCCTCTAACTTGTTGAAGCAAGGTTTCTCATGTTGTTTCTGCTATGCCGTGTCATCCACGCTGGCTGGCCTGAAAACTTCTGGCTGAATTCCCTATCTCTGCCTTCTACTTCACCATAGGGGAGCTGGTATTAAGAGATCCATGCCACTATCACCACATCTGGACTTTGATGTAGAATGGGGGTGGATATCAATTTCAGGTCACTAGGAATGTTTTTACATGTTACATCATCTTTTTAGTCTCTTGTCTATTATTTTTGAACATGTAATATATATAACCTAAGCATGCTCGGGGATGGTCCCACCTCTAAATGTGGTTATATCTTTCCTATAAGACTGGGTATCATCCCCCCAAAAAGAAATTCAATATTTTTATTTGGGAAGAACACTGTTAAGAATCATCGGAAGCATTATTGCTTGACATAAATACAATCCTCTCCCCACTGTTATGTTCTGGTTATGCTCATTAGATCTGCATTACCATGAGACAAACCCATTACATTCAGTCACAAAGATTTTAGTCATTTTATAGCATAATGAACTATTTTGAGACTCTATATATTTTCCAGGTTTCTGCACTTTTAGCTGTTTATCACAGTGAGGTTTTGGACTTTTCTAACTTACTGAGTTACCTCTGACAGTATCAAAACAAATATAAAGTCTAAGATTGCTATTCTCAAAATAGTTATCAACAGCACCTCCAGAAGGTCTATGGTATTTCTCTACACGCTATTTTATAGAAATAAAAAAAAAGAGTCACTGAAGCCTGAATATTTCTTTCAGTAACTTTTAAGCAGCTCATTCAACAGCTTCCTCATGACCTTCCCAAGAAACATAAGAACTGTTTAGAAATAGGCAAATGGCTTAGTGTGTTTTATTCTCAGTCCTGACAGGGAGACACTGCGAGTCGGGCTTGCATGGTGAATATTGAACTGGCCCTTCCCACTTATTCTTCTTGCTTTTTTCAACTGTTTAGGATACTTTCCAGCTGTAGTGATGGGAGTATGCTGTTGATTTAAAACTCATAGTCATGTATCTGACACTTGTCACATTATGATTCAAATGACTTTGAATCAGGGACAGATGTGAATAAGTTCTGAAGAAAATATTCTTGAAGGTTTTAGATTTATTGCTCAGTAGAGGAGTGTACAGTTTTGTTTCTAAATGATAAATGTTGATGAACTATTCATTTATTTAAGTGTGTGCATGTGTGTGTGTGTGTGTGTGTGTGTGTGCGTGAGTGTGTGTTCACACACATTATGGCTGCTGAGTCTGGGAGCTAGGAACTAAACTCTTACCTTTGCAAGAGTAACCAGTGTTCCTAACAACTGAGCCTTCTCTGGTCTCCTGAACCATTCTTCTTTATCCCAATCACTTTAAACAAAACCTAGAGTTTTACAGGCTTTCAGAAATGAGCTTTTGACACTTGACCATTTAAAAGTATGTGTTGGGGAAGACGGTACATGAGTATGGGTAGGTACAGGTACACATGTGTGTTTAGAGGCTCGGAGTTGATACTGGGTGTCTTCCATTCTGGCTCTCCACTTCTGTTTATTGGGGCAGGGTAACTTGGCAAAGTCAAAGCTGGCTGATGCTGGTTAGTCTAGCTGGCTTCTGCTTCTGGACTCTGGGATTATGGAAGGCCATTTCATCTGCCTGACTTTTATTAAGTTCTGAAGATATGAAGTGCGATCTTTGTTCTTTCTAGTAAACACTACCCACTCTGTCATGTCTGCCTTCACATTTCAAAATTTTCATAGTCACATTTTCAACTTTTATTAAATATTCTTGGATAATATGCTCTTTTTTAGAAGCTACTAATTTTTCAAGTATGGCTCTATCCATCTGAAAATTGTAAACTAAAATTTACATGTTGAATCACAGACCTAAATTTAAAACACAGTCCTATAAATCTTCTATGAAGCAAGACAGAGAAAAATGGATTATGTTTTGATTTTTAGGTAATATTTGCATGCAACATATAATCAATAAATGGATTTATAATAAGTGGGTCTTCAAAAAATGAAACATTTCTATGCTGCCAAAGAGACTATTAAGAAAAATTATAAAAAAGAACAAAAGATATTTTCAGTACTCAAATATGAGGCAATACTAGTATCCAAGATAAACAAATAATTATTTTATTTTAATTTATGTGTATAGGTGTTTTGAATGCAAGTATATATGTGTACCTCATTCATGCAGTTGATATGAAAGCTACAAGAGGGCATCGGATACCCTGGACCTGGAGTTAAAGTCACCTGTGCTCTGTCCTGTGGGTGCTGGGAATGGAACCCTAGTCCTCTGGAAGAATTTCCAGTGCTCTTAATCTTTGAGCTATATTAGTCTCCAAATACCTCTTACAATTCAATAATAATCAAACAAAATCCTCAATTAATGACAAGCAAAAGATCTATGCAGACACCTCATGGGAGATTACATACAAGCCTCAAATAAGTAAATATAAATGATCTCAGAACATTATCTCATCAAGTCATCACAAAGGAGCATATTACATGCATCTACTAAAGCACTGAAATCCATACACTGAGAACACCAAACGCTGGAGAGGAGTTGGAACAACAGGAGCTTTCCCTCATTTTTGGAAGGAATGCAGTTTGGGGCAGCCACTTCAAAGACAGTTTGTCAGTGCTTCACAAGACTCAATATATTACTACAGTATAATATAAAATTATACCTCTCATTATTTGACAAATGAGTTGTAAATCTAAATTCACGCCCACACAAGTACTATAGGAATTTTATTGCTGCCATGGTGTGGAGTCAATGAACATGCTTTTCAGTATGTGAATCACTAAGCTCCAGAACATTCAGACAATGGAATAATAAAAAGAGTGATGAAATAAGTTATCAAAACAAGAATCATCACAGGAGAAATCCAAATGTACACACAAAGCCCTCATGAAAATGGAACATAGCGTATGAACCCAGAGAAACTCAAATGTATGCACAAAGTCCACATGGGAAGGATACTTCGCTTATGATCCCAACTATATGGTGTGTGGCAGCGAAACTATACAGCCATTGAAAAGACACATTGGTGATGATAACTGATAGGGTACATAAGTTGAACACTGGAGAGTCTCAAAGTAATAAAAACATCTGTATTATATCCCAATGGTGAACACATGCCAACATGTACTTGTCAAACCCACAGAATTCACAATATAGAGTAAACTCTGATATAAAAATATGAATTCCGTATGTGACAAATGTAGATTGCATTAATAATTGTTTCATCAATAAGAATGGGGCTGGTGAGATGGCTCAGTGTGTAAAGAGCTTGCCATGCAAGCCTGATGATCTGTATTCAATTTCCAGAACCCACATAAAGGTGGGAAAAAGGACCGACACCAGACTCACTGACCTCTACATGTGTGTCATCATGCTCATGTGCCTCCCTAGTATCAAACCCGTAGCAATAGTAAATGAATAAATTTTAAGGACACTTCATGTATATTTAGTATCATGTCTATGTTAGACCTGTAGTAAGCATTGCATTTAGATTTAATGACTGCAAGAAAATCAAAGGTATCTATACATTTACATCTAAGAGTACGTGTCTTCTGTGAACATGTATAAGTAAACAACAAAGAAATCTGAAAATCCTTCAACTTTTCCAAGACTGTATCAATATTCTTGGGGCTATATTTCCACACCCTTCCTGCTTCCACACATAGCTCTAGGGCAGAGGTCCTCAACCTGTGGGTCATAGCCGTTTTGGTGGTTGAAAGTCCCTTTCACAGGGATCACAAAAGACCACTTGCAAATCATATATTTACAATACAACTCATAACAGTAACAAAACTACAGCTATGAAATAGCAACAAAAGTAATTTTATCACTGGGGGGGTCACCACAATGTGAGGAACTGCATTAAAGGGTCGCAGCATTGGGGAGGTGGAGAACCAGTGCTCTAGGGTATCAAGTGGGTTAATCTTTTTGACTTTTAAACAGTTACTTTCAAATTGTCTCGTATTTTTTAGGTCTGTTGGGTAATAGACGCATTATTTTTCATTGTGTATGCACCCCAGACAGACCTTGGACATAGGGTTTTCCAGACATGGCGTCCTGAGTGCTGGGATTGTACGTGTGTGACTCTGACCCCAAGCATCATTTCTTTTACATATTATAATAATTCTGAGACATAGATATATTTTAGCTAGCACATAGAAAAGAAGGTTTTAAGAAATTAATAAAGTTTTAGTACTGAATTTTAACCCCAAATGAGGCTTTGTTCATATACAACCATACTATAAATGTTAAACTCTCATAGGACTTGGCAGTAAGGTAAATCTATGGTCATCTTATTCAGATATACTAAATGTGTGATGGGAAAAGGAAATTTCAGGTTCAGACGAATTTTGAAATTTCATATAAATTTCACAAATGATTATTATACTATTATAATATACAATTATAAATAATGCAAGCTTTTACAGTATATTAATTAGGCATAAGACATATAATTTAAACTTGTGTAAGAGATCAATTTTAATTCTTTAAAGCTTACAAGGACAGAATTATCCTAACAGTACTATGCTCAGAATATATGGAACCATTACAGCAGAGGGAACTTGAACACTGTATTCCAGAAATGTCACTAGGATTAGGAAATAGCCATAGAAAAGTAAATTAACAAATGAAGGTTCAAACTCCCACTTCTGAGCTTTTCTGGTGCAAGAGCAGAAGGCTGGGTTACTGCATCTGATGCTACCCTTACCTAGACGACATAAACAGAAAGAATAAGTCGAAAAAATCTCAGGCTTTCTCGTCCCATACTGATTACACGTTAATTGTCTCATTGCTTCCTCTCCCATAGACCTAGAACCTATTAACATCTAATAACAAAACACTGAGTGCAAATAAACAAAAAACAAAAACAAAACAAAAACACAGTAGCTGTGAGGATTTTTACCAGATTGAACATCAGGATAATCAGCAGGAGCAGGCAGTAGTGAGCAGAGCTCCTGGTATTCTGGTATATTAAAAAAAAAAAAAAAAGGCCAAAGCCATTGAATACTTGCAACTAGATGAGAATGCTGAATTGCTTCAGTTCTTGGATACACTTGAGGGAAACAATATTCATTTGAGTGCTATTCCTCACTTCAAAATACAGAACAATTTCAAAGTCTAATTAAGATAAAATTTAACACAGATATATATAATTAAGGAAATATTTAAAACAGCATCCTAGAAGTTTGAGGCATAGAACATACCCTATGAAATGGTAAAAAAGAAAAAGAAAGAGCAGAAAATACGTGATTAAAATTAATAACAAGTGACCTGCCTAATGCCTGGCATTATTTTTTATTTTCCCCCAGAATATTAAATATACTGATTACCTTCCAAAACAGCATCTTTCCATATGAGAAAAATAAATAAGAGACTAAACATTATAGATGAAAAGATTACTATGGGGTATATACCTTGGAGAATCTCCCCACCCAGTCATAGAATTTATACTGAAGTTGAGTACAGCATCCTCTTGTTTAACTGTGTGGATCAACTATATTTTGCTCTCCAATATCAAACCAATCCTTCCCATGAGATGTATTTTCATTCTATATCTTATTTATAATTGTTGTAAGGCAACCAAGATTAAAATACTGATGTATATATGATATATATACATATATATTAAGACTTTAATCTTAATTAAAGTTAAACCTTAAATTAAATGAAATAAATTAGATTTTAATTTTGATACATATCATATATAGTTGGTATAAGTCATATACGTTTCATATATATATGTATATATATATATATAGAGAGAGAGAGAGACATAAAGTTTCATAATATGACAAAGCTTCCTATATCCAAATCAGTGTTATTCAGAAAATAACACTGATTCATATTTAATAAGATATAAATAATACATGTATTAAAATAACAAATTGTAACTAGCAAAGTTCAGGGAAATTTCCATCGCTTAACATGCATAGAGACAATGTTTCCATGAATTATACAGCTCATCCTAAGCCAGACCGACAGAGCCTAAGTATATCATTTGCCTTTCTGTAGAACGGCCCTTGCCATACAGCTCTCCAGATAGCCTCCAATGAGCTCAATATATGGCTTCACTCCACTACATCAGGTAACATCAGCATCTTGATTAGCTCTGAAGAGTTCTCTATTGCTAATACTCAATATTTTTATAGTGTTAACTGGTTTTCTAATTTAAAATTTGTAGTACGTATCAGATCTACAATCTTGTTAAATAAGCACATTTTTAAAAGTTTTACATTGTATTTTATGTTAGTGTGAGTGTTTTCGTGTATATGTGGGTGCCACCTGTGTGTCTGGGGCCTGTGAGGACCAAAGAGGGCGTTGGATCCTCTGGAACTGTAGTTATAGATGGTGTGAGTGCTGGAAAGAAACCCAAATTGTCTATAAGAGCAGTGTTCTTGGCTAAAGCCCTATCTTGTATAGTAACAATGTCTTCTTATGGTTTTATGGATTCATGGCATGATAAAATAATAATGAGATGATAGTTGTGACACTGATTATAACAGTAAGATGGTTTTAGTCATGATGAGGAGTTAACCTGTCTACCTATCTACATATTCATCTTCAACATATTACACGATTACATATAATCTCAGTAAAATATTTGACTTCCGACAGGGATAAGGAACTGGGTTACAGTGAGAATCACTTACAAAAGAGCATGTATGTGAGAACCAAATGCTTTGTTAAAAGTTGTATCTGTCTAGAGCTGGGAGTGCAGCTCAGTGATAGAGCACCAGGCTCACACAGACAAGACCCTGGGTTCAATCCCGAGCAATGACAAAAATGAAGTTTCTATTATTTTAAACAAACTTGGAGTTTTGTTATAACACACATTTATAAATGTAGCTCACTTATGAGTTAGAGAGTTTACTTGTGGATTTTGTGCCATTTGTTTCTTTGATTTTACATATTTTTTATTAATTTTTTCAAAACTTGCAAATTATAATTCATAGCACTGTGTACAGATATTCTAGTTCTATTTAATATAGAGAAGATCTAAGAAAAAAGAAGAATGAAATGTATAAAATTTCTCATTTAGTACTAGAAAAATATTTTAATATTATTATTTCTGAATTCTATGCTTAGGAACACTTTACTTTTTGATGTCTCAGAAACTAGGAAAGTGACTGTTGACATGAATAGCGATCACATACATAGTCACAGCAATCACCTGGGACCAGGATGAGCTAGCCATGACACTGAAATTAAGAGGAAGATTGGTCAAGGCACAAGCACTGAGGAATACATTAGCTCATTCTACAAATGACCCCATAAGAAGCATTCCAGTCAGGTAGTCTAGCAGAAGTACTCTAATGCAGCTAGGAATAACAGCAAAGAGAGATTAAAACCTGCTATGAGCTGGAGACATGGCTCAGTGGGGAATAGCAGGTGCTGCTTTTCCAGAGGACCAAGTTTGGTTCCTAGCATTCTCAATAGGAAGTTCATAACCATCTGTAAGTCCAGCTCCAAGGGATCTGGTGCCTACTCGTTCTCTGTGGGGAAACTATATTCATGTGCACAGACATGCACACTCATTTAAAAACAAAGGAGCAAAAAATAGTGCTGGAAGAATGATGTGTAAGCAGTTAATTAAAGATGTTATTAAAATCGTAAAGCAAAACACGTGAGCATGTGTATGTGTGTGTTTAGACAAAGTGCTAAGAAATGTGCATCTTTAAGTCAAGATCTTTTAATCTTTCATTTTACAATGCAAAGAGCACAGTTAACCTATGCAGCTTACTCTGCTTTTAGTTGCAAAGCTCCACTGTCAGACCATCTAATCAAACCAACTTGAACAAATTCAGTGTTATTATCCCAGCAACCTTGCCTGGAAGGCTATTCCTTGCATTGAAGCATCTCTGCATGAAAAACAGATTCACAACATCTGGTCTGATTTCGTTTTTCTTTAACTTTCATTTTGTTGCCTTTTCCATTTTATTTCCTTTCCCAGTCATGTTTGTTGAACTGCAAATAGCAATTTTCACTGGCCTATGTGGTCTTTATAACTTTGTCTGTGTTTAGGGTTAGCAGTCTATCCTGTTGCTTCAGGTTAGATATAAAATAGCGATTTATGGGACTATAATTATCCTAGCTTTCTACATGCAATTGAGAATGTTAGCAAAAACATTTCTCTCTTGTTTCTGTTTGTATTAGTTACACTAGTCAAACACCAGTTAAAACTCTGTGACTATTACCTTGGTACTACGGGTCTTTGGGCTCTAATTTGTTTCCCTGTATCTGGGTGGCTCACGTCTTCCTGCCAAGTCAATTACCAATATGCTAGGAAGAAACTGATCACTGTGAACAGAGGAAATTTATTAGGATGTGGGAAATACTGTTAACCAGATATAAACCAAATGCTGTGATAGTCTATAATAAATTTTAGTGTATGACTCCACATTTCATTCTAATTTTTCACATATCTCATATGCGAAATATAAGGCTGTTGTACAACATACAATGATTTGAAAATCCTTAATATTCACACTAAACCTTAGACCTAACCTTATCAAAATGTCATTTTTTATTTAATTATTATTTTAGTTCTCTTCTTCCATATGATACATCCCAACACCCTTCCTCCCCTCCATCCACTCCTCCCAGCTCCCCCATCTTCCCTATACCTCAGATCTACCCTCTCCATCCTCCCACTCCCACTTTTGTCTCTTGTCTCTCCCCAAAAAAGAGCAGTCCTCCCAGGGTTACTTTTCAAACATGGCACGAGAATATGGAATAGGGTCAGCCACAATTCCCTACTTCAAGGTCAAACTAGGCAACCCAGTAGGGGGAGAAAAGTCTCAAAGGCAGGCAAGAGGTTCAGAGACAAACACCCCTACTCCAGTCTGTATCAAAATGTCATATTTTTTACCAAAGAATAGTAAGCTAAATGTGGAATTCTTTTTTTGTAACGTCTTACTATAACATGGAGCTAGCCTGTTATGTGAAGAAAGCTGTGGTCTGATACAATACTTGTTGGAGAAGTTTATTTTTAGTTATGTTTGAAATTGTTTTATGCACTGTTGGTTGAGGGGCTATACTAAGTCTAGGATGTTCTGTATTGTTTGCAGGTGTTGGGTTTCTTTGGGGGTTTAATTGCTAATGATCCGCAGGTGCTATCAGTAAAATACCTGAGGTGTTCTGAAGGAATAAAAACACCTGAGCTGAGATACTTGGGGTTCCACTGTCAAGAAGGCCTTGGCCACAATAGTGGATCCCTCTGCTGAGGTCTGGCAGGATTTCCACGTATGAAAAATGCCTCCGTGTCACTTCCTTGCTGAGCCGCCCAGCAGTAGGCATACAATTACACATACTTTCAATAAATGTGTTGTATGCAGTGAAAAATTAGTCATATCTTACTAAAGCTGCTACTTGGGTGTCCACAAGTGACTCAGGTGAGTTATAGTTTCAGTCACCCAGTGGTTAATTTTCATCATTGACAACTTCAGCCAAAAACATGAGGACATATGAGGGGAATTTTGAGAAAGTTTATCTGATTGCATCTATTCTCCTGATTCTCAAAGAAGGCCCAGCCCCCCATTTGGAAGAAGAACAGCATGGAGAAAGGCAGGAGTTGTAACCCAGTGTACGATGGTGCAATTACAGTGGCTCTTTGCCCTCACGATTCTTTTTGAAGCTCTCTGGTCATCACGTCAATGAACGAAAAATGGAGCAGGAAATATTGTGGGATTTGATGTATACTGAGAGAATATTTCACGTCCACTACTTATGCAATATATTCACTTCAAAAGCTGTTCAGCTGCCAGAACTTTCAATGTTATGGGAGAATTTTCTAAATTTATGTGAAGTTTATCTTTTTTTTTTTTTTTTTTTTTTTTTTTTTTTAGTTTTCAACCTGAAATTGTATGGCAAAAAAGGTTCTTATAGATATTGTAAGCTGATCTTGATAACCTATATACACAAGCATCATGTAAACCTTGTTATCTCCTTCAATATTCTAGGGAACACAGAGAAACAATTACTATTATTACTCTCTTTCTTATCAAAGAAACAAAGGCAGACAGAAACCCAGACACATATTTGAAGTTCACATGCTGATATTCAATAAACGAGAGAGCTGAGCCTAGGGCGTCTGACTCAGGTTCACTCTGTGTCTTCTTGGAACCGCTACTGTATTATAACTGTGTCAGCATGAATTACAATACAGATACATTTTTCATGGCTACTCAGAAAAAATAACCAGAGACAATTGTTTTAATGTCTTGCTTCCTTAAATTTCAAATTGGTTTCTGAGCAAAATTTTCAATCTAACAACATTACAGATCTAGAACTCATTAAATTGGCTTTCTCTTATTAAAACAACTGTGAATTTTCTCTTTAGAAGGTCCCTCTGATAGTAATAAATGTCTACCGTCTGACTTTCCAAGAGTATCAAACACCAGTAAATAGATTTATACAATAGTGGAAACACTCAATTACTTTAACAGAAAAGCTTTATTTTAGGGGCATGCATTCTAAGTATCCCGGGGATTGAAACAACTATCCTTAAAAGAACAAAAACAGGGTTGGAAGATTTGAGTCAATTCATCATTTTTATTATGTACTCCTGACTTTACCCCAAATGCATTTAAACATCATATTTCAGTGGCATTTACAGCGACTTCTCCACTCCACTTTATAGCAGCCCGTGCATTTATCAAGCAGATAGCCAGCTCCTATGCAAAATCACCCGCTACTCTTCCTGGCGATTGTAAGAAAAATCAAAGAATGACTTTGGACATTGCTGCTTCATACGTTCTCACCTCTCTAGTTAACTGCTACTGTAATATCAGCTCATATTTATTTGAAGCTGTGAGATCACACCAATAACCCTCATGTATTTACATGTTTTCATTCATCAGGCACTAATGCCCTTGCTCTAACACTTTCAAATTGCTTTTAAAATCTTATTTGGTGTCTGGTGGTGGTGGCACATGCCTTTAATTCCAGCATGCAGAAGGCAGAGGCAGGTGGATTTCGGTGAGTTCGAGGTCAGCCTGGTCTAGAGAGTGAGTTCCAGGTCAGCTAGAGTTACAGGAGATACCCTGTCTTGAAAAACCAAAAATAAATAAATACATATCTTTATTTGACATGTTAGGCTTTTTTAATGGTAGTTAAAGTAAACTTAGAGTTTACCCACTTCTGTATGCTCCTTAATCTGACAGGTGTCATATTCTAGCCATCAGATGAAGGCTGGTCATTTAGATGTTCTTATTGCTATTCAGAGTCAGGTATTTACTGCCAGGTCGACAGCTGTTTTCATCCACACTTCCTCATCTTTATGCAACTTTCTAATGTGCCGTCTTCCAATCTTCAAATTTCATCTGCACTCAAGCTACCAAAAGTATCCCACACTGGGTCTGCCACAAAGGCTTTGTCATTTATAAATGCTTGTCCCTCTCTCCATGAATTCCTTCAATAATACTCTTGTACTTTAGTGAAAACAGCCTTGCCAGTTCAACATTTAATTGAGGCAATGCAACGCAAAATGTCAGTGACCGATATTCAGAAAGATGATGAGTGCATTCAACGTTTTAAAAGGATGGTGCATAGCAACCTAGCTGAAAAGGATGATATATCTCATAGGCTGAAAAGGAGAGAAAATTTCAATCAGGGAGTTCTCACTGTTTCTTATCTATATGAACAAACTAACACATACAAACCTCACTTTTTTGTTTGACTCCTGAATCCTACATTGAATGAGAATATATATGTATGTATGTATGTATATAAAATTATTATTATTATCTGTGTGTGTGAATTTATACCACATATGCACATGCCTGTGAAGGCCAGAAGAGGATATCAGATCTCTTGGATCTGGAGTAATGTGAAGTTGTCAACTACCAAAGGTTGGTGCTGGGAAGCAAACTGGAATCCTCTAGAAGGGCCTCAAGAGCTACATCTCCAGCACACATAAGATAATGCACTGTAATATAATATAGATTAAATATTTGATTAAAAGCATAATATTCCAAAATTAAATTATGGAATTTCTGGTGGTATTCTCTCAGAAGGATTAATATTCTATTAAATCTACTTCAATTGGTATTTTCTGAGTAGTCTCAATGTTCTTTACGTGCCAAAATAGTTAGCTAGCCCATAGAAGAATGACTAATGATTCTAACTTCAAATGAATAACCCAGAGCAATAAGAAGAGATCAAACAAAATTTTCAGCTTGAGAATTTATCTCCCCTTAACTTTGCTTCATATTCTTGGTTTGGCTAGCTTCTAAATTTCCACCTTGCTTCATCTCACCCTTGCCTATCTAAATTCCTCACATAGTTTCTGAACCTGCACAGGGTTTCTTAAAACCAGAAATGGGAGTGAACCCAGAGTTCCTGCCTCTGCAGTTACTGTGGGAAAACCAGGAGAGAAAATTAAACCAAATTAAAATACATACCACCAAACCACACTGATACTGTGTGACGATGCAAAGTCTATTGTAGTAGTATCCCTACTATGTGGCTCACCAAGAGAGACATGGAAGTGTTCTCATAGTTGCAAACTCTGCCAGACCTCAGCAGAGGGAACCACTATCGTGGCCAGCACTATACTGGACAGCGCAACACCGAGCATCTCAGCTCTGGTGTTTTTGTTGATCCAGAACTCCTCAGGTACAGATCATAAGCAATCAAACGTCCCCAAATAAAAATCCAACACTTGCAGACAATACAAAACTCGATGACCTAGGCAACCCCTCACCCAACAGTGCACAAAACAATTATTTTATACATAACTAAAAATAATCTTCCACAACAGTTTATTATCAGTTCAGTTTGTGGAATTTAAATTGATAGTGGTTTGGTAAATCCAGACAGCAAAGGACAAGCTCTGGGCAGCAGTAAGGTCATGTCCATGAGAGATTGCCATCTTCTGCCCCATTCACCAAAGAAATGCCTGTGTATGGACCAGCAAAATGAAACTGAAGATGGATGGCTGTCTTTCTGAAGTAATAATATTTGGATAATATTCTGAAAAATGCAAGGCCTAAATCTTAAGAACCTGAACACAAATATAGAACTTAGGGACTTCTCTTCACTCTTTTCTCCTAAACAGAGCCCCACAGAGTGCTCTAAAGCTGCTGTTACTGCCCTTGGGCCTCTTCACATCTAGGAAGTGTTAAATGCCCAATGCCTTTACTCAAGAAATTAAATAACAAAATATAAGTACATCCATATTCTTAAAAGACTGTTTAAATGGAATGCTCTTATTATACAAGGCCACTGTGATACCACTGAAAGGTTTCTGACCAATTAGCACAGACAAGATTTGCCTTCAGTTGAACTGTCCCCTCTCAGGAAGTTCTTTATACACTTACACACACACACACACACACACACACACACACATACACACACACAATTTCTGCTCTATATAATCCATGGATCCCCACTTGATTAACATGGCAACCCAGAATTAAATGTAAATCAGCTGTCCTACTGCTTGTTACGACTCATCTAGACCCTCCTTCTCTGCAGCTCTGCCACACAAGAATAAAACTAGTTGATTTCTTTGTTCCTAAATTTGTCACACATTTTTTTATTTATTGTTGAACCTAAGGGATTATTAAAGTATTTTAGTATGTAAGTTTCAAATAGATGATCTAGTCAAGCAGTTCAAATGTGGAATCTGAAATTCATGAGTCTCATGTAAATGTGATATGGTTGTGAGGAGAAATGAAGTCAGAAACACAAAATGGAAATAACCCTCTGGATCCAGTTGTTTCGAGATGTCAGTTGGGCATCAATTACAATTCTTCAAACGCAATTCTACAGATTTTCCATTTGGAGAGCCCTGCCTTTGTGCACTATTCAATGTTAACATTTCACAATTGCTCTTTAGAGGTCAGCATTGAATGCATATGTTCTGTATTTTATAATCCTCACAGTTCTTATATAAGTAACATCTTTCTGTTCTGTAATGAATTAGCAGTAGCTTAGTTTTTATAGTAAATCACAAACTGTTCAAAACAACATTGATCAGAACACTTAATTCTAGTATCTGGGATGCTGAGTTAGAAGGATTGTAAATTCAAGGCCAGCCTGAATTACAGAAAGATATGTCTCAAAAAAATTCAACAGCAAAATAAAACAAATAAAAATACTGAGGATAGTTACTAATAGGTTTCTTAATATTTCTTATTAAATGAATAGATAAATTTGAGGGATGCACTATTGAACTGATTTTTTGTCACTTAATATGGCTTTTCCTAAGATGTCTTTAATTTATCTGTATATTTCATAATAGTATAGTGTTTATAGAGCTCAAATTTCAGTTAATTTCTAACAAAAGAACATTAATATTATTTATCTCATCTGGTATAAATCTATTTTATACACCTTGTTGATTTCTGGTGTTGTTTTCTGGGCCAACATCTGAAGAGTTAATTATCTGATCGATAGGGGTCAGTATTTGGATACTTGTCACCTACCCAATTTCTATATTTTACTAGAGTATATATTTTTTAAATATTTTATTTCATAAATATGGCTTATTTCATCTAAAATTTCAAATGGTTTAAGGTCCCCTTCTTTAACATTTTGATATTATTTTAAATTACTTCCTATAAATAACCTTTACAATTTCTAGAGGAGTTTAGATGGTATTTTCCTTTTTCCTTATTTTCGAGTAAACATATTATTAATATACTTCCCATGGACATTTCAGATTTAGATATATTTTACCCATTTGTAAATGAATTCTCATTGACTTTAACATTTATTTATTTAACATTTAACATTTATATATTTCTCATTGTCCAATGAACCCCTCCCTTCTGCCTGTCAGGTTTAAATAAATTGCTTTCCAAACTGTCTACTTTTAATACTCATTTGTAAGTAGACTAATTCTTTGAACCTAAATGAGTCTTCTTTTTAATATAATAAGTGATAAACCATTACATCAGTCCATGTTTACCACAGGGATGAGAATCAGCCACTGCAGACAACCCCACCACTAAGGAATCTACGGATCCAACAACAGCCTGCTCCCCTTCCCCATGTCTCCTGCCGGCATGAACTTTGAGAGATGCCAACAGAGATATTTGATGCTACCAGTGTTAGATCAGTGGCTTCTCTATATTAACTGAGATAGATATCAAGAATGAAAACTAAAGAAACAAAAGAAAATCAAATTAAACTCATACTATTTTCTTACATTCTTTTTGGTTGCACTTCCAGTATAAATGTAGAGTAGTTTTTAGTTTTTAATTGCATTTTGTTTTAGTATCAGTTTTCCCTGAGCTGCTTTAGGATTGGAAATACTTAATCATTTTCAGATTGCCAGTGTCTGAGTCAAATGAACTGATAGAGTAAATACGCAATAAACATTTGTTAATTGGATAAATGGTTTTTATGGATATGTGTAATGTGCTCGTATAACTCAGGGAAGTATAACCACTTTTGTATTGATAGTATGAAAGTTTGATAGGAATTACTATTTTTTTCCTAAAACCAACACAAGAATAGCAACAATAAACCATCCCCACAACAAATGTCTTAATATTTTCTTGTGACTCACAATGAAGTCTCTATAATACTTAATACTGTGAATTCTCTCTTATTATCTAGGTGGTTTTGACTAAGGTATGTCTGGCCACACACTGGAATTTAATGACCAGAAATGCGTGTTGAATAAATCTTAACCTTAAACAATTCTAGCAGAGTAAATCCCTGGTGTTATAAATCTTAACATAAATTAATATATAGCAATGTAGCAAGGATAAGAAAGAGAAGTTCTAAGCTTTACAAAGGAGTCTCATACAAGGAAAATCCTTTAAATCCTCTTTGGCTGATTGAAATTCACTTTTAATGTATCCTTAAGTAAACAGTGAATGACACGAATAATTGCATTTCATTTAAATATAAATTGTTATTTTTAAAAAAGGACTTTTCTCCCCCTGAGATGAAAATTTTATTATCCTAAGATCACATCTGTGGATTTAAGAAATAACATGAGACCAATTTCAAAAATTACAAAATCAACTTCATCTACACACTTTCCCCTATGCTCTGCTATAAATCCTCTGCTGTGTAGCTGGAGAAAGCACAGCAGGCAATACACTTCAGAATAGTTTATTGGAATCGTTTGCGAAAGACACCTTGTATGCAACACTGAACTCACTGTGCTCAGTATCAATGTAAATTCCATGACACATTCAGGCATGGGTTCTTTGAACACAGACAAACGTTTTCCAAAACTGACAAGTAATTAGTTTTGCTTGGTCACTCAACAGATATCTTCATTAAATAAGTAAGTAAGTAAGTAAGTAAGTAAGTAAGTAAGTAAGTAAGTAAGTAAGTAAGTACGTAAGTAAATAAATAAATAAATAAATACCTAAGCATTATTGAGTTATTTGTCATAGCAATCATATATTTTTCAAGTCCAAACAACTAATTTAAGATGAATAGCTGATAACAACTACTACTACCACTTTGTGTTTTAGAGAATTTACTGTATGCTAATAACTTCTTTTATTAATCACTGGTCTCTCCACTTAGTCCTTCAAAGCCCCTACTGGATAGGCAGTGCTCTTGTTCCCATTAGATGAGGAAATTAAAATATAAGAAAGTAAGATAGGTACTAAGTGGCGAATCTAGGACTGATTCCCTCCAGAACATTCTGCCCACAACCCAACTTGAATGTTTTTGAGTCAAAAGGAATAATTTCAATATGACCAATTGAGAACTTCAGGCTAGGACATACTATGACCCAACACTCCAATTATTTATCAACTCAAAGTGTTACATGTAATGTTTGACATCTCTTAGGTTATATAAAGATGTGAATTACCAAACTGCATATGGTTAGCCAAGGAAGTCCTACATGTTATAACCAACTAGAAAGTTATAATTAGTCAAAACAAGTGTCCATCATTACTTAATGGAATAGAAATCCTTTAACTTCTTCAAGTCCTGATATCCCTCATAAGAAACACAAGAATAATGATCCCATCCCAACTTATTGTTTGGAAACGACATAAAAAGAAGAGCTTCTTTTTTTGAAAGTATAAAATTATATGTTGCTTGCTATCTTAGTTACTTTCTTACTACTTTGAAAAACACCACAAACAAAAGTGACTGAGGGAAGAATGGGTTTATTTCCTCTTGCAACTTTCAAGTCACACTCTGTTGTGGAGGAAAGTCATGGCAGGAACCTGGAGGCTGGAGCTGAAGCAGAGGCCATGGAAGAAAACTATTTACTGGCTTGGTACCCTTGGGTTTCTCAACCTGCTTTCTTAGAGCATCCAGAATGACCTGCCCAGGGGTGGCACCACCTACAATGGGATGGCCCCCTCTACGTTAATTACTAATCAAGAAAGTATCCCACAGGCTTGTTTACAGGCCAGTGTGATAGAGGTAAATCCTAAACTGAGATTACTTTTTCCCACATATGTTATATCAAGTTGACAAAATCCAGCCAATATACTTTCTAACAAAAAGGATTATATCTCGATACCCACACAATATCATATATTACTAATAATGAACATGAAAACATTGCTAAATTGTATTAAAGGACTTAAATCCATAGATGACTAGATTTTATGTATAGACAATATCTCATATAAACTATCCCTATGAAAGTCCAGTGCCTTATTATGGTGTTTATTGACAATTTACTTGTTTCCCTTCAACCTATAATAAAACAAATAATCAAACTGGCTCCTGTCCTCAAACAGTTAGGCTAAGTTCAATGATCTAGTAGGCCTAACCTTTTCAATCACCAGTATTGATTTTACCAAGCTCTACTTTTTTTCAATTGGAATTTTTTTATTATTTTTTTAAAGTTGAGGATATTAAAGCAAGACCACAGAGTGAAGCTCCATTGTTTTGAGGGATATAAAATTTTATTTTTGGAGCTAGTAATGATTAATATTGAGTTTAATAAATTAATGCCTGACTAGGTAAATATCATATTGCAGAAATATTTTAATCATCATTAAAGTATATAACTAATCAATAGCTAATTTTTAAAAATTTTTGGAATTCTTTGACATTTGAATATAAAAACAACTGGGAATGCGGACATATTTCTATCTACCTGGGAGGCTGAAGCAAAAAGAAAAAATCTCTTTATTCCAGGCATTTGAGACCAGCCTGTAAAAAACAATGGGGCACAGTCTCAAGGAAATGTTTAATTAATTACTTTAATTAAAGTTGAAAATGGAAAAGTAGTTTACTTGCTCCTGGCTTTATAGTTAATTAGTTTGTTTATTTATTATGAGTGTGGTATATGTGTTCAAGTGTATATATGTGTATGATATATGTGTCAGTGTATATGGGGTACATGTACCCATGTGCACATGAATGCAGAGAAAAGAGAAAAACACTGGATGTGTTTCTCAGCTCCTCTCCATCTCACTTTTGAGAAAGGGCCTCTCACTGAACCTGAAGCTCACCATTTCATCTAGACTGGCCAGCAAGCTTGCAGTATCTACCTTTACCCCCAACACAGACACCATGCTAGACTTAATATGAACGTTGGGGATTTGAACTCAGATCACATTACTTTCCCAGCAAGAGTTCTTTTCCACTGAGCCATTTCTCAGGCTCTTGCCTTCTTGATTTCTTTGACAAAAACACAAATACCCAGAAAAGTGAGATTTACTATTCAGAAGATTTAAAGTTAGGAAATATCACAACCATGTATTTAATATGATGTCTTACTTTGAAGATTTCACAGATTGAAAACAATTAGCATTTAACAGCTGACTTGAGAAAACATTTGAAACAGGGTGAATGAAATGTAGACACTGTTAAAGACATCAAAGACACAAATGAAAGCACAGACACAAAACAGGCTCAAAAGGCAGAATATAAATGTTAAATAAGTGTGTGCTGTGATGCTCAATATTATTAGCTCTTTGAAAATTGTAACAAAAACAATGAGTGAAGATTAGTATTTCAATCTATAAATCATCAAAGAGTAATTTCAAATCTGTAAGATGCAGTTATAGCAAGTATATGGAAAAACTGTAAAGTCTGAAATTGTGAGTCAAGGCCAAGGAAAGTCTGTATCTTTTGAGCTAGGAAATTCATTTCTCACAATCCATGAAACAGTCCTTAATATTAAGAAGTACTTTGTTGAAGCCATGCATATGATAACTGGAAAGAACATAAAAGTTTAAACAACAATAATACGGTAGGGAAAACTATTCATCAAGATAATAGTGAACTACAAAATCTTCAAAGTTGTTATAAAACTACAGTGTAACGTATAAAGGTATGTGTTACTTGAAAATATTATACTAGCTAAAGAATGGCAAATATCTTATTTAATTTATGTGTTCTGCTTTAATTTTATTAATTAGTAAAATACACTAAAAATATAGCAAAATATTACTATTTGCATTTGGATAGTAATATTATTCATAGATATTTTCTACTTTATTATCTAAGATTAGATGATATTTCTATCTTCTATCATTAAAAATACTGTTGCATGATGAAGAGATATAAAATGACTGCTGCTCTACCATAATGAATAATTTGTGTGTATGTATGTAGGTGTGATTATGTATGTGTATATATGTGTGTATATGTCTGTATATTTGTGTGTGTATATGTATGTATGTGTGTCTGTTTTTGGAGGAGGGATCAGCTGCTCATGCTGAGGATTAAACACAGAGCCTTGTCAATGTTGAGCAAACAATCTAACCTGAGCTAGATATTTAAGCACTAAATACTTGAAATCTTCATCAGCAATGTGTAGACTAGACTTCCTACAAAATGCTATATATAATTCACAATGATTATGAGGATTTTAATTTTTAGATTCTATTCCTTAGAATACGAGGGATTTCTTAAAACAAATAAAATAATTAGCCTAGGTAATATGACACAAAGAGCAACAGTAATAGAATATTTTATATAGTATATATGTTCCCAAAATGGAAGATTAGTTTTTACCTCAACAATCAAGGAATTCATCAAGTCAACATACTAGACTGTTATAATGAATCCTTAAGGCATATAGTAAGCTTCTTTGTAAAAAGTTAAAAACGTTATGCTAAATCATGGTATTTTATAAATATAGTCTAGCCAATACCTCAAAAAAAATCTGTATTGAAATTCAAAAAGAATTGATGTCATTCCCACTGAATCACAAACATCCCTATTTCATGCCTATAAAACCAACAGAAAGTATAGCTAACTATCTCTGCTAGTTTCTGTAGCTAGAAAAAAAAATCCACTGGCCAAAACCAAGTTGGAATGAAAAGAGACTTATTTTACTTTATAGGTTACAGCACATCCTCCATCCAGGGAAGTCAAACCAGGAGCTTGAAGCAGAGACAAAGCAGAAACGCTGCTTACTAGCTTGCTTCCTGTGGCTTTCTTGGCTTACTTTCTTTCTTTTTTAAATGCATTTTTGATTTAAGTAGAATTACATTACCCTCTCTATTTTATATTTCCCTGCAGTTTCTTGCCCCAGATTTTCCTCCAAACCCTCTTTTCCCTATCTCCCAAACCCTCAAATTGATAGCCTCTTTTTCTTTTTATTGTTATTGTTACATATATTCATATGTATTTCTATGCAGATATATGTAAATATGATGGATAGGTCCATTTTTGTTGTTTGTATATATTTAAAAGGCTGACCACTCTGCGTTGGACAACCAATAAGGTAGCTCATCGCTGGGAGAAACAGTCTCCCCTCACCCTCCCAGTAGTCAGAAGTTGCCTGTAGTTCTTTGTCTAGGAATAGGATCCCTTGTAATTTCTCCCTTCCACACAACATGTCCACTGATGCTGCTATTGTTCTGGTCTATTTATGCAGCCATTTCTAGGAGAGCCTGTTTCACAGCACATTTCCTTGTATTTGTTTCATATACAGCCCAGGCTTACTTTCCCAGGGATGTCACGGACCACAGTCCACTGGGTCTTCCTACATCAATCAGGAATCAAGAATATTAACACACTGACATGTTCACAGGCTAATTTGATGAAGGATCTTAATATAAAATCCCTCCTTTACAGGTCTGTCTAGATTTGTGTGAAGTTGATAAAAAGTAACTAGGATATTATCACACATCCTGTAACCTCAGAACTATGCTTAGCTATTAATTTCTCAAATTGACAGCAGTAAGACCATTGCTTGAGCTATTAAACAATAGTATAAGAGATATCATTGTTCGTATGTCTTTAGTAGTTATGTTTTGACTTTAGATATCTGAATATGCAATTAATGAGATCAAATTGGGCTCCTATCATGGTCATGAAATATATTTATCTGTAATAAGATATGTTTGCCTTTATTAGTCAACTGAAAAACACATGTGTTTATGAATACACATTGGCATTTTAGGCTATTAACTATTCAAATCTGCCGAATTTTAGGGTGTTTTTATTTGGTTTGTAATATTTTACACTTTTTTTTCATATCCTGCTAGTTGAATGTGTGTAATTTATCTTTTCACTTGATGTTTATTGGTTTTCCATTCCCAAGGAAAACTTGCTCAGGCTGCAATCCAAGGCTTAAAATCAGAGAAAGGAAGAAAGAGAGGCCATTCCAAGTTATGAAGTATATCATCATTTCCTTCTATCTAGCCATATAAAGTATTTTAAGATAGGAAGTCCAGAATACTCCCAAGAATAAAAGAAACTCATCCAGCTTTGGACACTTACATGGCTTACATCTTACCTTCTTATGGATACCTTCAGTATATACTTTCATTTTAAACATCTCATCTTTCTCAGAATAGAGGTACACATGTACTCATTTTCAATAAGCATATAGCTAGAAATAAACAACCTTCAGGTAGAACCAATCTAATATGTAAAAAGTAGTGTTAAGACTGTGCATTTGACAAGCTGTAAGCCTGGTAACTGAAGATAGTTTTTAGCTTTTGGTTTTGTTCTTTATTCAATTCTGTGGTTCAAGCTCAGCATCTTATACATTCTAAGCAGGTGCTCAGTAAGCAAAGAGGATTAGAGTTCTTCACTGCCATCTATAATGGAAACAATTAGCACCTTTTCCATTATTATTAACCCAAACTGCTATAAGTCTAAAATGGTAAAAGTGTGCTGTTAAAAATTCTGTATTATTTTTAATATTTGTGCTATTTTAACTAAAATTCTTCAAGACATCCTAATTTGTCCAAATAAAACAAACATTAACTTTCCCAATTAACCATAAATGTATTTCAAGCTATTCAAATAACTTGACATTTTATTTCACAAACCTAAAGAGCACATCTTACGTATTAGGTTATGTCATGAAACTGACTTCCTTGCAAGAATTAAGCAGGAGTTCAGATCCTTGAAGTCATATAAGAATCTGGGCGTGTCCATAACCATGTTTGTAATCCCAGTGTTTGGAGAACAGAGAAAGGGGACTTCTGGGACTTATGAGCTGCCAGCCTAGTTCAAGATCTGAGAGAAACTTTGTTTCAAAGGAATTCAGCACACTTCGTGTTCCTATTTGGCCTTCACATACGTATCCACAAATAGACACCCATGTTAATCAACTATACACTCAGATGAGAAAGATACACACACTAATAGATAAAGTGATAGAAACAAATATCAAATCCTAGAAGACACAGCCCTACCATATGTAATGAAATGATAGGTAAAGGAAAAATAAGAAAAATTTAAAGTACCCGGTGGGGTACAATTATCCACATAGAGTTGCCTAGCCAAATATTCTCAGTGCAGATAGGAAGACCACAGTGCATATGAGCAGTAGCCAATAAAGTTGCAAGGGAGGAAGAATGAAGCAACCTAGTTATGGAAAACCACAGACACTGTGGGTGTCTTTAGATTCAGACAGCAATATGATAGAATCTCTTCAAAACGCATTGGTGTTTTGTTTCTGGGTTGTTTGGATTTTGATATTCCAACAATTGAAAGTAAAAGTGACTTATTCTACAGTTGTAGTTTTAACTTCATAAATAATCTTAAGTAAATAATTTCAAAGGAATTATTTGGGAAAGTTTATTTTTTTTCAATTCCAGGAAAGGGTATGTTTTTTTGGCTCATATAAATTATTACCTTCAGCAAAAGGCAGTAACTACCGCATTACCAAAGGGCGATGATCCAGAAAATCAAGATTCCAATGAGCAGCGTCATCTCAGGACAATCATTTAATGACTCCGAGTCCAGCAATCAATCTTCTACAAAGTAACATATAGGAAAGAGCATTCATCTGCTATCTCTGGTAGCAGCAGACACGTTTCTTTTGATTCCCATCTCCATAAAAATGGAAATGCAAGTAGGAAAAAAAAGACCTAAAAATACTAAGAACTCCAACTCCATGAGTTTCATTTGTGAGTAGAAAATAGAATTGGCTCCATGAGAAGATTTCATACTGAGAAATGAATTTAAGTTCCTACATTCTCCACTGTAGGCCGGAGTTCACACTCTTTTTTAAAAAGTAATTGTTGCAATAAAGTATTTTTTTAATAGCCATCAAAATATGCTGACCATCAAAATGTGAGAACTTCTAATGAGTCACATTCATGTGCTGTACAGATAAAGCAGGCAGCTGGCTGCCCTACTTAGCCCAGGTAATTGTGTAAGAGAAATCAAACATCTTAAAAAAGAAAAGCTGTTATTTTAGAGAGCCGTAAAGTGTAAGTTTCTTTTGTTATCTTTTATTTTGTAGTAACATTTAATGCGCATGCTAAAAGGTGTCTGATATCCCCCCCACCCCCAGAAAAATAAAAACATTTTGTTAGGAGTGCTAATATCAACACAGTAGGGAAAGACAACCTGTGAGTTGAAAGTAAATCTTGCCTCTACAATGCCTTGTGCTATGCCGTGGTTACAGTAAATTACAACCCACTGTAATCTGTTAATGTTTTCAGACTGGTATATGGCAAAACACTAAGAATTTTCCATCTTAGTTTCTAAGCGGCGGGTGGGGGGGTTACAAATTCATTTCACAGAGAATAAGAAGAAAGTAAAGTATCAGGGAACATCGCAGAATGAAGAAAAAGTAGATTCATTTTACAAAAGGTAAGTAATCGTTCTTTAGAATATATACAGGTTGATAAGAATCTTCTGCTGTTATCCCCTCTCAAGGAAGAAACAGCAATGGGGAGGATTTGTCAGACTTGAGACACCATTGAAATAATATTGAAAATGCTAGATTATTTCCTAACAAACTAGAAAAACTACATCATTCAAAATTTGTAAGTATATAAATCAATTTGTAAGTATATATTTCAGAAACAGATTTGTGAAGATTGTAGACTAACCCAATTAATTCAGCTAAAATTTTCTATCTTACCTCTAGCTCTATTGAAGATAGAGGAAAATGAACTGGAAAAATTTCTGGTTTTGCATTAACCCACAGTTGTGTGGATATTAACTCAAAATTAAAGCATTACTTCCTAGAGGAAAATTCATAAGACTCCAAAACCTAAGGAAACTTATGAGGCTGAGGAACCCAAAGAAGGTTACAAGCCACATGGCTCTTCTTAGCCAAATGTGAAAATACATTTATAAGGCCAATTATAAAACTGGACCTTAAGACTCTACCAGGTTGCTCTCAGGTTGCTACCAGGCTTTGGGTGGCGTAACTGCTTAAAGTCATCTCCTCTCCAGTAAGTAACCTATCACCCCTATTCCTGAGTAGCCACTCCTATGAGACTGATTGGTTCAACAAGTTGGACATTGCTGATATCTTTACTTTGGTCTGTGATTTTTTTTTTTTTTTTTTTTTTTTGGTTTTTCGAGACAGGGTTTTCCTGTTGTAACTCTGGCTTTACTGAGATTCACTCTGTAGACCAGGCTAGACTTGAACTCACAGAGATCCTCCTGCCTCTTTCTCCCGAGTGCTGGGATTAAAGGCGTGCACCACCGCCGCCCTGCCCAGTCACTTGTTTTTAATTGGAGACTTTAGTATGCTGTCCTCTAAGGAGAGTCTTATGTGGGCCTTCATTATTTCACCCTTTGGATTTCTGTCTCCACTCTCCAGAAGTTATTATTATTAACTGTGTGATTAAAATTCTTTTTGCTCTTGGCTTGAAAACTATTATTGGAAAAAAAAAATAAAACAAACTGGTCTTTTGCAGCTAAAAAAGTAACAGTGTTTATAGATGTTTCCAAAGTTCTTTGCTTTGTTTCTAGTTTTGCTAAACACCTGTGTCTTCTTTATCATGAGACATGAAGAGTATAGCTAGTTATCTGTCAATACCACTCTGCAGCTAGTATTCCCCTATTATCTGGATTGAGCTTCTCTTCAACAGGTTAAGGTTTTAGGCTTCTTTTCTATCATGGTGAAAATAATACAAAATTCCCCCTTGAAGCGGATTTTCTACTAATTTCCAACATGAATACAAGGCCTTTTTGGCTTTGTTTTAAATCACCCAATTTCATATTAGGTCCAGGAGGCTTTCCATTTCACTGCTGAAAGTTGCTCAGCTGTGTCTGCAACTGATCAGGAAGAATACATTAGCATAATATATGTTTTAATTAATAACATATGCTTGCTCAGTGGTAGCATGTATAAATGTCTGTCCTGCTGAGTTTTCTGAGAACTCTCCAATTTTAAAACATGCTCAGAAAAAAAAAATTAATGTTGGTTAGTTTCTTTGCTTGAATATTTATTGTATTTTAGAAACTAACTTCAGTGCCTTTCTATGCCTTCCTAATATTAATTTACTTGATATAAACAACAAATAAACTGAACATGTCCATCCATTTTCTCTGAATAAATTCCAAATCTTTGATAGGTTAGACTTTTCTTGCTCATTTTCACACTGCTATATGTCAAAGTATAGTAAGCATTGGCTTTTTAGGTTATTATGTGTTAAAGTGCAGATTGATTTGTATTTAAGACCATTCCCTGTGTGCTTTTTCATTCACCAATTAGCCATGTGCAAAGCTGAAGAAAGAATAAGATGCAAGCAATATACACATACAGTAGCTTGTATTTAGCAAAATAACTTAGACAAAAAGGAAGGTGGTTTTATTCTAGCTGAAAACTAAATAAGGTTAACTTTTTTTTTTTTAAGAGAGTCAAGTGTCATTTACAAGGAAAGAATCAGTGAGCTTAGGTTTATTGAGATTTGGATAGTGAATTCCAGTGCAGCGATGTCTCCCCTGTAGACTCTGGAACACTCTCTATTATATTATGGTGCAACAGATGACCAACCGTATGGTGAATGGGGAGAAAAGCTAGGGGACGGGGTGACAGTCTTCCATACCAGGTGATACATGAATGAGAAAGCTAAATGGGAACTCAGATTACATTGTTGATTTTTTTCATTTAATGTTGAGTTTGTACAAATTTTATTAGTCCTTCTTGGGGTATGTGATTATGTTTTAGCAGTCATATTTATATTTATATACTTTTTTGTTCTTATAGAAAAAATCCTCTTATACAAGAAATGCCAATACTACAATGGAAATGCAGCCAGAGTACCTTATAATTTATATATGCACAGACAGGCTAGTTTTTTGAATACATTAAAATATTTGGAACTATGAAAATGAAATATTCTAATTCTGCAAGTATATCAGCTTTTGTGAAGTATGTAGTTATACGTTATTTTAGTAGTCTATACTAATTCCTCACCAAATATGGCAGCTACTTATCTACTTTTATCTCATTTAAAGTCAAGACAACTTAACCAGTATTTCATTTAAGGTGTAGCACATTTATTCCCCCATATTGCATAAAAGTATTTATATGCTAGAGCATGACAAGGACAGCAGAAAAATTACATACTTCCTCTCACTTTACATGCCACTTCTCCATTTTTCTTACAAAATTTAGAGACTAAAAAACATACAACAGGCATACAAAATGTAGTGTGCAATATTCCTCTACTCAGTTGGAAAAAAACACAGAGTATTCTCAGTTAAGTGATTATTATTTCAATACAGATTCTATCACCATTTAATATATGATTTATAAAATTCATTTTCTTGGCTTAAATTATAAGGAACATTTGTCATGAATTACCTTTCATACAGCTGGTTTTGCCTATATGTGGTATTTAGAGCACTCTATGTCTTAAAAGAGACGTTTTATTGTTTTTGTTTTTGTTTTTCCAGTGCAGTAGTCAAATGCAGGGTCTTACTCAGACCAGGAAAATAATCTACAACTGGACTAAACCCCCAGGTGCATACTCTTAAAAATATGACTTTACAAAAAAGATCAGAGAGAGTAGACATAAAGAGAAGTATGCAGAGGTATTCTCATAACCAATATTCTTTACAAATATGAACATTTTACCAAAATATTTACAAAACGTTAACGAATTACAAATAAGTATTTAGATTATATTCACAATGCGAATATGTTTAAACACCGCCCAGGGCATGAATAACACATTGCTATGATTCTGTGCTTCTGCAGCTTCCCTTCCAGCTGATAGCCTATCTCCCTAAGGATAACGAATAGGTTAGCTGTGGTCCACACTAGTTTTTACTGCATATGAAGGTAATTATGTCTGTCGTTTTAGTGATAGATTTCTTTCACATAGCACTATAGTTTTATCCCACAGCACTACAAGTATCAACAATATGTTAATTTCTATGACTTGTACAACTTTCCATGGTATGGATATACCCTGACATATCTTTTCTTTACTTACTTTTTTTACACACCATTAATCTGATACTGTGGTTTGCCTTTCCTGTTGAAGTAATATTATCATATATTAGGACGGTATGTACATATTCAGCACTTCGACTATCTAATTCAATGGGCAGGATGACAACAGGAAACTTGGTTTTGATACTAGCTGTGAGTGAGCATGCTAATGATGCAGTGTATTTCAGGATCAGGAGTGAGAATTTGCCATCTCATTTTCCTTCCTCTGGATTCCCACACTGTGATAAAAAACAACTTTTTGAAATGGCTCTTGACACTTACTGAAATCTTTAAACCCCCTTTCTCCCAAACAAGAACAGTGAAATCATCTTTTCTTGTATTTAAGCAAGTAGGAGAAAATGAGTTTGTGGAAGAGGTACGCCTGGATACCAAATGGTCCCCATCCCTTCTGATCACACCGCATTGGTGAGAACATAGCCTCATATGAATTGAAACCGAGTGAAGAGATCTGACTTAGCAGGACTGCCATGTACATGGTGGACATGAATGGATAGTTATCAAAATCTAAAATCTTTTACTTTTCTCCTCATCATGATATTCATCTCTCCTATCTAGTTTGCATAGTGCTAGACCATTCTATGCCTGATAATAAAGGAAAAATGTAATCAACTGTCTTAGCTGTGAAACCTGGAAGATACTGTAATTAGCAGCCTAGCAAGATACACTCACTATTTCAATTGTGGCATAAATGTTAAAATCTATGCCTAATACTGTCAACTGGATCAAAACCCCATGGCTGGCTAGGTCACAGGGCTAAGGGGAGAGCCTATTCTGTTAAATGGACATGGTAATAATCTGCCAACTAAGTTCTCATCTTTATATATGTTGATTAGTGTATCTCACAATCTTCATTACAGAAGTTCTTTTTATAGTAGAACAGTAGAGACTCACAACCAGTCAACATGAAGAAAATAAGGGACTGTGCAGTGCTCAGCCCTAAACAGGATATATTTACCATAGCCTCTCCCTTTGAGGCTCAGGGATGTTACTGAAGTGAAAACAGAAGACTGTAAAAGTCCCAAGGGAACAGATGTCTTTCTGGAAGCAGTATTTGTTACAGATGAGCACAGCTCACATATGAACTCACAGAGGATGGGACTGCATCCACAGGACATGCACAAGATCACACCAGTCAGAATCCCAGGAGGTCTGGGGAAGAGGTTCATGGAGTCCCAACCCTATCTGAGGAGCTATTGGCTATCAGTGGCTTCTAGGGGAGGGGAAACAAGTTTTCTTCAGGGTTGTAGGCCTGAGGAAACAGCCCAAGATGTAGCTGATGGTCTCACACCCGTGAATGTACGGGCAACACACAATGGACTAAGTGGGGATTCAAAAAGAGTGAGTAACGAAATGGGAAGTGAACAGTGGTGGGATAGTGGGGAGGGATTAAAGGTGAGGAAAAGAAAGATGGGTATCTTGATATTACATGATTAAAAATTATTTTCTGTTGCAAAAAATTAAAAGTTATATCAAAATTGTGAAATAAACCAAATGTTTTCATTTTGATAAATTAGCTTCCCATAGTTTGTGCAAAGTTGACGCTTCCCATGAATCTTGAAATTTTGATCATTTCTTTTTAAAATATTTTTTTTCAGTGATTGGCTGGAACAAGAACAGAATTATTCATAATTATTCATGATAGTTTCCAAAGATAAGTCCACTTGAAATCCATTTCTAGAGACTGTTTTTTGTTGTGAAGCAACATATTGTAACATTGTCCAAGCATATGTGGACCCTTTAAACCAGTTTTCAGCTTTCTAATTGTTACAATTCCGCACATAGTACTTGATCCCATTTTCTTTTACAGCATTGAGCTCTGAATTTTAGTGGAAAATCAAGCATAAAATGATCAAGAAAAATAACAAGTACATGCTCATTATATTGAAAGCCTTTTTAGGGATTATGCATTTCTAAACTAATGGGTTTAAGTATACAAAACTGTTCATTTGGGAAAATTCACATGCAGTAGAGTGCTTTGATTTTTTTAAAAATCAATTAATCTCAAGTTGAGGGAATTCTGAACTCATTTTAGCTAATTAAGATAATTTAAATTTGCCATTGCCAGTGTTACTTTGATTTCATCATAATAATATGTCCAAGCCATAATTTAAAAATTAACATTGTACATGTGAATCCATATTTTACTTTCTAAAAAAATGTAATTATTACAACTATCAGGGAAAATTACGTAGAAATACTAGAACTTTCATATTTTCCAGATGATTTGTTTGTTACTGCTTCTACTATGATTTTACCTCCAGCCATACTTATTCTAGGATATAAACTAATAGAAAATCTGGAAAAGAAAAAAATTCCTAGAATTACTGCCAAAGTCCACTAATGAGCAGATCTCTAAGCCTTCATATGAGACCCTCCAAAGCCATTTGACACCTGACACCAAATACAGGGAGCACTCAGCAAAGGAAGATTCCTTGACATGGGATATCAGCTGAGACACTTAAAGAGACAAGCCCAGGGCCTAGCCTAGGTACTGTATGCAAAACTTTGGTCTGGTTCCCAGTTCTGAGTTGTTTAACAAGTCTGCCCCTGTGTCATCTCATAATTCCCAATGATTTGGAAGCATCAGAAGGTTTGAAAAATACCTTTCCAGTAGATTCTATTATGTTGGAGTCCATTTCAAAGTTTGTGAATGAATTATGTTAATAGTTTAAATGTGAGGCCAGTGAGATGTTTTGATGAATAAAGATACTTGTTGCCAAGCCTAATGATCAGAGTTCCATCTCAGAGACTAACTCCTGAAAACTGTCCTATTACTTCTGCCCTCATACTATGATTCAAACAGAGAGAGAGAGAGAGAGAGAGAGAGAGAGAGAGAGAGAGAGAGAGACAGAATAAAAAAGATTACTTAAGATAAAAACATAATTCTAAGTACGTTAATTGTTCACAGTTCTCATTGCACCCTTAAACATCTTAACAGACAGTATGCTTTTTTAATCTGCAGGCAGTTGAGTACACCTGGGTATCCTTTAAAACAAACAGAATCATTTCAGTAATCCAATTACAAGGAATTTAAATTCAATATTACATAATCTAGGATTACTCAAAGTTGTCTCTTCTCATCTGTAACTACCTCCTTTGAGAAAAACAGAAAATAACTAATTTTTGAAAATACTACTTTAAGTCTACACAAATAGTTACCAGGCAAAAATTCGCCAATACATAATCTATTATATTGACTATGATCCAAATCAAAATAAAGAAACTTTAAAGTTGTATTTGCTTAAACTTAAGTTAAACATAGTCATCTCTCAGTATTATTGAACACTAAAAGTTACTCATCTTATCTAGTTGTAATTCTGTACTCCATAACTCATCTCTTCAATCTGCCCTACTTCCCTAGAATCCTCTATCAATATTCTGTTGTCTACAACCAGATTAACTTATCTCCCACATTACTGAAATCATGCAGTATCATGTATTTCTTATTCTCTAACACTTTACATGGTTCTCTACTTAATTGGATCATTAATCCTTGTGTAATTGGTTTTTGTGCAGATTCTGATATCTGCATATAATTACATTAAAGTTTTTCCATAGGTTTTTTTTTTTTTAATGAAATCTACCCCTTACCTATATATCAGAAGAACCACAACTGTGATCTGTGAACTGTTAACAATTGGGTTTGCAATTGTCTCTTTACTCTCTTCAGTGGCTTGTATTCATATATAATTCTGGTGTTTATATAATTCACAGTGTCAGTGCCTCACTTCCTGAAATATTAAAGTTTATTTTATTGCTAGGATGAGTTTGTCCAATCTGTTTTAAACAGTGACTTGGCAATGCTTTATTCTGCATTATCTCCTATGACAGTTTTTAAAAAGACACCACTTTCCATGCACAGGGAAAAATCATATTAGAATATTACCTAGAAATGCTTTAAAGAGATCCATAAAATTCAAGAAATCTGATGTCATTCTAATCCTAAAGATACCAGTTAAAATGGTTTATTAGTTCACTCGTTTTTGTTTTGTTTAATGTCTCTGAGAGCACTTCTTAATCATGAGTCATTGAGCTAAGTTCAGAAACATCAACACTATAAAATATAAATTCCTTGGTGCTGATAAAATTTAATAAATATGTCAGGCTCATACCATATCATAAGTTTGTATCAAGAAATATAAGACATCAGGGAACATCACAGAAAGACCTACCTACAATGGTGGCATTATTTAAAAGTATTTTAATTCTGCATTGTATATAGTTAGTTTTTGGAGACAGGGTTTCTCTGTTGTAACTATGTCTATCTTGGAACTCACTATATACCAAGCTAGTTTTGAGCTCACAGCAATCCACCTGTCTCTGCCTTGAGTGCTGGGATTAAAGGCACTTGCCACCACTGTCTGGCTCTGAATTAAATATTTTTTATACAGGATTCCATGTTTCCCAGGTTCTCAAATTTGCTGTGTGGCTGAGAATAGCCTTGAACATAAGTAAACCACTGTAATCCACCACACCCAAGTTTGCATATAGTTATTTTCAAATTAATCTAGTTGAAACTTTATCTGGATTGTATTTAATGTGCTCTAGAAAATACTTGGGCCAAGACAGCATCTATTCTGCATACTCTAATCAAGAAATCATCAAGACTATGGTACATGGTGAGAATGTTTAAAACCACTAAAGCATGCACATGCACACAAAAGTACACTCCAGGAAGAATTTAGCAAAAATTAAGTAAATTAAAGAAAATGAACTAAATCCTAATATTCTGGAAATGGCAGGCTAACCCTAGAACTGGTTTTGAAGACAATCCCATGAGGAAACAAAAATCTGTTTAGAGGCAGTTTTAGTTTCCAAATCTATTTACACCCCATTTGAGTAAATAGACCCCAGAAATTCAGTTTCAATAAGTCATTTAGTCCTGTGTCTCATAGCACTGGACAATTGCAAATTGAAATTCTGCAGATGGTGATAAAGCAACTCCTAACTATGATTTACTTACTTCAAATATAAGTTTGTATTATTTGGGGGGGGGAATTGTAAAAAGAAGTGGGGTTACTTATTTGCTAACTTTGATAGCTTAATTGTGCTTTGATTAATCACATGTTTCTGTGTCAGTGTCTTTCTTTCAGTAGTTTCCTCTTACTCTTTCAGTATTTCATTCAGTCTTGGTCAGGGTGCTATTCCTGTAAAGAGACACCATGCCCAAAGCAACTCTTATAAAATAAAGCATTTATCAGGGCTTGCTTACACTTTCAGTGGTTTAGACCATTGAGAGACACTGGGACTTGGCTTGGGCTTTTGAAACCCCAAAGCCCACCCCCAGGGACACACTTCCACCCACAAGGCCACACCTACTCCTACAAGACCACACTTCCTAATCCCTCTCAATTAGTGCCACTCACTGATGACCAAGCATTCAAATATCTGAGCTCACGGGTGCCATTCTCATTCAAACCACCACACAGGAATGAGTTGAACACTCATTCATTCTTTCAACAAATAGACAGGATGTTAAAATCAATATAAAGGTGGAACTCAGCCTCTGCTCAGGGATTTCACAGTACTCTAATATATATAATTATCATGTTAGCAAAACACCACAAATATTTTACAAGTGCATTCAAATAGCATTTCAGCAGCAAGTCAAAACTCTTTAATCTGATACTAACTCATGAATAAGAACTGACTTCTAACAAATTTATGAAAACCACATTCCTTTTAAATCATACACAGAGCATGAGAGCAGAATATGAAAATTAGGAAAAACTGCATCAAATTCATCACGTTTATATGCATCTATTAATATGTGAATATGTGTGCATATACATAAACATATATACTTACATATACAAGCTTATGTAAGTATTTTGTATCTACGAAAGTGGCCAATATTCACTATAAATTCAGCATTTAATGCTTTTAAAAATGCATGGTGTAAATGAGTATTTAGACATAAAAGGAGACTTTCAAAGTATAAATTGTTTGAAACAACTTGATGAGTTTTAGAGTCTCAAAAATTCATTAACTATGCATTAATTTATAAAACATATGTTTATTATTATCTATGTGCTAGCTAGATACATTTGGTATTATGAGACAATATGAAAACTACATTCCCTTGTTGCTTGTATTAGGTTGTAAAGGCTAAATAACTAACAGTGTCAGTTACAAGCAATTAGATCTTGGAAGCAATATCCATGTAAACTTTTATTTCAGTTTCTCTTCACACCATCATAACAAATACTAATATCTCCATGTTGAGTGACAGATAGGAATAAAAGGTAAAAGATAAATAACCATGTATAAAAATGTGACAGCGTTTGTGTGTGTGTTTGTGTGTGTGAGTGTGTGTGTGCATGTGAGTGCTCGCACACACATGCACTCATGGTAGAGGAGAGAGAATTTTGTAGCTGAAAGCATACTTAGAATACTTGAAAACCTATAAAAAACTTATAAAACTTGAAAACAGAAATGTACAAATGTAAATTGAGTATGGCTTTATCCTGCAAGTCACAAGTCACATTTCAAATAACCAAAACTTTGCCAAGTATAGAGTATGTTATGGACACCTTAATTAAAACATTTCACTTATTATGGCATCATACTTCTATACGTTTTATAGACGTAATATGAAACCAAAGCCTGGGTCCTTTTAGAGTATAACTAATAGGAATGGTATGTTTTTACTAAGATTATAGCAATCATTTTCTTGGGGTAATTTTCTTTCATTTTGCTTAGTGTGTATTAACAAATTCATAAACCCAAAGATTATTACATGTTTTGGAAATGTACATGAATGCTCTAGTTTGGATATTTCTGGACAGGAAAATAGATACAAGAGACTTAATAACTTCAGCAAATGTGTACGGACCTAATCACCTTTTCAGTCAATTGAAAAGCGAGTATAAAAAGCTGAGTCGGATCCAATATGAAAACATAGCTCAGTTGAGATAGATGATGACATTTAAACACACTACAAAACCGTGCCTGTCAGTCTCCTTTGAACAACATGTAAATAATGGAGGGCACAGTGCCCTAGGGGAGGAACTACTGATTTAGTCTAGTCTAGGTTGGTCTATCCTAGGACAGCAAGGAGGCAAGTGGAGCCACAGCCTTGTGACACCCAGCAACCATAATGGTGGACAGAGAAGAGACTAAATAAAGAAAGAATTTTCATGAGCAGACACAACAGTGACATTGGTAAGACTTGCAGTAACTTGAAAAAAACTTGAAAGCTTAATATGTAATTTCCTGACTTGATATGCAGCTGAATACTTAGGATCTGACCTGCAACGTCTTCTTATTCATTTGTTATTGTATGTGTGAGGATAAACTAATATTTTAAAGAACTGTTTTCTCTAACACAAGGTTTTTAAAAATAAGAATTTTAATGAAAACTAATTACTGTTATTACACAAGGCACTAACATGGCATCTAACAAGAATGAAGCACCCAAGAAAACTTGAATATTACAATATATATATATATATATATATATATATATATATATATATATATTGGATATATATATATATATATATATATATATATATATATGATTTTAGATCTTAGTTTACCTCTGTATTAGATAAAAGTGTGCTCAAAGGAAAAATATTCCCCTTGATTATTCTTCTATTTACACAGGGCTTGTTACACATAATGACCTATAACCTCAAAAATACACATTTTATTTGTTGTATTTATCTTGTCCACTTCTGTTTATCTTTTACAATTAAATAAATATAACTCACGGCAAGTCAGAGAATGATAGATTCATGTGCTTCCTATATACTGATCTACTTCTCTAATATTGCACAGTTTTAGATGTAATTACCAATATAAGATTAAGGATGGACTAAACACAAACTATGTTGCTGGTGACCTGAGTGTGAAACCTGGAATAAAGAGGGGAAGAATTGGACTAATCCCACGAAGTTGTTCTCTGTCTTCAATTTGCTCATTATGGCATGTGTGCATGCACCTACACACATTATATAGTACACAGAGATAAGAAAAAGATGAAAGAAAAGAAAAGAAAACTCTAAATTAATTCAACAAATACAACATGACTCAAAAACAGATAACTACATACACTACAGATAAAGTAAGTACAGGATAAATATGTTATGAACACACGTGTAAAAATCTTCAACAAGATACCAGCACATGGAATTAAACTTTACGCTGAAGGCATTTCACACCATTACCAACTAGAATTTACAATTACCTAGGTAATGACATTACTAAGTTTGACATATACAAATCACTATATTTTTATACAACACATGAGCAGAAAATTCAGAACCATTTGATAATCTCAATGTATGTAGAAGATCACTGGACAAAATCCAACACCCCTTCATGATAAAATGCCAAAGAAATTGATACAGGATGGAATATACTTCAACATAATAAAAGCCAAAAATGACAAGCTACAAACAAAATAATCTAAGCATAAAACTTGAAAGCTTTCCCAAGAGATCAAGGGGAACAACTCCTGGCACTTCCAGGCAGCATAGTGTTGGGAGATCTAGTGAGCACAAGTCAGAAAAACAAAACAAAACAAAATCAAAACACCAAACAGCTAAAGATGATGCTAACTTCTTTTTGAAGATAGTATCTTAAATATAATGTTCTAAAATCTTTACATCTCCAAAGTAAGCTAAAACTTATGGACAAATTCAGTAAAAATTCGGGATTATTAATATTATATTATACATTTTATTATTATTATAAAGTAAACATGCCCAAATATATCCAGTTTTGAGATGCTAATAATAAACTAAGAAATATTTTTAAAACATCCTGTTCATAGTAGTACGAAAATAAATAATGTACTAATTAAAAAAACTTAACTAAGGAATAAGGAAAAATATACTGAAGATTGTGAAACCTCAATGAACAAAACTGAAGAGAATACAAATAAATTCAAATTTATCCCAAGCTCATGGATTGGAAAATTAATATTATTAACATATACTTACTTTTCAAATTGACCCATGATTCTTATATCAATTCCCATGATACTTTTCACACACACAGATAAACACACTACACACACACACACACACACACACACACACACACACACACCAAGATACTACGGGTAGAGTATGAAAGTCTCTCAACAATTTGAAAATAGAATCCTAGAAGATCAAGAATGATTTGAGAAAAATAGCTTATAAAACAGAGATCTTGGTAATTGAATGTTTGTCACAGCTCTGCTCATGGCAGTTGGCATATAGAAAAAGCCAAGTGACCATCAATATATGTGAAGGAAACAATTAATCCTTTAATCCAGCAGCATGGTTGCTCTAGCTAGGAATCACCTTCAGAGACCTGTGTTATCCAGCTGGGATACAGAATGTTAGTCAAGCTAATCCTGTCCTGTTTGTGCTAATGTTAAGCGAAAGGGATCTCTGTGGTTAAGGCAATGTAGTACACACCTTTAATCCAAGCTCAGAAGGCAAAGGTGCCGTATGTCTTTAATCCCAAGAGTAGAAGCATAGTGTGGAAGCAGAGCTCAGAGAGAGGAGAGCGGTGGAAGCAGACAGGAAGCAGACAAGAGGCAGAGTTCTCAGCATTATTTAGTTCCCTGGAGTTCCTTTTGTAGGAATGATCCCTCATGAGCTTTCTCTGTCTGCTTTGGTATGTCTATTGACATTATTCATGTTCAATTGCAATTGTTCAGAATTTTACCAGCAATCAGCAGGTATCAAAAGCAAGCCATGTCCAAGCATACCCATTAAGGTTTGTGGTTAGATAATCCCCCCCACCACAGTGAGTCTGGACACTTCTTCCTATAAACATGAAAATGTCTATTAAAAATGTTCCCTCATAGTTCTTATTAAATATCTACTAGCAAGAGTGCACAAAACCATCCTCATGCAAATTCTGTAAGTTGATAAAATCACAGGTCTTCCTCACCTTGTATGAAAGTCACCTGAAACAACAATAATGATATTCAAGAAGAAGGCTTCTTCTCCCTCTACGAATAGCAACCATAATCTAGATCCTTTAATTTTGGACACAAAATCATTTAGCAATCAAGGTTGGGCAGTCATTATAAGTGAGCAAGGACTACTTTCAGAATATCTTAGCTACTCCATGTATAATGAATTCTGTAGTATATTTTTATCACCATTATCCATTTCTAAAATTAATATAATAATTTTAATAACCGAGGACTGCACCAGTGAAAAACATCTCTTGAATTTTGTTAGTAGTTACAGTCTTTGGTGTTGATGAAATATAATAATATGGAATAGCCATTAGCAAATCTGCTATAGTGAAAATTTCCTGACTAGGATTATAGTAGAACTCATGAATAAACAAAATAGTTGTCCCCACAGCATAGCATAACCCAGTCAGACTTAAGTATCACAGTATGGAAACTTAACTATATGATATTAAGTTGTAGACATCAGGGCAATAAAATCTTTATTTTATAAAACTTCTTAATAAACTGTACACAAGTGACTCACACATGCAAAAATGTCATAGAGCTATCACAAGGGGTTCGGTGACTGATGCTGCTGAAACAGGAATGTGGGAAATGCAACAGCTTGGGGGAATTTAGCGGAAAATGAAAAGACAAGGTTAAGGAATTCTAAAAAAGCTTTACAACAACATGAAAATACACGAGCTATTAAATGAATGGTGTCATCAGTATGTCAAAGGAAGAGAGTCAGAGAATAATGATTATGACTCACAGGGACTAAACAAAGATATTATTTAATGGTGAAGAAGAAAAAGTTCTCATTCATTTGGGTTTATATAGGGACAGTTTCATCTGACCTTTGGAGCAGATGATAGAACTATTGACTCAGAATGTTTCCTCCGTAGGTATCTTGATTTGCACTGATGAGCCAAAGAGATTGATCACACATTGGAACTTACTCAAGGGTTTGAAAAAAAAAAAACCAAAAAACATGTGCTGCTTAGGACTATTAATTTATCTTCAAAATATTTATTGCAACAAAATGTATTGAGAACTGATTTATGGAAAAACAACATAACTAAGGTATTCTATATTTCTCTAGGTTGCAAATGATGAAAATGGATGCATATGTATATATATATGCACAACATGTATACATAAATAAAACTGTGCTCCTCCCTTTTCCTCTTTCACTCTTCTTCCCTCCCTCCCCCTCTCTCTGAAACATAGAGAGTGAAAATGATTGTTACAATGAAGTTCCCATTCTGTCCTGTCATAGTATTGAATATACTTATGAGGAATTTTGCTGTGATATACTAGCACACATGTCTATTTCAGGAAGGAGTTAGAGCCTTGATCCTATGGAGCTTGCTTAATGACAAACATCTACAAGTAATTTGATCCTGGGGCAATAGATTTTGAAAATCAGGTATAGACAATCATTAACTCTTGGTCCTACCTCAACTAATGAATGACAAACCCAGGCCAAAAAATAAATACCACAGTGTTGGGTTCCTACAATGATTTACAGACCTGGAGGATGGTAATTTCCACTAATTTGCTTTGATAGTTAGCATCATGTAGGAATTAGAAAAATGGATGACCCTGTCTCTTACTGTATTTGTGCAGGTTAATATGCATTCTTCAATTCTGGTTTACTTTTGGGATCTTACTCCCTGGAATCCCATTTATAATCTTGGAGACAACCATATCTTCTGAGAGATTTATGAGTTAAATTCTTATTTTTATATATTTATGTAATTTTGTATATTTCTAATATTTCCCATACTATAATTATTTACATAATATTTCCTTAAATATTTCACAGCAAAGATGTTTGTTTGCTATGTATTTCAAATTCATAAGATAAAAGGTTTAAAATGAATATCAGCAAACATTAAAACAGAAAGGGAGACAAGAATACATTCACTTAAATTTGAGGGCTTACAACCTTTTAACTAAGTAAGATAGTTTTACAAGACATAAAAGGAAGATTATTTCAACATGATGTAATCAATATAAAAGCTTATAATTTTGTGATCTTATGTAGGTCAAAACTGTAAATGTATTAATGAAGAACTTATGTAAATTCATGAGCCACGTGTGATTTAATACTGAGAGAAGAGAAATTTTCAAAATAGATCTGTAATATGATTAGGGAAATTCTCATTGTTAGTTGTCTGATTAAATTTCTTTGCTTGTGAACTCGGGAAGCAAGTGCACAGGAAATTATAGGCAGGCAAATTAAAAGTTAGTAGAAACATATATATTGTGACTGTGTTCTCTCTCCTGGACTCTACATGAAGAAACACTTCTGAATAGAATATTTATTTAGATCTCTAGGCTCCTACTGTATGTTGACAACACTTGGTGATCCAGATTGAATACAAAATTATGAAGAAAAAAAAAACTCTTTCATTTAAAGCTGAAGGTGTGTTTTATTGTAAGACCTCAATCCATTTTCTTGTTTAAGAGTGCCTGTTACATTTTCTCAGATCTTACATTGCTGGAACTTACACAAAGAACTTTCAAAATCAAAGAAGAGACACAATTAAGGCACTATGGCAAGATACTAGATTCTTAGAGACTCGGCAAAATCTGTTCCAATGCATGCACACACCACACACACACACACACACACACACACACAAAACCACAGTATCTGTCCCAGAGCCTGCATATGCAGACACACATATGCATGTGCACACTCAGGATCAGTCAGCAGTAGGTCACAGAAGGCTAACACTGAAGCCTTCTAGGTCTGGGCTAGCAGTTTAAATGTTCTGGAATGTATAAAGCTGAAGCCTTCCAGTTCAAGGATTAGGAATAGACTGTAAAGAAGACAAAATGCTCGAGGGCTGCAGGGCTCTGGACAAGAAACAGTGCTTGAATTAGACAAAAGAATGAACTGTTCTATGCCCTGAACCAACATCTACATTGGGGAATGAACATCTATGACTACATTTATGGCTACAACCTCTCCAGATACATTGGGACAATTATGTAACCATCTACTGAACATATTTATTTATACTCAAGGGAGTACATAAGATGGAGTATAATGGGCATTTAATTTTTAATTACTATAGTATAAACAAGAAACAAAGTGGGACCAAGTCTCTTTTTTCCTCTTTGTTGTGAATGTAATTTTTCTTCCCCATTTTAATTGCTTTTTTATTGCTGTTATTTGATACAGTGTTCTCTCCAACCTGTGTAACCTGGTATTCCCTCCCTATGGAGCCCAATATGGCATGGAACTGGCAGCAATCTCTAGCCTCAGTGTCATGAGTGTTCATACTACAGCAGTGCACCACCACGGACGACCTTTTTATTGTCTTTAGAGTTACTTCTACACATCAAGGCCCACTTCAGTTTTTTTTTTAATTTTTCCATAATGAATCTACCAAAGTTCACTCTTATTACCTCTCTGCTCACAAATCATTACTACAGTATACTTAACCTATTAATGGTTCACTGGTTGTTTCAAGCATATTAGTTTCTCTTCCCCAAACAGAAATGGATTTGTCAATTGGCACTGCTTTTCTATCTTTCTCTTGTTTCCCACAAGGAATTCAGGACAATATGAAATGGCTTGGAAATCTCTACATACCATTATTTTATGCAAATTATCTTCATCTATTACTCTAATAGTAATCCAAACAAAGAAGTTTCATATAGGAAGCCTGCTTCCAGGTAATTCATCACCTTCTTTGTTTCCTGTGGTGTTGTGGAAGTTTATTTTTAGTTATGTGTAAAATAATTGTTTCATGCACTCTTGGGTGAGGGTCTAGAAGGCCTTGGCATTTTGTATTGTCTGCAGGTGTTGGACTTTTGCATGAGATGTTTGATTGCTTATGATCTGCACCTGAGGAGTCCTGAATCAAGAAAAACACCTGAGCTCAGATGCTCCAGGTTCCACTGTCCAGGATAGCACTAGCCATCATGGTGATTCTTTCTGCTGGGGTGTGGTAGAGTTTGTACAAATATTTATGCCTCCTTGTCTTCCTTGTTGAGCCACCAAACCAGCAGCTTACTACCACAAATGGTGCCCCGGAATGGGAGCCAATTGTAGCTTTTAGCTGCTGATGGACAGTTCAGCAAAGAAGAGATGGTGAAATTTTCATAGGTGCAAGCCCCGCCAGACCTCAGCAGAGGGAACCATCACCCTGGCCAGCACCAAACTTGATAGTAGAATCCCAACCATCTGCGCTCAGGTGTTTTTCTTGATTCAGAACTCTTTAGGTGTTCTAGTGATACCACATGTAGATCATAAGCAATTAAACAACCCCCACATAAAGCCAATACTGCAAATAATACAAAATGCCAAGAACTAGGCAGACCCTCACCCAACAGTTCACAAAACAATATTTTAAGCACAACTAAAAATAAGCTTCTACAACAGAGTGGTCACCTTTTTTCTAAATATCTATTCTGGAGTAGATATTTAATAAAATACATTAACAACTACTTATATAACTCCAATATTTTTCTTTTTGAAAACTGGAATAGAATGTTCTCTACAGTCCCTGAGCACTACTGATATTCCCTGTGGTTCCATGAAATAAGTGGAAGTTCATTCTCTGTCAACATCTACCAGCTCTTCAGAATTCAGGGGTGTGATTTGGCTACCCACAAGATTGAAGTAATTTAGAACAGTCGAGTACTATACCACCAATTGGGTTTCCATCCCAGTAACCATAGCTGTTTTTATCCCATCCAGTTGAAGGATCACCCTCCTTGATTGAAAAGGCAGAAACAAAATACAAGTTGAGTGGTTCTGTGACTCTTTGCTCTGTCATCTGATTTCTTACCATCTGGCCTGAGCAGTTGGGTTCAACCCTTCCTTTATTCATCTTTGACACCAAAAGAGACTTGTATGACTTGTATTGAAAAAGGAATTGAAAACTGCTATGAACATAGAGAATTGAACTGAAAAGCACAGATCATATCTAGGGAAATGGGAAATGTAATGAAAATATAACTAATTGTTAGATCGAATTCACAAAGAATAAAGAGCCAAGAATGAGGCAAGCAGAAAAAAATATATTCATGTGAAATGATTAAAAGATCAGTGGAGACACAATTTTGAAACGGGAAACTAATGTTCTAACCAGAGCATGCTTCCTTCTCCAATTAATGATAATTCAGTGTGCTGTACCATATAAAAGAACTTTATAATGTCAATTTCACTTCTGTTATAAAACCACAGTGAAAGACAGACCAAAAAGCCGCAAAGTAATGACAGAGCTGGCAATAGCTTTCCAGACCCATAGGACTGGGACGATCCTCTCAAATCTGCACCCAGCTGCTCTTGACAGTGCTTACACGCCAAAGCTTAAAAAAGTAATAGTCTCCATCTCTCTGTACACATAGCTTCCTTGAGAGTAAGAGTTTTTAAACAACTACTTGGTACATTAAAATCTGGTGGGAACATGCCTAACTGCCCCCCACCAACACACACACACAATGCTATGAATACAAGTCCTTCCATGGAACACTCAAAGCCACAATATTCCTGATTGGTATTTACAAATATTAAATAAAGTAAGAATTTTTTAAATGACAAAAAAGTGATCACAACTATGAACCAAACAACATGGATCACACTGTGGATACAGCCAGGTTGCATCCCAGGGTATACATACCATTTACTATACAATGTTAAAGAAACCATGAGAAGCCAATGTTTCTAATATTATTAACACTTTATAAAGCTTAATGCCCATCATTCTTCTAAAAGTATGACAAAGTTATGTCTAAAGTTTTCAATTCATATCTATAAAGAACTTAGACCCTGGGTAATGGGCCACTTAGAATAACAGCTTAACAATCTGTCTCATAAGACTAACAGAAAAGGAGTAGTAGATGAAGTAAGGAAATACTTAGGTGATTATAACATTCAAGGAAGAAATGTATAGAAAGCACAATGTTTATACAGAATGCAAGAAGGTTGAAAAATCCATTTGCAACTATTTTTTTATGCATTACTGACAGACTGTATGGCATAGCTGCTCTGCTATGCACTTAAACATTATCTATTTTATTCTACAAATTATGCTGAACCCGGCTGGACAACATGCACCTGTAACTCCAGAACTCAGGATGCTTAGGGTAAAAAGTCACCAGTTCTCAGCTGGCCTTGGCTAAATAGCATAATTCTGTCCCAAAGAAAATCTTGTCATAAAGACATTACTGCTTTTATTTTGTAAAATAATTAATCAAAAGATGTCATGCAATCTTCTCAAGGTTGATAAGTGAAACACAGTATGTGAAAAAAAATGGCAATTTCCTTTGCAAGATTGGTGAATAAAGCTGTTTGTCATTCTTTTTTAAAATCTAAATCAAAAGACAGGACATGAATTGTGCCCACTCTTTGTACTGATGATAATCAGTCCTCCAATATGCCCCCTTAAACTGCACAAGTTTCCAATTATATATATATATATATATATATATATATATATATACACATGTATATTAATATATATAAACCTCCATGACTTTGAATGATTAAATCATCCCTCAGCCACCCAACTTCCTCTTAGGGTTCTTTATCCATCCTGTCAATTTAGCAGTTACATTCCAGAATCAATTTCCTTGAGGATAGAAAAGTAAATAACCTTTATTTAAATAGATCAAGTTAATGAAAATGGAAAAAGTTAGTATTTATATATACTTTAATATTCAAATATAGATACAGCTCTATCACAATATAGACATGAACTTACTGTTATCAAAGGGACAGCAATACTAAGGGACTGTGGCTAAGAGGGAAGAATTTATGGCTTGTGTATTTCATTAGTGGTTAGAGCTACAGAGAGCATTGTATTTATTAATCAACAGCATAGCTCTGATTATTTACATAGCCCTCACTGATACATGACCATAAAAATAACTGTCTAATTGGAAAATTTAGCTAAGTTTTAGTATAGAGGAAAGGAACACTAGGTTGGAATTTCATCTTATAGAACCTTAGCTCATTTATAGGAATTCTTTCCATCATACAGTAATGACAGCAATCTAAGACAATTTCCTGGCAACTTTATTTGTGAAGTGGATTAAAAGATCATTTTTTAACAGTATGTCTTGTGTCCTCCTTCAGTAATTAGACATTTAGCTAAATAATATGTACTATAGATTGCATAGCAGAAACTTTTCATGAAAGTCCTAAGGAAACAGTATTTAGTATTGCCGTTTCTATACTGAAAATCATGGCAATACCAAAATAGGGACACTTGAGTTTTCAAAAAAAAACTCTAATACTGTAATATATGGCATTAGGAAATAGCTCAACAAGATTATGTTAAAAAATGTCCTAATGAATTTATGTGTTAAAATGATACACCCCACAAGTATGATAAGGAAGTGCTTGTAGTTTTGATTAAGTACAGTAATGTCTATCCCATGACCCCAAACTGTGAGAAAACAAATCAACCATGAAGCATCTGATCCATATTGAAGTTAAGCAAGCCAGGGGAACCTTACAGAATTGCATAATCAATGGTGGAAAGAAGGTGAGATCATTAAAGCGTGGTTGATTTTATTTTCCTCACTGAAAAGGATGAAAGGTAGGATTGCCTTGTCCTTCCATTTTAGAAGGAAAAAAAGAAAGAAAACATCATTTAGTTGGCACTGAATAGAATCCATGAAGAATAATTAGGCTGTCTTTGGTGAGATAGATGCTGTAAGATCTGTGCTCAGTGGTCAGGAATGTGGATAAAGAAATCAGCATCTGCTTTTCGGACAGCCAGAAACAGAATCCATATCCTGAATGGCTTAGCAGATACGGTTGGCTTTCTTACATTGCTGGATGTTAAAGACTTAAATTACAGCATTGGTGGAGGTTTTTTTTTTGTTGTTGTTTGTTTTTTTGTTTTGTTTTGTTCTGTTTTACCGTGGCCTCTCACAGTCATAATGTGCACATGCTCCTCCCCTCGTGTCCTCATATGTTCTTTGTTGAGAGTTTTTGCATCCTATTTGCCTCTTCTCTAAGGACCACTAGTCACATTAGATTAGGATTTTTCCTAACGACCTTGATGATCTTGCTTTAATTTATTTCTTTAAATATTATTTCTCTAAATACAGTCACATTCTGAAGCACTGAGGGTTGGCCAAATTCTGAGATTTATAACTTAATGTATAAACCACCGTAGTGATTTGAGTACCATGTTGAGAACACATGTAAAGGTAGAAGGAGAGAACTCACTCCACAAAGTCAAAGTCGTCTTCATAACCTGTGCTATGGCATGTAACTACACACATACACACACACCATGTGCACATGTGTGCGAGTGCACACACAAACACACACATAAAAAGTGATAAACCAATAAAAAATTAATTAAAATACAAATGCTTCAAAGCGAGTGTGACTGTATAATAATGGAGTATTTGCTGAGTTTGATGAGAATAATTAAAGGACATACTGTGTAGGGCATTTCTTCTGTTAGTTATGAACCAACTATCTGATTGGCATGTCTTATTACACAGTTAAGATGAAAAAGACCACCTGGCTATGGAGGCAAAGGAAAACTGAGAATGTCCAGGTTCTTCAGCTTTCTGTGGGAAATATATCACAGGCCAGTAGCAGGACAAACTAAACAACTCTCCATCTTCCAACACATAATTTGAACTTGTGACATATTTCAAAAGAAAGAGAACAGAGAACAAGTTAGAATTGTACCAATCATAAAGCAGAAAAGACACAGATAATAAAAGCCTGATAGAAATCGGATTATCTTTGCAGACAAACTATTCATCAAAAGAACATGTCTTGAGCCCTTTGTTCTGAGAACCAGCTCCCAAATTTATGTAATGGTGTTTTAAATTCTGTCAAAAAATAAATAACCACTGTTTGAGCAAAAAAGAAAGTAGAAATGTGATTTTTTTGACAAGCAGTGCGTATAGCCTAAATTTAGTTCCCAAATATATTATGCTTAGTTCTGTTCAATAAATAATTGACATTAATGATAATAATACAATCTTTGGTTGTTTTTCTTTTTAATTAACACATAGAAATATGGAAAATTATACCCACAGCAAAACTTTCTTTAGATTTTCAGAAGGGCAAAATGCAAAGCCATCAGAAAATTACAATGAATAGAAGCTCCTGACAAGATCTTATATGCCTGTCTCCGGCCAACATAAAAAGGAATTTTTACTTACTACTTGATGGCAGTTTGGTAGTACTCATCCAGTGCATATTAAAAGTGTGGCAAAAGACAAGATTTTCATTTAATTTCCATATTTTTTTAAGAGCATTTAAGTTTCCCCTTCTTATGTCATGAAAAATATGTAGGTCTATGTCATAAAGTGTTTGAAAGATATAAATCAAACATTGCAGTACTTGTTAGTGCCTAATTAAGCAGAAAAAATTAAGTTCAGTGAATTACGAAATCAAATTTAAAACACATCAGATTTTACATTAGGAAATAAAGATTTGGGCATGAAAACCTTTAGCAATTAGGAAATGAGTTTTATATTCTACACTGGTGAAAGGAACAGTGTGATTTTCTGTGCAATTACATAGTTGGAGGAGACCTTGATTTGGAAGCAATACTATACCAACAAGAAAATCATTTTGCATAGCTAGACTTAAATTTTGCACTCTGTCTAGAATACTTAGTTAGAAACACTTTCTGCTTTTGCAAAAATTCTGTCATGGGTGGCTAGAGTGATATTGGAGTAAAGTCTGTCCTAGATCACTATTGGAGGTTATGCCTATAAAATGAGCTTATTTGCATAAAATGTATTCAATTAAAAAGTTTGCAAATAATCTGCACAACCGATGTGTATGGAACCTCGATTCAGCAGGATGTGATAATCTGCATAACGCCATAGGACAGAGCTTGGGGAACCACAGTGAAGAGCTGGAGGAGGGATTGCGGGACCAGAGGGGTTGAGGACTCCATGAGAACACACCTCCCAGAGGCAACTCACCTGGACTCTTAGGAGCTCACATAGACTAAAGAGGCAGATAGAGCCTGCGGGTTTCATTACATATATCTTGTTGCTATCCGGCTTGGTGTTTTTGTAGAACTCCTGAAGGTTGGACTGGGGGAGGTGTCTGACCGTTTTACTGCCTTGGAACCCTTTTTCTCCTGCTGTGCTCCTCCCTCAACAATCTTTAATGTAGAGGCTGTTCAAGCCAGGCCTTTCTCCATCTTCATAGGCCCTGGTGGTAACCCTGGAGGCCTGCTCTATTCTGAGGGAAAGAGGGGTATAGATCTGGGGGTGGGAGAGCTAGGAAGAGTGGAGGGAGGGGAAGGTACAGTTGGCATCTATTATACTAGAGAAAAAAATAAATTTTACTTAAAAAATTAGAAAGAAAGAAATGGTCAAGAAACATCTTAGAGAATACATATGAATTATATTTCATGGCTAACTTTAAGAAGAGTCAAGTCAAAGACACCTTGTGTCTCGCTGAACTTGCCATGGATTTAGTGGGAAAGCATTTATACACAATTTGCTAAAGCACACACAATCACTGTCTTGCAGGTTATGCAAATTCGAAGCAGACACTGATTGCATAGAAATTCAACATCACGATTATAGAATACTGAACAATGTGATATTTAATAATCAGATATGATTTTGTTTTTATTCCTACTATAATAACTTCCCACATACGGTATTGGAACCTGTCTCCAACACTGAATTATACTTATATCCTCAAGTTGGGTAAACTGATTAAAAGATTATGGAAACTGTCTGCTTATTTGCCCTGGGGGTCACCAAATATTTTTAAATCATTTATTATAATTAAGTCCTGGATATCTGAAGGCATCAAGCCTACTGGTGTTTACTTTAGGATTCAGGTAGTCTCTTACAACTATTACTTGACAACCCTGTGTCTGTATTGGGGCAGCCTCACATCTCAAACGAAACGATTTCCTTCAAGAAAAACTTAAAGAAAAAAAAATTCTGGAAAATGATCTACAAATGAATACAAGGTGATAAATTATTTTTAAATTTCGCCTAATTTTAAAAACTGTCATGGGGGAACACATTATTTGTAAACATGTCTAATTACCGTAGAGGTAAAAGAAAGAGTAATTTGGTGGACCTAGACTGTATTTTATTTTATTGATTGTCATGTAAGTCCTTATAATGAGCTACTACATGCTAAAAACAATAAGATGGTAATGAGAATTTAAAGTAACAAAAATGGTGAGTGTCAAATATTGGGTGTCTATCTTTGCTGGTAGAAAGATAACCTTGGTGGCCTTTGTGACATAACATGTCTTCCCACATTTTAATTGCCCTTTTGAGAGCTATTTTTTCCCATTAGACTATAGAGCCCGTGTGTGTTAAGTTCACTGGTCCTCATTTACCACTGCATCTCTGGAATGAAAGTAACATTTGTTTATTGACATAATAAATGATTAGCTGGTCGATTCCAAAGTGTTAACGGAATGCTCATTTCGAGGACATTCATTCCCACATTGCTTGAGATCAAGAGCATCCTGCACATAGCAAATGAAATCGTTAACATCTCCTCTGCTCCTATGAGAAAATGGTCAGTTTCCATGTTAAGGTTGCTTATGCTAAAGTAGGCATATTTTAAAGATCCACAGGTCTCTAATAATCCTGGAGGCCAAAATTGGGACTACTGAGAAAAATACTCTCACAGAATGAGCAACTACTGAATTCTTGGCTTTTGCTGTGTGAGGCAGCCATCTTAGGACTATGTAGACCTCATTGTGCAAATTAGTTTAAAAAATATGTATTCATTCTGTCAGTTTTGTTCATCTGGAGAACTCTAATATAAGTCTCTCCGTCCAACTCTCCCAGGGAGAGAAAAACAGTCATTAATGGTGAAAAAGGAGACTCAGTGAAGTCACACCAAGACCCAGTTTCATGATCAGGAGAGAATATGGCTCCTCCTTGTGACAGATGAAACTTTTAACTGGCCTTGGGACTAATGATTAATGTAATAATAAAAACTTTAAAAGAAGACATGGAGGATATTGGGAAGAGTGTAGGGGAAACAGTGCTGGTAAGTTGAGGTCAACATTCATCATATAGGTGTATGAAATCTACAAAGGATAAATAAGAATATTTCTTTGAAAGAAACAAAGACTCATATAAACTCTTCCTCGGTGCCATGTGGCTGCAGCTCCAGCAGGGCAGAGAGATTCTTCTGCATGTGGACTGCTGTACATGTAGAACATCTTATCTACCTGGCTCTGATGGTTGTCCGCCATCACTGCTTTATAAAGTCTGACCTTGTACAACCTAAAGATCATTTCTCTCAGCAAGTAAGTTGGCTGTTCCTGTTTCCCTCCCTTATCAATGGGAGCAAACTTGCAATGACTATACATGTGCAAACGTTTCAGGATATGTAGGATTTTCCCCACTATACATCAAAGATGATTTGGCAGAAAATATCCCACATATAAATTATTAGTAGGTTAATTAATTGTGGAGATTATATTTGTTTGATTTCCAGGAGCAGTGTAAAAGGGTCCTCTTTTTATACACTGTACATAATAATCAGCATCATGGGAATTTTTCATTTCTGACATCTGACACAGCTCCAAGGTAACATTTAAATTATTTTGGTTATCTGGAGAGTAGCAGTGAGGTGGGTGGAGTAAGCATCTCCTCCCTGCAATAAACTGGATGCATCTTTCTTTTTCAAAGAACTAAAGCTCTTAGGGTATGACTTTGTGTTTTTTTGATCTTGCACGTACATCCCCATGACAAATGGGAGGAATGCTGAGTTCTAGCTCCTGGAAGGACCTTTTCATTAAAAGGAGGTAGAGACTGCCTTGCTGTCACTCATATTCAGTTGTAGCTGGACGCCTAGAAAAAACATCCTGGATCCAGTTAAGTTGAGCAATTTTGTGTGGCAAGGACAGACTTGCCTTCTAATATTTCATCTAATCTCTAAAATGTCTTGTAGGACAAGTTACACTGATTAAATTATATGTGCTTCATTATAAAATTAGATGCCGTTAAAACTGAGACAACATCCAGGCATCACTAAATACAAATGAAATCTTAAGTCTCATTTTCATTTGGTTTGGTGGAAGCCTTTGTTAATATAACTGATTTTTGCATGTCATATAGTTTATTAATAAGGTATGTGTACTTGATGAGACATCTTAAAAGAAATGCTTTACAAAAAATGTGCAGTTCGTCATGTAAAGATTTAGGAATTAGAAAGCTGGTACATCTGAAGAATTGAGGGATGATCTGTCATGTTGTTACATGAGTCTAAAATCAAACTCTTAGTGCACTTAAGACTATTGATGATTGTTCCCACTCTACCTTAAAGTGACAGGAAAAGTGTTCATCAAATTGATTTTGACAAAGGCAAAAAAGGACTTCCAATTGTGACTGTCTACAGATAGAGGCATAATACCCTAACTAAAGTCTTTGTCATACCTGCATTGTTCATTCCAGTAAGAGCTCTTGAGTGAACTTGACTGTTAGTACATGGAATTATGTGTGAGAAATTCCAGTTCACACACTGAAAGTACTTTTCAGTCATGTAAATACAGATAGCAATTTAAAACATAATTACCAATGAAGGAATAATGGATGACTTTGGGGGAACCTAGTCCATTATTTTGAATACATAATTTCTCCCCTGCCTTATACTATGTCTTATGTCAATCTGTGCATAAGGTTTCTGAATAGACTCCATAAAGTTTGTAGAGATATATGACTACATGAAGGTATTAAGTTCAGAGATAAGGAAGGGTAAAACTAACCATGACAAGGCAATCCACAGTGAGACATTTAATGACTTTAATCAAAAAAAGTTTCTCTTAGATATAGGTTGAAATTACATTTGTGAAGTGTATGACAATATAATTGGTTATAACAAATATTCATGTATGTGTATATATGTATGCGCATATATGTGTATATGTGTGTATGTGTGTGTGTTTGTATATAGATAGATAGATAGATAGATAGATAGATAGATAGATAGATAGACAGATAGTCATTTATCCTGATGCCTACCTTACAGATGATACATTCAGATTTAATAATGTTTTATATGAAACTAATCCAATGTTTTGATTTAGCTAACATAGTGTGATTATTTGGCATTAGGTCATGAAGAAACATGGAAAATCTATTTATTTTAATTTTCCTCTGTCAGATTACTTAGATTACAACTTTGTAGAAGCCAAAGGCCATGACAATAATGATGTCAGAAACAAATAGACTGTTTTTAGTGCATTCTTGATGACAGTATCAAGTTATCTTTCTGTTGCTGTTGTCAGGGTCACAGGGTCTTGTGATGATTAATGAGAATTATACTGTTCATGTTATAAAGTTTTTTCAAACCATTAATTCCAGGACTTAATACATTTAACGAAATGATAAGATATAGAAACTGAAAAATTAATGTTGACACAGAATTTTAAAAAGAAAATAACTCCTAATACTTATTTAGTAAATGCACAGTTCGAGCCTCCAAGGACAAGTTATGGATGAAGACTTGAACTGAAATAGTTGCACTGTGTATAGATAAGACTGGACATGTTTAAAAGCTATGTTGAGATGGGGTCAAGGATATCTTCAAGTTCTTTACAATACTATCCCTAAGTCAATACGATGCTACTTTGCAGAACACATTTGGCAATAAGGAAGCGGTCACATTTAATCAATTAAGTGGGGTCTGTTACAGAAGCCTATAGACTCTTCTCAGGTGGCTTCCCAATTCTTCTTACAATCCCTTCTTCCCAACAATCACACTATTTCAGCTCTCTTAGAAGTCATCCTTCCAAAATTCTTTCTCCTATATGGGTAACTAATATTAGAAATTTTAGATGATAAGAAAGTCTAGTAATAAAAACTTTCTAAAATTCCATCTCCTCTCATTCTTTGCTTATAAATAGCACAGAACCCGGTATGCTGGAGGACTTTACAGAAATTCTACAAAAAGTCAGAATCTGTTTTTTACTAGATGATTCACAATTAAAGTCCTTTAGAGATTATTTGTGAGTTGGTCAGCTTGATAAGTATGTGAATTAGAGACTGAATACAAATACATATTTTAAAAGAGCATGCAGAGAGTCTCTCACTGTTGAACACCCCAGAAATATCTAGGAAATCTGCCCTGAAAGCACACAGCCTGAGATTGAATACGGATGTTTAAATTTTGTGAACCACAATTGGCCATCTGAAAGCACAGATCCATCTATCACTTAGTCTGAGGATTTCCAACTCTGACTTCTATCTTGGTGATAAGATGATGTGTACCATCAGCTATATTCTCACCCCTACCACGTGACTACAGTTATTCTGAGAGAAGGTACTATCATCTAAACAAATATTTAAAAGGGTTGATGCTACAAGAATCACTGGAGTCCAGGTGAAACCAATGAATACAAATTTATGAAGACCAAGCCATGGCACATTTGTAGAAACTACACAAGGTTTTGAGAAAAATTGTTTGATTATCTTTTCAACAAAGAGTTATCTTCCTCGTCCTCTTCTTTGGTCTTCTTTTTGCTAATAAAATTCTCATTTTGTTCATATGGTAAGTGACTACCCAAAGCAGTTGAATTAGGAGGACTAAGCCCTTGCTAGACCCGGGATATAGTTGCTGATAAGAACTCTTTCTATGCACTTCTTATTAACTCAGTTCAGTGACTGCACATTGGTGGCTCAAAATCTATCCATGTGAGAGTATTTCAACTAGTAAATCAACAAGATAGGCACTATTATTACGTGTTGGGCACAAGTCTCTTATTAATTACATCACCATTCTAAACTAACCATGAAAAATTCATTCCTTTTCTGATTGGCATAGGAGGGGGAAAGGGACAAAGTTCTGTTCTGTAATGAGTATACAATGCATACATTGTTTATGGCACAAGATTTGAAAGTACAATTATGATAATAAACACACTGAACCGAAAAGATCTATCAGGAATTAGTTGCAACAGGCAGATCAGGGCTATTCATCTTTCCTAAAATATATTTTCTATATTTTCAAGCTTTTATTTCAATAAAAACTAAGTTATTTAAAATAATTAGAATACATACTTATTCGACATTAAAATACATTGAATTTCTAGCTTAGTTGCTTAGGATGACAGAGTAGGCACATGTGAAAGTCACAAATTAATCAAAATAGAATAAATTCCATCAGAACATGTTAATAAACTGATATTAGATACTCACAAGAATGTGTACAAGGAATGGTTTCATATTCTAAGACTGCCCTCTCATAAGAAAGAAAGAAGAAAATATATCATTTACATAAAGTAGGCTATTGTTTAAGGTAATGAAAATGACAAAAGGGATATAGTTACTTGCTCTGACTTTGATTAGAATAATCAGAAACCAAGTCACACCTCCAAGGGAGAGTCTTTGAGAACCTGCGTCCAATCTGGTGGGATTCTATTCGAATCTGCATGAGAGATTGCTCTGGGCTTCTCATGGAGTCTGAAACCCATGTGCTGCTGATGTAGATGTTTAAATTGTTTCTCAAATTATTTAGATTAGAAATATTCAATACCATATTAGGAACTGAATTACCACATCACATTACTCTTATGAGTCTCCCTTTCTCTATATATATCTCATGTGTGTATTTTCCTAAGTAAATGTAAAATTAGTTGGACATCAAGTGTAGAAAAATCAAGAATTTTTAGTATATTGAGCCATGTGAATTCATTAAAGGCAGGAAAGGCCTCACACTTCCAACTTCTACATTCCATTATCCTTTGATAATGTACAGGAGTAAATTTAAAGACACAAAGACACTTGAGCACTGGAAAGACCACCCAGAATGAGACTCCTAATGTCAGACTGACCACCAATGACACTAATGCCAGTAGTGCGTAGCTGCACTCCACCTCCCGACACTCGAGAATAAAGGAACTCTTATATTGTACAAATTAATACAGTTGCTGTTAACCTTTTCCCTAAGGTAACTGATGAGATAGCACAGTGGGTGAAGGCACCTTCCACCAAGCTCAAAGGTTTGAGCTTGGGTCTTAGAAGTCATACGGTATGAAGAGAAAAGGGAAAGTTATCTTCTGATTTCTTTATAAGTACCATGCCATGTGCAGGCACATACGAACACACACACAAAGGTAATTGTAAAAGTAATATTGACAACAGTATGTGTATTAATTAAAAGACCAAAAACTTACCAGATACAGCCAGGAAGTCGTCGATGCTGGTGATGTCATCCACAGCTTCCGTGAGAACATGTATGTAATGCTCCCATGTGCGCTTGTACATTTGCATGGTGTTTTTGACCACTTGACTCTTCGGTCTTGATGCCAAAGCAAGTGCAGCATTTATGATCTGTAAAGATATAGAGAATGCTTACATAGTGACTTCCTTTTGAAAACAAGGATCAATGTGAAGACAACAGGTAGTCTTTATCTTCCCTCTTTATATTTTTAAACTTGAACATCCTTAACAACCAAGCACCCATCACTATATGTAATTTCTTCATTGTTTTTGGCAATAACAGTTTTGGTTATAATTTAACTATTTTTAAGATTATTTATTGCATGTCATTGTCAAAGGGTCACAGTATATAAACATTTAATGGATGTTTGCATTTAAGGAGCTTAGGTATTACTCAGTGTGAAAGACCATATGTAATTATCACATGATTTAGTATGTTGGTGCCATCAGGGAAAACAAACAGAGGTGAGGTTGCTTTAAATAATAGAGAGATTATCTTCAAAATAAGTGCTAAGGAAAAGCTTTGAGAAAGTGTGCTGGCATCCACAGATGCCAGAGAGGTGCCCTGGTACAAGAGGCACAGGCTGTTGTGACTTCTTAATGGCTCTGCAATCTCTCTAGCCCTGTAGTGTGACATTTTTAAATGGGCATTTGGGTTCACGTAGGCTAACTAATCCCTACATGCAAAATCATTAAAATAAGAAGTTTGACTTATTTGAAAGTAAATACTTCACTGTACTTATGCACATATCGATTCATTTCCTATCTCAAATACACATCTTTACAAATCAAGTACTACTGTAGGTTTTAGAATATGCCATAGAAGACAGGATAAACAAATTTTATAACTTCTGTGGAGGTAATATTCTGCCCAGGGAAAGCAGAAAATTGGCAAGTAAATTAGAAGATGTAAAGGAATAGCCCTGTGTGAAACATAGAGTCTATATTCCAGGAGTCTACATTCAGAGGCCTATGTGATCTTGATAGAATGTAGTTGCACCTTTAATCCTAGTATTCAGAAGGCAGTGGTGGCCCATGCCTTTAATCCCTAAGAAAAACAGAATCTGCCAGAAGCAGACACAGGAAGCAGAGCTCAGTAGTTGATGTCACACAGAAAGTGACATCTGAGATGAGTCAGAGTTAATGGCAGACAAGGTGACTAATCAGAGGAAAAGATAGCAGAGTGAGTCAGAGTGAGGATAGGCCCCACTTTCATGAGATATAATGTGAGTTCTCAGCTCAGAGAAAGAGTTAATGAGGAGTTACAGGAGAGTCTGTTACAGCGGAGCCAGCTAGAGTCAGTTAAAGAGGCAGGACAGAGCAGTGAAAGCTCATGGGGAGAGAGAGACATATATCTTGCCAGAAGTCAGTATCAGACTGAGAGAGTGAGTTGAACTAGAAGAGTCAGAGTTGAGAAGGAGTTAGTCAGAGTGACTCAGTAAGCAGAAGGTATCAGAGGCTAATGCTGAAGCCTTCTAGGTTTGGGATGGCAGTTTAAATATTGTAGATTGTATGAAAGCTGAAGCTTTCCAGTTCCCGGATTAAGAATAGATTCTACAGAGGCCAAAATACTCTGGGGCTTCAGGGGTCCATGCAAGAACCGGCGATTTAATTAGTAAAAGAATAAAAAGTCCTCTGCCCTGAATTAACATCTACATCTGGTGAATTTACAACTACAAGAAGGTCTGTGAGGTGGTTCTGAATGCTAAAAAGGAGAGAAAGGCAAGGAGAAGGGTGGTAGTGATGGAGGATATTTTTAAAGTTTTGGAGGATCTTGCATTGCAGCACAAATTCAAATATCAGTTGTGGGGATATGGGAGACAGACAAGTTAGAAGACTCAAAAGGAATATGTGGAAATCCTGTGAGTGCATGGTGACACATGAGGCAGGGACGAGGAGATCAAAATCTCATGGTCATCCTCTACTACATGATGAGTTGGAGGCCAGCTTGTCCAAACAAACAAACAAAAAGTGCTTTTAGATATGTAGGTTCTCCAACTATAATGGCTGCACTAAAAGGTACCCTTTACGTTCAGTGAGGTAATGCCTACACCTTGCTAAATGGGTTTTCTTCAGTAGAATATTCCAGGTAGAGGCTGAATTCACTTGCTTAGAAACATTACACTGATATGCTTTTATTTCTTTGCTTGTGAAAGAAGAGCACATTAAATTTTAAGAAAGCGTGCTGTAACTTCGGATATAACTTTGGTGAGGCGCTCCTTGACTTCAGTTTTAGAGTTTTATTAACCTATTAACTTACAATGTACCTTTGTGTACACTGCAAAAGCTCCAGTCTCTGGTGTTTTCTTGCTCCCACAATTGGACAACTGCGCACACACATGACTGTGCTGAAATTATGGCTTCCCAGCCGAGAGTGCCTTTAAAAGTGCCGGTGCAGAAGCCACAGAGGGGATGTGGAGCCGTGAATATATGACAGGTGATATTTTGCGAGAACATTTTCAGTTCAACTGCTGATCCAATTTATCTGATTCAACACAGTACTCTATAAGAAAGCTTTATCCTGCTTGACTCTGCTGATATTCGGTTTAAATCTAAAAGCAGACACAATCTGGAAGATGTACTGACCCTCTCGATGATGGAAAAAAAGGATTTCTTCAGAATCACATTTCGGGCATTTCAGTTATACACACTGGACAAAAAAAGATGACCATCCACCCCCAATCTTCTTCACATCAAGCTAAACAACTTAAAATGAATTTTCTTGCTTTCTGAGACATTTTCTTTCTTTGGATTATGGTTCAGATGAGTATATATTAGAATCACCCTGGACATGGCAATTACCTGGTCAGTCAGTTAGCATTTAAGGGTGTCTTAAAATGTAGACTCTTATTATATTTTCACTAGACTGTTTTTATAATCTGATAAAAGTCCCATATTTCCAACTGCTCTTTGCTCCAAACCACTTTCTTTACTACAAACATATTTTTCTCTTGAATTCAGAGAGGATCATGTCTCTCAACACTGCTGATAACTTCTGGGAGAATCATCAATGACTAGATGACTAAGAGAACAATCTAAATTCCCTTTCACTGTAGGCAGACCTCCATGGGCTAGCCTCATCTATGGGTCCCTTTTTCAGATAAGCTGCTTTGTTACAGTATATAGCCCACGACCCTGTCAAGCTTGGTCTCCTGATCACAGAATGCAAACAGTAGCTCTGTGGTTTTGCTCCGATTATTGGATAGGTATTATTTGTTTCCTTTCCCTGCTCACAAGATTAAACAAGCTTTATTTAAAAATATTCAAGGAAATGTCACCACACATTATGAGGTCTCTCCCTCCCCTTCTGCCCAACTAACCAAATTGTCTTTTCTGTGCTTTAAAGCCTTCCCTTCCCTGTAATGCAAACAGCAGTTCTCGCACTGCATAATCCTTTGCTGTTGTTTTCCTCCAGCTCCTAACTCTCATTCTCATTCCATCCCTTCTGACCCACTAATCTCATTTGTCTCCTTTTCACTTTCACATTGCATGTGATTTTTTCTTTTTTTGGGGGGGGGAGGTCCAGACAGGCTTTCTCTTTAACTTTGGCTGTCCTGGAACTCACTCTGTAGACCAGGCTGGCCTGCAACTCACAGAGATCCACCTGTCTCTTCCTCCCCAGTGCTGGGATTAAAAGTGTGTGCCAACACTGCCCAGATGCATTTATCTTTTATTTTTGAGATTATAACATAATTACATTTTCCGTTGTCTTTCCTCCCTCTAAACCCACTCAAACCCCCTCTCTTTTAAATTCATGGCTTCTTTTTTATACTATTTTTTTGTTTTATATATATGTGTGTGTGTGTGTGTGTGTGTGTGTGTGTGTGTGTGTGTATTCTTAAATATAAGTTGCTCAGTCAACATAGTGTTACTTATATGTATGATTTCAGGAGTGATCACTTGTTACTGTACAACAAATTGGTGTGTTCTTCCCTGGAGAAGACTACCCATCTGCTCCCAGTTTTTCTGGGTGCCTATAGCTGTGAAAGGTTGAAGTTTCATGGGCTTTCCTCTGTCCATTTGACATGTATATTGGTGTCATCCTTGTCTATCTCGTATTTGGGCAATCATGTTGGAGAGACTTTATGGGAGTAGTTTCTGATGTTACTAGGAGACACAGTCTTAACAGCAAACTTCCCGGTCCTCCGGCTGTTTCAGTCTTTCTGCCCCTCTCCAGGATAACTCTTCTTACACTCTGCTCCTGGAGCTCCCTTAAGATACTAAAAATACATACGTAAAGAAGTCTCCAAATAAAACCTGAACTAGACAAGCTGGTGGAACTAAGGCCACAATAGAATTAGAGCAGCCCAAAGTCATGACAAAGAAGAAATTGGGTAAGTACAGAACTAGTGAGCCCTAGATTCAAAATGGAAATTGAGAAAATATGCACAGATTCAAACTCATCAAGAGAAAAAAACTGCTCAAAAACCAAAAAGAAACTGGGATCGGATGGTTTTTGAGAACATTGACTTGGGGATAAAATTCCACAGAAAATCCAAATGATGATGATGACGATGATGATGATGGTGATGATGGTGATGATGATTATGATTGTAATAATAAAAAAATTAGCAATGTTAACAGTCAAAGCCCATACTTGTCCTAGGCACTATTCCAAGTACTTGATATCAATTAGAGTATCTAATACTTACAGTACCATGTAAGAGATGCAATCATTACCACTTCCAATGACCCTGTAATTAAGGAAAAGTTATCTCTCTGCCCTAGATAGAGCTCATTCTCTGAACCTGTGCCCTGGACTATATTTCATACAAATGTATAAATTTATGGTGCCATTAATGTTTCTAATTATTACAACTAAACTTACTGAAGAAAGCATTATATTACCTGGTTTGAAAGGAAAATGATGACTATGTGTGTAGAATTACAATAATACGAAATTCATGTTTTTAGCTTAAAATTTAAGCATAGAATTTCATGACATTAAGCAGATTAAGCAAACTAACATTGTGGTGCATGTTTTGTCAAGTTCGTCTTCAGACCTGCATCATCCCTAACAGGAAATAGATACCCATTAAGCAACGACTGCCTCTTCCTCCTTCCCCCAGCATCTAGTACCTTTCACTGTATTTTCTTTCACTATAATTATTCTAGCTTCTCCACAAAGATGCAACCACATAATATTTCTCTTTTGTGTCTGACTCATTTTACTTTGCATAATGTTTTCCAGCTTCTTCCATGTTCTAGCATGCATGGAAATCTTTATTATTTTTCAATCTATGTAATAGTCCATTGTGTATGTATATCTTAATCTCTGCTAATGAATATTTCATCTTTTTATGCTAAGGAGCAATATTATGATAGCCATGTATCTACCCATGCCTAAATTTTCAATTGATATGAAGTGTATCAAGGAACATTTGCCAGATTGCATGGTATTTTTAAATGTGACTTTTGTGGGGTGCCAACATTGCTTTCCCTTTGGGCTATACCACTTTATATTCCACTGGCCATGATATGTTAAAATTTCTTGACATGTAGGTCAACTTTTGCCATTCTAACCTTATATCAAACAGATTTCCTCTTGCATCCTACACTCAGTTTCCTTATGGAAATGGGTTTTCTTTGTTTCCCTCCAGGTATCAGAAGCATGTATATCAGAGCATCTCTGTTATCAAAGCCCCTTCTGAGACCCTAGATAGGAGGAACCCTGGAAATGTGCTTCTGTGGCATTCTATCTCACAAAACATTGTGATCCAGTAATGGGGAGATTTGAGTCAGAGGTACCTTCAAGGGTGTGGTTGTTGGATAATTTCAAGTGGTTTACAGTCACTTTACGGGGTGTTGCTCATTTCATTATCCTAGTGAAGCTCACAGAGGCAGGTACCACGTCTCTTATAATGCTATGTGTGCTGCGAAAGAGTGAGCAAGTCTCCCTAGTTTTCCTATAAATGTAAGGTTACAACATAAAGTTTCTTTTATTATTGGTGATAAATGGTGTAAACCAAAAAACAGTAAAGAAGTAAAGACAGAAATAAAGAAGGGGGAAGGAGAAGGAAGAAGCAGAAGGAGGAAGAAAGAATAGGAAAGAAGAAAGGAAAGAATGAAGGAAGAAAGGAAGAAGGGAGGGAGAAAAGGAGGGAGGGGAAGAAAGAAGTTTCCTGGTAATGACCAACAGGTAATTTATACAAGTATTATACCTTTCCTGGATATTGTCTGCATTTAAAAAATAGTAATTAGTTATTTCTGCACTCAAAATATAAAGTTTTCGTGAAAGGAGGCCCTGAAAATTCTGTGGAATGAGGCTCTGCACAAAGTCTGATCTGTTATTACCCTGTAATTTTCATAGAAGCTCCCTGTCCTCAGAAACGATAAAACAAGCACAGATTTCACTGTAGTGATTTCTACAACCCTGTCTTGATTACAAGTGTCTCTGAATCCCTAAAGGAGCACCAGGTACAGAGACAGATTTGACTTAACCTTTTGCAAAGACAATACCTTTCCCCCAAAACCTCTCTTTGGTTTGACATTAGTTTTCCACAGAAACAAAAAAAAGATATTATTCTTTAGGAATAATGTTGCAGATTGGTTGGTGAGATGCTCTGTGCGTAGAAAGAAGTGCGTGTGGTCAAGCAGGAAAATCCGAGGTCAATCCTGCAATATTCATGTTGGAAAGAAAAACTGACTCCTGCAGGTTCTCCTCTCACTTCCTCATGTGTACTATGGCATGCTACCTCTCTCTCTCTCTCTCTCTCTCTAAATGCTGAAACAGTTCAATTTTTTTAAAAGATTATGGTTGTAAATGGAAGACTAGTATACTGTTGACAAGAACATATTAAAAGCCTGTCGTGAGCCAGGAATGTTCTCACAGTTCTTGAACTTCAGGGACATGCTTCATCTAGTGAAGATGGTCACGATCAGTATCTCCTATTAGCAGTTAAGGCCATGGAGATGATGAGCAGAGATCTGTCCAATGTTGTACAAGGGATTTAACTTGGAGTTTTAGTTTGGCTCAGAATGATTTTGTGCATAAAAATCACTATAGCTGTTTCAGGACTTCCTTTCACAGAAGGGTAGAGTAATTCAAGACTTGGATTCAAAGAGAGGTGGGCTTGAAAGTGTGGATCTCTCTAGGGGTCTTTCCAAAATTAACATTATATTGAATATTGACATCTGACATATACACACTTCTTGAAAAATATCTATAAAACAATTACTTTAAAAGTTGAAATAAATCTATGTAATTTAATTTTTTTCCCAAGAGACAGTTCAATACTGGCTTTGATACAAATAACCTTAAATTTTTAGTTAATATAACAAAAGCACTTTGTGGATTAAAATGATGAGTTATGTGCAGAGAGGTCTGATCACTGCAGTGTCACGGCATGTAGAGGAAATTAAAAATAACTAGATATATGGCACTCCAAAGGCACTGAAACTTGCATATGAGCTGAATTTATTTATCTTGTGTGTAAATTGACCCTGGTGTAGTGAATTTAGAATTATATCAACCATAGCAATGTCATCAAATCAGGCTCCAATCTTCTACTTTCTTATCTTGGTTGCTTCAATTTTCTCATTTTTTGATGCTGTATTTTTTTCCCACACCTGTTTCAGCTTGGAAAAGAGCTCTATTTTGTCTTATTTTGCATTGCACTACATTTACGGGAATTACCCTAACGTTTGGAATTAAGGTGTGGAATATTTGTCTCTGTGTCCGTCTTTCATCACAGCTGTATGTCAAATGATGAAAGCATCTCAGAGGTAGAGGAGGCAGCAGTGATGAGGAGTGGAAACTTGCCACGGACTGGAGTTCCTCACACCATTAGTGACAAAGCATTCCACTTTGGCCTCTCAACCTTGTAATCTCCTTTCTCATGAGCAGGTAATCCTGCTTAGAGGATTATTCACACTAAATCGTCTCATAAGGCTTACCTTGCCTGTGTGCACATAAGAAACTAAAATATAATACCCTAGGGGTTAAATTATTTTTTTAAATGGCAAACATTATTTCTGGAAAAATATGGCTTTCTTTAAAATTATAAATTAGAAAAATTATTTTTATATTTCAGAATGTCAGCAAAAAGGAAAACAATGACCAAATACAGGTTGAATCATGGAAAATGTAATGAACAGAAAAATTAATGCCCTTTAAAATATGTAAATAGATATTGATTTTTCACACATCAAAATCAAGCTGTCTCCCTGCCACAAAAAGGGACTCTAAAATTAAGCAAATTACTAAATTAAATAAGTGGATGATGAAAAAAATACTAAATATATTATTCATTATAGACCAAAATTATTAACAAGCAGGATATAGATGAATGAATAAAGATGGAATTTTGGGTCAGATCGTAGTTTCAGGTATGTTGTTACCCTCTGTACTTTAATGATCTAATTATGTTTCTTTTTTTTCAGGTTTTATTTTTTATTTCCTATTCTTTTCTTTAACAACAAAATATAATAAAATAAAATGTAATAAGATAAAGCAAAAACCATCATGTTGAAGTTGGAGAAAGCAAACCAACAGAAAAAGAACTCCAGAAGAACACATAAGAATCAGAGACTCACTCATTCACATATTTAGAAGTCCCATCCAAAGCACTAAACTGAAAGCTGTAATACATGCACAGATGTCCTGGTGCAGATCATGCAGACACCATGCTTGCTTCAGTCTCTTTGAGTTCATATGAGCTGTGCTCAGTTGATTTAAAAGACCTTGTTCTCCTGGTATCCTCCATCCCCTTTGGCTTCCATGCTTCTTCTATCTCCTCTCCCCTGAGGTTCCCTAAGCTCTGGGTGAGGAATTTTATGGAGGGCATCTCATGTAGAGTTATGCATTTCAAGGTCTCTCTCTCTCTCTCTCTCTCTCTCTCTCTCTCTCTAATGCAATGACCTAATTTGTAAGGGTCATTATTAAAATATTCATTACATATGTGGTTAAGGAGTTGACTCAGCTATTGATAGTACTTGATGCTCATGCAGAGGACCCAGGATTTGCTCCCAGAACACACAGAACACAAGGGTCCGTAACTCTAGCTCAAGAGAATCAGTGCCCTCTTCTTTCTGTATTCTGCTGGCATCTGGCATGTTTATGATGAACCTGTTACATGCAGACAACACTCACACAAGTAGAACAAAAATAAATAAATCTCTTGTTTAAATGTTAGCTTAATAATTTGATGGCAAAATTAAATTAGGTTAGTTGTATAAAATAACTCATAATCTAACTACTTCATGAATATGGTTACAGATTGTGAAAAATTCTAGGATGTCTTGAGAATTTAAAAGAATGATATTTACCCAAATATATAAATACAGGAAACTGATAAAAATAAGGCTCAACAATCACTTTGATATTCCAATTAGAAAAGTGTTCTTTAGTATACCACATATAAGTTTAAGGAAAACTTATCCAAAGTAAAACTAACAAAAGTGAACATGTCCTTTGGCAAAGATAACCTGGAAATAGTAATTCACATTCTAGTTTAAGACAATGGAAATGATTTTTTTAAGTAATGAAAAACACCTAGATAACAGACTTATTTTAATTCATTATAGTTCATTACTCAGTGAATTATTAAGAAGAGGATTTGGAACGAAAGATATTTCGAGGATTTTCCAAATCATTTGGGTTCAAGTAGGAGGTTCATGAATTTATTTTTGCCAAATCACTTTTGTTTGGTTTTAAAATGAATTTTATTTCAGAAATATCTATGAAGATTCCTTTTTAATGTACCATCAAGTCTTGTATAGGTACAATGGAAAAATTCAAGCTATTCACTAATTGCCAAAATGTCTTTTTTAAAATAAGAGGCTGGCAAAGTTAAAAAAGAAAAAAAAAAAAAGTTTGCAAAGTCTAAAAGTTGGAGACTAGACCTTTTTTTTCACAGCTTTGTAATTTCTGAAGAAATGGCTCCAGTTTTAGCACCAAAATGGGTTAGATAAAATTAAATTATTTAAGGAATTTCATCCTATTAACTGGTAAGGAATATTTCCTATGCACATACCACACTTTCAAGATAAAAACAAAGGTAAAAAATAAGAGATGCAAAAGCTCAGAAAATGTTTTCAGACATATAAGAGAGAACATTATATATGAATAGAGAGTATAGGAAATCTGGATTATATACGCGACGGTTTCCTGTCAGAGAAGACATGCTAGGAAAAAAAAAAATATATATATGTATAAATTGAGTTGAAATAGTATGATATCCTCTCTCTGTCTCTCTCTCTCTCTCTGTCTCTCCTCTCTTTTCTCTCCCTCCCTTATCCTCCCCTTCTTTCTCCACTCTCCTTCCTTGTTCTTGTTTTATTCTCCCCTCCTCTCCCCCCTTCCCTCTTCCTCTCCTCTGCTCTTCTCCATCTTTTCCTCTAATTTTATCTCCTCTTTTTCACTCCCTAGGGAAAAAAGTCTTTGATGTGATATCCTTGAGCTCATAGTCTGGCTTCTATTATTCATTAATTTGACCCCATCGTTACTCTCCTTGGACAACTGTGGTAGTTTTCTCTCAGCCTCTAGCTGGTCTATACAAAATCTCAGAATTTGTGCTCTTTTTGGGCCTCCATTGCCTATAAGGATAAAATTAAAAGCATACAACTTAGTCTAAAGCCTTGACACGTTTGTTTGACCTGTACTTATCCCTCCAGTGTTATCTCCCCCTCCATCCCCTTCACTCCCTTTATTTTTGCCTAGGGCATTCATTTCTGCCATTCCCTTTGTGTCCAATTCATCCTCAGAGCTCACTTTAAGCATCATTTCCTCAGGGTAGCTTTATGAAACCTGGGTCAGCTTCTTTCATTACGTACTTTCGTGAAACAATGTCCCCTTCCTTTTGAGTCTCACTGTGCATCAGAATGAACATCTGATTCATTGTCTCCAGCTGTTTACCAAAAAAGCAGGGACCTTAACATCGTAATGTTATTTCCTTCAGGCACGTGGGCAAGGCCAAGTAGATCTTTCACCTTGTGTTACCCACTCCATGCAAAGGTTCCTTCTGCTTCGGGCATACAACAAGTGCATGAAAGCCTTTCCCAAGTGATCAGTTTAACCTTGCAGGAAACTCTTATACTAGTACTTTAGCTGATGGCAATAAGCCCTTGTCATTTTATTTATAACTGAACACTGGAAACACGCACACACACGCACACACAATAGGACTAATACTGGACACACACACACACACACACAAACATACACACACACAATAGGACTAATACTGGACACACAGACACACACATACATACACACACACAATAGGACTAATACTAATGCACATCTGCAATAGAGAAAATGGTCATCAAATCTTCACATTCAACTATACCAGTGGTTATTCCAAGCTGAAGGGCTTCTTCCTAATCATGAGGCTTTCCCCATTTGGACATTCCAGTCCATCCTAATGACGCTGGACTTAAAGAAAGATGAATGATAACTGGTCATTTCTCCCCTGAGACTGCTATGGTAAATCTGGACATTCTGCTATTTCTTAAACATTTTAACTACTAGATTTTTGCCAGATAAAGATCAGGAAAAGAAGTAAGAGAGAATGTGAATGAGAATCCCCATAAACGGATGCAATTTTATCACACATTTAGTGTCAGAGATCCCTCTAATCTACTTAAATAGCCCTGAGACAAAGTGAAAGCTATAGATCTAAAAATAAAAATAAAATAAGTATTACCAGGTGTTTCCTTCATCAGGGACTATTAGTAACATTTTTTTGTAGCTAGTATTTCACAGAAATCATATATATATATATATATATATATATATATATATATATATATATGCATTTTTTTCATCATGGTTGAAGTTACTAAGTGCTTGAAGGACTGGCTGGAGAATGGCTCAGTTGGGAAAGCAGTTGCTGTAAAGGGATGAAGATCTGAATTTGGTTCCCAAAACCTATATAAAAGTCCATGCTCAATAGCATATGTTTACACTACCTGCACTTCAAGAGATAGACAGATGTAGGTGGAAGCTCATTTGCCATCTAGTCTAGACGAAGTGGTGAATCCTAGGTTCCCATGAAAGACCTTGCCTTAAACTACAAAGGAGATTCACATAAGAAATGACACCTAATGTTGACCTCTGGCTTCCATAAAGAAATCCATTCAGATGCAAACAAATCGATAAACATGTACACTCAGCTGTATGTTCAATCACACACAAAAATCAGTTCCTTTTGAAGGGAATTTCTCTTTCTGGAAATAAAAGGAGTATGCATTTCCCCATCAAATAAATGTAATCACAACCATTTAAAATTGTCAATAAAAATGGATCGTTTTTAGCCAAAACAGATGATACAGGTTCTCAATGTTTATTTCCTAGTCTGAGACCAAGACGATTGAATGGCAGAAGCATATTCAGTGGTGTGTGCTAAGTACCTTAGCAATGCACAAATTACTGTAATCATTATGTGCTTAAGAACAAGGCCTACTTTTGTGAGCATGTGCTTTTTAAGAGGAAAATAACTGAATTTTTAGTGACTTAACTGACAGAATCCAGAGACAAAATCTATATCACATAGACAAAATCAACACTGCATACTGGAAAGCATGCTTTCTTACATGAGTTCAGATTATGATTTTTAATACAACGTGTTACACATGGTCTGCTGGTAAGGCCCCCTCAGATGGTAAGTAGGGCTGTTTTTAATTACTGGCTTTAACTCAGTGCTCTATGTATATAGTACTCAGGAACACTGCTCGGGTATTGAACTATGTGAGTCAGAATCAGGGACAGAAGGAAATACTCTCCAGGGAAATACAGATAGCAAACTGACAGCAGGTGTTAGCAACTATCAAATTTTATTGGTGAGGTAGTGTCACTTTAAAATATAGATTAGGAGAAGCTGAAGCCACTTCATAATGCAGGCCAACTGTAATTCCACAATGATTTTTTTAAGTTAACAGATACTACAGCTTCATTCAATTTTTGTCTCATTTTGAACCCTTATAGTAAGGGGTCATGAAAGCATGATCTGTATTTATCTATAGTAAGCAGAGGGTATAGCTGAAAGACGTGATAGATATTTAACATGTAGCATCTAAAGGATGCTGACCAATTGGATGTGAGATATGAGAACTGTGAAGGAGTCCAGGATGGTTCTCAAGTACCGAGCTTGAATGCCTCAACTGATGATTGAAGTGGTGGAAATAGCACAGAGAATATGATTTTGGAGACCAAAATTATAGGTGGGAAGTCAGGCAGCTTATTGCAGCAAATCAGTTTGGGAATACAGACATTCTCCAGACACAAAATCCAGGGATGGGAAAATGAATCTTCAGAATCATCAGCATGTGAAAATTGCAGGCCCTTGTCAGAAGCAGATGCAGATGGAGTTCCAGGAGTTGAAAGGTAGGAAAGAAGGCAGAGACAAAGAGGGCAGGGATGGCTCCAGTATGCAAAAAGGTGTTCAAAAGAAAATGGCCAGAAGTTCATAGGAAATCCAATAAGAAGAAACCAACTACTGGGATAAAATGCCCGTGGTAAATGGAATAAGGAAGGAATAAAAAGAAACTTGGGAAATTGACATAGCATAGACATTAGTGTTATCTATGCAGGGATTTTGGTGAGAGCCCATGATAGAAATTTGATGGTAACATAATCAGATAAAAGGACTATAAAGGGGATTCTTTACAATTCAAAATGAATATATTTAATAGACATTATATGTTGAAGGCTACAGTGAATTATATATTGGGGTTCTCTGCTCTTCTTCCTGTTCTGTCTCTCTTCTTAGCTGAGGATCTAATGAGAGTATTAATTTCTGTCCTTTTTCCTTCCTTCCTTATATATCTCAATCAAAGGGAGTATTCAGCCTGATAAATTAGAGGAGTATTGTTGTGGGATGTTTGAATTAGATATTTTATAGTTATATACTGTTTATAATGGGATTGTATTCCTGTGTATGTGCTGGATGAGGGAAGGGTGTTTCCTATACCTCTGTGCTAAAAAGAATGAAGTAGTCCCCCAGATCTTCATATGAACAGTCCACTTGTTTATGTTAATGTAAATGAAGGATCCCTATCACCACCAATGGTCTGCAGCTAGGTGATCAGGGGGACTCTGACTTGGACACCAACTGGCCAGGCTAGGCAACAAGTTGGCTGGCAGACCTTAAGAAGTGTTAGGTTCCATTCATTTGTGTAATTAAGGCCTGTGTAGAGGAAGGAGGGAATTTTGGATGAATAAAGCACCTAGGGGCGGAGGCAGAGGTGAGGCAGAGTGATGGGAGAGAGCTATGAGAAGACAAGCACGAAGAGGCCAGGTGAGCTGGACCTCTGCCTAAGCCACCCAGATATTGCATCCTTGAGAGTTGTCATGGATCTTTATTGAAACATGCCGGAGTTATTAAGAATAATTACATTAACACAGTATCTTTGGATAAAAATAAATTTGATTCACTCTAAGATGTGCTGTTTTGTTGGTTTTTGTTTGTTTGAAACATTGTCTTGCCATGTAGACCATGCTGGACTCAAACTCATTATCTAACCAAGGCTGGACTTGAACTCATGGGGATCCCCCTGTGTCAGCCTTACAAGTCCTAGAAGTGCACCTCGTGCCTCGCCTGGCTTGTAGCCACCAAATTGTCATGCAGGCACTTATTGCTATAAACTTTCCTCTGCCTTCACTGTGTCCCATTTGTATAGAGAAAATAATACGTTCACTCTTGCAAGTCAGCTGTGAAACAGAATGCAAAAGCATTAAAACTGAGCATTTCATGTTAAACACGGTTTTTACTGAAAGACAAACATAAAATGGAAAACCATCAGAATCTCATCTCATCGTATATGACATTTTATTCTTTTGTAGATGTTGTTTTCATTTTCCAAATAACTTAAGTTCCTTGGTTTGGAAAATGCTTATAAAACAAATTTGCTGCCTCACAGGAAATATAGCAATGAGCTCTTAAGCAAACCTGATAATTTACTCAAACCACAGAATCAAACCATAAACAACTATCAGAGAGAATGGGGTTGCATCTCTGTCAGAGGCAATGGGATTCACTTACATTCAGGTCTCAGTATCTCCGATGCAGGATGAGATGGGTGGTTAATTATATGGAACACACTCTATACCATGAACCACCAAAATAAGAATTTTAATACATTTATTTGTGTGAAATGCCCTAAGTTTATTTTTTATGATACTATTCATTAGGAATGAAGCTCTTTCTCTATCACTGTGTGTGTGTGTGTGTGTGTGTGTGTGTGTGTGTGTGTGTGTGTGTGTGTTGTGATAGGTTTTATGTAAACAGAGTCATGCTATGTATAACTCAAGCTATCCTTGAACTCATGAACATATCCCTGCCTCAGGCCTCTAGATTACAGGTATGTACACCATGTCCAACCAGCATAAGGAGTTAATAGACTCAGAAATATTAAAATAAACCACAGCAACACTAAGCTCCTTCTCTAAGACCGCAAACTTCACTGAGAAGTAAGAAGAAATACCACAGAGCTTTCTGTATCTAGCATCTCTCCATGATTCTCTGTAGTGACAACATATTTTCGGTCCTTTTTCTTTCTTTCCTCATATACAAGAGTCAAAGGGAGCATTGTGCTTGGTAAATCAGAGGAGTATCTTTGGCTAAAAGCATTAGTAGAATCCTTTGTTCCACCATTCTTGGGAGATGGCCCTAAAAACATGAGAGCAGATGACTTTACTGAACTTTGCTGAGTTCAGCTTGCTAGTCAACAGATGCTGCCTAAAGTGCTGATGGACCTACAATGTTTGGAGTTGGTACATGTAATGACTTTTGGCATGTGGCTTTGAACTTATGCAGTCTCCTTGGGGCACATTTTTTTAGACACTGTATAATTGCAACCAACATAACCTAAGGACTTGCTATACTGACATCAGCCAGATGATATCCAGAGCAGGTTCCTGAGATGTCACTAACACATGATTTAATTAATTATCAAAAGGTTACTTGTATGTGGTGTTGGATAGACCAACCACTGGAACCATGTGGGAGATTGCTGATTTTTTACTTCTGATATGAACTGCTGCAGATGGAAGATCAATGTCTTCCCTTACAATACTATTGTGCTGTAAAGGATTCCCATCTTGGATAGAGTTTGGCTCTGAAGGAACACTTTAGACACAGTTCACATACTAGCTTCAACTGTTTTTCATTATCATATTTTTTAAATTTTCCATAGTCTGTTACTTTATAATTGACTTCCCTGTTTTATTAATCTTCACATTGGTTCTGCCTACCCACCCTGTAGAATCTGTGTTCGAGTACAGTGTTAAACATCAAGCTAGGATGTTTTTCATCTCTGTTGTTTTTATGTGTAGTAACTGCCAGATTTGTTCAAAACCCTATTTCTCTCGGTGTCTCTAATAACAGCAACTTTCGGAGATCCTCAGATGTAAATAACTCTCAGCTCTCAGCATGGTTCTTTTAAACTAGAGCTCAATCTTAACAAGGTCCTGGGTTATGCAGGGATACCTTAAATATTTAATCTTGTGAAATAAAATTACTTAATATATCTGCAGTAGCTCCTGAATGGTGTTAACCAATGTTATCAACAACAAAAGGAACCATTTCACTGCTATAAACTAACAAAAATGTCTTCAATTCATCATGCTTTTAGATACTGGCCACATAAAGGTAAGCCATAATCACTGCACTAGAATGTGTGAGTGTTAGGGAAGTTATTTCTAGCTGTGTTCATGTAACTTGAAAACAATTGTTTTGTACATTGTTGGTGGAAGGGCTGACTAATCCTTGGCTGTATGCATTATCTGCAGGTGTTGGCCTTATGCAATTCTGTGATTAGGATGTTCGCTTCCTTATGACCTGCACCTGTTCACAGCTCTCTGACAGAAGCATTGTGGTTAAGAACAAAGTTGCTATGGAGGAATTCTTGTAGTCTCTCTCCCACATTTTCAGGCAACAAGGAGAGAACACTCCCCTTGGACCTTGAGCTCCCCCACCATAAAGGTGACATAGTTTCTTTGCTAAAGGATTGTGGGAGGAGACTAACTAAGCTACAAGTTTCCTTCATCCTGTAAATAAGCCTCTGGATGAGGGGGTGAAGTATTTGTATCAATAAAAACACCAGAGGTGAATTCTGTATCAATAAAAATATTTGAGATCAGATGCTTGGGGTTCTGCTGTCCAGGATGGTGCTTGCCATGATATGCAGTTCCCTCTGCTAAGGTCTGGAAGGTTTTGTATCTATGAAAATGTCTCCTTGTCTTTCTTGAGGACCTACACAGTATATATATATATATATAAAAGCTACCTGCTATTTGGGTGTGTAGTATACCGGTATAGAATATGTCTTAGTCACTGTTCTGTTGTTATAAAGAGACATCATGGCAAAGGCAACTCTTATAAAGAAATTATTTAATAAGGTGCTTGCTTACAATTTCAGAGATTTATTTAGTCCATGATAATCATGGAAGGAAGCGTGGTGACAGGTCAGCAAGCATGTGGCTAAGAACTTATGTTCCCATCTGTTAAGCAAACAGCCAGGCGGGAGGGCGTGGGAAGGGAGGGAGAGGGAGGAAGAGAGAGGGAGACAGGAAGAAACTGGGCCTGGTGTGGGCTTTTGAAACTTCAAGGATCACTCCTGGTTACCACTTCTTCCAACAAGACCACACCTATTCCAACAACAACACACCCCCTAGCTCTTCCCAAACTATCTGGTAACTAAACAATCAAATATATGAACCTATGCAGGTCATTATAATTCAAACCACCTCAGAGTATGTAAGTGTGAAGTCATCTCTGCAAATAACTCTGCATTTAATTTTATTGAATGAATTTTATTGTATGCTTTTTTTCCCCCAATACTAGCATCAAACATGGATGGTTGTGTGATAAGACTCTAATAGTCACACTTGAAATTAAGGATATTTACTCTATCTGAGAGATAATGTATGCATGTTTTTGTTTTCAGTAAAGTACAAACTTACAGAAGTTAGATGTTCTTTGTGAGCAGTAGAGACTGATTTGAGATGAAAGGAAGAGGCCACATGACCCCAACCAGAAAAGAGAAGGCACAGTATCTGATGCTTTCCACATGGGGAAGGGTATGCAAAAAAAAGAACAGTTCCTCTCATTCTGAAAGCTGTTAGAGATATCCAGAAATGCCAAAACACTGCACAGCCAATTTATGATTCAAGTACTATTGGGTAGCAGGGACCATGAGCTTTTCTTTTACTTTAAAGAGATACAGAGCAAACTGTCTAATATTTTCTGGAATTCAGGTACAGATTTGTGCTAGAGTTGGGGCTGACTCCACAGGGAAGGCTACACTCTAAAATCTAGTGTGTGAATGAATAAGACTGTGTTTAACTTCTGTAGACATCTCAGAACGGTGTGAAATTAAGTATTATTCCCTTTATAGCAGGCTTTAACTTCTGAAGTGGGTAGTACTTATATATCATTGTTCTTACTGATTTTTCTTCCTTAATTGTACCTGAGTCTTTTCTGCACCCATTATTTTATAATCAAAGACATAAATCAGGCATGCATGTACTATTTATAGCCTATGCTAACCTATTCAGGAGTTTTTTTTCTCCCTAAAATAACTACGATAATAACTGACATTCTAGCTCACATGCCTATCACAGTTCTTTATATTATCCCTCATACAATTCCTGTCATTATACAGATGTGGCTTCAATTAGTTTTTCTTTAATCTCTAATTGTTCTTTCAGTAATTAGTTAGTTTTATATTTTTTTTCAATTACTTGTGTTCGACCACAGTCTGAAAATGTTAAATCAGAAATTCTAGAAATAAACAATGCCTATCCTTTGTCATTCTGAGCAGCATGGTAACATCTCACCCATCCCAACTATAATATGACTCATCCTTTGTCCCAGTGTACCCATGTACAGGTATTTCAGATTGAGCATCATATTTCATGTCATCATGTTATGAGAGTTCCAGAAAACATGACCACTCCTTATTCTATTTAACGGTGACCCCAAAAGTGGATGAGTAATCGTACTGGTGAGTTTATCACATGTTACAATAAATTTAATAACACTACTATAATAATTTACTATAATTATTAAATTTTATGATTATTATTATTAACTCCTTATATGCCAAATTTAAAACTTTTTCATGCATATGCATATTTCAGGAAACAACCTACTGTATACAGAATTTGGTACTACCTACAGCTTCAGGCATCTACTGAGGGACTTGGAACACAACCCCTAGATGTAAGATGGAGGGATTAATGCAGACTAAACTAATACTAAAGGAATCTGATAGGTCTGTATTCACAACAAAGGAAAGCAATTGGTCTGTGCTTATACCAAAGGAATCTTACTTATTTTCTTTCTGCTCATCCTCCCAGAGTTCTACTGGGCAAGTCCAACCCATGACTTGTGGGTCAAGTGGGCCCCTGGATAGTTATGAATGCATCCCAACACAAAATCATAAACTTAGTGAAAATATAATACTCATTTATTTTACTTATAGATGTAAGAGGGATGTATGAATGTGTGTGCATGCCTGCCATAGAACACATAGAGAGATGAGAGGACCAATTCTGGAGTTGATTCTTTCCACCTTGTGGGCTCTGGGAATAGACCACAGGTCACTAGTCTTGAGTATCATTAAGCCATCTCATCTACTTCTCATGAGATATTTGGTTTATTTATTCATTCAGTTAGTGACTGAGTGAGTTAGTGATGTAACTTCTTCTTTTGTAACTTGACTGATTGATTGTGCTTCTTTATTGGGAACTTTGCAGATGACAACCTTAAGACACAATATCAAAATTGAGACACACCTGTGAGTCTAAGCACCTCCACAAACTTAGGCACATCATTTGGAGTCGCCTGGTGTTTTCATCCTGTACTTTCCTTCCAGATCATATTAAAAATATTAGTGATTTATCATAATCCTAATATTTTTCTCTATCAAATAAAGTCTTGAATAGACTTAAATATTCCTTGTATTGGACCTGCTCTATATATTATTCAAGTGTATATCTCACACATTGTTTTATGAACTCATTTGAATATAATTATGTAAAATGTCCTATAAAAAATCACTTAGTCTTTCCTCTAGGCTACATGGTTTCTTGTGTGCTGTGTAATGTTGACACAAAATTAGAATTGACATTCTATAAAATCATATATATTTTTTTATATTGATGAACTGTTACTTTATAAAAGTTGTTTAAGCCCAAACCGGGTTGTTTTAAAACATGATCTAGATTGTCAGTGGATAATACATCTAAATTACAACATTTAAGATGACACTCATATATTATATAAAAATTACTGATTTACTGAAGAGACTCCTGAATGTTTCTATGGAAAGCAGTTTGTGATGTGTGTTAAAAACTTAAAATGTGCATGTCAATTAAAATAGAAATTCTATTTTAGAAATGCATTCTAAGGAAATAACCAAAATCATAGATTTACTTTTAACTTACAGGGATGGTAGTCATGTTTAAAAGTGGCATATAGAAAATATCAAAATGAAAATTTGTTAAATAAAACATAATAAAATGCAACCATGATGAATCTCATTGCAGAACAATATATACAGAGATTACAAACGGATTCAAAGAATTTTAAGTAAATAATGGTGGTAATAATAGTAAAAAATATTCAAACTTCTCTGAGATATATTTTTATTTCCAGAGATATCTACCTACATAGATTTAAGAAATTTAAAATGGTAATATAAAATATTTCTATTTTGCAGCTTCATTTTTGTTTAAGGAACACAAAAGTTTCCAGAATTTAGATGAACATGAATTTCTGTAAGAACTTATCCAAAAATCTTTCTCATAAGAAACTCTATTCATCTCTCGGTTTCATTGTAATTCTGAAAGAAGCTGTTAACTGCATTTAACAGTGTGCAGTTCAAAATTGTGAAGGAATAGTAAATCTAACCTCTTGATAAGGGTAAAACAGATTAACATTTTAAAAATTATTAAATCATTCTTATTCAGAATTATTAATATTTCTTGAGATGTATGGACACTCACTGTGTGCACGCGCACACACATACACACACATATTCCTTCTGCTTTTCAGCTGAATGGACAATCTATTTTCTGGCTCCATCAGTAATTTTATTTACTGCTTTGGCTTTTGAAACAAGTGAATGCAGAAGGATTTAATGGTATTTTATGATTTATTTTACACAGAAAAGTAACCCAAGGTTTCATCAGCAATAATTCTCTCAATGACATTACATATTTTAATATGGTACCTATGACAGATACAGGATGGCCTGTTTCCCAGTAAATGTTCTGTGCAATGGGGCTTATTTATTTGCCTATAAAACCTTCCCTCTTTTGACATAGTCAAATCTTAACTGGAGGCTTCATCATTGTCATATACTAAAACTTGGGAAGACCCATGGGCAGGAGCATGAGAAATTATAACTAGACATGACAAGCTAACTCCAAGTTGCTGAGGCTTAAGAATAGCTCTGTTCCATTTTCTAGTTTTTATAATTTACTGAGGATACCACTCTCAAACAAGACTAGGAGCACATATTAAGTGGGATTGCCATTATAAAAAATACAAAAATATCCTTGCCTTACTTTTGATCAGACTCTGTAGGGTCAATTTAAGTAGTTTTGAATGTCTATTCAGCTAATTTATAGAACCTAAATATGTGAGTGAGTGGCCCACTACCTTGGGAAACTTAAAGTCAGCACTCAATTTATGTGGATGTGATAATAATGGAGTTTTGAATTGTTGATTCTTTTGTTTTGTTTCATTTTTTTGTTTTTAACCCCACAACCTATTAAATTCAAAATGCTAATGGCAAAGCTATGAAAATATCACCAAATATATTATTAAATATTAATTCTATTAAATAATTAGATATTAAGTATTAAATAGTGTTTATATCTTTCCTGAATTTCATTCAAAGAAGGAATATATAGTGTGTACATTTCATTATTTTTAATTTGTCCAGACCAAATAACCCAATGGTATTCTACCGTCCTTCCACTGCTTTGGAAAGATTTATATAACAAGCCATTATCTTGTTAAAAGGAATAAAAGATAGGGTGATGGTTGCTGTAATTTATTATACTATAGTGCAGAACTCTTTCACAGTGACCTGAAAAATACGATTAGATACAACTCCTAAATATGTAAGAAAACATTAATGATGAATACAGATATTTTTCTGTCTTGCTTTAAACCTTTATATATAGAGAAAAATAAGAAAAGCTACTAGGATACAACTTTAAAAATCTCCATAATTAGAATTCAAGTTGAAAAGGACAACACCTCTATGTTGCATACCCATTCTGTAAGTAAATTTTCTGCTATTGTGAATGCTTATTTAAAAAGCAGAAATGTGCCACATGACCTTAGAGGCTTCAGTTGTCAGTCACTGTTATTGCTTCTTTTGATCTGTGGCAGCTCAGCACATCTTAGTGTTGGGAAGACAGGTGGAGGTCTGGGTACCACAGGGTTCTAAGGGTTTCTCTGTGTGTTTAGAAAATTGTTTTACCAAGTATTAAAACTTGTAAAAATCAAAAATATGCATACCCAGCTTCTTCTACCAATAATTTTTGTGAGATCCATGCAAGTAGGTCCATGGAGTTAGAAGTTACATATTTATTAGCAGTTTCTGTTTCATGAACATAATGTACCTATTCTTAGAAATCTGGCGTTTCTAGTTTTAGAATACTTCAATTGATGATGCTCTGATCACATTGTACATGTGCCCACTTCCCTGTGCACATGGATTTCTGCAGATTGTGCCTCTGGTAACAGAAAACTATGAAGTGTTTGAGTTTATGCACTTTTTAAATTTTCCTAAAATACTTATAAAAAGTTTACTTGGCCAACTATGCAGGAGAATGCTCATATTTCACATCACCACCAAATACTGTCAGATTAAAAGAATAGTCATTTAGAAGAGAAAATAGATGTGTTAATTTATTCGGATTTCCTTAAAACTAAAGAGGTCATGTAGTTTTCTATATATATAACTGGACATTTGGGCTTAACTTTAATGAAAAATACACTCAGATCACTTGTCAAAATCCCTTTGTCTAATGAATTCTCTCTGATATATTTCATGACTATACTTATATACATGCATTTTACATTTAACTGTATTTACATAAATATGGTGTCTAATATCTACATAGATATCGTAGATATTTCCTGTCTTCTTCTGAGTATAAACTTACTGTCACAGATTTTTGCAACTATATTTTCCAAAACCTAAACTATCTTGTGGATATATTTTGGTAAATGAATCCCTAATATTGTATAACTTATTGGCTCTTAATTTTTCATGTTGAGTACTTTTTATTACCTAAAAAAGATGTTTCATATGAAAAACTCATGAAGATATTCTTCTACATTATCTCCTAAATGTATATTATGATCTTTCACTTTTAATTTATTAATTAATAAAATTTTGTTGAGAATACATTGTAGACTTCAAATTTCATTTTTCTTTCAGATGCATATATTGTCACCATTCCATTTACAGAAATCATGTTTTCCCAGCCTTGTGTTGTCAGATATAATTAATGGTATTTGTGCATATTTGTCCTACCTTTTTAATGACTATACTTTTATAATAATTCTCAGGAAATCTCATAAATCAACTCCATTCATATTTTGCTTGATCAAACATAATAAGTTTCAGTAAAGTCACAATCCTAGACTTCAGTGGCTTTAATAATACTCTTACTCGTTCTGCAATCTTTGCTCTCATTGAGGGTCTATTTTCAGATGTCCAGCTCATTTGTGAATGCTACTAATTTTGTGGTCCAGACTGACTAAGCACCCAGTCATGTGAATCTTCAGCTAGTTACCATAGAAGGATGGAGAATGCAAGTCAACATACAGATAAATAGGAGCCCTCAACAATCAAGAATAGGTATACATAGCTTATAATAAACTACAAGCCAAACTTGGTCATAATAGGTAAAAGAGGTCACTATATACACATGTATATATGTATTATATATATATATAATGTTATATACATAATAATAACTATATATACATATAAATATATGGAAAATTAAGAAAATATAACAACTGAAAATAAATAAAAAACTAAATTCAACAGACATTTATCCAACTAACCAAAATAAAGGAGTTGGACAAATTAATAAAATCAGAAATGAAAGGAGGGCATTATAGCTGCCAATCAAATCCAGAAGATAATTAGAGGATGCTTTGAACACTTACATTCAAAAGAAGACTGTAAAATTAGAAAGAAATGGATAAATTCTTCAATCTACATGACTTACCCAAGCTAATTCCAGAGGATAAATACAGCATAAGTAGATCAATAACAAATATAAGATTAATAAAGTAATGTTCCACAGAACAGAAAAAAATCACTGAAAAGTAGATTTAATCTTTAGAGAAAAACTCACAGCCGTGCTCCTCCATAGAAGAGAAATACAATGAGAACTATGCAACTCAGCCTAAGTTTTACCTAAGAATAATCATGATTTCAACATCATGTAAGGACACACACACACATATACACACACATATACACACACACATACACACACACACACACACACACAAATCAATATTCCCAATGATAATAAACAGAAAATTTAAAGTAAAATCTTTGCAAACTGAATTCCTCTAAGCGATGAAATGATCCTACATCATGAATAAATTGGTTTTATTTCAGAAATGCAGAAACAGTTCAACCTAAACAAATCAATAAACACAACACAGCATAGAAATAAATTAAAGGACAAAAACCACTGGATAACCTTAACATGTTCAGAAAATGCCCTTGACAAGTTCAATATTCATTCTTAGTAAAACCCTGAAGAAACTAGGAATAGAAGGATCAAACCAGTCTTAGTTACCATTAACTGTCAACTTGACACAGCTTAGAATTGCAAGGCAAGTGTCTCAATTGAGTAATTATCTTTATCAAGATGTCCTGTGGCTGTGTTTTTATTGAAATGCTTTGATTGTAAATTGATATAGGATGGCCAAACCTATATATATATATATATATATATATATATATATATATATATATATATATATATATATATATATATATAGAGAGAGAGAGAGAGAGAGAGAGAGAGAGAGAGAGGGAGAGGGAGGGAGAGAGAGGGAGAGGGAGGGAGGGAGAGAGAGAGTGAGAGAGAGAGAGAGCACTATTTACTCTATAGTCAGGAATGAGATAAGGGTGTCCATTCTCTCTTCTCTCATTTAATATAGTGCCTTAAGCCTTAGCTACAGCAATAAGGAAAGAGAAAGAAACAAAACACACAAAGAAGTAAAATCATTTTTGAAGATGATATTATCTTAAAATACCATAATAATTCTATGAAAAAAAAAACGTCTGACGGACCTTTCATCTAAGTAGCAGGATAAAAGGGAAGGGGTTTTCTATGTTCTATCTTGATATCAAATTATATTACAGAGTCACAGTAAAATCCAAACTAAACAGGATGATGCTGTCACCAAAACAGGTATATTGGCCAATGGAATAGAATAGGGTACCCAGAAGTAAACCCATAAAGGGCTAAAGAGATGGTTTGGCAGTTAATAGTCCATGCTGCTCTTCCAAATGACCTAAAGTTTTGTCCCAGCATCCACATCAGGTGGCTCAGAACAACCATTAACTCCAGGGACAGCAAGCCTGTGCTCTCTTCTGGCTTCCATGGTCATTGACACCCATGTGGCAGATATTCACACAGACATGCACACATAAACAAATATAAAAAAAATACGTATTCAAATAGAAAAAGAAGCTCACAAAGACACACTGATGTGATTTATCTTATTTTTTACAATTTTATTAAAACATACATTGGAGAAAAATGGCCTCTTTAACAGTATATCCATGGGCCAAAGATTAAAATTGACCCCAGTCTTATACCTGAGATGTCCTATGTGATAATTTGTATTTATTTGTACATAAAATAGCCATTCTGTTAGTACATGTGGGCACCCATATTGCATCTGGTACCCACACCAGATTAAAAAAAAAAATCATAGGATGATTGGATTACCACTTTTATCTGGATCATATCTCAGTCTGCCTTCATTGTTTTGTTTGTTTGTTTTTTTAATGTTAGTGCTTTGGGGATAACACTCTGAGAAATATTTTGTGCAGCAAAGGGAAAAAGTTTTATTTTTCGTTTGCTTGTTTGTTTGCTTGTTTTTCGAGACAGGGTTTCTGTATTGTAACCCTGGCCATCCTGGAATTCACTCTGTAGACCAGACTGGCCTCAAACTCAGAGATCCACAGGCCTCTGTCTCCCAAGTGCTGGGGTTAAAGGTATGTGCCACTACTGCCCAGCAAAAAGTTCTTTCATGAGATGCCCAGTCCACGTTGCCTCAGCTATTATCAACAGAACGCAAAAGCTAGTGTCTTATTGTCTAGGTGGTCCTGACACCAAGCGTGCCAAAGCTCACGCCAAGGAAATTTAATATCGTTCCTAAACATTGGCCTTGATAATAATTTTGGAGATAACAGAAACCCAAGCAAAAAAAATAAAGCAAATAAAAACAAATTAACATATAGAACTTGTTTATGGATGATAAATAAGACATCAACAAGATGGAAAGACAACAAAATAATGGGAGAAAATGATTAGAATCAACACACTAGGTAAGTTTCGAAAATTCATGATGCATATGAAAATTTAAAAAAAAACAATTTAAAAATGGGTAAAGGAATAGATTATTTGATTGAAGGACACATTAAAAGGGAAAATCACTGTATGAATGGGCATCACAAACCACCACAGAAATACAAATCTAAGTCACACTAATCAGCCTTAAAGACCAGAAACATGTCACTATTATGGAAAAGGATGGAAGCAGATATCATTGATAAACAAAGCAAGCTAGACTCACTACACAAGCATTATGTTTTAAAATCTTATTTGTGGGACCCATGATTGAAAAAGAAATAAAATCAAAGTAGAATTAGGGCTATTCAGGGGGGGATCAGTAGGAAGGGACAAAAATGGCAGACAGGAGTCATCGCATGAGATATCATCAAAGTCTACTTGACCATGTCATAATACCAAATAAAGTCTTATGTTATACGTTTAATATATCTAGCAAAAGAAAATACATAAGGAAGTAAGGTGTTGTTAGCATGCCTACCATCAAAAGGACACAAAGTTAACAGTGGTTAAGTGCTTGCCAAGCAAGCGTGAGGACTGGAGTTCAATTTCTCTGAGTCTATGTTAAATGCAGGATAGACAGAGCAGCTCACCTATGATTTTAGCTTCTGAAGGCCGAGATGGGGATCATCAGAACAAGCTGGGTAGTGAGACTGCTCATATTGCTATATTCAGTGGTTGAGAGAACCCTCTTTAATGAATAATATGGAATAGTGATTGAAGATGATCCCAACACCAACCAACCTCAGGCTTCTATATTCATGTGCACAAATGCCCATGTATGCTCACACACATGTGCATCACACACACACATACATCTATACACACATGTACACCATAGACATCATGTATACACATATGAAAATAGAAAAACAAAGAACGAAAGGGAAGTCCTATACACTGCTGGTGATTATATGATTTAGTACAGTCATTTTGGAAAGTGTTATGGGACTTCTAGGTATATATGTAAAGGAGTTACAATCTGGTTCTTAAGAAGGTACCTGCATACATATATTCATTACAAAATTATTCACAATTCTGAAACAATCTATGTATGTGTTGAGTGATGAATGGATAAAGCATATAGGATGCATACACATGAAATAGAATATTACTCATTCTTCAAAAATAAAGAGATAACAGTATTTGCAGCAACATGGATGAATCAGAAGGATAATATGTCAACGTAACCAAGCCAGAGGCAGGAAAATAATGCATCAGCTTACAAACCTAAGGTAAAGCAGGTGAACACACAGAACCTTAGTGGGAAAGTGGTTATGACAAATCTCAGACTTTGAGTTCAAGAGGGACACTGAGAAAGATTGTCTTTTTCAGGAAAAAATTTGTTAAGAATCATCAGCATAGAAGGAAGGGGCTCTGAAGAGTGTTCAAGCCCACAGGACTAAGCTGAGGTTCCTTGTTGTTACAAGTTTCAGAGACGGGTACAGAGGTCTCATGTATGTAGCTGATGAGTAACCCATAATAAATGCTAGCAGTCAGGTTATCTCTGATACTGGGGAACAGCAAAATGGTTGAAAGTTCACTCCTTAAGGTAATTTGTGGTTTTCATGTGGGATATACCCCGAATAGTCTCTGATAGGTTCGGGTACTCAATAAACTTGCTTTGGGGGTTGGGAATTATAGACTAATAGCCACAAAGGGGGTTCTTGCCATTTCTTTTACAGCAGCTGTGAGCTCAGAGAGTAAAACAGGCCAGTGCAGGTATCACCTGAAGATGTCCTAGCCCAAACCTAACAGCTATCAGGGGCAGAAGGAGAAAGGTAATGGGAGGATTTTGCTGGCAAGGGAGGGAAGCTGCGGCAATGAAGGGTGTATGGACCCAGAGATCAAATGAGCAGAGAAGATCTAAAATTAACATTGTGTTTTGTACTGGAAATTTGCTAAGAGAGTGGGTGTCAACAGTTCTTGGTACAAAAAGAACCAAATATGTGAAAAAAATGCATTTGTTAATCCATTGACTGTGGTGGTCACTTTATTGTGTGTATGTGTATATCAGAACATTATGTTGTGTTCAATAAATGTCAAGAACTGCATGTTTAAAGCTTTTCCGTTTAAACACTGAACACAAATTTTGAGATTATTTTTCTTTTTATAAAATGCCTTTTATGCCTACTAAGTACTTGCAAAGTATTTCTTACAACGTGTTCATCAGAACTATGCTTTTAAGGAATAATAGTTCTCCATTGCTCATTGTACTGAACTCATTACTGTATGAGAATGTTGAGGAAAGATAGTGTATTCTACAAACAGCAGAAAACACCACTGGTGCTGGGGAGATGGCTCATTGGCTAAGAGCATTTTAGTGCTCCTGAAAGAACTGTAGTTTGGTCCCAGAACCCATACGGCAACTCACAATCACCTATAACTCTAGCTCCAGGCAATCCAAGTCCTCTTTCTACACACAGTTTATACACACAGGTATACAGAAATACACATAGATAATATCAAATATGTTTAAAAATATTATTGCCTCTTTTTGTTTCCAGTCCATTCCCTACATTTTTTTTAGAAATACATTTCTACCATAACAGGCCCCAACAATGTGGATAGGTAATCTTTGAATATATAATTATCATGGACCCTGCAGACATCATTTGCAAAGATCAAGACAATGGTATCTATTATTAGCAAGTCTAGATGTAGCAGGATATGAAGATAAAAACTACCACCAACCATATTCATTCTGATCATCAAATATCACCACGAATGCATCAACCATACCTGCTTCAGTGAGAGTTGGAAAAATTGACCACAAAGTTGGAATATTGAATGGATTCTAATATTCCAAATAAATCTCCAGTGACAGTAGGGATTTTGTTTCCCTCAACATGCCACATAATTGGATTGGCAACAATGCCTAAGTGAAGCAACGGAAGGCTGAGGTTGTCTGCTAACATGAACATGTACATCATGAATAAAAGTCTTATATTCAGCTCCACCTTATCTTTTTAAAATTATTGTATTACTTCTGTTCATGCTTATTAATAAAATATTTTTTTCATTTTATTTTTATATAATGTTCACATTTAACATATTGTGATTGCTTGATTATGAGCAAAATATTTCTTTAAATTTCTGTGTATGTACACACTTTGTGCATGTTCATGTGTGTGCATATGTAAATGGAGGGTAGATGTCAGGTGTTTTTCTTGATCAACCCGTCATCAATTACTCACACATTCTCCATCATGTTTTCTGAGACACAGTGTGTCCATGAACCTAGAACTCACAGATTCTGCTAGGCTGGCTTGCCAGTATACTCCATGGAACTTCCTGTCCCTTCATACACGCTCCCATTATAGGTTCCTGGCTTTTTATGTGGTAAAGTGCTGATCTAAACTCAAGTTATTGATGTTTACGTTTCAAGTACTTTACTGATGGACCTCTCCCCAGTCTATCTCACATGTTTTCTCATGTTACAGATTTTGGCTTGCTTTTGACATGATTTATCTACTTATGGTGGTAAAGCTTCTATAGAAATAGCAATAACCTATGCTATAATAACTGACCAATAGTTGACAACCCATGAATGCATGTCTGTTTATATGTTGAAAATATGCTAAAATAAAATTATTTTGAACTTAAAATTCAGTCTAAAGTCCAAAATAAACTTTTGAGAGCTTATTTTTTGAGTGTCAAAACTCCTCGAGCTTGAGAATGACACTGTCAAAGAAGCTGAAGCATTCAGGAAAGCTCAGAATAAAAGGTGTAAAACGAAACGAATGTGATAACTGGGGAAACCTGGGAAATGGTTAAGCAAATACCATCATTTGAAAAAGGCTTGGAATACATTTGTCCAGAGCACTGTGTTTCTGGCCTTGACCTCCAAGTTCCTGCTGTCAGACATGAGCCTTCAGTGATGCCTGAAGCAACGGTCTCCTTGGCTGCCAACTCTCATGCTCTACAAAAAGCCAAGTGCTTCTACTTTTCTATATGAATAATGATTTTAATTTAGCTGTCTTTCTTTCCTGTGCTTGCCAGAATTTTGTTCATATTATAATTTCATTTTTGGGAAAGAGAAGAAATAACTACTTTACTGCTTAAAGCAGTATATTGGGTTTGGGGAATCTTTGATAAGTTTCCAAGATTCAGCAGTGGCCTGCAGAATTCTCTCTCAAAAGTGTATCTGGCGTTTCTTCTGTGTGATAGTAATTAGATACAATATATTGACTAAATTTGATTATGGGGAAAAAGTTCAATTGCACTGATCTTGCTGGTTTCTATCTTACTTTTTATAGTTAAAAATCTATGTACATAAATAATATACAAATCTGAAAATAAACATTGATAGCATAGAAGTAAATATTTTTCAATACCTGTCAAATTTATCAATGTTTATGGCAAACTTTGTATCAGAAGTCAGAAAGGAAATTCTACCTGGATTTGGAAAGTTACCAATTGTGACTTGAAGTCACTTTGAGGATTGAGAAAATCCTAAATTTCATGTAAAAAGTTTCATTAACACATAACTCAGTTACTGTCCAATCCTATGCCAATTTCTTCTCCCACCTGGAGATCTTCAACACAATGCTGCCTTGGTATTTGAACTTACATTTTAGAAAAGTCACTAAACTCAGGCCCCTCTTCATCTTCCACATCTCCTTACTGTCTCATGCCCCAGCATCACCTTCTGATCACGTATGCAGAGAAAACCCAGAAGTGCCATCATTGACATCTCTTTTCCAGTCAGACCCTTATATCTCAGCTCAGATACCTATCGAGCTACGTGCATTTTGCAAGAGTCCTTGTAGACTCTTGTGTTTACTGAAACAGTTTCATCCTCATTGTTCTTTCTTCCACCCCGGATCTTTTCCAGTCTGCTTTCTACTCCACAGTGACTCAGATACATTTAATGAAACTGAGACTCATCACTCCATGCTGAAAAGCTCTTCATTGTGTCACTCTGGATCATAGAATACGGTCAAATTCATCTATGTAGCTGTAAGATTGGGCGTGTGCGGCGCTCACACAGCGTTCTCATCCTATTCAATAAATTTTCTTGCTATGTTGTTCTCAACTGAGGCAGTTTTGCCTTCTCCAGAGAATTTTCAACTTTGGAGACATTTTTCACTGTAGTAACTTGAGAGGGTATTTATTATTTGCACTTAGTAAGTAGAGTTTAGATGCTAGTACGCATAATAAAATGCATGGCGACCCTACACACATTCGCATGTGTGCATGCACACACAGATAAAATGTACGTTCAAATGTTTGAAATGATGAGATTGGAAGCCTGGCTGAATAGATTTCATCTTGAGTCATAATGTGAGGAATGTTGCAATGTGCTTCTCAGAGCACTGCTCAAGCTGGAATTTTTGTCACAGAGTTCACCTGCCAGTCCTTTCTGGGACTCACTACTTCCCCTAAAGCCTGCCTCCTCACACAAGGTGGCACTCCTCCCAGAACAGTCTGTAAGCAATGACTAATAAGAGAGCAGGGGATAAGGACTGGGCCTTCTTCACTTTCCATGACCTCTGGCAGGCTATTTGAGGCTGGCATCTCCTTTGGGGCTGATTCCTTTTGTTTCTCAACCCCTTGCCCAGGAGTTAATCCCAAGATCATATCCCCAGCATAGTCTATACCTGAACTAGAGGCTCAGATGCTGCTATCTGGATAGCTCAGTCTATAATACTGATTTTCTTTTCGGCTTCATGTACCACACTGAACCCCTATCTTGGGTTTTGAGACAGACCTTAATAGTCGTTCAGATCTCTAATATAAATCTACTTTTTTCTACTAACATAATTAACCTGAATTCATCTTCTGGAACACAAGTTGAATCACCAGTCTCAAAAGTCCTTTTCTCCCTTCCTGAATAAATTGCCATGGGCCTTCCCTTCAAAATACCAACCCCTGAAGCTTTTATAAAATAATGGTATACATCACTTTCCATGCTTCTCTTATGAAATTTCATTTTCACCAGAATGGAACATGATCATAGTGAGCTTCCATGTCTATGTTATAATCTTCTATTCTCCATTATAGCATACCCTACCACCTGACCTGACAGCAGGTACCAGAGCCAAACAGAGACTTGAGAAAACAAAAGAAACAGGAAAGAATGATCTCTTCTGAGTCATACAATTTGCTTTTTCAGAAAGAAGTTGATTTGGAGAAAGCAATAGTCTGTCTTTCCATCTTAATTAAAAGTTTAAATAACACTTTTTACTAAAATGGCAAAACAAAATTTTCCAGTGTTTAGTCATCTAAGCAAAGGATAATGAGATAATTTTAGCCTTTTAAAATTTAGCATATGTTTTAGTTACATTTTTTTTTTTTTGGTTTGAAAAGATGCCACGATCAAGGCAATTTATAAAAAAAATGTATATTGGGGTCTTGCTTAGGGTTGCAGAGGGTTATTCCATGACCACCATAGTAAGGAGCACGGTAGCCTGTGGGCAGGGATGGTGCTAGAGTAGTATCTGAGAACTTGCATGTTGAGACAACAGCCATAACATAAAGAGAAAGAGAACGCTAACTGGGAACAATGTGAGGTAGTGAACCCTCCAGGTCCACCCCCCACTGACACACCTCCTCAAAAAGGCCACACACCCTAATCCTTCTCAAACAGTTCCACCAATTGAGGACCAAGCACAGCAATATATAGGCCATTCTCACTCAAACCAGCAAAAATGTTTGTACAAAATGGTAAGTTTCATCATGGTATTTTACAGGTGAATTTTAATTTTCATGTTAGCCTCTTTTGGTTTTCTATGCTGCTATGAAGTTTGAGCAAATTTCATGACTTTGAGTGTCAATCTCACCTATAGAACTCTAATCCACTTCTTAGTTCTCCTGTCGCAATTGATCCTACAAAGTAATTTAAGGAGTACTTGACACATGATAGATGTACAATGGATATTTTCATACATTTTTGTGATAGCTAATCTGGGTTGTCAATGACATCTGGAATCAACTAAACCCAAGGCAGCTGGACAAACCTGTGAGGGATTTTTCTTGATTGTTTCATCTGACATTGGAAGATTCATCCTAAAACTAGGCCATCCATTCTGGTGGCAGCCTATATAAAAGGACATGGAAGTAGGAAGGTTTTGCTTTTTGCCTGCTTGCCTTCACTCTTGCTGGAAAGATGTTGAGGTATTCCTTTGCTGGTATTAGAATCTACTTCTCTGGGGATTCCAAAGTATGCTGAAGACCAGCTGAGACATCCAGCCTCATAGACTGAACAACCATCTTTCTTTTGGAAAAAAAAACTATATATATTAAGTATATTATTATTAATATATACTATATTACTAATATATTGAATGTATTAATTAAATTATGAATTATTAATAATATTATTTTTACTGTTAATATATTAAATATTAATATACATCAGTTCTAATCCTTTAGAGAACCACTACTAATGCATTTTTCTTTTTTCCCTCCTTCCCTCCTTCCTCTCCTCCTCCTTCTCTTCCTTCTCTTCCTCTTTCTTCTTCCCCTCCATCATGAGACACTGTCATGCCATGTAGATCATGCTAGAATTGTGGTCCACTTGGATTGTTCTCCAGAGTCCATCATTATAAACATGTGCTTTATGATTCTTATTATAATGTCACCAAACCTAGGAGAAGCACCTAGTTCAGGGAATCCATTTGGAAGGCCCTGTCATGGTAAACAGCTAGACAGTTGTGAAGATATAACCATGACTTACAGAACTTCCTAGTTTTGGAGGCTATAGCTTCATCACCTAGGTTTCTTCTGGGCTATTTCCTAAGCTAAGCCTTTATCATTCTATCAATTTATTGTTTCCAAAATATCAGCTTATTCTCAATTGTGGTTTCCAGTTGGATGTGGTTTTATAAGAGACACTTCAAAACTGCTTTTGCAAAAAACGGCTGACTCCTTACATGGGTCCACAAGTTAACTACAAAGCTTGTATATCTGCCTTCACTGGATATCTGTGCCTTTTACATTGCCTCACCTGAGATCCAGATACCTCTGTGAACAGAGGTATACTAATCACTAAAGTAATGTTTCTATAGAAACTAGTTGTAGCTAGCCTATCTCAATTCCTCTCCAAGCAGAAGACACATAAATAACCGCTATCTTATTGTCAATATTTTACTGGTGTGTTTCGCCCTATTTGTCCTTATTACTCTTTAGCTATGTGTGTATGCCGATGTATGTGCATGTTAGTGCAGATGGTTGAAGAGTCTACTATTAGGGGTCATATGCTTTGGCGCTAATGTTACATGTAAATGTGAGCTACTCAATGTAGTTGCTCAGGACTGAACTCTGATTCTCATTACCAATTTTTTAATTGTCTTATTTCAGACTATCCTAAAAGATGGCTTAAAATTTTTTAGTCACTCTCCTTAATCTGCAATTATGTTGGATTCTAGAACAGATAACCCCTGGAGCAAAATAACTATCTTCCTAAGAAACTGCTTGTTGTATTTTTTGTTATTTCTGTTTTGTTCTTTAACAAACAATGAGTGAATAAATTAAAGAACAAGACAGTGGTTTATGCTTATTTAAAAGGCCATATTGCTATATTTATGCTGGATCTAACTATTATCAATATCTACAAAGTATAGGCACTATTCTTAATATTTATAACTTTTGCCATTAACATAGCCAGTGACCATATTTTTTAAAATATTTTATTCAACTTTACCAACAAATTTACCTAACATTGCTTAGCTAGCACATGATAGAACTATGTTTCCGTACAGATTTTATTATCAAATGCCTATTTGTTATCATTTCTATAAACCTGCACCAATCTCATATATACAGCACTTCTTATTAACAAAGGACAACAAAGGCTGTAGCAGCTCCTTTTTTTGTAAGGGATATGAAATATATCATAATAATAGAGACAAAATGATTAAAAAGTCCCTTCCATGGAAAATGACAAGCTAGGAAAGATTTACCCAGAGTCAAAAATGTGAGTCGGAAATTAGAGGATAAGATCAAGTCTGAGTGATACTCTGGAGAGTAAGGAAAAGAGATATGAGGAGAGCCCCAAAAGAAGAAAGGCATATTGATCTGTATAAACAGACCAAATAAACAGACAAAGTCCTGCAGAGCTTTGAAAGGTTTACTTACAAAGTACAATGCCGGAGTAGCTGCAATATTTATGATAATAGGTTATTGTCACATATAACTTTTAGATATTTTCACCATTCTGCATTATAAATTATCTTGTTTTATATGTCCCAAAAGTTTGGACAACAGGACTATATGCCTTGTAAGGATGGACAGGAAGAAAGCACAGAAGACAGTGGGTTGAACATTACATAAGTGTATGTCTTAGATCAGAGAGAAACAACAAGGTGCAATGTATAATCTAGGGTAACCGAGCATTTACGACCCCTTTGGGAGTAGACTGACCCTTTAACAGGTGTCACCTAAGACCATTTGCATATCAGATATTTACATTCTGATTCATAACAGTTGCAAAATTATAGTTATAGATTAGCAACAAAATTAATTTTATGCTTGGGGTTCACCACAACATGAGGAACTGTTTTAAAGGGTTACAGCCTTAGGGAGTTTAAGGACCACTCTTATATACTGATATACAAGTTCATAACACTGAGAAGCCAGAACACCATATATATATATATATATATATATATATATATATATATATATATATATATATATCTGAATAATAGTGTTGGGAAGAAAAATGAACTCAATTTACTGAATATTTTTCAAGAATTTTAATAAAAATTCAGGTTTGGCTTCAAGATGTAAGTGATGGAGATGCCATTATAACTTAAATATTAATCATTAAAATAAATTTGGGTTTAGGGGTACAATTCAATGGGGGACTACACACCTAGTGAGTTCCTAAATAGTTCTCATAACTTTGTGTTTAATCTTTGTTATGATCATTTAGATTCAGATAGGAACTGAGCTCAGACAGTATAAACAACTGGTTGAGATTCACCTGGCTGGCAGAACACCTAAATGGGATATTTTAATTCCAACCCAAGGAAACTTCCCCAGTACCATGTGCCTAATGTCTTTCAATTCTGTCTGTGTATTTTCTTCTGTTCTGAGAATCTATGATACTTTCACTTGTATAAAATTTTGTAGAGTATGTAACACATGCATGTTAAATACTAAACCTATTTAAGATGAAACTTTAAGTTGTCGAGTATAAAGAAGCCTTGCCCAGTGGTTTGAATTTAGAAAGCGTGCAGCATTACGCGTGCTTCTGCTGTTAGGTAGCACTAACATATCCTAAACAGAGATCACTAGTGTTATATTTAAGTTAATGCTTGTAGAATATCCTAAAAACTGTAAGTATTTTATAAAAATGTTACTTTTAAGTATATGAAATTATTTTGTCCTTTTAAAAAACTCCAAGCTTTTCCCGAAAGTTGTCTTTAAAGTATCGGTCCAATAAACTCATCTTTTACACTCTGTTATGTTTCGGTCTACTATAGCTCTTTTAAATGAGAATTTGTAATAAGTTTAACAAAATGTATTTTTCTCTTAACAATATGTAATATGAATATAGTACACATGATTTATGAGAGAAATACAGCATGTACACACTATCATTTGCTGCTGCTTGTGTGGCTGGTGCAGGACTATCATCGCCTCAGAGCACAGAGCAAAACAGCACTCAGCCTTCCTTTTGTTGAGTAGATTATAGGAGCTTGCTAATTGCAAAGTTCATCATTGTATTAAACAATACAGTATAGAATAACTACTGCTCTTTTCTTCTAAATCTCTATCATTAATAAACATCCCAGCCCTCCACATCAGTCATCAATGAATGCATTAGGCAACACAGCTGTTTCAGACTAGAGCACAATTTTACAAACAGGAACAAATAAAATTAAATAACCACATCTCTTTTATTTCACAAATTACAGAAAAATTGAGAGCAATTCTTCTTTTTTTTTGCCAAGGATTTATTTTCCTTGATAAATACAGGCATTCCAAATCCTACATTGCTTTGTGTGTGTGTGTGTGTGTGTGTGTGTGTGTGTGTATGTGTGTGTGTGTGTGTGTGTGTATGTGCTGAAACTTTTCTGTTGTGTTGCAATTCACTTATAAAGACTAAGAAAGAAAGAAATTGTTGCATTACAGAATGAAAAGAAATTTCTAAGACCTAATTACACACTCACTTTGCCAATTGCTTCGGACCCTCCTTCAGAGGAAGAATTAACAGTTTTTCCCACACATTTAATGAGGGAGAGGTTTTGCCAGGAGCTGTCTACTCTATCCAAGCTTTCAGAGCCACAAGGCATTTCCTGGCTCTTAGTTAAGCAGTGAGCAAGGCACATATTATCGTGCCTGTGACATACCCCAGGCAAGGCCTCGAGCTCATCAGCAGCAGATACTCCATACAAGAAATGACTTGGGCACTGCCTCTGAGTGTGCTTTTTCCCTGTCCCATTCATTTTCATCCCAATCCCTTCCCCATAGCTTCTCCAAAATGTGGAAAGCGATATCATCAACCTTGAGTTTTGACTATTTTATTGATCAGCTGAGTTGGCATACAAGAACGTACACCCACATTTATTAAATGAGTCAATAAACATGTCAGGGAATGCATATGTGAAAGCTAAGTTCTTTCCTGATCTTACAGGTCCTTGTAAACAATAGAACCTGTTATTCTTAGCAGACTCTCTAAGAAATCATGTTAGGAGGGTGTTGCTAAATTTGCTTCTACCATGAAGGGCACAGGGACAGTTGGAAGGACAGGAAGGGGAACAATAACAATGAGATAACATAGTTTGACCTACATGATTTATACATGGCATTAACTAAGGTCTTATGATGAGAGCAAGGGAAATACTTATATATTACTTTTTGGGTAAGATAAATGAGTTATTCTGAAGTGAAAATACTCAAATCATGAAGGTGTGCTGAGCCTACATTGAAAACACACATCCTCATACCTCTTCCCACTAGGCAACTCCACCTGAAAATTTTGTGTATATATATCTCCAAATCAAACACATTGCATTCTAATCCTTTGAGAAAATACAGTCCATGTGTGGAAGTACTGAATCATTAAAAAGTAATTGGAAAACTTTACTCCCTTATAATGGAAATCGGATGCATATAACTCTCAAAAGAAAATGAATAACCTGTAAACATTTACTTTCTAAAGCTAACAATATTGACATCACCTATAAAACAATTATTCCATCAATTTTCTGTCAGGCATTGTTTGACCCAGAGGATGTGCTGAGTTCTTACTGTTCTGAGCACTCTTTTATGTTCTGGGAATACAAAGGATACAATAAAGACAGAAAAATAAATCAAATATGTGTATAGCAATGAAGTAGATGCCAAGTAATAACTAATCCATAAAAAATTATTTGGTAACTGGGAGAGGTTCATTCTTCCAGTACATGGGGTTTAAAAGCAGGACCATCAGCACTGTCTGGAGAAGTTGAATTAAGAAGTCATTTTTAAGCTTGATCTTACAGTGTGAATATCTCATAATAACAAAAGAAAGAGTGGAGATAAATATCACAGTTTCACTAAACATTAAATGAAGTGGGGAGACTCTGGGGCAAGAGCTCAGGAAAGCTTTAGAGCAGACTGAAACTTGGCCAGAGTTTGCCTGAGGTCATAGAGCCATCTTCCAAGGCTCTATGTGAAGTAATCTACTCAGGCAATCTTTTTTGACCTCAAATCAATGCAGATTCCTTGGGTATACAATGCAAGCTCTGAGTACCATCTTCTAGTGGCATGGATCTCTAGTTATGACCAAAAAAACTTGCATAAGCTGGGTATCTGCTCCTTTTCCCAAATAATGAGAAGAGTGAATCTGCATGAGTTTGTTATCTCTTATAAGCCCCAGCACCTAGAACAGCTTCTGATCTATTAGCAGGCACATAAAAGAAAAATCATATAAATAAATGCTGAAAGGCATCTAGATAGGAAATCAGTAGATTTAACCAGGTTGTCAAGCTATTAATGGACATTGTTCTGTAGACAGCAGGGACTACCTAACTGTATTGGTATTTAGCCAAAGATTCTGACACAGTGTGGAGAGCTTGTCGACAGTAGAGCCTGATGCCATAAGAACAGATAAATCATCATTTAGGTAATGTGAAGAGATAATGAAGTTCCAAGCTAGACCACCATAGGACGTTGACAGAAGGCAGCCATGAGACATGGTGGTGCACACCTGTAATCCTGGCACTCAGAAAGCTTGAGCCAGAAGTTTTTGGAGTCCATACTGAGACTCTATCTGGAACAGCAACAATTATGATGATGATAATTGATGACAAATAAAACAGAAGAACAGCAACATTATTATGACTGAAGTGTATTCAAATTCTCAGAATTCAGTAGCTGTGGAGGAAGTAGCAGTGGGCAGAGTCAATGATAGTTGTCTCCAGTGATTCAGATTGTGTGAGTGAATACAAAACTACTGGGAATTTAAAGTGGGAAAACCAATTCTTTAAGAGAATATTCAGATGAAATGTGTATGTCTAGATTCAAACACAGCTTGACTTACATAACAGAAGCTATCACACTTTAATAACTCAAACCATTCAAAGCTCATTCCAAAACTAATTTACAGGCATTGAGAGGGGCTAAACATTTGGGGGTGGGGAAAGGTGATATTTTACTTGCTTGCTTTAAAATGGCAGATGCAAAGTTATGTCTAATAAGAAAATAAACACCAGCATAAGGCACGTATAGTAAGACATTTTCCTAACCAGGGACCTACTCCTCTGCATTCTCTCTGGAGCTATAACCCCCATTATCAGTGTCATGTGACTCTTGTTATTCATAATCATCCAAAAGATGTCAAAGGAAAAGCCAAGATAATTTTTTTTCCAAAAGCAAGACCAGAACTAGCAGATATTATCCCTGAACATGGATACCAGACAAAAACTTTAAAATACAAACACACCATGTATTTCTGCTTTCCATTTTCTTGAAGTTGAATAAATGACAGAGAAGAAAGGAAGAAAGGGATAGCAAGGAGGTATAAAGTGGAGGTGTGGATTGAAAGATTGAAAGAATCTGGGGCAAGAATGCCCAGGTGATTCCCTTTTTAAAGGTTTCTATGACAATTTTACTTCCATAAAGTGTGAAGGTGCTTGCTTTTATTCTCCACAATATTTAATTTCTATGAAATGTCAGAAAAATATTTTTTCTTAGGTTTTATCTATTTACTTTTCATTTAATAACCCATCAACTCTAATTTCTGTTGTTCATATATTTCCGGATGAAGGGCTATGCACTGGAACATGTTAGACCTATTAGAAGACACACCCGTAAAACTGTGTAGCTCACCAGTTAGGATCTGGAGGTCCTGAACCCCTTCCTCCTCCATGAGAGAATGCCCAGGTGCCATTTTAATCTAACGATAGCATTTTACTATTACACAACTGTATGTAAAGAAATACTGGTGAGTAAGGAGCTGTCTCCACTTCTGCTGCAGTGATAAAATACCTTGGTTAACTTCAGAAAGAATTTATATTGGCTCACAATTCCAGGTTACAGGCCAATTACGTTAGTAAAGTCACAGCAGCAAGAGCTTGAGGAACCCAATTACAGCATGTCTATATTCAGGAACAGACATCTATGAACACTGATCAGCTCCCTTTTTTTCTCTACACATTCTGGGACTCCACTAGGCACCAGAACACCCACAGTGGGCAGGTCTGAGTCCTGAGAATGTTATAATTGACAAAGTTACAGCACCTTCCATTGGAGGCACCAATTACTATAGGAATCAATCCGACACATATGCTTCACACCTCCAGCAGTCACTGTAGTCCTGCTAATTCTGTAGTGAGTTTTCCCTCACTTTGCAACAGATAAATCCAGGCAGTGTCAAATAGCACACATATTTAAGAAGAGAATGCATGTTTTCCAGGAAAATGATGTATCAATAATCTTTAAAACAATCAAGCAGAAGTAGAACAAGAAAGTCTAAATATTATCTTTTTATATCCAAATTGGTACTTACATGGCATGGTAGTTGGGCGTTCTTCACTGAAGACCAATGGGAAGCCCACCTGATAATAGAGTTCTTTCAGAGAACTGAGAGGCAATGACTCTCTATTTTGATATTTACATCCAAAGTGAAAAATAACATAACCAGAGAACAAATATCCAAAGGAGGCAATTTCAATAAGTGAATTATATCCTCTGCATTTATGGAAAATATAAATTAAATTGTGACATGATTCTCCTAAGTTGCTTTTGTGAACTCCCTATCTCCAGAAATGATTAAAGAATTTAATGACACATTATGGCAATAGTCACACAGGACTTTTAGACCTCAGAGTCGGGTAGAACTGCTTGTCATTGTGCAGTTAAAGTATAGTCTGCAGAGAATAAGAAATTTGTCTGAGGGGTAGAGCTAGGGAGCAGCCACTGCAGCTCTGACTTCTGTTTTGCAATCCTCTACCTGTATCAGATTGGATAGTGATGGACACACTCTGAATAGTGACCAAGACACTGAGGGAAAGATGATTCAAACACATGAATCAAAGGAAAGAAAAGAACACAGGAAGTGAATCTACAGGACAAGCTCTGGAGAATCCTTTTCTCTATGACCTAAAGGACTAAGAAGGAGAGATAGACACTAAAGAGGGAAAAAGAACCATGGCTATAGTATACCACCTTCAGAAACTGTGGCCCAAAAAAGACTTATAGCCTTCTGTTTAACCTACAGACATCAAGAAAAAAGTAACCACTAATCCCCGCACCCCAAATTTTCCTTCTGTCCCTGGGGCTCTTGTGGGTGTCTTTCATTAGCCTTACTTGGCCAGAAGAAGCCTTAGGAGACAAAGTTGCCCCAGTGAGACTGTCCTCATACCACAGAGTAGGGGTGAGGAGTGGGTCAATAATGGAAAGTAACTAGCACATTTCTTAGCTTTACTTGACTTCTGCTTCACAATTCTGTCATTGTTACTATTCTCTACTTTGATTTTTGGGGACAGAGACTTTCAATGTTGTTAATAAGAGATTAGAGTCCCTATAAAAACAGCATCTGATATTCTGGTGATTTTTTTTCCTAAAATTTGGTCACGTACAGAAGAATTTTGTAGATGGAACATAATATGCACAAATATACTTTGTAATATTTAATTAATCTCATTGCTATGACTCATTAGCTGGAAGAAAACTCAGTGACAATATGTTTTGTGCACAGAACAGTTTTAATTAATAAGCCGGATGTATTTATTCAGAAATTATAATAAGATATCACTATTCTCAGAACATGAACTTTGATGGTAGGTGTTAGCATCCTGCTGAGTTACAGAGAATGAACTTACGAATATTAAACAAGATTGCCTTTGAGGCCTCCAATATATCAGCTTTGTATGTCAGCTGCTATCTATACTGACAATTGTTTGTGCCTACAAATCACCTGTGCCTGAGATGATAGCCAAAGTACCGCAGGAAGGTATTATGAGCAATATCGGATGTGGGTGGTAGAGAAATCATTCCAGTAATAAAATGGGATATAAGGAGTTGATTCAATCCAGAGACATTACTAATAAAATGAGTAGGGATCTCAAATTCTTGCCTTTTAAGGATGGTGCTATGAGGAGAAATGAGGGCAGAAAAGTTACTACAACCTCTGAGTCATGCACCTTTGCTGTCTTTAATGCATACCATGTAAGTGTTGAGACTGTGCCTAATCACATGCTTTTCCAAATAGAATCACACATCACACTCTGATGCTGATGAGAGCAATTATACAAAATTAACCTGAACTATGATGGACATTTTTGTTGACATTTAATGACAAAGGCTTAGGCGTGCAGGTTCTGGGAACATTCCCACACATCAGGCCCCTTAGAGCTAGAGAACAGGCAGTTATGTGACCCACCATACCACGATGCTAGGAACCAAACTTAGGTTCTCTTTAAGAGCAGCAAATGGCCATAAGTACTGAGCCATCTCTCAAGCGCTCAGGCCCTCTTTTAAATCTCCTTACTCAAAAGTGGTTTTATTACAAAAAAAAAAAAAAAGTAAGCTCATAGATGCCTTGCTCAAGACATTATATACAGCAACTGTATGTTTGATTCTTTTTTTTGCATGATAAAAGATCAGTGCTGCTAGAATATGTGGCTTAGAAAATGTTTTTATCGGATAAATTCAAATCTTGTCTATTATTCACACGTATTTTAAAAGTTATGTTAGGAAGTATATTCTGATGTGTTTAGTTTTTAAAAATACACAATGATCTGAGAAATTAACTTTTATTATATGCATTTGAGGTTTTCACTAATACTTAAGCATCAGTGTTTACGGGAACCTCTCTTTACAGCAAACAGAAACCATGACAGAAAAACGTTAAGAGAAAAAACAAGAACAAAAATCAGAGGATCCTGATGTAGTCAGTCATGAAGACCACTCCCAACTGAGTCAATTCAATTGCACATAAAATATATACTTTAATCAAGATAATAAAGTGAATGAAAACATTAAAATTACTTCTGAGTATAGACTAAGTTCTGACTGCTATAATTTTTTTCTCAATTCCTCATTTTTTATCTGAGTACTTCCTCAGAGTCTTTTTGACATAGCAGCAAGTTCTTCCTCTGTTGTGTCATGCCTGTGTCATGTCATGATTGTTATGTCCGAAGACAATATCCTGAACTGGCTCCCCCATTCCTTCCTCTTAGACTAAAAAGTAGCATTGGCAATAATCTGCCTTATATTTCAAACTACACTCAAATTTTCATAGAAACCACCCAATCTCTTATACATAATATCCTATGAGGTCAACAAGACAGCAATTGTTACCCAGCTTCATGGAGGAAGAAATGGGGTCTAGATGTTAAAGCTGTTAAATGTTAAAGATGTTAAAGTTATGTTACTCAAAGTCACATAACTGAGCTGCCCTGGACTCTTGACTGGCAATCAGAGTGGTTTCCAGAAAATCTATATTCACCAGAGGCTTTAAAACTTTAGTCCCTTCATTGTGGTAGAAGCTAGACTACAGAGAGTAGACACACAAAAATTGAAGGTATCATGCTTATATGGATTTATTATATTATCCAAGTTCTGTTAGAAGAATTTCATGTCTCATCTGATTCAATAACAACCTAATGAGTAGGATTCCCTCCATAATTATGTGATGGGGAGGTAAGTGAAGCCTGGAGCAGATAAGCAGTTGGTAGAAGGTTACACAGGCCAGTTTTACATCAGAGTCCATGTTTGTAATGTGATCTTAGAGTTATCAAATCTTGTGCACATCTCATTTTGCTGTACAACCTTCTACGTACAAAGTACATCTTAACAATTACTTGAGTCTAAGCAAGAATACACGCTCACACAGAGGTATTTACAAACATATATAAACCATGTGTGTTTATCTTTTTAAAGATTTGTTTCAAAACCAAGTTTCCTGTACTCCAGGCTAGCCTCCAACTTTTTATGCTGTCAAGGTGACAAGAGGGACCTTTAAGTTCTATTCTTCTAATCTCTACCTTCCAAGTGCTAGATTATAAACGTGTGCCACCACACAAGTTTTAGATTCACATCTCACACTAATTTTCTCTCAAAGAATGAAGAAAATTCCAGACTAGAGACACAACTGTCTATATTTAACTTTTGAATTGTTTCACAGAATGTGCTTTGTATTTAGAAGAATCTATAGGTCTTCCCGAAGGAAGGGGAGGGAAAACGACTTAAAGAAGATGTTCTCTGTGCTGCACAACTCGAGATACACCACTCCTCTGGAGTGTCTCCAGTCATCTGTCACAGACGTGTGTGTAAATATCAGTCCTGCAAACAGACTGTGTTTGTACCACTTTGAGGCTAACCTGCCATCTGCCGATCAGTTGCCTGGAGTCTGAATTGTACAGTTTCCCCATGTGTTTTCTTTAAGGACAAATGGAAGGAAGGGTTTCTGAAGACAAAAATCTGAGCAAATTAACAGCATATTTTGAGGAACAGTAGTATGATCAGTGTATCTGAGGCAAGTTGTTTTTATTGGGTATAAGGGAGGAAGATAGAGTGTGTGTGTGTGTGTGTGTGTGTGTGTGTGTGTGTGTGTGTGTGTGTGTGTGAAAGAGAGAGAGACAGAGAGAGAGAGAGAGAGAGAGAGAGAGAGAGGAGAAGTGCTTTATAAGGCTCAGATGAAATACATGGCTCTTAGTTCAAACTGGGATGTATTTCTCTCAAAATTTGGAGAATCCACTGATGTTCTGGGTGACTATTTTTCAGTGTTATATGTAGCATAGTAGATCTACAAAAATGCAATCACAGTAAAAATTCCTAATGATGTGCAATATTTTTTGAATAACCAAATGTCAAAAAGCACAATTCCAACATCATGTAAATGGTGTGATTGAATACTAGGGATGCTCGCGGCCCATAGCTCCAGGTGAAGCATCTGTCTCCTACCATTAATGGGAAAAGAGACAGCATTTTATGTTTAAAATTAACAGCTGGGACACTGGGATTATAGGGAAAATACTAAGTGTTTTAATGCAAAGTGCTTCACAAAATCTTGCAGGAATTCAACTAAATCATTACATAAAGAAAAAAAAGACATATGAGAAAATTTTCTTCATGTCTTAGCTACTGAACTGCCTATTCATTTTACCTGCTCAGAATCTGCAATGTTCAGCAAGATGGATATTAGCAGATACAGAAGTGTCCTTTACATTTTAACTCTAATCTCATTTGTCAAATAGGTTAGCCATTGAGAATTTCAGAATAATACTTATTTTTAATAGTTAGTTATATTCTCTTATTGATGAGACCAATTTTTCAATTTAACCCCCCCCGTGTATGTGTGTGAGTGTGTGTGTGTGTGTGTGTGTGTGTGTGTGTGTGTGTGGTGTGTTATTGTTTTATATATATATATATGTATATATAAATATATATTTATATATACATATATATAGCTACGTATGCATTTGCCATAGTATGCATATGGAAATTAGAGGAAAACTTTTGAGAACTGGTTCTCTTAACCATGACTTCTGGGAATCAAACTCATATTACTAAGCTAGCACAGCAAGTTCTTAGACACATAGAGCCATCACTGTGGCCCCTAGAGCAATTCTACATATGGGGAATATCATTAATTTGTAAATGGGCACACGGTCTTTAGAACGTCAATGTCCATTACTTCAGAGTAACATCATCCTTTTATGAACTGCAACAATGATTCATTTACACTGAAATTTTTTAAAAAAATTTTAATATGTCCCTAAAATAGAGCAGATTCCTCAAAGGCTGCTGTGTATGCAGAGTTAATATACACTGACCACAGATAAATTCATTACTCATTTATTTGTTTTAATTGTCTCTCTTGTCTCTGAAGTTGACTTAACTCAGAAATGTCTCGATGGTAGGTGACAATCCACAGAGGGAAAACATAAAGGAAGGAAAAGGAAGCAAATAATCACTGAGAGGGATGCTAATTAAGAAGAAAGCAATGAAGACTGGATGTAACTTGCTTACTAGAGTACTGGTCTACCATGTACCAATTCTTGTGTTGGATCCCCAATAATGCATAAATGAAGCATGGTTGTTCACACCTTTACTACAGAGAGAAAGAAACAAGGGGATTAGAAGCACCAGCACACAAGGGAGAAGATGAAAGAAGGAGAACTTTTGAATATCAAATACCATGGGCATGGATGGAATCCTACAGAACAAGAGAGCAAGCTCTCCAAAATTATAAGGTGAACGGGTTTCAAGGTTGTGCCTACTCTTAAGGATTTGAGAGACACTGGAGATCAAAGGAGCATTTGTCTGAATTAGGGTTATCAAGTTACATACATTGGCTCCAAATGGCAGAATATTCTACTGCATCAATTTATCAAACAAAGCAACTGATGAAAATCAAACATTTGCATCATCAAGTGAGTACTGTTCTCAAAAATTTCCTTTAGAATATGTTTCATTTTTCTTTCTACCAAGTTCTACTCTGATCTCTGAACTTTATTTTGCCCTGAAGTCGAGTTCTGTCTTCATCACAAAGCTCTACTATTACCCTTGGATTTATAAACACCCTTGGCTATAGAGTCTCCAAGGAGAAATGGAGAGGGCAAGAAAAAAATGGGCGGAGGAATGCAGACAGGAGGCAAATACCAAGTTCTCTTGCTATTAAATAAAATTATTTAATTTCACTGTGGCAGTGTCCATAAATGCACTAAGAATTGTTAGTTTGGGTGAGTCAGCTCCCAAGCAACTAAACAGCAAAGCAAATGGCCGAAGGAAATAAGGAAAGGGCATGCTATAGATGCAAGGGGAAATCAATAACATCCTTTATATTGACATTTTCTCCTTTCCAGCAAAATACTCTGGCATCCATCGGTGTCAGAAGGGAAACTATGGCAGAAGCTATGGTATTCACATACATGCCTGAGTCAGTCTGTCAGGTGACACAAGCTGCAATAGCTATGGTTCTGGCTTTTGGTTTTTTGTTGTTGTTGTTGTTGTTTTTTTTTGACGGGAACTGGCATTTTTAATTATAAAAGAATATTATAAGTTGAGACGTTATTATTAACAGAAATGATTGCATCTGTTTAATCTTTTCTAAAACAGATGGTTTAGCATTCTTTGACTCACTGTTTGCTTCCATTTCTCTTGGCTTTAGATGAGACCATGTAAAGGGAGAAAATAGTATTTACCAGATGAAAGGAAGGACCATCCCACACGGGTTTAATGGGAGTTAAAAATAGGTAGTGTTCAAGGTGACACAAACACCACTCTCATTGCTCTCATAATTAATCTTGGATTAGATCAGTTAGAAAAAAAAACTTTTCTTCAAGGTTACAAAGAAATATTAGTGGAATAATATTTGAATAAAAATATTTAGTAGCTTAAGTTTAAAATACTGAAGGTCACACATTGATAACTCAAAGACATTGTTTTGATGGAGATATAATATGAACTATTTATTTTGTGTTTAAATATTTTCCACTGGTTCACATTTTACCATATTATAGAATTTCTGACATTCAACAAAATTGACTCTGGAAGAAACTGGGTAGTCTGGTGCAAGCCTACTGATTTAAGTTCAAGGGCCAGGCTAAATCTATTCAGAAAGTGGCACTAAAGCATTACTAGAGCATCCAGGTCCACAATAGAGTCTAAGGGTCTTCCCATTTTTGACTCTGATGAAATATGAAATAACTTATATAAGACAACTGGCTACCAGTAAAAGACATCTTATATACTTGATTCTTGAGACATAAAGCAAAACAAATCATTCCATTACTTATAAATAAGTATTCGTAATTTTATTCAATCCAATTAGAAATGAGTTTGGCTAAATCATTAAAAAGAAAAAAAAACAAATGGGGGAAATTAATCTGAAGTATTATATTTGATTTAGTGAAACCAAAATAATTCATTAATGATGCTCCAGGATTTATTTTCTTCATTTTATAATTTAACTTGGGAGAATTTTATAAATATATACTGTATTTACATCATTTCCACCAGTCTCTATACCCTCTCCAATTTCTACTTGTCCTCACTACTCTCTCTGAAGTGTGTAGCTCCTTTTTCTATAACTATCACACATACACACACACACACACACACACACACACACACACAGAGAGAAAAAGAGAGAGAGAGAGAGAGAGGAACTTTATTGAACTCATTTGCTGTTCTTATGTATGTGTGTTTATTGCTAAACACTTGGAATTAGATGACCGTAATACAGTTATGTAGTAAAGAGATAAAATTAGTTACAGCCTTCTGTATTTCTACAGGAGAAAAGAATTTTAAGAAGCTATAATTAAAGAGACCATAAAATATACCACTCACGTATGATGTGGTTGATTGGAAAAAAAAAAAAAGAAAAAAATGGCTTATACTTGCATGGATGTAAAAGAAGTGGCATTTGTTATATATTTTGAGGACTTAAGTTGTTTGTACAAGCCAGAAGCACAGGCTCAGTTCTCCAGGTAGAATACTGTTCATATAGGAAACTGAGTTGGAGTGGTTTTAAATGAGAATTATTTTCTTGTCTCCTCTTATTAGAGAAAACAAAACAACATTCTTAGCCTGCTTTCTGACAGTGGTTTCTGCAGTGTGGTGGCTACTGGAGCAGGGAAGAACACAACGCCATCTGTATAATTTTAAGAACTTGAATTGGCTCCTGGAAATGTGTACAATTGTCCTTGAGAAAGAGAGAAGCCTCAGCAGGTTGGAAAACTACTGGTCAATCAACAAGTGTTTGTTGAACACTCCAGTTCTGTGTTCAGAACACTACAGCATTGGGCATGAAATATGTCTCCCTTTGAGGATTCTTTTTTGATATGGTACATCTATAAGAGTCTAGAGTTTTGTTGGCTCCTATGTCAGCCTTCAAGCTCAGATTCACTTTGGGGAACATTAGGTGACCTTTCCCAAGAACTGCAATCAAGAAAATCTTAGGAAGTAATAGATATTGTGGATTCATTTAATTTGAACATAAACTTTATAGTTATTGCTGTTAAATGTTCCTTGTTTTCTGAGTCATTCATCTACCCTGGCAGGATACAATGAGTCATGGCTCACCCATATACATTAGCTCTTCCTCTTAGATTTACATTGACTACAAATATAATTACATTACTAGGTTTTCAGAGGATGTTTATAATAGTACATCCTCAAGTTGCTGTGAAGCTTCAAAAGAAGTAATATAAGAAAAATGTTAATCTGAATGTTTAGAACATAACAGATGCTCAATATATGCTCAATTAATGTTATATTCTTTCTTACAAATATTCAAAAAATGACAAAGTGCAAAAGAGTAATATTTATTCTTTATACCAAAACTGGTTCTTTTAATTTTTTGTAATTATCTCATTATATTAATATCCAACTTTAACTTTTTTTCATCTTTGCTACAAATATTTGGCAAGGTCTCTACTTACATTTATATTTATGTATACCCATGCATATATAAATACATATGTATAATTTATACACATGTATAAATATGAAAAGTTAGATTTATGTTATTGTGCAGTGTGAAATTTATGTTATTGTGGAGTGTGATGGGTTTCAAAATACAAGAGTAAGGCAGGAATTGGTATTGGAAGCAATAGTGACCATTGGATGACAGTATGTTAAGGGAGAGAGGGAAGAAGAAGGAAGCACAAGTTTTTCATACACGGTAAACAAGGTAGTTAAAAAGACTGTTATAAAGATGAAGTACAGTAATCATGGAAGTCAGGAGTAACACATATCTAGGATGGAGATAAAGACAGAGTGAACTATGAGATTTGATTTCACTATAATTAGAAGATGAAGAAGACAACTCAAAGAGAATATTCGGGATCTTGCAACTAAGAGGGGAGTGTATTAGTATGCTGCTGTGGGACAGTTCAGCAAGGAAGAGATGGAGGCATATCCACAGGCTCACACCCTGGCAGACCTCAGCAGAGGAAACCACTGTCCTGACCAGTATCAATTGACAGTGGAACCCTGAGCATCTCAGCTCAGGTGTTTCTACTCTTTCAACTCCTTATGTGTTCTACTGATACCACGTACAGATCACAAGCAATTAAACATCCCTCTACAGAAATCTAATACCTGCAGACAATACAAAACATAAAGATCTAGAGTAGCTCCTCACTTAACAGGGCATTAAAACACTTTAAACATAAAAATAAACTTCCCCAACATTTCCCCTTTTCTGTTTAAAAAAATGTTTTACCTTTACAACACAATTTAACACTATGCCGGCAAAACTATTTACCAAGGGTTGTTAATGCACAGGACCAAATGAAACCAAACATCTATCAACTTTTCACTATGTCTTTGGACAGCAGAAAAACTATCAATGTCCAATTATCTGGAATTCACTCATTATCTTCTGGGTTCCTCCAAAGGACTTGGATCTGGCTCTGCCCTCTGCAGCACACACAGCTTGTCCTCCAAGCTCCAGCTGGCTTCACTCCACTGCTGCTTCTGTTCTTGGTGGTCAACCCATGGTACTGGCATTTCAACAACTGCTGAGGTCTCTTCATGCAACTGGGCTGGACTTTCACCAATAGCCTCTCTTGTGCTCTCTTCACAGTGTCAAGCCTCAAGTTTTTATATGACCCCTTCATTCTGGGCCTTCAAACACCCCTGAGGTTACACCTTCACTAATGGCATCTCCTGGTCTCTCACAGTGCCAGCCTCAGTTGATATCCATGAACCCTTCATGCCTTGAAAACCAGCATCACCTGGGTTAACTCTTACAGACCTAGTTTGATTGCCAGCGTGAGATACAACCTTGGCCAGTTCTAGAAGGCAGTTTCTGTATGCTGACCCTGAGGAAACACTTTCCAGATTTTAAGATAGAGTCTGGTTTGTAGGAAAAATAGCTAGTGCTTGTCTGCAATAATGATTCCTCTTTGGGTAATGGGTAGAGTTCCCATCAACATCATCAATATCTGGACTGTTTGTCTTTCTCTTAGTCAGGTTTGCAGAAAGAAAATGGTCAGTTTAACTAAGCAGCTTTTTGGCTCCACAACAGTATGAGGTCCTGGGCCATTAGGAAGAATCTCGGGTTGAAACATTCTGGTGGTTTTGGCATTCTCTTTCACCACTGCTACTGGTAAACATATACCTTCATCATAGACCTCAAACACAAGATCTTGAACTTCACACACACACACACACACACACACACACACACACACACACACACACACAAAGCTATCAGAAAACTCAGTATGTGAAACGGTGCTATGCTCTGGTTTCCATTTCCCATGCCTGGGCCACAGCCTGCTGAAGGAGGGAGTGTCAGCTCCATGATCAGGAAAAGATCTTAGAACCTTACTTTTTCCCTGCTCCCAGCCGAACTGTTTTCACCATGAAAATATCTTTCTCTAAAGGCCTCTCTTCTGTGACTCAATTTTGAGATCTCTTTCTCACTTAAATTTCACAATTTTCTCTTCATAGAGGCTTATTTCCCTTTCTCTCCTTTCCCTTCAGGAGCTTTTAATTAATATGTTAATCTCTATCCTCTGGTAGCCTCTCTGAGTGTAGTTTACTGGACTCTGTGAGGTCTGGTTCTTCTCCTTGCCTCCACGTTGGATTAGCTGGCTTGATGTTCTGCCCCATGTTGGTGCACCACCTGTAGTAGTACAGTGCTGTGGTGGCCCAGCAAGGAAGACAAGGAGGTGCTTTCATAGGTGTAAACTGTTCCAGACCTCAGTAGAGGGAATCACCTTTATGGCAGGTGCTACACTCAAAAGTAGATTCCTGAGCATCTCAGCTCAGGTGTTTCTATTCCTTCAGAATGCTCTGGGTGTTCTATTGATACCAGGTGCAGATCATAAGAAATTAACCCCCCACACACACACAGAAATCTAACACCTGCAGACAATACAAATCGCCAAGACCTAGGGTAGTCCCTCACTCAACAGTGGATAAAAACATTTTAAACATAACTAAAAATAAACTTTCCCAACAGGGGAGAAAGAACACTAGACACTATGACAAAACAAAACAAATTCTCAGTGTGGGAGACTTTGGGCAGCATGGTTACCATCACCCAGGCCTCACTGGAAAGATAAACCTAATAACGTACCCCATGTTATATAGATTTATAGCAGTGGTGTGTTGGAATTGTTTGACAGAAAGCTTGCTTTTCTGAAAGACTTTTCTCCTAAAGTGGCGTGCAGTGTGGTGAGTTACAATGGGTTCAAAAACCATATCTTTCTCTAATCTTATATCCTTAGATTCTTTTCTTGTCAACATAGGCAAGTTATGACATTTTAGGACATCCACAATGTTATCTTTAATATTTATAAAGACTATGAGAGACCAAATTTCTCTTTATGAGCACAAAAGTGTAGAAAATGTACAGATGAAAGAAGGTGCTTGGTGCAAAATCATGAATGAAGGAATCATGTAAATTTTTACAGAAAAATTATGTTATCAAAACAGCACCTTACAAATTATTTTGTTTGGGGACTGGAAAGATTGCTAAGTCCTTAAGAGAAACTACAGCTTTTCTAGAGGACCTAAGTTTGGCTCTGAGCACCCATATTTGGGGGCTTATAGCTGTCTGCACTCAATTTCAAGGGGATCTGATGCCCCCACTTATACCTGCAGTCACATGCACATGCTCACACACACATGATGTTCTAAAAATTATCTTGTTTCCATATTTTTTAGCATGCTCATATAGGTAGAAAGGCAAAATTCTTAACCATATGCATGTTTGGTGTAATATGTACAATGACTAGGAAAGGATCTTCTATCTGGCTACTCAGGATTTTGGGGATGACTGGATGCATAAAGTATCTCACAATGAAATATTTCAAGTAATTATTTGTTTGGAAATCTCTGCTTTTAGATTGGGTACAAATAACTGCGACAATTGACGTCATAATTTTGTTCAGAATGACTTTCATCTATCTTTCATAGAGGTCTCATGACTTATAGAGAACATTTGGCAGAAACTCAAGTCAGAGTATTATTTGTTGGCAGCTGGCAGTGAATTCAGCACAGAGAAGCAAAGACTTCCACAGGAAGGTGGCTGTGGTATCCTTACTAACTTAACCAACAAAGCTTGGCTCACAGGGACTTTGCACCCCTGCCAAAGCAGCCATAGGATTTTCTTGAGTGCAAAGATTCTTCCTATTAATAGGTAGTTGTTTTGTCACGAGCTGTGATGTTCTTGGATTTCTAATCCTTTTTCTGTTAGCTTATTATAGTGAGCTTTCCTATCCAAAGCCCTTCTCTTAGATTGGCACGAGACTTGTTTGAAAACTGAAAACTCTTCTCTTAATATACCTGGCCTGTTATTTGATTACCTACTGAATGTCTCTTTCTATAAGATAACACGACTTGGAAAGTGCAAGTGGACTCTTGAGTTGCTGAACACGGGAACAAGGGGAATTTCAATGGCAATCAAGTCCTTCACTACCACAGAGCTCTAGAAACTAGCAGCTTGTTTTTCTTTCCTCTCTTTCCTTCATCCCTTCCTTTGTTCTTATTTCCTTCCTTTTATTATAGGAAATAGATTTGGAAAATGAATTTGATGGTTTTAAAGGCAAGAGTTTTCCAATGTTCTTGCTTTTTCTATATGGACAATCAGTTCAAATTAAAGTAACTTTTCTAGCCTGTGTCTTTCACAAGCATCATGTAGGTTTTGTTGGCAGCCCTCTGGAACGGAGAGTAAACACACATTCTTTTGTGTCCCTATGCTGCTTGAAAACAAAAATAACATCTTTCAGAAAGAGTTATTTCATATCCAATCATTCACTTATTTTGGAAATGATATATAGTCATTTCCGGAGACGAAAAATTCTAATACAAACAAATTAGAAAGATGAAGTTCAGTAAGTTTCTAGACTAGTACAGTTGCTGAGAAAGAACCTAACTTTCTTATGTAATAAGATATATGCATTAATTTAAGTCATTTAACTGATAAAAGATCCCGTGTGTAGAAGGAAGTTTTGTTTCAAGACAATAAGTTGTGTAAACTGAGTGTGATGACGCATGCTGTTAATCTCAACATATGGGAGGTACAGATGGGAATACTGATGATTTGTAACTATCCTGAGGTATAAGTGAGAGTCTATCTAAAAACACAATAGAACTGAAGTACATTTCTATTGATCCAATGTGAGGGATATTATATTATAAACAGTTTTATATAAAATAGACCAAATAATTTGCAGTAATCCAATCTTCTAAGCTTACTAAAATTGTTCTCCCTAATATCATCCATAAATTGTGTTAAAGGGGCCAAATACTGCTTGAAATGAACACCTTCATATCCAGCTACAGATAATACTGTAAATTTTAAATCAAAAATTTGAGGACTATTAAGACTTTGAAAATGTTGTATAGAAAAATCAGTTAGAACGTTAATCTAACAATTTTTATCTCGAGAGGTAACTGTTACAAAAACAAGGATGGTAATTAATTTTAGAAGACAAGAATTACATTCCAATTACTACCTCCACGTTTGCTGTATAATCTTCAAAACACACATAACCTCTCCGGGATTGTGTTTCTTGGGTACATGTTAGTTTAAGGGAATGATATGGCTCTGTTGTAATCATCTCTCAACACCTAAGTGCCAAATAATATTGCCATTTTGTAAAGGCATAAAGGCTTAAACTTTTAAAGTAGAAAGCCAAAATGCATCACACACTCAACACCCAGTGTTGAAATTAAAAATTCCTATAACACATTCTTCATAATCTTTTAGACAGTAAAGAGAAACATTAAAAATCCTGTGCTTAAAATTAGAGAATTACAAATAAATAAAACTGACAGATTAAAGTCAAGAAGATTGTCAGTTACCAAATTCTAAAGCATTTATCCTTTTGGATTCTTAACCTTATACAACCTGCCTAACAATTCTGATGTTCATTCTTATATGTAAATTGAATCGTCATTTATATGCAAGGACACTTTTGTAAATGTGAAGTGTGTAAATATATAATCTGAATAAAGGTATCGTCTGACTTAGACTCTCAAGGGACGGTGTCTTGTACACAACAGAGAGAAGTTGTTTGTACATTCTGAAGGATATTTTGGCTTTAGTGCAGTGTCAAAGAATAAGATCAAAGGAAAAGTGTATTTTGAGGTAGTTAACATATTTTATCCTTCATTATGTAGATGAGAATCTTGTTCTGTGATAAATACCATTGTTTCTTTAAAAGTGGGTTAAAACAGAGATTCATCTGTTAAATGTGAACCATGTCTTGATCCTCTCATTGGTTCTCCCTAGAAACAATGCTTGCCTCAAATTAGTTCCCTCGAAACAACTTATCCTTTCTATACAACCACAAGCTCACAGCTTCTGGACATCCCCACGTGGTTCTGTTTTTCTATCCTTGTTATGACCCTGTACATTGCTTTCTTTCTGATAATGGTACCTCTGCCTGAAAATATCTCTGCTCCTCCTGTCACACACCCCTGGGGATGCAAAATCATCTGAAATGTTACTTTACTAAGCACCATTTACAATAATAACCTTAAGTCACAAACAACCATTACTGAATGAAAAATAATAGTTGGTTTATATTAAGTTTTGCATTTTTGTCTTTTTTTTCTGTTATTGATAATGATGGTAAGGATGCAGTGTCGCTCCATGTAGCTCTGTGCCTTTTAACCCCGGCTCCTGTGTACATAGATGATTGACATGTGTCACTACATCCAGCATATGTACTTTTAGATCTGTGTCATTATCCTTGTAACGGTGAATTTCCCAAGATACTGCCTTAACTAAATCCTATTTCAAGAGTCTAGAGGTCACTGGCCAGTCCTGACCTTTGGTTCAGTGTGATATGGAGTTGAAACTCTCTCTTCTTAATGAGAATGCAGACGACACTCTGTATTCCAGTGAGGGCACAGAGGTCACGAGCACTGTCAGTTACAACACACAGAACAAGAACCTAGTGTCTTCAAACTACAGTCTATAATTTCCCATGTTTGTCATAGCGCAGAGAAAAAGGATAAACAATTGTTTGGATTTGCATAAGGTCTTCAGTTCAGCAAAATTGTCATTAGAGGTTGTAGAAGTTTTCAGGATGCTAGGTCACCAGTAGTATTCATATTCATCTACAAGCAGAGTTCTGAGGATAAACAAACCATGGGCATTCTCTACTTGGTCAAACGTAATGGTTCTAACACATATTTCTTTCTGTTTTATGCTTAAAAATAGTGCAACTAACAAATATTTTAGACAATAGCATCACTTTCTAACAGCATAAAATACTTAAGTTTTAAAGCTATATTTAAAATGTTATCTGTGTGTAGTTAACCTCTTTAGGTTGAAGTTTACCTTCTAGCATCTTAGAGAATAAATAAGCTCAGACTAGCAAAGTACAAAAATCAGAAGCACACACACACATACAAATACCCCACCACCACCACCACCACTAGTAACAGCAACAATAACAACAACAACAACAAATTATAAATCAACACATTGATCATCAACATTGGTTGTTGAGCTCTCTCAACATCAGAGACATCAGTTATGCAATAAAAAGACTTAGGTTATAGGAACTATAAAATCTCGTCCTGAGTAATGTATCCCAGATGCAGAGAGACAAAAATGGTATGTAGTCACTTATATGTGGCTATTAGCTGCTAAGTTGATAATAACCAAGCTATAATCCATAGAACCACAGAGGGTAGGCATAGAGTAAGGAACTAGACTAGAGGAAACAGATAGTTCTCATTATAAAATGTCATCAGAATAGATATTTATAGAAGATTAGGGGTCCGAAATGGGAGGATCAAGTGGGGAGGGCTAAGAGAGGGAGTTGTGGAAGGGAATATGAGGAAAGACAATAAAATTAAGGGGCATTTGAGGGAGAAAACCTAATATAATAGAAACCTCCAAAAATATTTACAAATACAAACATGATATAAAGAAAATCCCAAATAATGATGGAGACAGAGTACCTACTGAATATCTCTTATCACCAAATGAAAAGTTCAGCACCAGGCTTGAGTTATATCTAATTGAGTTGTTGGCTATAGGGGTCCCACAAGAATCTCCAAACAACCTACACTGTTGCCAAGACTATAGGTTGCTCTCCCTAAAATGACATCAAAGCCCTATTGTGGAAGATAATACCTGCACAATAAATTGAATACTGAAGTGTCAAGTTGTTATCTAGATAGGGCCTTCACCCCTACATTTCAATATCTTTGATGCAGGAAGTTACTCTACATGCTATCAAAAGAGAAACATAAGCACCAATCTTGCCACAAACCCTTTGTCAACAATGTTGTACTGCCTTCAAGATATGCTAAGGGCAATGGTGGCACATAGCTTGTGGGAGTAATGAACCAGTAACTGATCTGACTTCAGGACCACTCCATGAGATAGAACTCATATCCAATACTGCTTTGGTGGCCAAGAACATGAGACTAGGTAAGTCCAGGGACCTAGGGGAAAACCAAATAATACTGAACTAAAAAAGTAAAGTGAAAAAATGATTCCTAAAGATAGTCTGCTATACTCATAGATGAGTGCCTTATTCAACCATCATCAGAGAAGCTTTCTCTTGCACTATATGAGAACAAATACAGAAACCCACAACAGGTATTATACAGAAAATGAGAGACATTGGAACATTTAGTCCTAAATGAGATATCTCTATCAAATCCCTCCCCACAGATCTCAGGGAACCCTACAGAAGAGGAGGCAGAAAGAATATACAAGCCAGAGGGGATGGAGAAAACCAAGAGCAGTAGCCCTTCTAAATCAACATGAGCAAAGCTTATATGAACTCACAGAGACTGAAGCAGCATGCACAGAGTCTGTACAAGGTCATCTGTGGCTTCTAGCTTAACGTTTTTGAGGGATTCCTGAGTGAGTGAGCAAGTGGGTCTCTGATTCTTCTCTTGAGTTCTTTTCCTTTTGTTGGTTTGTTTTATCCAACTTTGATGTGATAGTTTTTGTCTTATCTTATTAAATTTTATTTTTCTATATTTAAGAAAATGAATGAATGAATGAATGAGAACGTTTCCACTAAGGTAAACTTCAAAAACTGAGCTATCATTTATACCTGCTGGGAAAGGGAAAATAGTTGTTTCCAATGGAATAACACAAAGTATACCAACTCTAGGACAGGCAAACATATAATGGTTTCACAATATTTGTATGCTTTTATTTGGTTACAGTTTCTTTGGAAGGTGAGTGTATTTTGTTTTCTAAGTATGAGGGTTTTGTTGTATTATTTTTTTTTGTTTTGTTTTGTTTTTTTGAGGAAGAACTAAAAGTTAAGTAGGTAGGATGAATGAAAGGATCTGGAAGGACTTTTGAAAAGAAGAACATGAACAAAATATATTTAAATTTAAAAATAGTTTTAAATAATAAAAATAATAAAAAAAGAATTACAATACAACCATTCAAGGAAGTCCATCTCACACACACACACACACACACACACACACACACACACACACACACACACACATTGTCTGTGTATTTAAAATTAGCATGATTGCTAATCCCTCAAGAATCAGCAAATTTCCTTAGTAAAACTCTGCAGTAACACATTGGTTAACTCTTTGGTTCCATGAGCTTGAGTTCACTGGATATATGTTCACTTTTTAGGACACAGACATCTTAAAATTTAGGGATGTGGTATTTAAGGACCAAGGTCGCTGTCTGTGGTGCTGAAACAGCCCTTGGTTTCTAACATGCTCTCCTGAGATGATTTTCTCCTTCATGAATTGTCTTAATCATCTTATGTCTTTGTTCTTTTTAGTTATAGATCTTTTGCAGTTTCAACACATATTTATGGCTCCTACTGGCACACTCTTTAGACCATTTAACATGTATGCCTGTGGCACCTTAAGCTCTTATAGCATTGCTATATATCAGCCTCGGTAAGGCACTGTATGAGTGTGTGTGTGTGTGTGTTTGTGTGTGTGTGTGTGTACACATATGTGCATGCTTATGTATTTTTCGATTTCTATAGTGACTCTTCATTTTGTTTCCAATTTCATCTAATAGGACCATTATGTCCCCATAATTTAAAATGATTTCAATTTCTGTTCAGTTTACATAGACTATTTGCAGCTTTTCCAAAGTATAAAATTTCACCTGACAAAGATCCTGATTTTACCACACAACAGTCAATAGTGTCTCAACTGGTAAGGTCTCTATTCAAATCACAGTGTTTCCAGAGTAATTTGCAGAAAACACAATGGCAGAGACACAATCCCATGCCTGTACTGACTATAACAAATCTACTAAATGATATCTTCATTTATCATTAAGAGAACTACTCAACTTTTTCCACTACCTATTCTCTCACATTCCTTTGCAATTTGATTTGCTATCTTGGGGTACTTGGAACTCTGTGGAGATGATTTTACTTATTATGAGAACTGTGCTTGGGGAGAAAGCTCAATGAATAAAAGCCTCGTAATTGGCGTTCAATCCTTAGAACACCTGTGGAAAAAATAAAATAAATTCTATAAGTTTATCCTGCAATTTTCACACATATGCCATATCATGTGTACATGCCCTGGTCCTATAGCATAAAGACTCATTAATAGTGATGGTGATGATGATGATGTTGATGATGATGCATTTTTATATTACAAACAATATGCTGGGCATAGATGTATGTGTTTTTTTTTTTAATTTTGTATTGATCGTGAGTTTTCTGATATGCCAAAACTCACAACTGTGACAATTTCATATAACAAAAAAGTTGTACCTAAAATGTCAAGAGCTCTCATGCTAAAAAATAATGTGTCTTGGGTAGATTAAATTACTCGTGTTTGTCATTTGCTATTATAAATTTCCATCTCCTCTGCGTAGAACTTCCATTTTATATTTTTCTCAAATGTCTAACTCTTACTTATCTTTTAAGACCTATAGAAAATGTTACTTTCCTGTGGATCCTCCAACATGAATCACTCTATTACTCCTATGCCATTTCATCCTATCTCTCTGGAATACCATTTTCTACTTAACACACTCTCTCTTCCTATGATAAACTTCATGTAAACAAATCTCTTTTCTTACAAAACTAGAATATTGTTTACATTGGCTAGCACATGAATATTAACATCTTATTGCCACACTATTGGTACTTACAATGATATTATTGCTGTGTCTATACTTGATTTTATAACTCAAAAAAAGAGTGTATTCTCTGATTCGTAAAATTATTGCCTTGGCCTCAATGTTAAGCCATAACATAGGATGTTAATTTTTGACTCATCAACAAATTTTCCCCACTTGAATTTTTCTGGGCACAATATCTGTTTCTTTTTCCAGGAGACACTACCTCAGATTCTCCTTCACACATCAAGACTTTTCCCTCAGGGCTTCCCTAACAGGTAACCCCTAAATCCCTAGTCCCTGACCCTAGCTCACTCCAGTGTCATGGATGCTCCCAGAAGTCTGATACATTTTTGCTGAAAGTAGCATTCCTCAGAGCAGGGAGAAAGGAGTTCTGACTGTGTAACCAGGAGAGGATACAGAGAGATAGAAAAGTGAAGACACAGACATTTATATCCAGACTTAGGAAGTTATCATCCTCATAGCCATACTCTGGCACTCCCTTTCTGCACCCAAATTTCATGATATCACTGAGAAAAAGACATCCTAGATCTGCAGCCTCAAATCACTTTAGTTAGTAAGGGTGATAAACTATTTAATTACAAACAGCTTTAAAATATTTTTTTATCCTCCTTATGCCCTGAAATAATATTTTCAAAATCTCAGAGTATTTTTATCCACTTTTTAAAAGAAAATAAATTATAAAAGTCCCATGATTGCTTTCATGGGTACACCCAGTGACCACTGAAGAATGATTTTAATTTCACAATTATTTTGATGAACTCGATATTTAGGTATAAGCAAAACTCCCGTCATCAGCTCTGAAACATGAATAGAAATTTATTTGCTCCCCCAAATGAACAAAATTTAGGAAATCGAGTGCTTACAATTCTTAGTTATCATAGTATCTGACCACAAGCCAACAGAAAGAAACAATCTACAAATGTTGTTTCCATTTTATTAGCCCAGTGCCTTCACTGAAGCATGTGCTATGTAGAATCACAAGTCACAACATAAACAGAACTAGCTTTGGCAGCAAAGCTATCCTGTCTACTCAGAGGTAGATAACGCCAATCATTTCCCATGACTGGCACCTCAGCAGACAATGTGTCATTTTGGGACTTCCTATCACTTTGATTAGGAAATGGAGGTTTTTATAATCACCAAAGAATGAAGGGGAATGGTAACTATTGGTACATTTCAGCATTCACTTCTCGAGCCTATTTAACATAGTAGTGATGAGATAACAACATAGATCACTGTAGCATGACCATTCAGTCAATATACATGCACTAAGTGTCCACCCCCTGGGGCTGGCCAGATGGCTTCCCAGGTAGAGACCATTGCACCTAGCCTGGCAGCCACAGCTCAATTCCTGGAACCCACGTGGTAGAAAAAGAGAGTTCACTACAGAAACTTTTCTTCTGTCCTCCACATGTACACAATAAATAAACAAACAGACAAACAGACAGACAGATGGATGGATGGGTAGATAGAAAATTTAACAAATAAATGAAACATATATTTTACTTACCCAAAATTTAACTGGCATCATTTTCAAGGTTCATCAATAAGACAAAGTCCCTACCATCATAGATCTTATATTTTCCATGGGTAAATATAGAATCTTTCAGTGCACTCTCTCAAACACACTATTTTTTATTCCAATATTCAATGCATAAAATAAACAACTTTATTCCCTGCTTACCACAACCAAACCCTTTTGCAAAGTAGTTTTATATTCCCTAAAAGCTACTTGTAAAATGTCGCCTCTTATGCCCAACCACATCACTAAAAATATATTCAGAGCCTGCTGCAGTTCTGTAGGTATGTTGAGTCATTGGGTACAATTTCATAAGGACAGATGGAGAAACAATGCTGTGCTAGGTATGATTGAAATTAGACCCAAACTGTAAACCATGATTAGATTTGCAAAATGTAAGCACTTGTGAGCAGCTGCCTGATTGAGTCTATTCTCCATAAGGAAAGTACTGTAGGGATTCATTATGGCTTTTTTTTTTTCTAAATAAAAGAATCTCAGTTATGGAGATAACACTTAAGATCATCTAATAATTATACCTCTAGCTCCCGATAATGACAACTCTTTTTCGATTGTCTTTGATAAGGTGCAGTGTGCTTGGCTTTCATTTAAACCTGCCAGGCATGAGGAGATCGTTCACCATGTTTTAAAGCAACTCATTCTTTTTTTTTCTATCTATCCTTTAAACTGGAAATACAGAATAGCAGTCTGATCACCGACAACCCAGCACCTAGTAAATAAAATGTATTTCATTTTACAATTCAAGTATCATAATAATTTTAAAGGGATAAAATAGTGCAAACATTAAATTACTAACAGAATATAGTTGAATCATGTAAATTGATATCTTATTTATTTGGCATTTTAAATCTAAAAATATTTTATTACCAAAATAGAAGGAGAGGAACTTACACAGATTTTGAATTTTTCTTTTGCAATGAAGCAGAAATATAAAGGATTACTGTTTACTATCTTTACCCCAATGATAATGTGTGTTTGATGAATAAGAAAAAATCAAATAATGCACAGAATCATAATAAAGTTGGTGAATACATTCTACTTGATCAAAAATTATGCTGACCTAATTTCATTGAATATCAGGAAAATACTTGCACATCCACCTGATTAGAATTCTATAAAATGCATAACAAATGCCCTTTTCAACTTTTGATGCTGCAAGGTTTTCAATCAGTAATACTTTTGCTATCTACTTTTGCAATAGACTGTGCTTAAGGCCTTGGTTTCATGTTTGCTTTCATCAACTCCAGGTTTTAAACATTAGTCTCAATGATGAAATATTTTAGAATCTTGAATTCTATCTTTTTCAGTTTTGTGCCATATGTAAACATAGGATGTTGCTTTTAAATATATATATCCTTTCAGGTCGGTTGTTAAAAATGAAATTATTGTAGTCTGGAGAGATAGCTCAGTGGTTAGAAGAGTGTGTACCACTCTTCTAGAAGATTCAAGTTCAGTTGACAGCACCTAGTCCTACCTGTAGAGGAACATTTATTTGGTCTTTTTATCCAGAAGCATGTCTTTTCTGGCAAAGGATCACATTGAAAGGCCTGTGTGATAGCCAGGAAGAGATCACATCCAAGGGCCAGAATGACGGGATCACATTTAGAGGCCTGTGGGATCCAGATGAAATGCGCTGAAGGCAATGTGACCCCTTTTATCCAAACTCTGAGATTGAATCAGCATGAAGTCTGAGACTGAATCAGAGTAAGGACACACCCAACTCTCAGATACAAAAGGAGGCTCTGAGTTCACAGGCAGGGAGAAGAGAGCCAGAAAAGTTCAGGTCAGACAGACAATCATAGGTAGCTTGGGGCAGAGACACAGAAGCCGTTGAGCAGAAGGAGAATGAGTTTGTCAGTGTCAGCTAACAGTGAGTCAGTCTGAAGCCAAGCACTGCAGTTTCAGTCAGAGAAGTTGCAGGAGTCAGCCAGAGTCAGTCAGAGTCAGTCAGTCAGAAACAGCCAGCCAGCTCAGAGGCTCAGTGTGAACCAGCAGCTTGGAGAAGAGTTTGAGCCAGAACAGTGAGTGAGTTTGAATCAGCCAACCAGAAGAGTCAGTTGAGTTCAGAACAGCTCTGAGTTCAGAAGGAGCTAGTGAGTCAGTCAGCACTAAGTCTCAGAGGTTGAAATCTTCTAGATTAGGTTTGAAGACTAGATTGTATGGAGGCTAAAACCTTCTAAGGACCAGGGATTGAACTAGCCAAGGAATAAACTGCCTTTTGCCCTGAGTCTACATCTACAAAGATCACTAACACCTGTAATTTCAGCGCTATAGATCTGATACTCTCTCCCGGGAATCATACTCATATTCGCACACCTACACAAACACAAACATATACACATAGCTTTAAAAACTAACAATGATTTTTGTTTCAAATAACTGAATAGTTGACACCTACAGACAGTTTTATTTTTTTACCCTTATATTTCAAGTATAATTGTTCAAACATCTATAGTATCTCTGCCTTTATATTATCCAGATCACATTTCTTTCCCCTATATGAAAGGCCACTCCTTCAGGGGAGCTCAGAAATAGGTCTTGGGAATCTTTTGGGCTTGTATTGTCTGTATTGTCACATGGTCAAGTAGTCATCTACCTTAGTCAAATGTCCATGATATCTATGACTTCCTGAATCCTTCCTCTTTAGTTAGATATAAGTCAGAACAACCCTGTTACCAGCAGTCTTGTCTCTACACTGATTGAAATGTGTCTCCTGCTGGATTCTGATCATAGGCTGTAGCTATGCACCCTCCCCAAGGCCTGTCAGAAACAGTCTTCCACTTTAGAGCCCTTTGAAGATTTGATGACAGCAGACATGTGTCCCTAATACTTATACTTTGGGGCCTGAAACTTTTCTGTTGCTTTCATGAGGTTTTCATACATCTCAGTTTCAAGACATGTTACTATTTCAGACACTGCTAAATATGCTGCAGGAGACAATCCTCCTTCAAAGTAAACCACCTGTAACAAAGCAACTCAGTTTAGTTGTAGTATTTTAAGCACAGTGGGAAAAAGAATGATTTAATATGTTGAGATCAAGATGAATTCAACTAGACTTAGTTAGTAGGGATAAAGTGCCATGCTGTGAGGTCCTCAAACTTAGGGTTTACAACCATTCACTCCAGAGTCAACTTAGAATTATTTTTTAGTAAATCTATCTTTTGGATGGAAGAGTTCCAAGACAAGGGCAAAAACATCCTTCACATAAGCTGACTTAATTCCCAAACAGCTTTTAATTCTGTAATAATAGACATATAGTTTGGGTCTAGGTTTGGCTATAATGGAAGAGATTGTGCTAAAATTTTCCTCATATCTTTTATTAACATGTGAAAAATATATGTATTCATGAGGAGCTGGAAGCTGTGTTCATATCCAAAAAGTATGTGACTTTTATATTCTAAGAGATATTGTCAAAGTACAAACTTATAAAACAACATACACAGATGCATACATATACACACAAAAAATATTGGACTACACTCCAGGCATACTAATCCCAAATTTTGGGAAGCATAGTGTAAGCAAAATATGCAATATCCAATTTTAAAAATTAACTTGAGGGATTTCAGAAATGGCTCAGTAGTCAAGAGAAACTATTGCTTTTCTAGAGGACTTGGGTTCTATTCCAAGAACCCACATGGCAGTTGACAGCCATCTGTGGCTCCAGTTCCAGGGGCTCCAGCAATTTTTTTGGTTTCAAGCATGTGTGTGTGATATACAGATATGTATATATATCTATCTATATCTGTATCTATATCTATATATCTATATCTATATCTATATCTAATCTATATCTATATCTATCTATATATATATATATATATATATATATATATATATATATATATATATATATATGCTGTATATTTGTTAACAAAAGCTCTCAAATATTCCTAAACTGGAATTTCTTTCATGCTAAATCCTACTCTCCCCTTATTATTGAATTATTATGAATAAATATTATTGAACAGCCTTAGATACTACCTTTCCACTGAGTACAGGAGATAAAGTATCAGAAAATTTCTTTCCAAATATATAGGTAGGGACTACCACATAGCAGTTATTCAATAAATATTTGCTGAATGAATAAATCCTTCACATATGCAGAACAACTTTTTGCTGAAGCAAACAAGTGGCTAAACCATCAACTAAGCCAGGAAAAAAATGAAGGAAAAAGAGATGAAGAAGTCTTATGTGCAATCCCATTTTGGATATCCTAAATATTAGATACTTTCTAAGTTACAAAGGATAGAGGACTATAAAAATTCAACTATGTAAGTCTAGTCCTTAAGGAAAGATTTGATTGGTCAAAATAAATTTTGGAGGCTATCAGCCTGTAGAAAATTGCTTTTAATTGTGGCATTTTAAAATAAATAATACAAATTTAAAGAATCCATAAAGAATATGCAAGTGTGACAAAACAAATGTGTCTATATAAACTATATATATTTATATATTACATATATAAAACATGCTAATTGATAGAAAGATTCAATAACTTAATTATACTGCAAAGTAAATCTCAAGTATTTTAACATATTTTGAAATTTATCACATGATTTTTGTAACCTTTGTGGGTTGTTCCTGAAAATTATATGAAAGGAAGTAAAATGAAAATAATGATTTTATTTATGTATACACATGCATATATAGACATGTGCACATATATGTGTGTATGAAAGTACACAATGTAACTTTGCTGAACAATAAAGAACAAAAGTATGCCATTTGCTTAAAATGGATGCGACTGGATAGAATCATGTTGAGGGAGTTAAGTCAGACTCAGAATGACAAACATTTTTTTTTCATTCATTTGGTGACTCTACATTCTCTACTGAGACATAAAATCATATATTCATATAATACAAGAAAGCAGAGGTGAAACTGTCTAGGAAAATTAAGGAGACCAACAGGACTGGCAAAGAAAATAAAGGGGAGCATAGAAAATGCTGGGGTAATGGGGTCAGAGTACAATACACACTTAAATAAAAATACTCTTATGAGATACAAAGCCATGCACAGTAGATATATTCTAACTGAAAAGGTTAGCAAAGAAAGGGACATAGTATCAAAGCCCCCCTCTAGATACATATCTTCATTACGATAAATCATTACATCCTTCACCTCTCACCAGAGAAGCTTCTCAGTGCAGTGGATGGACGTTAATACAGAAACTCATGATTTGCCAAATTGAGGAGAAGAGTAACTGTGCTTGGCCCTAACTGGGACATGCCCCACCAAGGACTCAGGGAACATTTAGATGAATGGGTAGAAAGATTTTAAGAGCCAGCAGTTGGAGAGGACTGCTGCACAATCCTGCCTTCTGGAAGTGACAGGACTATTACACTCATGAACTACGGCAGCTGTGGTTGCCTGCATAAGGCCCTCACAAGATTCAGTCAATACCCCAACATGGATAAGGTAAGGATCACCAGGCCCAACTCCTGACTGAGGAGTTTTGGCAGGTGATGGCTCCTAGGGAGGAAAAGCCTGTTTTCTATAGTGATGATTCATGGTAGGTTGTTCATGGTCCAGAGGATAAAGTTCCGTCCTTCCACACATGTGCACTACGAAACAGACTCAAAAGGAAAGGAGGAGAAAGAAGAAGAGGAGGAGGAAATAATAAAGTTGGGAACAGGATATAGTAGGAGTCCAGGAAGAGTTGGCGTAGAAATTGATTGGGTGGTTGTTATGATCTTAACACACTGTATTCATGTAAGAAAATGCTCAAGAATATTAATTTTTAAAATTTTTCCTCCCAAAAAATGAGCACAAGTAACAAAGTTAGAATGCCAAACAGTCAAACCTGTGGAGGGAAGCCCATTCTCCATAATAATCAAGAAACTAACAGATCCAATAATGTACTTACCAGTCTCTATACAGAAAAGAGACTCCAAAAAGGAATAGCATCAAGTGTTGGAGATGAGAAAACATGTAGGCAGCTGATGGTGTTCAATGTGTTCAACAACATTAAAGACCTTTCTATAGTATCCTGTTTCACACAATCTCCCATACAAAATTGATCATCAGTTGGGAGATCACTGCTGCATGCTGGATGGTCAGGTCTTTTTTGTTAATTAACATCAATTCCAAAGAAACAGACACCTTTGACTATTCCCTCAATAGTACGTAATATGCAGTAAGGCAAAAATCAAGCATTTAACACATTTTCCTTAGACCATTCGTGATCTTGAGAGAAGTGCATATGCATATCATTTTCTGCTTGCTTTTTAAGTGTGCCTAACAGTTAATATTGCCCTAATATCTATTCTGATTCATGACTTCAAGGAAACTAGTGATCTAAAATAATTCCCTAAAATTATGTTGTTCATCAGATATTAAGAAACTGCTGCGCAGTTGCCAAGAAAATATTTCTGACTAGTCCTATATTATTGAGTTACTTTGTTAGGCTGGTTTGGGTTAGAATTTTCTCAGAAAAGACCTTACTCTCTAGCCCAGGCCTGGTGACCAAGCCTCACAATTCTTACCCTCAGGAATGGGAGGGTTGAGAATACAGATCATTGTTGCCATCATGAACCACCATCTAAAATTCTAAAGCAACAATCCTTATCAGAATAAACACTTTACATGGTCTGTAATAGTAAAGCCTTGCACAGAAGTTATCTGTGCCTTCTATGAAAGGTGTTTCAGTATCTTGTTTTGCTGATGAAAAGAACTACTGTTTTAAAATAAGCATCAATATAATGTTTTATTTTTGTAATATCAAATTTTCTCACATAAAATAAATGCCTCTCACTAAATGATACCCTTTCTTATATTTTAGCAACTATAGTACAGAATTTTTTTTCTTTAGAAATCTTATAAAGTTAGCCTATTGTTTCTTAAATAGACGTCAAAGGAAATTGGCAGCATGAGTCCTAAGGTTAATTATCAGGATTGAATGCGCCCATTTTCAATGGTTCTTAGATACCGTCCGACAACTAGAAGATGTTTAACTCAGATTCTCATCAAATATCACAGAACCATCTCAAACATATATAAACATTTATAAAAACATATATATATATATACATGAACAAGCTACTCCTTGTTTATAACAAATACTCTAATATATCTCAATTTAGTGTAAAGAACCAAGCATAAGCGTATAGGAAAAAGGCACTGATGTAGTTACTCTACCTGTGGACACAGGGTTTCCAGGTGATTGGCTGCAATTCTGACGATTTTAATCCCGTCTTCATTTGTTGACATGGAGCAAGCAAGGTTTGCCACCTTAAATATAATTCAATACAATGGAAATTAGCTCAGATCACTGAGGAAATACAGAAATGTTTGCTAATGTGGACAAGGAAGAGCATGTACACATTTAACAAAAACTCAATGTCAAGCAACAATCTTATTAATTTCACTGATATCTACTTCATAAGATCATTCAGAGAAACTGTTAAAATAAATAATAAAAAGGAGCCTCAGAGAATCAACATAAAGAGGAAATGCTGGTGAATGAATCAGTAAGCCTTATATAGTCTCTTGGTATCAACATCTAACCCATAATAAGACATTCTTAGAAGACTGGGTAAAGTTTATCTATGGATCGCATGCTAATAGGTTCTTGGAATCTCCTTTGATTGTAGTTTATTTTAAGATTGTAATTGTTTTATTATTTCCCAGAGGTCTATTATGCACACTTAAGTTGCATTAAGCATAGCTGTATCTTATTCATGTTTTATTCAACATCAAATATGCTGGGATCCCAAGCTGAACAAACACAAGATAATTAAATATTATTTCCTGTTCTTGGTTTTCTACTGTAACTTAATAAACACTATCTGACATTCTGGCAGCCAATATAATTCAAGTATTAGTGACACCCAAATCTATTTTATACCACTGCTTTTGAAACTTACACTCTTGTCCATTGAAATGCATGTTCTTTTAAATAATTATCATAAAAGCCATTACCTAAGCCTAGTATTTACAGATTCTTTATTTCATGATATAGCTTGAGAAAGGGTGTGGAATTAGTTTCCCTGTCTTTGAACCCAAGTTTATCTAAAAATTTTCTTGCTAATACCATTGGAGTGTGTGAAGAAAAACTTTAGAGGGAGTGGGGTACATATACATGCACACAGGAAACCAAGAAGTGGATGTGGATGTGGAAGTCAGAGGAGTTGGTTTTCTCCTTCTAGTGTGGGTGTGGGGACAAGTCTCAGATCTTCAGGTTTGGTGGTAGATGCTCTTACTCTCTAAGTCATCTCACTAGCCCACAGTGTAGTTTTCTAATCTACAAAAGTTATTTCACTATCTCTAACAATGCATAGAAACCCTTCCCATCCAAAAAAAGTTTCTTAGAGATTTTTCAGTTGTTCGTTAGTTAATATATATGCTAATACCTCGCAGCTCTTGTTGCTAAAATCCAAAATAAATTCACTATTAGGGGTTGAAGGAATAGCAAATACATATTGAATATACTTGGGTCACTATTTTAAGACTATGAATTGAAATCTGAAGGGATATAAGTATTTTTCTTTTTCTGACATCTTGTTTAATATGTGAATATTGAAACAACTGGTTTGCTCTTACACATGACAAAAATAACAGACATACATTATTTAGCTATGAAAAGGCATTGTTCAACTTATTAAAGTACATGAAAATGGCTTACTTGAAAAGGCCATTTGTTGGCTTGAAGGTCACAATACTTCAACTTTTATATCTGACACATAATTAGTGCATTTGTGAATTATTTGAAAAGGGCAATGGTTTCTGTACCCCTACCCTACCTCGCAAACCTCATTCACTGAGAGTGAACCTTTTGCAAATTTGAGCACTGATTAAAGTTAAAAATATGTACATTTTGTAGAATTTTCTAGTTAAATTAGAAGGGTGCTAATTAATCTGAAGCTTCAATTTAAAAGAAAATTGATCTTATGTAGACATTCTCTTCTTTTCTATTTTTTTTCTGGTGCTGGGGACCAAATGCAGGTTCTTGTGATTGCTAGGCAAGTTTCCTACCACTGAGCTCCCCCTCCTACCTCTAGCTCTTTCTTACTTTTAAAAATAAAACTTGATGACATAGTTATATCAAACTGTACAGTTACCAGAAGTATGTTACTATCAAAGATATCAGCTTCCCTCAGCATCTCTAGCACTTTCACTCTCTGCATCTGATCTACCTCCATCTCCTGCAGGGCTATTCCCATGCTTGTCTGCATCCATGTTTCCTCTTTTTTCCCTTGATACCTCCTCTCCATTATTTACAGGGACATTTTAAGGTGTGGGCTCTGGCTTTGGGGAGTGAGTTCTGCAGATAACCTTGCAGATCTTCTCTTTGGCTCCTCCTTCACTGTGGATCTCTCTCCTTTAGCACCTTTCAGCTTTTCATTACCATGTGGAGCTTGGGGGGTAGGGCATATGCACCCATATTGGGATGCAGCTGCACATGGCTTGGTCAGTCCATGGGTCTTTCTTGATTCTTTTCTATATTGCTTGTTTTATTTTTAAAAAAATGTATCATATCTCCCTTCTTTTCACTTTTGAAAGTAGATATTCTTTTTAAAATTGTTTTAAATTTATTTTTTTTTCATGTAATATATATCAACACCTTTCCTACCCTCCCTCAATTCCTCCCATCTTCCTCCATCCTCCCTCTCCTCCTATTTTTATCTGGACATTTGCTGGCCCTTATGCTATTACAAAGAAAACAAACTAACAATTATATGGATGCGTAACAAAGATCATTACCTGCAAACACTTTATGTTTATATTAGTAGAGTTAACTTTTACAAGACTATCCAATGGCTAAAACAAAGCAATTGGAAATTGGATTTATGTTCAGTGTATCTAGTGAGATAGTGGTCATATGACCATTTTTTATCTTCATCTGTTCACTGAAGAAAGATAGAGGATAGATAGATAGATAATAGAAGGATAGATGGATGGATAGATAGATAGATAGATAGGTAGGTAGGTAGATAGATAGATAAATAGATAGGTAGGTAGGTAGATAGATAGATAGATAGATAGATAGATAGATAGATAGATAGATAGGCAGACAGACAGACAAAGCAGATGGTCAGCTCACTTTCATTACCATCACTGTGACTCATTGTTGTCCCTGTGCACACAGGGAAGATGAACAGGTGGAGGTAGCACCATCAGACAACAGAACTGTCTTATGTCAACTTACCTTTCTAGATAATCAAAAACTGTTTCAGGAAATGTTAGGTTTTGGCATGGATTTGTCAAACACAGTTAATTAATGGTAATATTCTATGACAAAGCAGCAAAATTCGGTGGTAAAACTGAAATCTTTTTTACAATTTGAATTTGAATGACTCAGAAAATATTTTCCAAAATCACATCAATGTATGAATGAAAGTCAAATTTCCTCTAATAATAATTAGTTCTGTGTGCCTGTTCAGGAAAACAAGCACAGTAGAATTGTGACACCTTGCTTGTCAAAGAAAACAGCAAGCACATAAAATACCTTGTAAAAGTAGTCTGGGGTATTTTGACATCTGGCATCCGTGTTGATCTAACTTTGGCTATGTTTCACAAATCAGAGGAAAGCTCTATCATTCAGCACATCCCCATAGAGATTTTCCATTCACTAAGGAAAACTAGGGATGACAGAGATTTCTTCTGAATGTGAGAAAGAGATTAAGTTGCCTGATTGTGTTGTGTTACCTATAAAATACACAACAGTACCTAACTCGCTGGGGTTCTTGGCAATTAAATGAGACAGTGTGTGGAGAAGGCCTAATACTCATTAGCTCTGACTATGTATGAATGTCCATCATTTTGTCCCTTAACTATAGGAGAAATAAAAGAACCTTTCAGTTCTCAGCAGTGTTAAAAATTTAAGCCTTGGGTGCTAAAAGAAACAAAACAAAATGTCTTAACCCAAGAATGATACAAAATGAAAAGTCATTAGGTGGAACTCACTTAGTGATGGAGTGGAATGATGTGCAAGTACAACTGCCTACGTAAAGGCAGGAGGTACATTCAAGCACGGTAAAGGGAAGGGAAAGCCACCACTCTGCATACAAAGCAGATGGTCAGCTCAATTTCATTACCATCACTGTGACTCATTGTTGTCCCTGTGCACGCAGGGAAGATGAACAGGTGGAGGTAGCACCATCAGACAAAAGGATAGGGACTTTGCACCAGGTGTGCATGTGTGTTGTCTATGGGCAGATACTTTTGTATTGAAATAACAGAGTTCACTTTCAGTCGGTATATGCAATAGCCTTTGCCAAGTCTAAGAAACAAAATGGATTCTACCTTGTCTAAAATAAACAAACAGATAAAAGATATTGGGTAAAATCATGTACGCATAAAAGACAAAATGACAAAATACTCCTTCATACCAAAAAGAGATTAATTATGTCATGTTGTAGAAGCTTATTTTTAGTTGTGTTTAAAATATTGTTTTATGCGCTGTTGGGTGAGGCACTCCATAGGTCTTGGCATTTTGTATTGTCTGCAGGAGTTAGATTTCTGTGGGGATGTTTGATTGCTAATGATCTGCACGTGCTATCAATAGAAAACCTGAGGAGTTCTGTGTCAGTAAAAACACCTGAGCTAGGATGCTCAGGATTCCACTGTCCAGTATGGTGCTGGCCAGGATAGTGGTTCCCTCTGCTGAGGTCTGGAAGGGTTTGCAGCTATGAAAAATGCCTCCATGTCCTCTTGATGAGCCACCACAGCAGAGTACAACTACAACATCATTAAAAGAACTACCAAAATTCTATCTGATAATTTTCTAAAACATCTTTAGGAAGGGATACCTTGCCATGTCACGGAGACCTGACCAAAGTTTTCTATCAGTAACCCTTTCTCTGGCCTCACCATTTCTCAGCAGACCCTCTGATATCTAAGATGTAGGTCACATTTGAAGCTTCTCTGACATTACTATGCCATGCAATATAGAAGAACCATGTATTCTACAATCACATCAATGCTTGACTAGTTAATTCCTGATCTGAACAATCCTACTGATAGTAAGTCTTGTCACTCTCACTCCTGGCTCAAATTCTGTGCACCAACGTGTATGCTCTTATGTTTACTATTAGCTACATATTGTATCTGTCTTGACACTTGGCAGTAAATGTGGTATCCGTCACTCCTGGACTACTGGCCTATCATGAGGAATTCCTGTCATGAACCTCTCCTTGAAGAAGCCTATACATAGACTGGCTCTGCTCCTTCCTCGGATTATTGTCAGGAAGTTGGCCACTTGATAACAAAAGGACTGACTCATTCTTGACAAGAAATAAGGATAGCTTTAAAGCAATATTTGGAAATTAGAAATTTTCTCTGTGATCCTTACATCAATCTACTATTCTACAGATTAACTTTGTGCTTGATAACCAATGTGTTGTACTATGGCGAAGAGACTCTACATTCAAATGTTGAATGGCAGAACATGCCATGATTAAACATTCAAATATCAAGTTTCATCTGAAGTCCCACTCTAGGCATCCTCTCAGTCATCTTAGACAACTGAAATTGAAGTGACATTAGAAAAAGTATACCATCTTGGGGGCCTGGTGTCATTCACCATTTATCCTGGTGTCATTCACCATTCATTCTGTACAGGTATTTGCCTGTTATTTTCTTTTTCAAGAGCATGAATTACATTTGGATGTTTGGAGATATCCTCATTGTTGAGCATTCATTGTGTATCTGTAATCCCACAGCTGATTAATTATAACATCTCATCACATCCCCTCAGACCCTAGCTCTCAGCAAGAGAGAAAGGTCACTGTCTCATTTTCATGTGTATCTTTCTCTGGCAGATGGTCATTCAACTCCTGTGTAAACACTTTTGGATACGGGAAATTTAGTGTCAATCAGGGCAGACTATTCCCCTAGCAGGACAGCCCAAAATTACGAAGTAATAGCAACACTTTTTTTTATAAGAAAATGGAATCTTCTCTAAATGAATGCCAAATGTTATAAATAATATGAAGTAGGAATCATAGAAAAAGTGTACCAGCAAACCTCATCTTCTGAGATAAGGGAAATAAGAATAATATAATGACCAGTAAATAGCTGTTAAAATGTCTAGTTTCTTCCTGCTAAGGTATGTTGATATATTAATGAAGAGATCTAAGGAGCATGGCATTACAATTTTAAAATCAACTGCCAGATGATTCTAATGTACTAGCTCCCCAACAGAATATACACGCACTTTCACACACACACACACACACACACACACACACACAATACACTGAGACAAATATATGCATATACATGCACAAAACAATGACAACAATATACAAATATATACACACAGGGCTTTGGTTAATTTTCACTTGTTTGGACATATACTTCTTCCTGATATTAGTATAATGGCTGAATTTCTAGAATAGTATAATAGAAAAAAATACATTTAAAAAAATGTTCAAGAAACAAAATAAGTGTGAGAGAAATTCCCCACCACCCACTAGGAGTCCATATTTCATTATGGTGACAATATTCTGATAGAACTACTATTCCTTTTACTAAGCCAGGGGTGTTGTATGGTTGTGACTACCAAATAAGTCTCCTAGTCATCCCTTGTTCCTAAGCTGGGCATATTCATCACTTCCTACTAGAACACTTCTGGTTTCTGCCTATTTAAAACTTTCAGTTTGACTTCACTTATATGAACCACCTGTGTCTTCCAATAAGGTCCTTGTTTTCTTACTCAAGTAAGTCAAAATATTTTCCCCTATGAAACCAGAGAGCCACAGTTCTCAATGCTGACCTAGATAACCAGCTCACCAATGGTGCACTAACTTAATGGTGTTTAAGAGTGATGAATAACCATAATCACGTCTTCAGAGGTACCTTCTAACCAAATTTCTGTCTTGTATGGACTGATTGTCCTGGCCTCAGACACAAATTAAGAAGAGCATATGTGACAGTTCCTGAACATAAAATAAAGTTGTTCGTAAGTGTTTTTATACACTGAGTACAGAAAATCATTCAGTTCTTAAAGAAATAATTTACCATTTTTTCACCTTAAATTTCAAGATGTTCATTCTGTTTGAAAGCCATTTCTCACATAAAAACCATATCAATACCCTGAGATGTGGAGTAGAGATCTTCTCATACATCTATAGTTAGAATCCATACCTCTGCTTTCCATGCACATACTATTATTCCTAACCTCATTTAGCTACCTATCAGATGGAGAGCAAGTAAAGGAAAATAAGCTTTTTCTCTAATTTTCCATGAAGCAAACGACCATAAAAATAGAGTATTTGACTCATGTAAATAAGGAAAAGCAATTTTATCTCTATCCATCCGGATTTGAATCATTATGTTTATAAAATACTGTGTCCAATCTATAATTCTATTTTTAAGATTATGAACAAAACTCAATTTATTCATTGGAAGCTGTGGCTTTTTTTTTTTTTACAACTTCTTGATTATAAAAGGTCCTAATTATTCACAATATGAACACTAAAAGTAAGTACCATTCTTATAATTATGGCAGAAGAACCTGAAGAAACAAAGCTGGGGGTGTATTAAAGTGAATTTCCTTAAACTGACACCAGCCTGACTAGGTACATTCTTTGGATTCATCAAGACTTAGCCCTTGGAGTGAGGAGGCAGATTTGTGTTTTCTTCTTATTTTAGTAGGGACAAAGTTTCATAAAAGTTTGCAATGAGGCATGAAGAAAGACAAAGGATTTCAGAGGCTCTTGGAAACATTAATCAAAGTCACTGGCTAGCCCACTAACAAGAAGAATGCTGGAAGACTTTATTTTTGTTATATTTTTATTGGTGGGAAGCAGACTGAGTAGTTAAAATTTGAGTTGACATATTCTGTTATAATAGTAGACATAGCTAGTACACAAGTGTGTAGTCAAGATGTTAATTAGGAACTTACTAATGTATCAATGATAATTGAATGTGATTAAACATTATCTTCAGAAGAATATTAAAGTTACCAATATTTATTGCATAATGAGACGAGGATACTTTTTCTGAGACATCACATAGAGAGTAGCTAAGCCACAATACTGTAACATCAGGAGAGATGGTTGCAAAGAATGTTATCTGTTATCAAGCTTAGAGGTAATGTAAGCAACCTTTGGAAGTATCCATTTATTCAGTCACATGGAGAGCCATGTTAACACTTTTTTAGGGTGTTTGGCTAAAATGACGGCTCCAAGCACAAAACGTAAGTTAGTCCCAGGAACCTTGGGACTCAAAGCAGACAGCAAGAGGACACCTGCACTACACACACACACACACACACACACACACAAACACACACACACACACTTATATCCAATTTTACCACATTTTTGAACAACTATGCCATTACTAATATTTGTGTTTGCCCATATATATATCATTCGTATATCATCACTAATATATAAAAATATATAGAAAATGTATTGCAGCTGATATCCAATATTTTATGCAGATTTGATTTCCCCATTACCATTTCCTCATTCCTGTGCCATAAATTCTTTCCTCTAAGAATGTGTGTAACAAATGTACATATGGGTACAGTACAGCATGAATAAAATAGAACAGGAAAGACTAGGTATAGAGGAACAGGAAAGACTGGATGCAGGTAATGAGCATGAGTTATTGAAGAGGATATACAGCTAATTGTTTTTCTAGTTCTAATTCTGTCATTGTTTTTTGTTTGTTTTTTGCAGCGGGCAAATGTATAAAATGCATTTGATACTGAAAGTGTAAAATTTAATGTCAAGTTCTATAGCTTAATTTCTGAAAGCATTTTCTTACCACACAGAAGTTTACTGAGTTGTAAAGTCTGGTTTTTGGTGCGTGGTGTGTTTTAGTCATTTTACATTTTTAAAAAAAGCATTTTGAGACTTATTTTTTGTTTTAGGCACATGAATGTTTTACCTGCATGTATGTGTTCATCATGTGTGTGCAGTAACCACAGAAGCCAAAAAAGGGCATGAGATTCCTAGGAATTGGAGTTATAGTGAACGTCAACTGCATGTGAATGCTGGGAACTGAACCTGAGTCCTCTGGAAGAACAGTTAGTGTTCTTTACGACTGAGCTATCTCGCTAGCCCCAGATAAGTTTTATGGTTTTTTTTTTTTATGATAAAGATTATAAAATTTAAAAAAAGACTGAATATAGTTCAGACCAAGATTCACCATTTGTAGTTTTTTTACACTCCAGTTTAGCTAGTTGATACAAGTTTTAGACACCAAGAAGTCCTTCAGTCACAGGACATTTTTGCCTATTGTTCTTTCGAGTCAGTGATGGTCTTCTTCACTGCTGCCTTTGAATCACTTAGAGCTGCTAGTCACTGTCCATCAGAACTCTTCTCACAATTGTTGACTTGGCAAGTTTGTTTTGTTTTTACTGGTATTATATCCCATCTCATACCCAAAGTCTCTACTTACCTAAGGTAGGACTTTTCTGTGGAGCACAATTCTCAGTTTGTAAAGGCATATTCAGTGGTGTAATTTTTTGGTTTGTTCACCTGTTTTGTTTTGAAGTGTGTGTGTGTGTGTGTGTGTGTGTGTGTGTGTGTGTGTGTGTGTGTGCGTGTGTGTGTGTTTAGGTAGGGTTTAGATATGTAGATTAGGTTGGCCTTGAACACACCTGGGAATGTGTTTATTTGATGACTAACAAGTATCCTTGCCCTTTTAAGGAACAGGATCCCTCTTACATATGCTCATTGTTTCTTCCATTGTCTGCTACTTGACATTTAGTATCCGAACAATAAACAGCCTTTTCATGAAACAGTGATACTTACAACTATGCCATCTTCTCAGGTGAAGAAATAGAGGGAGAGAGAAAAATGAGGCTTGGAGGGAAGACACAGTGCTGGAAATTCAGGGCAAGAGGGAACCAAGAATCAAATTTCCTTTGAATTTCTCTGCAATGCTCAAAAAAACTCAGATGGCTGGAATTCAAGGAAAAGTACAGGCCTTTCTTCTAGTCTGGCCTTCATATTTAACAAGACTTGTGGAATGGCTTCTTTCAAGTCTTATTCTCATTTAAACCATCAAATTGAGAACTAATAGAGAGCTCCTAAACTAGCTCTTAATTTACTTATTTTTAATCAAGTGAAGTAACTCTTCTAAGGGCCCGATCTGGCTGCCAATTGTTGGTGAGTGTGGCAAATGCAAGAGGCACAGGGACTCTTGTCCAGTACCCAGGAATTTTAGTGTCCTTTCAGAATGCAACACATCCTTTGCTATTAAAAAACCCAAAGTCAGAGGCCTAGAGGTGTGTATAAAAAAATGCAAAATGAGATCTGTGATCTCCAATTATAGGCCCAGCTAAGCAGGTCAGCCCTTCAGTTCCTCTACAGTTTTAGTACTGTTAGGTTGGTACTGGCAGTAATAAAAAAAGAAAAAAATACAGATTATGTATTCTGTATATCTAACCTAGAGAATTTTGCTATAAACATAATTGGTAAGGTTCAGGTAATCATTTTACCACGTAATAAATATTGATTATGTAACTATGTAACTAAGAAACTGCCAGCGAAATAAAAGAGTCAGTGAGGGTGGAACGAATCCGTTTTTATTGCAATTTACTTATTTATTGATTTAATTTGTGCCTAGTGAGGGGCACACATATCTCAAGGCATTCCTGTGTAGGACAGAGGACAACTTGTATGAGTCATTTCTTTCTTTCATCCAAGTGGATCCAGGGAGATGCTCTTAGGTCTTCAGCTTAGTGCCTTTGCCTACTGAAATACCTCACTGACCCAAGAAGTGGGAACACTGTGGTCAGGATGTATTATACTAGAGAAGAATACATTTAAAATAGTAATAAAAATAAAAAAGGAGTACAGACTACTGGAGTGGATGTGAGAAAGCTCCACATGAGAGTGAGAAAGCTATAGCCTGGAAGCACACTAGGCAACTAAAGGCAAGGGAATGTTGAAGACTTGACCTGCCAAGGATGTCATGGAGATAAATTATCACCAACTGTCCTAGTTAGGGTTACTGTGACTATTACAAAACACTTTGACTAAAAGCAACTTGAGAAGAAAAGGGATTATTATGCTTACAATTCCCTATCACTGTGCATCCTCAAAGGAAGTCAGGACAGGAACTCAAGCAGGGCAGGAACTGGAGGCAGGAACTGATGCAGAACTCATGGAGTAGTGCTGCTTACTGGCTTGCTCCCCATGGCTTTCAATCCTGCTTTTTTTTTTATAGAACTTAGGACCACTAGCCCAGCACTGGACCACACACAAATTTCTCAATTGAGATCCCAGTCTCTCAGATGATGATTACTTATGCCAAGTAGACGTAAAATTAGCCAGCACATAAAGGAACTTCAAATTCTCTTGAACATTGCTTTTCAAGATGACTACCAAATTGTATGAATGTTGAGTTACATAATCCTCTGACAATTAGCTAAGGTAACCACCTGTTTCACCATCTTTGTTTATTCTTCTACAAGATGAAGAAGAAATTGCATTCATCTCCACCATTTTTTGTTCATTCAGATGCAATTGATAACAAGATTAGACAAAATTAGACAGGGAAGCAGATCTACATGGCGTTTTGATAGTAATTGCAACAAAAATTTATTAATAAAATATTAGAACACTGAACATAATTATAAAATAAATCAAAATAATCAATCCCATTATTAGGACACAAAAGAAAGAGATTTTCCTAGAGTTCAAGTTTTGGAAATCCTTTAGCAAATGTCAAGCCTCTAGTTTTTAAACTAGACCAAACTGAACAAGTTCACAGTGAGTAGGATGGTCAATAGTCAATGTTAAGCCAAACATGTAGGAATATACCTGCATGCCAGCATTTGAAGGCCAGAGTAGGAGTATATGAATTCAAGGCCAGAACATAACATTTGGGAGAAATCTATTCTATTATACACAAACACTTATGCACATACACACACACACACGCACACACACACACACAAGCCCAGTCTCTTACACAATCACAGTAAATATTAACAATATCAACACCTGTGATGGAGAGATTGCTCAGTGAGCACACACTGAGGATACAAGTTCAGTCCCCTACAACCGTGTCATGGGACAGCTCACAGATGTCTATGACTTCAGCTCCAGGGTCTTTGTTATCTCTGTACTCCTAAGGAAATCAGCACTCCAGAGCACAGGGGTCCCCTTCCTCACATGCATCCATAATTAAGAAAATAAAGTGTCTATACTATAAACCTTAAGATAAGTGGTTCATTATTACTGAAGTTGACCCATGTTTCAGATAAGAATTTAATCAATTTAAATGAACCTCAAAATATATAAGAACTATAAACACAGTAAAGGAAGATGAAATAATGATTCCTTTATTCCCAGGGAGCCAAAGATTTCCCCTGATATATGAGAGATTGTCTGAAAGTATGTTCTTACTACCAGTGGTTTAGCAGCATTGCATTATACAGAAGGAACATGGGGAGAATACATTTCTTTTTATATCTGCTAGAATCAAAAGTAATGTTTTAATAAAAAATTCTCTTTTATAGTGGCAATCAGTACTGTAAATGTCATGGTAATATAAATCTATTAAAGAACCAAAAAATTATGGATATGTGTGTCTATGTTCATATGCTTTTAATTTAACTATGAAAAATACTCATTCAATGATAGAAAAAATATCAAATTTCTAGGTGAGATGGCTCAGTATTATAAAATAAAACTCCAACTTGTACTAAAATCATTTGTTAAGCTAAAAGACCTACATTGAACTTGGATATATATATATATATATATATGGAAGAAAAATATGAAAGGTGAGCAAATAACAAAGATGAATATTGAAGGAAAACTGCAGAAATTTGGTATTTTTCAAAGCAGTGAGAGAGATATTGATAATGACTCAATTGACAATCTACTTCAGAAAGATTTTATAAACATCCAAAAAATCACCCATAGGTATAAACATGTATAGAAGTCAATAAGGTAAATAGAATATATTTTAAAACATAAAATATTTACATAAATACCTCACAGCACAATACGCATCCTAGGGACACATCGTAAGAATTCCAATCGATTATTGACTTAAGTAATAAATGTAAGTGAAACAAGATAATGACATCTTTTGCGCATCAGATTAGCAATATTTTCTGCATTTTTTTCTAAGATTGACTAGAATGAAGAAACAAGTGGGGAGTAAAGGGCCAACTTCTCACAGGGCAAAACTCAGCTCATCTGTGATAATTATCATGCAAAAGAGGAGCAACAATACAATACAGTCTATTCTGTCTTCAGGAAGCACTTGCTCCCATGAAAAGCATGGCCATGGGGACATTCGATTTGTCAAAATAAAGAGGAATCTAAACATCTTTTTTTGTAATTAACAGGATATTTCTGCAAAAACAAAATAGATCTTTCTGCTGCTACAAACAATTTAAACACAGAATTAGTTTAAAAATTTCATCCATCTATTTAAATATGTTTATGAGGCACAGTGAGGTGTGTTAGTTCATGTTTACACTGGAGAGACATCAATTACAGGTATATAGCCTATTCGCCTTAAGCATTTGTCATTTCTTATGATGATTACATTCAAATTCCTGTCTTCTTAGATAAATAATGCATTATTATTAATTATTTTGCCCCGCTTTTCCATAGAACACCAGAACTGATTTCTACTATAAAATGACACTGTATATAACTTTGCTTTTGTATTATGGACAGAGTCTTGCTGTGTTTCCCAGGCTGGCCTAGTCTAGGTTGGCCCAGAACTCACTATATAGCCATGATCCTTTTACTCATGATCCTGTTACTTCAAATTGATAAGTGCTGACACTGAAGGCATACATAATTATGCCGACTTTGCATATATGTTTAAGAATAACGCACAGAGAATATGTATAAACTGTGGTTGTATTTAAATAAAATTATTTTAGAGAGTTATTCATAAATTGAATTACATTAAATATCTACTATAGGAGATATACAAGAAAGAAAATGGAATCAATATGTCTCTAAGAACAAGTATCTTTTTACATGTATTTCTGTATTGGCTGGAATTTGTCTGTGTAAGTTTTTCACTTTAATAGTGAAATTAGTGTTCCAGTTTATTACTTAAAAGTAGTTGGTGAGTAGCTGGAAGGCACATGCCTTTACTCCCAGCACTTGGGAGGCAGAGGCAGGAGGATCTCTGTGAGTTCAAGGCTATCCTGGTCTACAGAGTGAGTTCCAGGACAGCCAGAGTTAATGCCAGAGAAATTCTGTCTCGAAAAGCAAAAAAAAAAAAAAACAAAAAGTAGTTGGTGAGATAGTTCTATAGGTTGACCTGAATACACAATTGATAAGTAAAACACAAAATATGATTCGGTTTTTTTAGAGAGAGTGGATCTGTGTATGATAATAGTAAACCTACAATGATGCTCACCAAATGGTAGGATTTACCTCTGGATATGGAGAATCAAAAGAACTCCATCTACCTTTTCAAATGTTTTTACATGTTTAAAATGCAAATTTACTTCTTAATGAAAATAAATGAATACTTAAACCAGGAATAATGTAGGTGTTTTCATTTTTGGAAAAAAAAAAACTCTCTACATGTGAATGTAAAACCTTGATAATAATGAAGATTCTTTTACTCACGATGCTACCTCAAGCCTGGAATCCGCAGCCACTTGAATCACAGGCTTCCAGAAAACAAAGGTATGTATTGATAAGGCAGGAAGAAATGCTGCTGAGTATAAAATTGTTTTGATTGACTCAAGTGCTATTCTGTCTAAAACACAGTTGATACGGTATTATGAATATAACCAAAGAACTAGACATTCATTTTACCCTGCCTTTATTGCAGGTAGTATGTAAATGCCAGATTGCCCTTAAGTGGTATTAACAATGACTAAATCATGTTTGTTGGCAGTGGTAAAGGAATTTTGTACATGGTGTGCTGTGTGCAAGTGTTGTGTTTGCACGCATATGTGCATGTGTATGTATGTGTGTTTCCATCTATTTGTTGACAGTTGATACGTGGTAATGAGTCTCATGATTGAGGACTTATAATTCGGTTTTGCATTTCTTTCTCTTCTTAAATATCCATTCTATATTCAAATTTGCATCTAACTTCTTATACCCCCCTCAAACCTGCCATTAAATATAGAAACATGCACAAGTCTAAGTGCAGATATGTCAGTGCTGCTCTGTATCATGTGTCATCATCTTTCACAAAAGAGACCAGTGAGATGTGAACATACAAACATGCACATGCACGCACGTGTGCGCACATACACACACACACACACACACACACACGGGGTGAACATGCACACATGCAATGTGCATGCACTCACACACACACAGAGCTCAAAAATTGTTGGCTGCTAAATCATTGCTATTTTGAGATTATAATTACACCATATCTCCCCTCCCTTCTGTCCCTCCAAAGCATCCCCTATAGCCCTCCTTGCTCTCCTTCAAATTTATGGCCTCTGCCTAAATTAGTTGTTATTACAGTCCTGAAAACACGCATACAAGTAACAGTAAACAGACTGAGAAGGTTATATTTAGGATTTATGTATCTACATCTACATATATTCATATAGTAACATTATTGCTGTGGTGGTTTGAATAAGAATGGCTCCACTAGTCTCATATTGAAGGCTTAGTCACCAGCGAATGGCAGTATTAAAAAAGATTAGAAGATTTAGGAGGTATGGTTCTTTTGGAGGAAGTGTGTTATGGGGTGGGTGGGCTTTGGGATTTCAAAAGCCCATGCCAGAGTCCTCCCTGCCTCCCCAGCCTATGGATCAGAAGGCAGAACTCTCAGCTACTTCACCAGCACCAGGTCTCCTGTGTGTCACCATGTTCCCTGCCATGATGATAATGAATTTAATCTCTAAAGCTGTAAGCAAGCCCTCCAACTAAATGTTCTCCTTTGTAAGAGTTGCCTTGGTCATAGTGTCTCTTCACAGCAATAGAACAGTGACTGAGACAATTGCTCTTAAAGAACTATGGGACACATAGGTTCAACTATAGTTCACATAGAGGTATAAAATATATGCTGCTTAAGAGTCTCCTGTTACCACACACATCTCATTCTGCTTCTTTTATTTCAAAAGAACTTCTGACTGCATACGAGTGCACACATCCCACAGTGATGCAGATGTAAATTACAGCAGTATAACCAGCTACACTGTTTTTCAGTGTCTCTCTGTAAATTAAGCTATTATTCACCTTAGAATCAGCATTCTAAAGATGAAAGTATGTGCTGTTTGCCAAGTAAGTTTACTATAATAAATAGTACTAAATAAAACCCATTTGAGTACCAGAGAGACAAAAGAATCTCATCCATAAATTAAAGACAAGATCAAATGTTGCTCCCAAACCAGTGTCATGGCTTGTTGTCTGTTAAGGTCAAGCATAAATATGAAGCAGGCAGACCCAGTAAAATTTTATTAATAGGGTCAGCGTGTAAAGGGCGGATGTCAAAAATGCAACAATTAGCCTTCTTTGTCATTGAAATTGATGTTACATTTTACAATATTATGGTAGTTACTAATATGTCATGTGATGTACACAGACAGAACTGGTTTTAATACACAGAGAGGATGTAATAAAGATTATATATTCAATGAACTTAATTCCAAGCCATCATGTTTTGTTCATGTTCTGTTCAAATACAGTTGTGTAAACAGGTGTCACATTTTAAAGCTAATTGAACACCATGTATGTAAACTTGCTTGATATGGATGAGACAGAAAAGATCTGATACTCTCATGAATCAAGACACTCATACCCAGGTACAGTTTCTTACTTTCATGAAAGAATAGGTCTCTTTATAGAAGGACAGTTGGGAGTCAGTTTATTGCAAGCTTCTAACTGGGAGGCTATTCCAACAATTATCCAGGCAACAATATTTTCTTCACAGGAATTTATTACTTTGAGAGAACTGGATATGGACATTTAGTTATAAAGTCCACTAGATTTATAATACTATATAAAGACCCTCTATCTAGGAATAAATGCCCATATTGTGTAAGACAGATTGGATGAATAGGTATATGAATGTATACATATGCACACAAGTATGTGTGTACTTGTATGTGCATGTGTTTGTGTGTGCATATGTGTATTTGTGTGTGTGTGTGTGTGTGTGTGTGTGTGTGTGTGTGTGTGTATAATGGGAGTGGGATTAACACAAAGACTGTACAGGCTCCTTGAATGTCTTCTGCATTTCAAGGTACATAACAAACGTGATGTGTAGCCTGGGGAATATCCTGGTATGTAGGAATCCTAGCTGTACAGGAGTAAGGAATTAAGTTTGGATTTCCAGAGCCCATTTAAAAAGCCAAGCATAGCCCATGAATTTTTTCCCGTAACCCCAGCTGCCAGTGGGTAGGTCAGAGACAAGAGTATCCCTTGGTCTTATTTACCACCAACCTACCTCTAAATTCAGGGAGAGTCCTAGCTCAAAAGAATAAGGTGGAGAGTAGTAAATCAGGATGCATGACACTCTCCTCTGGCCTCTGCACCCACAGGTGCATATACCATACACATATATACCATACATATATACCACAAGTGCTTCACATAAATACCCCCAAAATCACAGTAGTTTTGTGACATAGGATGAAAAAAAATGCATAGCTCTTATTACTTTAACATTTATTGAAGTTTTAATCCTCACATCTCCTAGTATGACAGCTCACTGACATATTGTGCCCATATTGTGAGCTGTGGCTGTCATTAGAGGTGTGATAAGACACTTGCCATGTAACCTTGGCAGAGCTTCATGATAATGTCAATACCTCTATATAGCTTTAGAATGAGGAAGGAGAAGCATTGAGAAGCCTGTTTTATTAGCCTACCGTGACTAAACCAAACTAATACATCAGTTCACTAGCACAAGGTTAAACTATGAAGTGCTTTCAGCCTGAAGCCATCCTATCCTTCCTTTTGTTCTAAGACTTTGTAAGCAGTGGACTGAACCTCTCTTATGGCTTCTATTGACCTGATGATTTGAAATCAAAACTAAAAACAATTATTTTTCTCTTTTTACTCTTTTTACTCATCTTGCTTTTCCGAGACAGGGTCTCATTGTGTAGCCCAGGCAAACCTCGAATTCAAGGTCCTCCTGTCGCAGCTTCCTGATTCCTGGGGTTGTAGGTGTGTGCCACCAAGCCCAGCTTTTACACAGTCTTCTCTATAAATAGTTGTGTGTGACATGCTGGCAGAAGCCCAAAGTCAACAAAAGGACAAAATCTACAACTACATATTATATATCAGGTCTTAAACGAGAAGCCAGGTATGGTGGCTCACAGCTATAATTCTAGTACTCAGGAGAAGCTGATGCAGGAGAATTGCCACAAGTATGAGGACAGCCTAAATTACATAGTAACTCTCAGGCCAGCCAGGCTACAGAGTGAGATTCTATCTCATCAAAATACTCAAAACAGCAAAGAAAATAAGCTATTGGGGAACCAATAGCTCCCATGCTTTAAATAAAAACTATAGAAGTAAATACCCCAAACATACAGAGCAATGTATAACGTAAAATGTAAATGGCAGTGTAAAACTTGATGTTAATTGGCTACTACACTAACTTGACAGGCTAAAATGTGAGAGTGTAATTCAGTCAAACTTTGAAGACTTTTAGTTGGATGGTAGAAAAGGAGCACAAAGGAAGACAGTTCCTCTGTATCTCATGAGTAAGATGACCTTCAGAGATGGTGTTAACATAAAAGGCTAAAGTTCTGATAACTCCCAAAATCAAAATACTAGTGATAAAAGAAAGCTTTTGCATAAATCACTCGACTTCTACAAGTGGTGAGTAGTCTAAGGAAAATAATGTCCTTCAAGTTGAAAGTCAAATCATATGCTATTCATTTCTACCTTTGACACAATGTTTCATAGGTTTTTACATGTTGTTATTACCTCAGTTAATTTAACATTTGAATCAAAGCATAGGAAAGCAGAGTCATTTTCTGAAGGAGAGAGCCACCTGATGCCACATGGCAGTAAGAGGCCAGACTGAGTCTTCTCAGCTTGGCTTCAAGGTCTTGAGTGAGAGTCATGGGAGCCGACAGCATCTTCCTCCTCCTTTCCCAGTGTCTGACCCCATTTCAGGAAGCTGGCTTGCATGCGGCATACCCGAAGCTTTTCAAAACACTGTCAGGCTGGGTCCCAGAAGACAGAAACCCCACAGTGTTCTGGCTTGCTCTGTGTAGCATTTTGTTCCCAAAGTCAAGGGACAGGTTGTTTCCTTTCCTAGCTACAGAAGGCAGAGGTTGAGCTTTCTCACCTACAAGAAGGTAACTTTAATGAGTTCTCCTCCGCTTGGGAAAGACAGGAGAGGACAATGTGGCCTGGATGTTTATTAACCAGAACTGGAGAATGCCAAACCAAAATCTTGCCCTATTCTGTCACAGCTGGAGTTAAGACTTACCTCATCTCCAGTCTCTGGGTACTGTAGAGTGCTCCTATCTTGGCTGGCACACTTTGGAAATCACACTCCAAACACCTTGTACCTCTCTCTCCTGTTGGTTAATGAACACTAATGGGCAGCCATGGCTGTGTAATTTGAAGGCTAATGATACTGTTTGTTCAGAACAATGCTTCCTTGCAAGAGCATACCTTGTGGATGCTTCTTGCTTATCATTATCTCCACAAGTGGAGGAAGAGAAGAGACTCTCAGCTGTGCCACGTCTCGTGTTTCCAAGAAAAACCTTACATCTAAGCAATGACATTCTAGAGCTTTTTAGCTTATCAACATAACTCTTTGTTCGTAACATCTTACATGCTAAATCATCTTATTAAGAACCAGAAACCCTTCCCGCAAATGGCTAGCTTTTAAATGTGCTTCTCAGCCGACTAAAAGGGTAACTAGCTACTCAAATGTAATTCTTGATCTCTTCCCCAGTACACTCTCCTTCGCCTATTAACTTTTAAAGGATATACCTCTCCTCCTCCTCTAAAACTGGGCTTTACAATCTATTACTATTACTATTATTTTTGTCCAATAAATGTACTGAAGCCAATCCCTACAACCTTCCTTATCTAACTCCCCGCTTAGTTCCCACTCCATCATCTTTTCTCTTCTTGAACTAAGCTCTTTAGTCTCCATGTGATCAGTAAATTCATCTAACCATGGCTCTATCATTCTGCACTCTCTAGGTACCACTTTTTAGTTATTTATTACTGAGTTTGGGGCTCTGAGCTATCACCGTTTTCTTATTTTCCTCCCTACTCCTTATTCTCCTCAAATAATTTGTTTCCCCTTTTCCAACTCTTCCACTTTCCAGAATCTATACTGCTTCCCGTGCTTCCAATCATTCTGTTCTTGTCCGGCCACTGTCTTTATAGTGTGTGAAATATAACACATAAACAGGAAATAGGAAAGAATTCTTTCCTACTTACACTTCAAAGAAATCATGTGTTCACACTCTCTGTTGGTGAATAAGTCACTTCCAGATGTTTTGTTAATAGAGTCAGTGACCGAGGGGTACCTTCCATATCTATATTTAATAAATTGAATACTAGACTTTATATGTACTAGAAATTACTGTTTTGGGGGAGTCAAGATATCCTGAGGGCCAAGTCTCAAATGATGTGGTAGATTTCTTGAACCATATAAAAAGCAATTAATTATAACTGCTTATATTATTATATTGTATTATATTATATTATATTATATTATATTATATTATATTATATTATATTATATATTATATTATTATTATTATATCATAACTGCTATAGTACGTGTTTAGGATAGTTTCAAAAATTTTATTATTTCAAGATATATAACCAGTTTTCAGAAGGTCCAATGCACTCTGTGAACAGGTAAAATGAAAGACTCTAGAAATACACGAAAAAGGATGAATTTTTTAAATGGAGAAATATCAGTTAGACATATTAATGTATAGAGGGGAAGATGTTTTCTCTTCTATTATCTATGTTTTCCTTAATCTTCATGAAAATGATAACCCTTGGGATCATCCTCAGCCTAAATCATCCCTGTAAATATATTTTGCTAATGCAATCAGACAATACATTTTAGAATATATCTCATTTTATAGATTAAAATTTTATAATTATCTATGCTTTCAAATTTCCTAAGGAAAAAATTTTCTATTTACAAGTCATTATCTTTAAACTCAGCTTTGTGAAAGCAAAAAATGATCTTAATGACTATATCAAGTTATTTTTTACTTCATATATATCATTCTTTATTACTTTAAAACTTTTATTGCATGTATATATTAAATGTGGTAATGTGTTATATAGGAACATTTTCATTTCCTTTTTTTGTTTTTGCTTTTATTTTTTGAGTCATGGTGTCAAGTGGCCCAGTCTGCCCTTGAACTCACTGTGTAGCAGAAGATGATCTTTGAACTTCTGATGTGCCTGCATCCCCTCCCAAGTTCTGGGATTACAGATATCGTCCATCACGCTCAATTTATGTAGTACTAGGGATTTAACCCATGGCTCTATGCATGTTCAATAAGTGCTCAGCTATGTGCCCAAGCCCCATACTTTCAAATAAATATGTATTAGAGTTGAACATAACCTTCTCCCACTCAGTTTATCACTGTGGTCATGGAAAAATCCCAGACTAACTATAAGTCTTGCTTCCTTTCTACAACTTCAACTATACTGTAGAAGGACTCGGCATGTGTGCACCTGTGCACAGACACACAGACACACAGACATACACACACTACTTTCAGTATCTGAAAGACTAACAATTTACAAAGCAAATTATATGTGATGTGATATATTTAGGTGGATATGCCCTTTCTACCTAAGGGAGGATATCAGTGATACACCATGCATGGCTGAGTCTCTCAGTGAGAACTTCCTTGGCTTTGAGAAAATGCCTTCGCATAATAATGCCTCTTTCCAGAGAGCATCATCAATTAAGGGTAGGCTGAGGTAGTTATAAAAGCCCATCCCATTTTAACTTAATATGTGACAAACTGTTGTTATCTTTTGAGACAGAGTCTCCCTAGATGACTCAGATAAACCAGGAACCCCCTCTGTAGATCAGGCTGACCTCAAACTTGTAGCAATTTTTCTGCCTCTTCCTCCTGAATGCTGGAATTAGAAACAGGAACCACCAAACCTGGTTAATGTATGTTAAGGGCTCTAAAAGCCCTACAGACCCCCAGCAACCATAACAACTCATTGCACTGATTCTATCCAATCCTACTTTCTTCCCTTCATCACAGCAGTCAGCTTTCTGCACTCAATCATCAACATCACTATTTCCAAGGGACTAAACAAGAAAAATGACAATATGTAGAAAACAGAATAATCAGCTCTTCTGTCTCCCTTACTACAAGGCTTGAACACATTCTAACACATTAACTAAAGCCTCAGGGAAGAACAACTTTTCCTAAACTAATAGCCGAGATCCATTAAAACATGCCCTTGTGAGTGTTCCCTTTATTTCTACTCCCACTGTAATGAAGACAATACAGTAGTGAAACAGACCAGTGCAGGAGCAGCTGTAAGAGAGAAGATTAAAAAATAACATACCAATGCCCCAAAAAGACCTCAGACCCTAGAAAATACCACTGAGAAATAAAACTTCTGGGAGCCACAACTAATCCTCAATTTTCTAATATATGAAGGAAAACGAGAACTATTAGAAATCAATTGTCACGAGTGAATGCAAGTCCTACATGACATTATAATCATTCTACAAAGAAATAAGTGTATATGTATAATAAAGTCTTACTTATAACATCAAAATATGAAATGTATCAGAGTTAAGTTGTGGCCTATTCTTAAGAAGAGAAATTACAGCCATTGAACTAATGTCTTTAAAAATGATCTAAGGCTCTGCATTAATGCTTTTGATGCCATATTAAATTCAAGGATTTAAATCTCATCACAAATACACAAACTGCCTTAGTTTCATTTTATTACTGTGATAAAATACCCTGACAGAACTAACTTAGGAAAGAATTAAAACTAAGCTGTCACACACACCTACCACATAGTTGGTAAATACATTAACTTTCTGAAACTTCTTTATAAATTTGCCTATGGTGGTATAATTAATTGTCTTTTTATTTTAATTTCAGATGTTTTGACATAACACATCGTTTCCTAAAACTGTCCACAGTAAAATATATTTCAGTCTACACAAGCTCTTCAAGAAATAAGCCTGCCACTTTCTGAAGAGGAGTTGGGATCTGTATTCTTTCTTCTTGGATCTAGGTGAGAGCTGGTGACTACAGTGACTTCTGTACAAACAATAGCTAATATTAAGACACTAGATTTTAAAATGATTTTTTGGCAACATCATTAGGCAATTGAAACATTTGTTTTAGGTATTTGGACTTAAAACAATATTTTAGCCAGGCAGTGGTGGCACACGCCTTTAATCCCAGCACTCAGGAGGCAGAGGCATGGGGATCTCTGTGAGTTCAAGGCCAGCCGGGTCTACAGAGTGAGTTCCAGGAGAGCCAGAGTTACAATAGAGAAACATTGTCTTGCAAAAACAAAAACAAAAAAACAAAATACAAATATTTTAAATAGGAGGACCAAGCAAAAGCATACAGATTTCCTTAAAATAAAATTTCTATTACTTATTATTACTTATTACTCATTATTTAATATATTTTTGGCAAAATTGATAGAAGTTTGCTAGGATTCATTTGTCAGGTGGTAGAATCTGAGAATGCTGATTGGTCCTACCAGTCTTGAAGGTAGTAGGTAAAATGAGTGAAATCATATCAACCATTTGTTTAAAAGTATTAAAATTTATGCCATGTCTTTCCTATAACCTGTAGAGTTATTATTCTCTAGAAAGACTCTGTAAATAAAGAAAAATTATAACATTTCTAAATGATGACTAAAACTCTAAAATGCCAATTCTTGTATAGATATGGAAAGAGTGAGTATTCTTATCTTATTCCTGATTTTAGTAGAAACTGTTTGAGTTTCCCTCTCTCTCTCCACAATTATTTAAAACAGTACTTGAAGTCTCAGTAAGTGCAATAATACAACTGAGAGAGCTCAAGAGCATGTAAATAGGAAAGGAAGAACTCAAAGTATCTTTGTTTACAGATGATATGATCCTATACATAAAAGACCCTAAGAACTCCACCAGGAATCTTCTACAACTGATACACACTTTAGCAAAGTAGTCAGATACAAAACTAACACAAAAATCAGTAGCCTTCTTATATACAAATGACAGACTGAGAAGAAATAAGAAAATGGTACCTTTCACAATAGCCTCAAAAATTCTTGAAATAACTCTAACCAAGGAAGTGAAGGACTGGTATTATAAAAAATTGGAGGCATTAAAGGAAAATAATGAAGTAGACACCAGAAAATGAAAGGATCTCCTATGTTCATGGATATGTAGAGTTAATATTGTGAAAATGGCCATTCTATGAAAAGCAATCTACAAATTCATCATAATTCATTCAAAAGTACAAATCAACTTTTCTCAGATAATTAAAAGAAATAATAGAGGTATCACTACCACAAATTTCAAATTGTATTTCAGAGCTATAGTAATGAAACTAACATGATGTTGGCATAAAAATAGATACACTGAACTCAAGACCCAGACATACAACATTATGGCCACATACCTAAAGACACTAGAAATTTGACAAAGAGGCAAAAAAATACACGGAGAAAAGACAGCATTTTCAACAAATGATATTGGTCAAACTGAATGGTTACATACAGAATGAAAATAGATCCATATCTACCATATCTACCATACTGCAAAAAATTCAACTCCAAATGTATCAAGATTTCTATATAAAGCCAGATATCCTGAATCTGATAGGAGAGAAAGTGGAGAATAGGTTTGAACTCATTGGTACAAGAAAAAAACTTTCTGAACATAGCACCAGTAGTTTAGGCACTAAGACCAATGACTAAAACAATAGTACCTTGTGAAACTGAAAAGCTTCTGTATGACAAAATACAACATTATTCAGGCCAATTCATAGAATATGGAACTGAAAATAATCTTTACTAATTATATATCTGTTAGGGAGTAGTATCTAGAGTATATAAGGAACTATGAAAACTGAATATCAAGAAATAAATTAAAAATTAAATAATTAAATTAAATAAATTAAAGAATTAAAAATAGGGTACAGAATTAAGAAGAAAGTTTTCAAATGGTCAAGAAACAATTTTTCAACATCATCTGCTGCTAGGGACATTTAACTGAAACTACTTTGATATTTCATCTTACCACAATAAGATTTAAAAAAAAAAAAAGAAGATAGCACATGCTGGTGAAGATGCAGGGAAAAGGGAAGACTTATTCATTTCTGGTGAAAGTACAAATAGTAAAAGCCAGTATGGAAATCAGTGTGGTAGTTCCTCAGAAATCTGGGAATAGATCTACCTCAGGATCCAGATACACTACTCTTAGGAACATACACAAAGTACTTATGTTTCTCTCTATGTGGATGTTAACTTTTAAGCTTTTGATATGTGTGCTACAATCTGAATAACCACAGAAGTTAGGCACCAAGTAAGAGTCCAAGAGAGGAGAGATTCTCCCAAGGAATGGAAGTTGGAATATAGTGTTATGAAGAAATGAAGGAGATTAAATAGGAGTGCTGGAAAGAAGTATAAAGGAGGGCTTTGGACTGGCCAACTTACATTAAGGACCATTTGAGAGGCCATATGTAAACTTACTGGCATAGAAGCTTCACTAAATAAATAGAGGGATCTAAATGATGTCATCATATAATCAGGGTACAATGCCCCAACTAGACACCTTATTCTACCAAGTAAAACCTCCAGAACTAGGAATGGGTTGCATCTTTTTGAGTTGTTGGTCAAAGGAGTGTCATGGAAGCCCAAACATCACTGACAATTTTCGAGGCTTTTTATTGTTCTCCATAACCTGATGGTAAGCCTCTTTTGCTCAAGACAACACTTACTTATGTCATTGAACATGGAGAAATCTATCTGATGCCTAGCTAGAAGCTTCTTCCATACTGACTTGTCTTGTTGGTGCTGGAAGGTACTCTGACTGCTACTGGAGGAGAAAGATAATCATCAATGTCATCCAGCTTTAAACCTGTGACCTATATCAGTGACCTGACTGCAAGATATACTAGATCAAGAGCGGCACAAATGTTACAGAAGCAAGCAACCACATGTTTTAATTAAATTTAAGGCCCATACTATGAGATGGAACCCATACCTGACACTAATAAACTAGCCAAGAACTCAAGACTAGGTAGGTTATGGACATAGGAAGTAAACATAATACTATTTTTCTATTAAAGAAACAGCAATAAAATGACTCCTGATGGCATATTGCTATACTGATAGGTCAGTGCCTCACTCAACCCTCATCAGAGAAGCGTCTTCTTGCAAGAGATAGGAATTAGTACAAACACCCACAACTGAATAGTGGCAATAAAGTGAGAGACTTTGGAGCACTGAGTCCTACATGGGATGTCTTCCTTAAAATCTTCTCCACAAGGCTCATGGATCTCTGTGGAAGAGGAGGTGGAATGATCATAAGACACAGAGGTGGTAGATAGCTTCAAGAAAAGTATCTTCTAGACATAAAGAACTGACACACATATGAACTCATGGAGACTGGCTACACATACAAGATATGCACAGATATAAGACGGAAGGATCCCAGCACTAAAAGGGGAAGTAGACATTGTGTTCCACTCCTAACCAAGTAGATACTTGCAACTGATACTCATTGGCAAAGGGGAAAGCAGTTTTTTTTTCCAATATAGTCTCACTGGGTATATCAATACTTTAGCACAGACCCCATGCTCAGAAGTAGTTGATAAACACACACGCATATGCATACACACACATACACACACTTCCATGGTATTTTGTTTCATTTTATTTTGGCATTTTTTTCTTATTGGTTTTCCCTGTTTGTTTTGATTTTTATTTTTATGTTTTTGTCGGGTTTTGAAAGGAAGTAGGGAGGAGTCAGCAAAGTAGATAAACAACAAAATATATTATAGGAAAATAATTCTTTAAATATATCTATAAAATAAAAATTCCAACTCTAGGATGAGACTCTAAAATGTACTTAAACCCTCTTCTCCCATGAAAAAGGGTTAAGAAGGTAAGGACTTTCAGCAGAGGACAACATACAGTTCAAACTCCAATCTCATGATTCTGCAAATAAGATATAACAATGGTCAAGAAAGTAGCTTTTCTTCTTCTTTAGGTCAGGATCATCCATCAAAATATTCTCATATGTAGTTTAAACTACAAGAGCCTGAATTAATACACAACTGAAATTCTCATATCCTTTAGAAAAGTCAATAATAAAGAGTCTGATGTTTTAATACACACACACACACACACACACACACACATACACAAATGAAATTTTATAATCTCTCCACTCAGAATATATGAACAGGTTATTCAAGAAGTACATGAAACTACTCACAGAAAATCAGCAGGTTCAGTAGGGAATTATTCACCCTATATACCAGCTGTGCACAGATGTTGCAGAACCTGAATTGCTGCCAAGATATTTGGTAATAACATGTCTCCACTTTCCAATTTGCTAACACCCACTTAACCTGCCAGTGCTATCCAGTGTATGTAACCTTAATACAAGTCCCCACATGCTTACCTGAGTTCAACTGTTTATTTCACTTGAAACATTTCCAGGCACAGTGACAAATACTAATACCTGCCATTTTCAAAAGGATGTACAGTAAGCACTCCTGAAGTTCTCTGAAAGTCCTCACTCAACAGTAAGCTCATTTGATCACAGGTTAGAAAGTAAAAGAGAAAAAAAAAAACATTTTTTCAGCATGCCATTGTACATTTTTTTAAATTATTTCTGCAATGACATGACTTCAGGATTTCTCTTTTAATGTAAAAAATAAAATTTTTGCTGCTGCAAGCCACAATCAACAAACTAAAAATGTTACAGTAACAAACAAAAACAAATTGTATTGAAAGGGTTAACCCAAACTGTATAGTCATTATTCTCTGTTGTCAATAAAGCCAATGTCTCAATGGTGACCATAGAAGTCTTGACATTTTTATCTTTGCCTGAGATTTTGGGGGTGAGAAGGGAGAATAGAAACTTAAGAACAACAACAGGACTATGTGGAGATACACATACATTTAAGTTTCTAGTTTGCTAAAGCCAACAACTATAATGTTATAAGAAGGATGAAAATCAGGTGCCTTATTAGAGCAGTCTCTGAACCATACAAGTAAGGACTGGATGATATTCTCCTCATACAGACTATGCATTTGGAACTAAGGTAGTTCCGTGGTGAATAGAGTGGAGCCCTGTTCCTCAAACACTGGAATCCCCACTGACATGAAACATAATGGCTGAGTCTTGTCTAGATAGAAAGACTATCACAGAATAAGCTCTTTTCTGGACCAAAGCCAAATGATCACAAAGAATTTCTGATGGAAGCAACAGAAACTCTCACCAGAATAATCTTGTGAATCTCAGACATTTTACTAGAAATACAGCCATGATGGACTCCCAAAAGTTCTTAGAAAGACTGAATATCATGCTGCCATCTCAAATCCTGTAACAGATAAACTTAGAAGACTTTGAAAGCTCTAAACAGCAATAACATTAATGAAACCTTATTGAGAAAGATGATGTGGCTACACCTTACTCCATGAGAAGTTCCAGGATTGGCAAAAAGTGAACAAAACTGACTTAGAACAAAGAGGTTATCACAAACCTAACACACCAGACACCCTCAGCTCCTGCTTAGTAAAAGAATGGGTGGACCTTAGAAGCTAAGATAAACATGAATGTGTGCATACCATAAGTCAGGAGAATTAAAGTACACATAAGCTGTTTGCCTGTTCATCTAGCCAAAAAGCATATCCTAAACATTTATTATATACTTTCTGCTTTGAAGGATTTTGATACCCAGAATGAGAGACCTATACAAACAAACAAATAAACAAAATCAAATGCAGAAAAAAAAACCAACCACGTAATTGTTTAAAGTTCTTTGGGAATAGTCTAGTTGGATTTATGAAATAATTATAACCAAAGGGAAGAGACGATGAAATTCTTCATTGTTTAGTTAACATGTGAGCAATTCCAAAGAAGAATGAATATATCTTGAGAATTTTATTTTTTAATAAAAGTATATGATGTGCTAAAATCCAAAAGGGAAATGATAATAAACTTAGACAAAAGAACCACAGATAGACCACATGCCAGGGGGTTGGAAAGCTGACTGTTCCTAAGCTTTCTGCACCTAAAGATGAAACCACCACACAAAACTCTTGGGTACCTAACACTAGAAAGGTTGAATGAATCTTCCAATGATGTGATTCTCCTCTACCCCTTTACCTCCATGCTCCTATGAGCCTGTGGTTCTGAGTCCATCCCCCCCCCCCTCCCCTAGGGTCTAACAATTCTCTATCAGTGAATTTAAGCCCTGGCTCCTCATTAGGAGCACCAAAATTTTTACAAAGGATTTTAGTTGGGCTGTTCCCTAAGGTTTCTGATTCAACTGGTTTAGGATAGGAGCCTTTGAGCTTCCAACAGTGACTGGTGCCTTTCAAATGGACATCAGGAAATCACTCTGCAGGGAACCATTCTGGTTTGCTGTGGTGAATATATATTTGAGAAGAAGATTCAACAGACATCAAAAAGAAATAATTAATGCCATGGAAGTCCAGACCAACTCAGAACTTCAAGACTCACATATCCCTACATAAAAGGAATTTGTCCAAGATGGTTTTGTGAAGTTTGGCCCTGATTTTTTTTAAAAAAAATAAATATATGAATAGTGCCCGAGATCTGAGACAAATGTTAATTTATATGAACAGTAATGGAGAGCTACTGAAAAGTGTTCAGGAGAATACTGATGAGTAAGATACATGCACTGCAGGTTATTCTAGGGACATCCAAGAATAATGATTGGAGAAAGGCAAAAATGATCCCCCATTAGTTCTGGAAGCCAGCAAATGTTACATAAGTATCATTTACTGAGAAGTAACCAAGGGAAAAGTTAAGAGCTGGCAGCGGTGTTAGAAAGGAACACATGTTCCCCTCAAGGCGTACTGACTGAAGGTTACACATGTAACACTGCAGGGCATATACAGATTGTAGACTTGAGAGACAGTGATTTCAAATGGGATTGTGCATTTGGATCTATCTTCATATAACTAAGTTTTTAAATCAAGTGAGTAGGATGAGCTTGTCCTGCAGGGGCTTGGGAAATATGTAGACTACTATTCAAAGGAATCTGAGGCAGAATTGAAAGGACCACTTGCTGGGAAAGTTTATTTTTAGTTATGTTTGAAAATGTTTTATTCATTGTGGGCAAGGGGCTGTCTAGGGCATTTTGTATTGTTTGCAGGTGTTGTATTTCTGTGGGGGATGTTTGATTGCTTATGATCTGCACCTGAGGAGCTCTGGATCATAGAAACACCTGAGCTCAGATGCTCGGGGTTCCACTGTCAATCCAGTATGGTGCTGGCCAGGACAGTGGCTCCCTCTGCTGATGTCTGGCGGAGTTTACACCTATGAAAATGCCTCCTTGCCTTCTTGGGTGAGTCCACACAGTAGGCAAACTACTACAACCACTAGCATATACAACAGCAAAAACATTCAGAAAGTCGATTGATGGGAAATGGTCAGCCAAGCAGATATAATACCAGGAAACGACAGGAAATGGTCACCAAGGGAAAAGAGTGATAAAGAAAGGAGTATCAGATGCAGGTGTTGTAACAGTTGCAATGGATGACAGAACACAACTCTGACCGTTATGCATTCGGGAGCAGAAGCCAAGGACAGTAAAAGTTAGAACCAAGACATAGAAAAAGACTCATAAAGGTGTCGTGTTAGTACTTTTATCACCCTTGGTCATGTCAAATCTTTAATTTCATCAATAGTCTGTTCACAAAGAAATCTTCACAAGAGCTGGCTTGAGAGGTGCTGTATACCTCTCACACTGAGCTCTCAGGCCCAACCAGGTCCTACTGCTCCCAAGTTCCAGGCCTCCAGATTCTGGGTTCCTCACAATACTAGGCTAATATCATCATTGCTGGGACGTCAATCAATCCTAGCACTGTGTTAGCTCCAACAAACATAGCCTTCAGGACCAATACAATACCAGGGTAGTCTTCGTTGATTAAGAATTGAAACCTAACTCTGAGACTCAGGAACAGGCCCACTTGGGCACTTGTTCAACACCCACAAACCTAAGTCAGCACCTTTGTGCAGAATAGAAAGAACAATGCATTGGAAACGATATGTAGGGTGGTTTAACACTGGCTGACTGTCTCACTGTCTATAACTGTAGGTAATACAGCATAAACAGAAATACCATATGGGAGTAGAGGTGAAAGTAGATACCAGTCTTTTCATTACCCTGGCTTCACTTCTAGGTAAGCCTTTTGGATCCAGGGTTTGGTCTAGCTGCTTTCAATGCAGGTTCCAGGCTCCACTTGTGGACCCAAGACATAGACCTACACCTGGGGACCAAATCAATGGACCTACCCCAGGGGTTGCAAGTTATAGGTCAAACCCTGTAGACCAAGTAGCCAAGCACTCTGGTTTGTTGACCTCAGCACTATTTATCTTGTCCAAGAACTGCAGTACTCTACTTTCAGGATGGAAGTAGCATGTAGATAGAGCAACAACAAATAAACAATGGGCTAAAAACTACATATTAGGTCAAACCAGAATTTTAAAAAATTCACCAAGGCATGGAAACCAAGCAGCATAGTATCAAACAATAAAGAAGCTAATTAATAAATTATGAATAGAATTAAAAATATCCTAAGTAAAGAAGACATAAGAATGACCAAACATATGAAACTTATTTAACATCATACCATTCTTCAGACATATGTCAATAAAATAAAGAGCACAACTATAAGTCACCTCACGCAGGCTATCACCAGATGAAACACATGTATTGTCAAGGATGTGGAGAACCAGCATTTTATATGTGTACTTGGTGCCAGCTTAAGTGTATACAGCCATATGGAAGGCGGTATGGAGATTTCTGAATAAATGCCATTGCTACCAATGCTGCTTCTGAGGATATTCTGCCTACATATTCCTTCAGTAAATAAACACTTGGTGGATACTTAATACTTAAAAAGGGGTTAGAGTTAATATCATGTAGCTTTACAGAGCAGGACCCAAACAAACACACAGTAGCTTTCTGGAGGCAGATTTTATCAGGAACCAGTGACTTCTGATGAGCCCTGGCTACTGTGATGAAGAGCAGAGGCTTAGAGAGGAGCTTTAGGGCCAAAGTTGAGACTCAACTGTAGAGAAGACAGGTCGGCCACCACGAAGCTCAGGTACCATTCTAACACTGAAGGTCTTTTGTGTGCCTTTTATCAGCTCTCAGTAAACATTCATGTTTTCATTTTTTCCTCAAAGTGAGAGTGTTGGCAAATAGATAAAGCATTTGGATCCATATTACAATGATATTTGGATATAACAGAAAGAAATGTGATGCCAAGACTGCTAGACCAGGCAGTCAATTGCTTTGGGCCTGAATTTAGATGGGGGCGGGAAGGGAAAAGGAGAGAGGAAAATCCTTTTAGCTTATAATTTAACACCTTCCAAGAGCAAGGAAATAAACTTTGACAAGGCTAAAACTGCTTCCTGAAGAAAACAATAGCCTTTTGGATATATTAATAGATAATCTAAAATTCCTCTGCAATTCCTCTCTATCTTGAAGGTTTAGGCAAAGAGCTCAAGGAAGAAATGCTGATGTGATACCTACAGTTGAAGTCGGAGGTCTCTGTGTCAGTGCCAGCATTAATGTTCTGTTTTCACTCCCTTAATATAATAGCAAGAGGGAGCCACAGGTAAGGACATATTGATCTATGCCTAGACCCAATGCCAAGAGCAGCCTGTGTTATTCTACTTGGCAATTTTACCCTTCCTACAGGTGTCAGCTTTATTGAAAGGATTAATGACTCTAAAAGGTCTAGACACTAGGTTCTGAAATTTGATCCTAGTCTGCCTTCGAGAGCTTTCCTACTTTTCAACCCTATATCCATCTTGCTGTGTCCTTTTTCTAGCTCTTTAATGAGGTTGTTGTTTGTCTGAATATTTCAAATAGAATGCTACAGTTAAGAATGTCAGCAATGGAGGTAGCTAAAACTGAAACAGCAAAGGGAATCTTTGTCATCTATTCATTTGACAGGGATTAATATCTGTTATATGTGAAGAGCTAAAAAGGTCATCTAAGAACATATAATCAAATCAATAAATGAGTAAATGAACTGATCTGACTCCTCACAAAAACTACAAAATGAACACATGCATGAAAAGGTGGTCATTATCCGCAGTCATCAGGGAAATGCAAATCAAAGCTATACTGAGATTCCACTTAACCCATTCATAATGAATGTAATTAAAAAAAAAAGAGTGGGCAAGGATGTAGGCAAGGAGCCCATTGATGACAATGTAAATGAATGCATATGCTATGGAAATCAGTATGGCAAACCCTAAAAACCCCAATATAGATAGCTATACAACTCATAGGCGTACCCCTAAAGGGTTTGAGGTCATCAAACAATAGAGATATGCGCACAACATGTTTATTGTGGCATTTTTCACAACAGTCTAGCTATGGAATCAGCATAAGTTGCCAGCCATGCATGGATGGATTTGTAAAAGAAAGTGGTGTGTATGTGCACGCAAACGTGCGCGCATACATGTAGTAATAGAGTATTACAGGAGAATAACACATTAAGCGAAATAAACGAGACTCTGGCATTTATTGCATGTTTTGTACATATATGGAATACAGATTGTTTTTTTAAAGGGGATGTAATTATAGAAGGAAGAATAGTGGAAAAAAGAAGGAGGATATCTAGACGGGGAGAAGTGGAAAAAGCAGTTTAAGTGGCTTAGATATGATCAAATGACATAATTTCAGGTATGAAAAATAAAAAACCCACTGTTTTATAAAATGTATATATTTTAATCATTTTGATATTTTATTTTTGAGATTATAACATAATAACATTTCTTCTTTCCCTTTCCACACTCTAAACCTTTCCATATGCTGCTACCTACTCTCCTTTACATTTATGGCCTCTTTTTCACTAATTATTGCAGGCATAGCTGCATATGAATATACATACATACTACTAAATATAACCTGCTCAGTCCATTCAATGTTATTTGTATGTATATTTTCAGAACTTAGCATTTGTCACTGGACAACCCAATTGCCAATACCAAACAGGAGAAATCCTCTTTAGAGTTGTTGGCTTCCAAGAGACTCCCAAAAATACAGCCTACAGCTGCTGCCTTTGGTTATTCTGCAGCAGTGGAAGGTGAGTCTCTATTGCTGAAGGGATTTTGCACTTCTGAAACAGAGCTCAGAGTTCCCTGAGCTGAAACTAACCTTAATGTCCCCTCCTTGAAAAATAGCTTTCATGGTACCAGAAGGCACCATGCCAGCTTCCAAAGGAGGCAGAGAATCCACAGTCCTACCCACTATAACATTTATGAACCACAATAATGTCAAACATGGCACAGTAACCCTAAAGGTGCAGTAGTGGCACACATACCTTGCTGGTAACCAACAGCTCTCTAATTGGACTTAATGCCTGCTCAACAAGAGGAAAACTACACCTGATACTGGAAACTAGCTAACTCTTCAGTGCTAGGGAAGTCAGGCTCTTAAGGAGAATATACAACCATTAATGTATGAAATCATCATAGTGCCTAACAACAATCCATACGATTGTCATTATACTCATAGTATAGTGAAGTGTGGTCTTCACTCCTCATCTTGGAAACTTCTCTTTGCAATAGATGGAGACGACTACAGAAAAATCACAACTACTCAAAATGTAGAGGTATGGATTCCTGTCCCAGTGGATACGTCTACACATGCATCCAAGACTCAGGGATCATTGGAGAAGAGGAAATGGAAAATTTGTATGAGCCAGAGGAACAGGAAGTTTGCTGTGAGATTTTATCTCCCAGTGTTGTCAGAATCTACACCCGTAAAGTCTCACCTCACCAATATGGCTGCCTAAACATGAGCTGAATAAGAACACTACCAACAGACATGCTGAAAAAGCAGGGAAAAGCCCCTGAGGGCTCAACCCTACACAAAGAATTGTATGCAACTGAGAACAACCTGAGAATGGGAGAGGTGGCCTTCCCCTGGGAAGACATTGATATTTTTTAAAAGACATCTCTTTCTGCAAATGTGTGACCATGATACACAGCCAATTGGATGAAATAAGAATCGTATTTTAAGCAAATACTAAAGCAACTTTTCATAACAGTTTGTTTTCCTGACTTGTCTCCTTCAGCTAAATCTCTAAAATCTCACCATATCATACCAACCACCATATTTCAAACTATCTCCACAGTATTGGAACCTGGAAATTATATTATTTGTCTCTGACAAAGCTCCCATCCTGGAAAGACAGTCATTCAGTCAGAACCTGGTTATTAACGGTTTCGATAGAAAAAGCCCATGACTACATTATAGCTGAAACGTTTACAATTCAAACCCCTGTCTTCTTCTCTTCTTGTGTTTGAAGTTGTTGGAGGAAAATCCAATTATGCATCTTGGTGGTGTGAAGATGTCAACTAATAGGAAGATGGAGGTGAAGAAGCTCTTCAAGGACATGTGCATCCCCTTCAGTGAATCCTTTGATGATTAAGCATGAGACAGTCATTTTTTTTCTTTTGTAGGGGTGGCTACTTGTAGGCTGCCCATGCCTCAGTAGATGATGGACCTTCACCACCACTCCTGCATCCAACTCATGTATACATGCTCATTGGACTGGGTTGTTTTCTAAAGGGACATGAAGTTAGGAGTGTGATGTGCCTTTTTATTTTTATAACTTGAAGATTGGAAGACAGAGCTAATGGTCCTAGGATGCTGCAGGACAGCAGAGCACAGCTTCCCCCCCTCTCATTCTCTCACCCTTCCCTTGCTCTCTCCCTCTACCATCCATTCCCTTTCCTCCACAACTCTCACCTCCCCCTGTATTCCTTTATTTGCAAAATCAGACCTCGGGTGATTTCGAAGATGCTATCCCAACTCTAAAATATCAGTTACTGTGAAATGTTGTGTCCGAATAGGTCATTCAGAAAATTTAAGACACAGGATAATCAAAATCATGTCACTAAATAGCTAATCTCATTTTGAGAGAAGAGTGGTCTTCCTAACTCCTCAGAGATTCTCCTCCGGGGAAAACACACAACAAACCCAAATTTCAGGGAGTCAGGTAAAGTTCAGGTATCTGAGGGTTAACACACCCAAACGGATAAGACGTGGTAACAGAGAACAGAAGAGACAAAGTAAAGGTAGCTGCACATTGCCTCTCACACTGAACTTCATTCACAATAACCAAAAAGGCTCCATTGCCACCAACAGCAAGCTCTATATTCTTTTAAGAACTGGGCCTGTTTCACTGACTGAAAAAATTTTTCTCCCTTCATGGGATTTGCATTTTAGTTAGGGAGACAAAAAATACTAAGAAAATGAAAAAAAGAAGATACATATGAATTTCAATTTCAGGCAGCTATACAATGCTCCAAAAACTCTTGACTCAGGATAATAGATGAAGTTACACAGGACGAATCTCTTGAAGGAAGGGCACCGATCTGCAGTGTTAACCTAGACCTGTTAGTTCAGAAGGGAATGATACAAAAGGATTTCTGAAAAGAGAAGATGATTTGCAAAATTAGTGGCTAAAATTTTGGCTTCCTTTTTATTTTGTCACTGGTCTTTGGTAGAAATAATGTGACCTAATAAATGTGTAATAATTACAAGGACATTTAAAATATGTGGAAAACAGGTGCTATGATCTGGATGGTTGTATCCTCCAAAACGTCGTTTCTTGAAATCCATGATGGACTGTACCTCACGTCATGACCCAGAATAAACTCTTCCTTTTGAAAGTTGTTTTTGTTGGAAATTTTTTTTCTCACAAGAATGAGAAAGCTAACTACTACATCCACACAACTGGTGAGTGATCACAGGCTCTAAGAATGCAGAATTTTGTTCCTTTTCTGTCCAATTATGTATCATAAATTCATAGTGTGATTCATCTTTTGGGTCACACAAATACTATGTGATGCACTTTTAATTGACAGTTCTTGAATTCAGCAGCCATTTAGGATAGCCTAACTTATGTGTTACAAACCTATAGCCAAAAATGTAAAGGTCATACTGGACAGGTGAATAGTGGTTTTAAGAGTACTGGCTGCTCTTCCAGAGGACCTGGGTACAATTCCCAGGACCAAGATGGCAGCTCACAACTGTCTGTAACTCTAGTGCCAGGGGATCCAACACCCTTACACAGATATACATGTAAGCAAAACACCAATACACATAAAATAAAAATAAACACACTTTTAAATATGTAAAATTAGCAGGGAAATTCATAGTCCTTTAGAGGTCACTTTTAAATGGTTTCCATCAGTGCTAGCAAGGCAAGGTTATGGGACTGAGCCATGTGAGAAAATCACTGGCCAATATGCTTTCTTAGATATGCTTTGTGACAAAAGAGCTCTGCTAAGAGAAGATAAAACACGCATGAAATTATTCTAAATTAGTAGTTCATACGGGTCACTTTTATGACCTGAACCATAATCTCGTTTTATGATATTGGCTTTTATTAACTACAATGTAAGAAATAGCCACATGAAGAATTTCCTTCTATAAAATAGTTACTGCAGATTTTATTATACCTTTCAGTGTTGCTTGTGTAATAGTTCAAGCTCTGACTTTCTCTTTGTTAAGAGTTAAAGTAGTATGACTAGATAGTGATACTTAGAATAGTAGAAAATACCAGATATAATTGGGTAGATCTAGCTCTAACTTACAAAACTATATGAACTTGATACGGCAAATTCTGCTGGTCTCGAGGCCTTTGAAACAGGAGAAAAGAACACATACGTCATATACGAGACAATAGTGATATCTAATCTTCACTGTCAGTTTGAATTAGTAAATATCCAGGGCGCTGGTGAGGCCTATCTTTGGATGTATATGTGAGACCAATCACAGAGAACATTAATTGTGACACCTGGAGCTTTGTTGAGCATCTGGGAAGTGACACCTTCCCAAAAGATAAGGAAGAAAACCATCTGAGAACCAACATCCCCATCTCCGCCTCCTGATCTACCAAGACATGGACCACCTCCTGCCATCCCAAACAGGAGCTGATCTTGTTGCCATGCCTTCCCTGTCATGATGTACTATAACTCTCAAACCATGAACCAAGTTCAACTCTTCCTCCTTTCAGTTGTTGCCTATCAGCCATTTGGTCCCAGTATCCCTGAGTAGGAAGCTATGAAAATCAAATAAAAGCAACCACCAACAAAGACTAAACATGTGTCCATTTCTTTTCTCCTTAATAGCTCAGGATTCTATTTGATGTCACTATTTACCTTTGCCAAGTCCCTTTGAGTGTCTTAGATAATATATATATATTTGTTTTATAAATGGACTGGGGCTCTGAGGTGATAGAACCACAATAATAAGATGTAGCTGCATTGATATCAAGCTGCAGTCACCTCCGTAGCCCTGTAAAACCAGGTTCAATCTATTTTGTGCCTTTCTGGCTTCCTCTTTACCCTCTAATATGTTAGATCTCACACACCCCTAAAGGACCATATGCTAAAGGGCTGGTTCCCAAATAGATGCTATTTATAGGCTCTGAAACCATTTAAGAAGAGCATCCTTGTGGGAAGTACGTAGATCATTAGGGTTATGCCCTTATACCCTCAGTGATGGTTTGAGTGAGAAAACTCAGCCATAGATTCATGTGTTTTCACACTGGGTAAAACACACTGAGTGTTGCTATTAAGGGAAGCCATGGACCTTTTAGGAAGTGCAGCCTTCCTGGAGGAAGTATGTTACTGGAGCAGACTTTGAGAGTTTATAATAATGTGCCTCTTCCCATACTTCTGCTTCTTCTTTGTGGATACCATTGTGACCAGCCAGCTTCCTGTCTCTGTTACTCACAGCAGAGCCTTCCACACCATTTTGGACTCTAATTATTTTGAGTCCCTTTATGAGTCATCATAAACCCAAATAAACTCTTCATTCTTTAAATTGTTTTTAGTCATGATATTTAACCAAAACAGCAGCAGCAACAACAACAAAAGTTAACTAATACATCTGCCAAGGGGATTATGGCATTCTAGCTTGTTCCACTTAGTTCTAGCTTGTTCCCCCAACCTGCTTCTTGGCTTATGAGGTAAGTGTTTTTGCTCCAATATACATTCCCACCAAGATGGGTTAATTGCCACAGTTCTGAAACAATGAGGCTAATCAATCATAGATTATAACTTCTAAAATATTATCCAAAACAAACCCTTTAATAATAAAACCCAATAATCTGAGGTATTTATTTGCAACTCAATATTTGACTGCTGCCAGATAACCACAGTTCTTTCAGACATTAATCATAAACACTAACTTTAAATATAACTCTCAAATCTCTGTGTGCATCCCCAAGACTATATTTATTTTGGATATTACCACACACATTGCACACAGAGATTTGAATCCAACAGAAAACTTAAAAACACATGATTCTCTTTAGAGGCTTGTCTGTTCATTCTCTTACTTCAGTTAGTGCCAATTAACGGGCCACCAAATGCTCTGGTCAATATTTGAAGCCAATATGGACTTACAGAGACTGTGACAGCATATACAAGACCTACATACAATCAAGCCAGACAAAACCTCAGCACTGAGAAGAGGACACAGGTACAAAGTCCTTCTACTAACCCAGAAGGATCATTTACAATTGATCCTGACTAGGAGAGGGAAAATCTGTTTACTCCAATGGAGTGTCACTGGGTATATCAGTAACAATGCATGGCAGGCCCCATGTGTAGGGGCAGCTGGCCAACACAAAACAGATTTTGTCTTCTCTGTGCATTTGTTTTTGCTTGATTTGGTATATTTTGTCTTTTTTTCTTTTTAACTTAATTTAATTTTTCTTCTATTGTACAGTACATACTGACCTCAGTCTTCCCACTCCTCTTTCCCCCTCTCCCATCTCCCCCTGATCCACCCACCCACCCACACCTGTCCCCCACTCCCAGCCACCTTAGAAATGAGCAGGTCTCCTAATGTTACCAGTTGAACTGGGCGTAACAAAAGGGAATAAGACCAGGCACATGCTCCCACTGTCATCAAGGCTGGGTGAGACAGCATAGGAGGAGGAAAAGGACCCATGAGCAGGCAAAAGGGTCAGAGACACTCCCCCAACACACACATACACCAGCCTTTAAGCGTTCTATAAGAACACCAAGCCAGGCAAACATAAGATATATGTAGGGGCCTAACACAGACCAATACAGGCTCTGTGACTGCCGCTTCAGTCTCCATGAGCCTGGAAGAGTCTTGGCCAGTTGACTCTGTGTGGCATGTTCTTCTGGTGTCCTCAACCCCTCTGCTTCCTGCAATCCATTCTCCCCCTCTTCCTCAGAGTTCGTTGAGCTCCACCTAAAGTTTGCTGCCGCCCCTCCCAGGCCTATGCTCCCAACAGCTGCTAGAGAAAGCCTCCCTGATGATGAACAGGCTAGGCACCTATCTATGTACATAGCAAAATATCATTAGGAATCATCTCCAGGCTATCAGGTCTCCAGTTCCTGGCCAGCCTTGCAGTGTCAGGCAGGGATTCCCTCCCTTGTTGTGGGGTTCTGCCCCTCCATTGCCACAGCAGATCCTGCAGACAGGTTAGGTCATAGGTCAGAAATTTTGTAGTTGGATTGATGTCCCAGTCCCACCACTGGAAGCTTTGCCTGGTTACAGAAGATGGCCAGTTCAGGCTTTCTATCCCCCTAATACTAGGAGTCATCACTAGGATCACCCTCAAAGCTTCCATGAGTTTCCACTGTACTAGGTCTCCATATCACTCCCTAGATGTTCCCCAATCCCAGTGGTCTCTCCCTATATTTTCTCCCTTTATTCCTCTCCACTCACCTGACCCTCCTGTTCCCATTTCCATTTTCCCTCTGCTCACCTGAAACATGTTCGATTTCCCCTTCCCAGGGAGATCAATGTGTCCCCACTGGGGCCCTCCTTGTTGCATACTCTCTCTGGGTCTGTGATTTGTGGTACAATTGTCATTTACTTAAAAGCTAATATCCACTTATAAGTGAGCACTTACAAGACCCAGCTATCCCACTCCTGGGCATGTACCCAGAGGACACTCCATCCTACCACAAGGACACTTGCTCTACTATGTTCATAGCAGCTTTATTCTTAATAGCCAGAAATTGAAAGCAACACACACACACACAAAAGAAAAAAATTACAAGTGTTTTGGGATAAGGAGTTTTTGAATCTCTTATTCATTTTTCCAAAGTCTAGTACAACCAATATTTTTAGTTGATTCATGAATTTCATTATTTTTCTTAGAATTTGGTAAATATTCTTCATGGTGCTTTATTTATACTCAAGACATTAAATTATTATTTATGTACAAACTGAATCAGTATAAATCTGTGCATATGTGCATTATTTCTGATATCCATCAACTGGAGCAGTCTTATTAGAACATATTATTTTCAATTTAAGAGTTTAATGGAAATTATTTTTAATCCTCTTAAAACATTTATATCATCAGTTAGAAATAATTTCATAATAGAGAACTGAGTCTGCATGGATAGTGATATTCCATCATTTCTGAGGTCTTGATGAGTGTGCCAAAATGAAATCCATGTACATGCTGGTGACCATTGCTGGAGGAGTAAACTTTTATTACCCAAAGGGTATGTATTGATACAACCTTTGTCACCAGAGGGAATAACAGAACAATCACTAAAAGTTTCCAGAAAAGGTAAATGTTTTCACAGATGCAAACAAGAGAGATTTAACTGCCTTGGCATGTCTTCGTATTTCTTACTGAAATGTTAAGCAGTTGAATCAACATTCAGAAGATTTACAATTCTACCCAAGAATTAATTTGTGAAAAATTCACATGGCTTCAAATATCTAGTTAAAAAAATAACAAAAGTAATCCTTTCCCTGTCATTTATATCCCTTGCCCAGTGGTACAGGAGGCTACTCTATCCCTGTCTTGGGGTTTCTGTAAAAGAGAACCACAAACTGGGAGCAGGAAAAGGACATGATCGCATTGTCTCACATCTGCCTTTTCCTAGCTTCTAGAACCTTCCCTCAGCCCCTGGCATATCTTTCTTCGGAGAGACAAAACTAAAACTTATGCCTTCCTTATTTCATACCAATCTTCCTGTGTGTCTCTGCTGTCACCTGTTTATCTTATAGAAATGGCAGTGGTGTCCAGTTGGGGATCCACCTTACTCCAGCAACACTTCTCGTTTAACTAATTAAATCTGCAACTAGCCTCTTTCCTAAGACAACCCCATTCCAAAGTACTTGGATCTAAGACTTCAAAATATCCCTTGTGAGATGTAGGTGGAATATTTCATCCCAGAACATTTGCCTGTTAATGAAATTTGACAGCTGATTACTTCTTACTCCTTGAAACAGTCTAACTTGGATCTTTAATTTTTCTTCCTATTTAACCGGCTACTCAGTTTTCTTCTTCACAAATTTCAGCCATTCCCAACTTGTAGGTACTGGAAAGCTGTAAGTCTTACATCCTTAGATCACTTTCTACTTGGTTGACATATATCTCCTAGAAGAATTCACAGATTTTTGGCTTTATCCTTATTGAAGACATTTCATATATATATATATATATATATATATATATATATATATATACTATGAATATATATTATGTATATTCAATATATATAATATATATATTATATATATGGGATATATATGTGTGTATAATACCTGTATATATGTATATATTATGTATTTATCTATAGATAGATTCTTATTTATAAATATTTGTATTTGAATAGATATCTTGGGCTTAGCAGATTCAAATCCAAACTCTTAAAACCCAATAGTAACCCTCTAAATAATAAAAATTGCTATTTCATCCGTCCGGTTGTATCCTCTCTCCTCCACCCCCCCCTCCATTCTCCCACTACTCTCTCTTTCTCTATCCTCACTATATCATTAGATTCATCAGAAAATAATTCTAGCTCATAACTTCTCACCTCTGCCATTGCTACCATTCCTGTCTATCCGTGCCCCCCCCCCCAACTCCTGCAGTAACTTCCTGTTGAGTTGCCATGCATCTATCCTTAGTTATTGCCATCGGTGTTCAACACAGTAGCAAGAATGTTTCTGGTGATAGGCAAATTGATACCACTTCTCAACCCCAAACCCTGGTAAGTCTTTCTTTTCCTTCTGAGTAGAAGGCGATGTCCTTTTAGAGGCCCAGGCTCCTCCTCTCATCCATCATACCCATCAACCCTCAAACAAGCAACTTCTTTTATGTCCTTCTTCTGGGTGAGAACTTACTACTGTAGGTAGGCACCCACCTGCTTCTCCTCCCTCAGTGGGCATGCTCCTGGGGGCCTTGCCTGACTGTCTGTCCACCACACAGCCGCAACAGCACTACCATGGAGCAAACCTGACCTTTCCCAGCAGCCTGGTTCCTCCCACTGCCTGCTGCTTTTGGGGCTCTGTTTGATTCCCCAGCTCCCCTGCTGGGCACCCTTGGGCCCCAGTGGCCACCCCCTGTGATTGCCATTAATCCCCAGGACCACTGGGGAGCCAAAATATTTCCCCTTTGTAGGAGGCTGGCTCTGTAAGGCCAGGGAGCTCCAGAGCTTGACATCCCCATAGGAAAGCTCCCTGCTGGGGCTACCAGGACCCCACTTCTGGCCAGTTCAGGGTTCCTCAACCTGGCAGAGCAGCACAGAAGTGGCCCCAACTTACATTATGGCCCTAAGCTGGGCCCCTCAACACTCCCCGAGAGAATTCAAATAGGATGAAAAATCCCACCAATCACAGGGCACCTTGGAAAGCTCCACCCACCCCCTCCAAACACTATATAAAAAGCCACATTCTGCTCTCTGCTCAGTAGGGGGTGCAACTTCCCACTGCTCCCTTTCTCCCAAGTGGAGGCAGACAAGAAGTAAAGAGGAGAAGCAAAGAAGAGAAGCAAAAGAGAACATCACAGATCAGCTAGGGATATTTCCCCTCAGAGCTGCAACACCAGGGAAATTTCTCCCCTCAGAGTAGAGTGCAGTGGTTACACTATGACACTCCAGCTCAGCTGAGGACATCTTCCCCACCTCAGAGCTGTGTGGTCCCTAGGCTCCCAACTACCAAGGTACCTTCCTTTTAGAGCTGTAAACACTTCCACTGGGGACACGTCCCCCACATAGCGCTATGTGGTTCCTTGGCTCCTGACTGTGAGAGTACCCTTCCATCTCTGTCTGAGATAAATAAGAAAACACTAACTGTTCCCACTGCTTAACAACCCCTGTTCCAATATTCCCCAGATACATTTTGGTTCTCTCCTGCTCACTCTAATGAGGACTTCTCCAATAAAACTCTTGAGTTTTTCTTCGGGTGGAGGGGTTGTTTGTTGTGTGTGTGTTTTTTTTTTTAAATCATTCACTACAAATAAATAAAATTAGTTTTTAATTTCTCTAGGCTGCTGTTATTCTTGCTCTTTCTACTAGAAAACATATTCTTAAAGAATGGAGATTTTGCCAGGCAGTAGTGGTGCGCACTCAGGATGCAGGGGCAGTGAATTTCTGTGAGTTCGAGGCCAGTCTGGTCTACAGAGTGAATTCTATGACAGCCACTGTTACAACAGAGAAACCCTGTCTTGGAAAAAAAAAATGAAGGGTTTTCATCTATTGTTTTGCATTTCTAGTGATGAAGAAGGAATCAATCAATTATAGGGGGGAAAAAACTGTCAAAAACGCAGGTTTCAATTCTCTACACCAAGTTCAACATCCTAGAATTAGTTAAAGCTGAAATAGTGAAAAATAAAAACGTGTCCCCTTAAAACTACAAAGCTATAATACTTATGGAACTATAACAGAAAAATAAGAATAAATATATTATATGAACTATATTTTTTTCTTTTAATTACTATTAGAAACCAAAGAATCCTTTCTACCTGGACAAAGATTCTCGTTAGCTACGTTTTATTTCTTCTGTGTCAGCTAAAGTACTAACATTCTTTGCTGGTTAATCTTTTGTTTTCCTTAATATAAGATTAGAGTCCATATAGTCATTTCCACACAGAATTTCAGCCTATACTTCTGCCAAATGTAAATGTCCTCGGTGGTAATTTTATATTTTATATTAAAGTTTTATCATATATAAAAGGTTAATCTTTTATACAAAAGGTTAATTTTTATTCTCTATTCTATTGAATACTTATTAGAAGTTTAATCTCCCGTAGACATTTTGTTTTGAATATTTATAGGCAATGGCCCTGAATGATATAATGAAATTCCCTGATGCCCTTAGCCTGTCACATCTCAAATAGGTTTCTTCAAAAGTGTCAGTCAGCTTCATAGTGTTAACCAAGCCCATAAATTGAGTGCATCTTGAAGACCTTAACTTTATCAAACACAAAGGAACAGAATGATCTTAGTGAATGCTTTGGAAGTACTCAAAGTCACCCATCGCTATGAGGAGAGGAGCATCCTTTGGACTCTGATCCATATGGGTAGCAGAATACAGCAAGGCTGGGAGCTGAGAGCTCTGCTGGGCCCTTTGGGAAACCAGAAATGCTTGCTGGTCATCTTTGGTGCCATGACTACGACAGGTCTGACATCTGGATCATGACTCTGCACTGAGAACACTTATCTGTGTCTGTCTGTGTCTCCTACTCTCCTGGCAGGGGGCAAAGCAGGGCCATCACTGCGGATGATGCTATTGCCAAGAACAACCCCATGGAGAAATCCATGTTCCCCTTTGAAAATTCCTGTTTGAATTTGCAGGCTTATTGACACTGGCATTTCATTTTATTCTTTTAACAATACAACCAAGTTTCACCACTGTATACCATGGCGACATATCTTATTCACTTGAAGAGAATGAAAAAAATTGAGATTCAAGCCCTCCTATAAACTTGGATGTGTGCAAGCATACCTATTTTTTAAGGATTATGCCAATGCTCAACTACCATGAAGAAGAATACTCATGTCAAAAATGTTGGCTAGGCCAGTGCTTTCATTCTGATACACAAGAGCAGGAAATTGAAGGCCAAAGAAGTTCAGCAACTTGAACAAAGGAATGACAATATTTTCAAACACTTACACAAACATATATCATTTAGTATATATACTTTCAGATACTTCGTGTGTAGATTTGAATTTTATCCAAGTAAATGTGTGAGAACCTGTAAGCAAACAGGAGATTGACAAAATCTTACCAATATACTAATTTCCTTGATTCAATTATTTTGATGTTATCAAATTTAGGACAGCTTAAAGGCCAGCTGCTCCAGAATTATGAATGGTGCCCTGCTATGAAGGTATGGTGGTGGCAGAGATTCCTGAACAATGTCTTCATACAAAGCAATTTCTGAACAATACCTTTACACAGAAGTTCCTTCTACTTTTTAATCATAATATACCTCTTTGGATTCATGAAGTGTCTTTCACTTCTATACACAAACTATTATCTGGGGCTTAATTTTATAAAAGATGATGATTTTGTCACGTATGACAAGTTGAAGACCAAGTTGGTTAGCTTCTGATTTACAGACCCTCTGAGAATTGCTGAACAAATGGTGAAGATTGGGCAATGGGAACATAAACTTCTTGCCATAAATTATTGCACTGGCATTTTCTTGAATGAAGGAAAATGATACAAGTAAGGGAGAAGGCCCCTAGATGCTGGTAACAATGAGAGTACAAACCGAATTTTGGCCAGACCAGTTAAGAGAATTCAAATGTGTTTTCCATAATTCCTAAGTCATTTCTTTAACCTCACTGCCCACTTTGTGAGATTTTATCAACAAAATCTCTATTTTGTTTTCTCCCTTTTGTGAGAAATACTCTGAAATTTCATAAGCCAAGTCTCCATCTCAAGCAAGCTCCTACAGAGCAATCCAGTATCCTCTTGAGCTTACAATAGCTTTCCCAGTTAAAACATTTAAGCACTTTACACACACACACATCCCCCAAAACACAGAACAAAAAACAAAACCACACACATACCCCCCCAAAAATAAACATTGCCAAATCCACCACAGCAACACCCTACTTTTTCTGGTACCACTTTATGTTCTAGTTGCTTTTCTGTTACAGAGTTCCATAAAAAGAAAACACTCTGACCAAAGCAATGTGGAGAAGAGAGGGTTTATTGATCTTATGTTTCCAAGTTGCAATCCTTCATTCAAGAAATTTAGGATAAGAACTTAAGGCAGAAAACTGGAGGCGGGAACCATGCAGGAACCCCATTTTCTGGCTCTCTCATTGGCTAGCTCCTGGATCATGTTTAATGAGCTTTTTAATACAGTCCAGGATCATCTGCCTACTGATGGTACCACCCACAGTAGGCTAGGCTTTCCCACATCAATCATCTATTAAGATAATCTCTCGCATACACGACTATAGACCAATCTGCTATGGATCATCCCTCAACTAGGACTTCCTCCAATGATTGTAAGTTGGGTTAAGTTGACAACTCAAGCTATCTATTATAATCACTAGATCTATGCTCTTCATATTCAATTCATTTTCTAATGCTATACTTCCCAAAGCTTCAGGAATGCTAAGGCTGCTATATCATCATAATCCACTCGTTTCAGTCTCTTCTACCATGTCCCTACCACGGGATCAAGGAAGTATGTGCATCAGGTAGCAAAGAAAACTATTGCTAATGAAGCAATCATTTCTATCTTAGGATGGTTTGAGCTAAATAATTTATGTTTAGCTAAAATATATTTAATTAAGCAACTGTTCAATAATTAAATCCCCTCTGACATGTAACAGCCTCTCACCTATTTGATGATTATTGTAAGGACCTTTTAGCTTCATTGTTCACTTGAATTACCATCCCCTGCCTATAACAATTCTTCATGTCAAGCCACCCTAATTGCTCTCTTCTGAACACCATCCAGTTTTGAAATATGTCTTCTGTGGCATTCAGAACTGAACACATTAAATGAAATACTGTTAAGAAAAGTAGAATATTCTTTCCCTCGTTCTAGAATAATAAATCCTATAAATTTTCAGTAACAGTGAGATTCCCCCCCAAGTGGGTATATAATGGTTTGGGGATGAAAATTTTGATCTTTGATACCCTAAGACACAGACATACATAAATATATTAACAGATATACTGTGTATTTAATAAATATCTGTAGTCTTAAAATTTCCTTTGGGAAATGTTAGTGGAAAGTTTTTCAAAAGACTCTTGAAAGGGACACAAATAGAAAGAGGATTGAAAAGCAGTGGAGTATCTTAAACCACACAGACTCACTAGCTTTTTCAGCAATCATACTACATGACTAATTCCTATTGATATTACAGCCAAACAACCTGTTGAGAGATACTTCCATTACCTTGAAGTTTCTAGGCTGTCTGGTGATTGATTGTGTTAGTTTATATAGTGTTTTTTTTTTTTTTGGTTGATCCCACTGATTCATTTCATCACTATAGATCACATTTTAATTTATTCCTGGTAAGTTGTCTCTGTTAAGTTTTCTGCCTATCTGGATATATTGAAATGTAATATTATTCATTATCTTTGAAGGCGTGAAAGTATTATCTCCTACTGTCTAGATTGAACATGTCACAATTTTCAGGAACTATGTTGATGAGAACAAGACAGAGAACAAGATTTTTTCACTCATTTTCATGCTTTTGAGCTAAGGGATTAATCGCTGTCATCAAGCGAGTTATAATCCATATTGTCAATGATGAGACAAACTGCACACTACCGTACATTCTCTAGTTGCCAAATTTGTTCATCTGGTCCTGATCCAGGTATTCTGGCTGTCTTGTATTTTCTAATAGCCTTGTAACCCAAATAAACAGTGAAGCCATATGTGGTCATTTGCTTTTCTTTAATAACTCTTTGCTGGCTCACCCTGAGTGCTTCTCCAGTTTTTCTACACTTAAAAGGTCTCCTTTTCTTAAAAACAATCTGTAAATTTATCTTTCTACAGTATAGCTTAAATGTTGTATTGATTGAACTTCTTCCTTTTACCTAGCAGCCAGTTACGATTGTGTGGATTTTCCTGTGGTTGTTTATCTCCATGGATATATGTCTTAACTTTCAAAAGGGTTCATATATTCCTATGGGTAAGCCCATAAATACACCCCCCATAATAGCCCATCAGAATTTAATAGAAGATAATTATATTGTTTGATTGATGGATAACATCATCTGATTTCTACTTGCTGTCGAATCAGATCAACGGGGGGATCACAAATCTCACAGGTATTCTTTAAAACAAGTTTGCAGGTTGTTTTCAAAGTTTTCTCTAGTGAAGGAAGAAGCAAGAGCCTCTTCAGAACTCTTTCTAGATTTAGCAATTTTGCAAGTAAGAAGTTATGTTTTTCGCTAAGTAGCTGGAAAATTAGGAACAGGTGATAGGAAATGGAACCATACAGTGAAATATACTAGCAACTAGAAAAACAGTGTCCCTGCAATAATAGGATCACATGAAAACATTTCCTTCACAAATAGAAATCATCCAGAAATGAGCACCTGAGCTGGGGGTTGAGGGTAACTCTTATTGCTTTTGCACAGGTTCTGAGTTTGATTCCCAGCACCTACAATAGGTTAGCTCACAACTGCATGTAATTCCAGCTCCACGGAATCTAGTATCCTCATTTGGCTCCCACAGGTACTCATATGCACAGATACATACACACTGACACCCTAATAAAATATAAATGGATTTTTAAGCCCCAAAATACTTTTAATAATATAACACATTTCTTTTATAAGTATATACATATATTCCCTTATGTATCGATATTCTAAAATACTTATATCAAACATATATCAAGCATATCTCAATTTGCAAACAACTCTGATCAAGTATTACCATTCTTATTATCCTTATCTTACAGGTAAGTCTTGAATAGATTGTGCAATTTCCTGAGAGCAGAACAAATATAGCAAGCAAGCCTGGGGTTCAGTGGACCACACTGTTCCCTACATGATGATCACGGAAATTATAACAAAAAATATAGGATTACAAACTGATGTTTTAAAATGGTGGTGCTGTTCTGTATTTTTCAAATGACAAGTCATTTACAGAGACATCAAGATGCGATCCCAAGCCATTTTTGCAAACTAAAATTAAAATATACGTATAATTTATTTAAATTGCCATATAGCTCTGTGCATGAGGTTCTCAAATTAGACATTTTGACTACATTAAATACATATCACTAAGGTGAAAGCGGGCTTATGGGAGAATGATCTAAATGGGCTGTTTGTTTACTGTTTGGTGGTGGAATACTTTCACACCTTGGAATATGAATATATATATATATATATATATATATATATATATATATATATATATATTGCATGCATATGCTGAGTTCTTATAATTTTACAATGCCATTAAAACTTTTGAAGGTTATATTATGTAACCTGAAAAAGGAGGTATAGTGAGCAAGTGAAGTCCTGAGTGAATGTAACACCCACAATGTCACTCACCCTGAGTGAATTGTGGACCCCAGTGCTTCAGTCCTGTAGACATGTCAGCGCTTTCCCCAGACTAGGCTCAGGGAAAAGCAAGGCCTTCCCTCCTAGTCAGTATGTGCAGAAAATTTCCACTGTAGCTTTCTCCCCACAGATGCTTACAGCCTGAAGATTGCTCCCTGCAGAGCCTTCTCCTAACAGATTAGCTAGGCCAGTCTCCTTGCTTAGCTGTATATAATAATCTTGCCTTCCTGTTTATCTTCATGCAATAGATCCACTTCCCTATTCAACTGTATATAATAAACACACCAAGCTTCTGTTCCTGAGGCTTCTGCATCAGAGAGCAGAATCCAACCAGTCCCAGCTTCTCTGTGTCTGTAATGTGTGTTATTTCTTCATCCCCTTGCCATCCAAATCAGTTGAGTTCCCTTGAACAGCACAGCACAGGACATGGCATCAAGAGAACAAAGAGAACTTCAATTATTTTTATGATGTTTTCTTTCTTAAGCTACTTGGTGTTAACAAGGCTATTCATACATTATTTTCAGAGCCATTTTATGTAGCTAAAATATGTTATAATGAAGTATTATAGTAGGTCACTTCTAGCGTGAATGACATTCAAAGAAATTCAAACTAAGAAAGAAACAAAAACAATCTAAAGTTTTCATTCTTTCATTCACTGCCTATGTTTACCCAGGCTACCTTTCCCCTGGTACCTGTCTTCTGCAAAATAAGTGGAGCATTGGTGGAAGGGAGGGATACTCATCTTCCACAGAGAGGTCAGTAAACAATGCCCCCATTACCATGTCCCTCCAAAGCTCAGTTAATTAAATAGAGCTTATTATTCATCAATTTTACAGTCCTTAGAAATTCATATTTTTTTTTGTTGTAGTGAATGTGAGTGTGCCTGAGTGTATATATGTTCCACACTCCCTTGGGCTCTTTCAGATGCCAGAAGAGGGCAATGTATCCCCTGGAACTGGAGTTACATGTAACTGTGAACTCCCCAAGATGGGTGCTAAGATATAAGCCTGGGTCTTCAGGAAGAGAAGCAATTGCTCTTGACCAGTGAGAAACCTCTCCAACACACCTAGAATGCTAAACTTCTTGTCAGCAACATAAGGAGGATTGCTACAGGAAAGGGAGGATGCAAATAAATCCTTGTGACGTCTTAAAAGCAAAACCAAAGTGGGTCCACTATTGAACCTTAAAGACCATTTAGAGAAATATTTGGATACATGGCATAGACCCCTGTTGTACTTTGGATTTGTATAGCAATGTCCAGAGCTGATTGGATGGTGGGAGCTCTCCATTAAGGACAAGTAAACCCACTGAAGGATTTGTAGCTCCTTGGACTTCTGGGAGGATGCTGGAAACTGCAGAAGGTAGGACTCAAAATAGAGGAAGCACACCAGGAGGCACTGAGAAGCAGGCTCTTGAAGAACTCTCTCTCCCCTTTCCCTTCATTCTTTGCTTCCTTCCCACCATGATGTGGACACCTTCCTTTGAGAGAGGTTTCTACTGTCACAGTGTTCTACATTGCCTCAGGCCCCAGGGCTGGAGGCAGCCAACCATAGAATGAAACTTCAGGAGCCAAAAGACAAAAACACTCTTCCTCCTTTAAGTTAATTTTCCAAGGTCTTTTATACAGCAACAATAAGCTAAAAAACACAAAACCTTTTAATCTAAGCATACATGTGTGTGTGTGTGTGTGTGTGTGTATACACATACATATGTGTGTGTGTGTGTGTGTGCGCGCGTGTGTGTGTATACATACATTTTTTTTCTTTTAATGTTTCCTGGGATATTTCAAAATACCTGAGACCTGCACATCTGCTATTTTTGGAGTTTTTGTCTGTAGGGGTGTAAAACAATACAATTTGTTCTTTCTCCCTCCCATCTTCCTATGCATCAACACTATGGATGGGTTCAGAGAATTCCTTTGTTCTAAAACTTAAAAGCCCAAATCAAGATAGTGGATAACCTGGCTTTTTTGTTATTGCTGTCTTTTGTTTTATTTTTTTTTTCTAGACAGCGTTTCTCTGTTATAATTCTGGCTGTCCTGGAACTTACTCTGTAGACCAGGTTGGCCTGGTCTGGAATTCACAGAGATCTGCCTGCCTCTGCCTCCCAAGTGCTGGATTAAAGGCATGTGTCGCCCGGCTATAACCTGGCTTTTATTTAGAGCTTCATGGGGAACATCTATATTCACACTCTCTAGGTGGTTGCCTGAGTTCAGTTCCACTCTGCTTTAGGGTGACAGTCCTTTCCATGTGAGTCATTCTGAGTTTCCCAAGTCACCCAAGTCCCCTGACTCAGATGCCTTTCCCCAGGCTACACCTTCTCACCCTCTGGGTCCTCCAATCTCCCTTCTGCTCCATTTTCTTCCTGTTCCTCCCTGGCTGATTTCTCTGCTTTCTGGTTCTCCTCATAAGGATTTAAGAGGCTTAACTGATATTATCCTTACAATCCAGACTAATTTACCTTACCACAAGTTCTCTCAGAGCAGTACAACAGTAAGTGAAAGAATGGAAATCTTGAGGAGACATCTGGATTCTTCCTAGTCTAGAGTAGGCCCTCAAAGCAGGAACAACAGACGACAGATGCCACCTGAAGAATGCTTGCCCAGAAGTGTCCACACCCCGCCCCCAAGAAACAAACCATTTATACAGAACAAAAACAAACACATGCATCCAGTATTTGAACTCTTTTTCTTTTCAGTACACTGCCAATTATGAAATTGTGTCTTCTTTTTACTTTTACAACTTGTAAAACATTTTCTTAAAAATTCTATCTTAAGGCTGTCTAGGTTGGTGTTCTTGCAAAACTCCTACAGGCTGGATTGGGGGAGTCTCTGACCGTTTTACCTGCACTTGGGACCTTTTTGCTCCTGCTGGGTTGTCTAGCCCACTCTTGATGTAGGGATTGGTGCTTGGCCTTGTTCCATCCTGCTATGCCATGCCCTGTTTGAACAGTAACCCTGGGAGGATTGTTCTTTGCTGGGGAGAAGGGGATGTATGTTGTGGATTTGTGGATAGGGATAGGGGTAGATCTGAAGAAGGGAGATGGGTAAACTGGGAGAAGTGGAGGGAGGGGAGGAGAAGAGTTGGGATGTATTTTATGAGTTGTATGAGACAAGAAAAATCTAAAAAAAAAAATTTCAAAACTAAAAAAAAAAATTCTTTAAATAAAATATCTCTAGCATCATTTAATAACTTGAGTAACTAACTTCATGACCAATGAGAAATTTCTGTTAGGAATTTCAGCAGAGAAGGCTTTTATTTGGTTGTCTAAAATGTTTAAATAGGTCATAGATTTCTTGGGAGAAGCTATTTGCACAAGAGAAAGAGGATCTTCTTTGATTACAATTAAAGATGTCTTCTTTCCCAAGGAGCAATTATCAGTGTAAGTTAAGTACCAAATTACAAACTCAATTATTTTTAAGTATTTACTAGAGAAACACTAGTTTAAGTATAATCCTTTTGGAAATTGACCACATAAGAAACACTATAAAAACATGAATTGCATTAGTATGGTTAAAATGTGAGGGAATAGTGGTCACAAAATCTGTGTGATCCAAATTACTCTTCTACAATCACTGAACGCCATTTATTGAAATCATCCTTTTAATATCACGACTTGAGTATATTAGGCTACACATTTTGTGATTTATTAATATCCAAGAAAGAAAAAAAATCAGTTAAAAAGAAAACGATAAAGATACTCAAAATTATCTTTCTAACATTCCAAATTCTTGCCTTGACTTACCAAACTGAAGAATCCAAGCATCACCGAAAGGAAAAAGTGATCCATTTTTAAAGTAATTTTGTATTCTCTCTCCAGCTTTCTCTTGTTAATTACTCTAATTAAGAGTAATGATTATGATGAGTGGCCCTTCCATCACTGACCTCACAGAGTGGCTCTAGCACTGGAATTTTCCTCCTTGTGTCTATTCTTCTGACAAACAGAACTGACTGGGAGCACAGGACTCTGATGTCAGGCTACTCCAGTTTCAGCTTGGTTCTGTCACTCAGTAATGAGTAGTCAGAGACCAACTACCCAGCCCACCTCTTGTCTCACTTTCTACCTGTTCAATTGGGCAGTGAGAGTATTCACTCCTCTTAGAACTGCTGTGAGATTCAAATGAGATATATAATCAAGTACACATACAGTTAATGAGGTGCTGAGCAACTATCACCCAAAATGGACTCAGTAAATATCAATTATTCTCTTCCTCATCTTCTCTGGCTTCTCTCCTTTCTCTTTCTCTTCCCCCTTCTTCTCATGCTTCACGTTGCCAAGGCAGGCCATGTAATCACTACATTGGCTATTTATCTGAAAGGACCACCAGAGCACCCCCTTGTGATGGGCAGGCACTGACCTCAGTTCTTTGGGAGTCCCTGGCAATTCTCGGAAAGCCCTGAAGCCAGATCCTGGCCAATTAGAGCTTTCTGCACTTCTCTTAGTCTCTCATGCATCTCACTCTCCTGAGAACCCCTCACTTCCCTGCCATATGTAAGGAGCTAATCCAGTGAGTACCCATGCTCAGGACCTAACCAATTGGAGAGATCCCCCTAGTGACTGCTATTTCACTTAAAAATGCCTGTGCACACACATTTGGGGCTGCCATGTTTTTGAATTGGACAGCCTTGATGTCAGTATGTAAACCCACAGAAAACAAACTGCTTTGTATGGCCATACATATACTTCTCAGTATCTACTTGAACTATTAGTGTGAACTCAATATGTCTAATGATGACAGTGAATCCTGATCTACTCCCTTATTTCCCTCCTACAAGTGTGGTGATTATAGATATGAATCACTCCACCTGGTTCAGTGAGTGATCTTAAATGATGTCCAATGTTAGGATCCAGAAAGTATCAACAGAGACCCATGCTCTTTAAGTGCTTGGACTTCCAAATGTAAAGTGGACATCTTTGACTTTGCAGCTGGGGTCAACCTAGCTAATCAACAGAAAGCATGGAGGAAGGAGTTAAAGAGAGTACAGCAGCCAGTTCTCTACTTCTGCTAGCTAGGTTGGTTTCTAGAAAGGCATTATCTGTGTTGTAATTGCATCCTGGCCTTGGATCCCACAGCCTTTCAACTTTGCACCTATAGCTCCAAGCCATTCTCTTCTTATTCATAGTTTGAATTAGTCAAGAGACCTGCCTCCCTACATTCCTGGTAAACTAGTGAAAATTATGGGGAAAATGTTAAAAATTAAATCATAAATTGTAGAAGTTGAGAAATCATTGAAGTGTTTTTTAAATATATACTAAAATTTTCCAATTCTTCATATATTGTAATTCATATTTTTATTAAGATATGAGGATACAGAATAAAATTATGTAGAAAAGACATGGTGTTTTCAGTTATTGTAAGGTATTTGGCAAATGATGAGAGGGAACATAATTGTCTGATTACATGAATTTGCTCTTTCCCAACATTTCTCACGTGATATATCCACAATCTTGTGATGTATAACTCCGTTATAGAATTTTCAACTTACATTAAGGAATGTTCAGAAGAACCCTTTGAGCATGTCAGTGATAAAGATAACTCAGTTTGTACAGTATTTGGTAGGAAAGCATAAGGACATCAGCTAGCTTCCCAGCACTCACGAAAATCCAGGACCTGTGGCCTTCACTTCATGGCTCTCAGAGACCTGACTTCTGTCTAGCTGACACACGGAGATTAAACACAGACACACAGGCATACAAGCAAGCACATATATGTGCAAACTCGTGCACACAGGTATTTACATAGTCACATGCACACAGAAACTACATGTCAATCAAGACCATAAGAGAGGAGTCTCAGAAACAAAATCATGGACATAGGAACCACACTTCCCAGCCAAGATATTCTGACTGGGGCCTGCTCAGAAATCCAAGCTGTCTGTTTCTATCTTGGAAAACAGGGAGACAAGAGGACCCAGAGACTCACTGGCCAGTATGTCTAATCAAAATGGTGAGCTCCAGACTCAGTCAGAACATGTCTTGAAAAGACTGATGCAGGACATCAACTTTTGTCCCCCAAACACACATAAACACAAACTCACACACATGCTTTCAGATACCACACATATAAATACAAACTCAAACTCACACGCATAGCTATATATAAACAAACACACACACACACACACACCACAGAAATTAATTAATTAAAAGAATATTGTTTTTGATCCAAAATGTTCTTATTTAGGCTATGTCTTGTTTCTGAGCACCTATACTCAGAAACTCAGGATTTGGGAGAAAGTTTACAACTCAATTGTTTTCTTCCTCGGGATAGATAAGTGATATTCTCAAGGCTACATAAGTGGTCAGTTGCACAGCCTGAACTGGATCCTCCATTCCACACCCATTTTAACTTCTTTCTACATCAGGATGTGTCCTGATGAGTGCAAAGGTCATTAACTACTGCAGAGGATAGATTCTTAAATAGTTATTTAATCCACAGCTAATGAGGCATTAAATGTCTGCAGCTGAAAACAAATAGGATGCAAAATATTTGAAAACTGAATTTATCTTCATTTAGTAGCACTTTAATCAGATCGTATAATCACCTTTGTTGATGGTTCCTACCGTGCGTATGTCTTGTTAAACATGTCTGTTCACTGCGCATTCACACAGACAAATTACATGCATTAATGAAATTATAATCTTGACTTTAGGACTGATGTGGCTAAAAATCGTTGGAAACAGATTTTTTAAATTCATTAACTTCTGCTAAATTCTAAGTGGGTCTTTTGCATAATTCAGAAAAACAGAAACAATTTACACTACTCTGAAAATGTAGTAACTACAAAATAAAATAGGGTACCTTAATGAACTGGGCTTACCTCAATATTAACATTTAAAATAGTTTAAAATGCAACAATGGAGGACATTTGTTTATGAAAAGTTACCCCTATACCATTACTGGGCCCTGAACCTGTAGAGAGGTCACAGGTTCAGGAGAAAACCTATTAATATGGTTCTGCTAAATAGATTTAATATTAAAACAAATTCAATGACATTATTATATCCATAGATTAATACACCTTTCAACTCTCATCAAAGAAGCTTCTATTTGCAGCAGATGGTGATCAACACAGAGAAACATATTGGCCAAGGAACAGAGAATAAGAAACTAAAGAATTCTCAGCCCTAAATGGAACCATATTTACCACAGCCCTTCCTCTCAAGGCTCAAGATCTTTGTGGGAAAAGTAAAAAGAAAGAAACAGCCAGAGGTCGGTGGATGACCACAGGTTTCCCAGACACAGAAGGGGAACTACACACCTGAACTTAGATTTGTGACAATATCCAGAAACCTGTGCAAGCTCAAGGCAGACCAAATCTTAGCATGGAGAGTGAAATTGGGCATGAAGTTCCACACTTAGCTAAGGCGCGATTGGCAATTGATAACTGCCAGGAGAGGGAGAGCTAGTTCTAAGAGCATAGTCTCTGTAGGTCATACACACTCCGGTGGAAGGCCACATGCCCAGCACTATTTAGGTAACACTCATTGGACTTCACAGAGTTTAAAAACATAGGACATAGAGTTGAGTCTGCAGGAAAAGTAGGGATTAATCTTGGAAGAGTTGGGGAGGAGACTTAAACCGATCAAGATACATGGTACAAAAAATTCAGAGACCTAATAAAATATATAACTAACAATATCTGTTATAAAAGAACATGTCCAACATAAGTGAACTCAATGGTATTTTGTAGACGTTTTTGTCTTACTATGATTTGTTTAGATATTTTTAACTCCACTTGTCTTTTGCTTATCTATTATTGTTTCAAATTTTGTGTATTTATGGATTATGTATATGTGTATCTCTCTCTTTTTTTGTATTTTTTCTGTTTGATTTGTTTTATTCTGGTTTATTTGTTTTTCTATTGACTTATTTTCTGAAGAGAAAAGGAATTGTAGAGTTGGATGAGAGCAGTGGTGAGGAGGGTCTGGGAGATGACGATGGGGAAATTGTGATTAGAATATTCTATATGAAAAAATTATTTTCAGTTAAAAAGTTGAATACATATATATTTATTTTAATGTATATAATGTATGCAAGTATCAAAGTACCATCTGATACTTCACAAGTCTGCCCAATTTTTATATATTAAAACTAAAGCTATACTGTAAATAAAAGATGGAGGTAATATATTTATACATTTCAATAATTAAATTCCTACAATTAAACATATCATACATAGTTCTATCACATTAAGAATTCCTTCAGAGCCTTTGAGACCATACAAATTAGCTATATAACCAACCTCTTTGCTCATTCAAAGTCATAATCAAAAGACATAAGAATAAAATAAACAGAAGCATTTCTTGATTTATTTCAGGCACTTCCATTAGCTCATTTTAAATGTCAGATTGTTAAGCTCAGTTCCAGTTGGGTTATTGCCTTTATAAAAAAAAATGTACATTCCTTTAGGAAGTAAATATGTTTTCATTTTATTACTGAAGTTTAGAAACATAATAATAATGCCCATTTGAGTCTTCTTGCATTATTAATAACTCATCTTTTGGTCAATTGTTTTAGTCTACAGTTATAAGTCTTAAATACGGGGGAACATTTTCCCCCTGTGGTTATGGCTTCTCAATCAATTTGTTTTACTCTAAAAGAGTTCATGCACTGTGCCATGTCTACCTCCCAAGTTTCTAATGTTGATTGATAACATGTTCTTTAAACTAAGAGATGGGATAATTCCTTGAGGATGGTTCTGGTTTTCACTATTGTATTCTCCACTTTTTTTCCTATTGAGTTTTTCTTTTTAATTTTCTTTTGAAATTGGCTTCTTTCCACCTCTAAGCCACATAATGCTTATTAATTAAGGCACTTTTCATGATGCATGTCTTTCTGTAATTTCTATCATGCAATTTCCTATCTGTTCAGACTTAAACAAAGTATTCCAAAAAAGCCTTTGATCTCATCATTAAGAGATACAATAACACAACTCTCTTAGGGTTACAAAGATTGAATGAGCTGATGTATACCAAGACCCAACAACAGTGTGTGGTAGATAGCAAACTTTCACAAAAATCACCCCAATGCTTTACATAGGTTATTCAACAGTGAGAAAGATCTGACTCAAATATCAGTAAAGACATTAATTAGGGTTTTAATTAACTTCTAGTTAGCTGAACTATGAGACATTTTCTTGATCCAAGCTTTCTTTCTCTTTCCCCAGTGATGGGTGATATTTCATTATCTGTTCGTATTTATTTATGTTTGTGTACACTTAGATTAACTACTTACTAGTTGGTTTAGGTACTCTTTAATTCTGAACCCTTTGGCATGAATGTGGTGGTCAGAGCATGCTAGAGTACATGGATCTCCTCACAGTGCCTATGGATTCCAGGAATGAACCTGGCTTTTGTTCCAAAGAGACAAAGAAAGTGGACAAGGGAAATCCAACTGGATTTAGGAAGCCAATGACATCAACTGTAGGAAGTGCTAAGCTAAATGTGGTATCTAGGCCTCTCTGCATCCTGGTAAGTTTCTGAAAGCTTACTTAGTGATTTTCTTTGACAACCTTCCTCCTCCAAATGAGGATTAAATGCTAAATAAGGTAGTAGTCCCCCAAGGGTGGGAATTCCCTCAGTTGTCTAGATGTCTGCTGCCACTGAAGCTTTCCCTAATCTCCTGGCATGGGCTATAATAGAACCCTCTGTCCATAGGGAAACCATGCCCAGCTGCTTCCACCTTCTCAAGAGAATACACAGCAATATTCCGCTCCACTGATATGATTTCCCCATTTTCTAGTACTGGTGTAACATTCTTTCGTTTACTTTCTGCTTTGTTGGTTATTTTGATGGGGCTACGGTGAAAAGCAAAACAGTTTGGTTAATTTCCCATCTTAAAGCCAAAAGTCCCATTTTAGATCTTGCAAATGCCAGGATGCTCATTCTCTTTGTCTGGAAATTGAGCTAGTCTAGGATTGGGATATGTAGAATAGTGTCATGGGAAGTTATCTATTTAGCTGAAGTGGTGCAGAGAAACGGCTACCAAAATGTCTAAAATTCCTGGCAATCTCAGTGTAATTAATTTGAGTGTTTTGCTATTTTCCAATTTTCTCAACCTTTTGACCACTTAATTAAGCAAGACTCTTAGTTCATCACTAAAATACCTGTGCTTCACTATGAAGAGTAGATATAGATGCCTCAATGGTAAAAATCAGCCTGAGTCATTTTCACCAGCTCAGTTTCCCACCCTATAAATGTTCGGGCTATAGCTTATCTTCAAGTTAGAATGAAAATAAGATCTGAATTCTTTACTACTGAGTATGAGACAATATGAAGGAAAAAGAAAAGTCAAGCAAGCCAAGGATGTAAACACACAAACAAAAACATAATGCTAATCTGTGTATCATATTACAGGGACCACAAGCAGGTCCAACATGTCAGTTAACTGTTTACAAAAGCCTGCAATACCTGTATCATTGACAGATAGCACTTAATTTCTTTCAATTTATACAGTTTATACATGTGAGATTTGGTACTTTTAACACACACACGCACACAAACACACATACACACCTGCAACTTAATTTATCTTATTCCTTCCAGTTTGTGAAACAGGCTAGAAAGGCACAGTGGTCAGGAAGGTCAGCCAGTAAGTTTACCCCAGCATAGGCTCCATAGTTAGTAGAGCAGATGTGACATGGAAAGATGGAGTATTCATGTGTGTGTGATAAAGTAAGTTCTGCAGCTTCTTCCTGGGTGTCTATGAGGTTGAATGTTGTGCACCTCAAGCTACCTCTTGAAATTAATAGCCAGGTGTTATGCCAGTAGCTGTACCTTAATCATTAATTATAATTGTGACAGTAGGAAAGACAAAAACTACTAGGGCACATGAGCTTGGATGATAAAGGAGAAGCATCAATCACACACGACAGGAAAGCCAAAGGTAGCTTTGCTCTGCCTGGGATGCTTTCACTGTGACTCCAGTCTCCTTAACACCAGACTCTGAGCCATGGTGATTTCTTAGTCCTTAGTCTCTTAGTTCTCCCTCTCCTTCTTCCCCCTCCCTCTCTAGCCTCTTCTTGTGAGAAACAAGCAGCTATGACCAAAGAAATTAGATGAAACAAAGATACATCTCTCAGAAATGTTCACGATTTTTCTAATCAAGTTATAACATCAAGTTCTTGTTTAAATTAGAGACCATTTCCATAAAGGCAAAACCTGGACTTATTCAATGAAGGTTAAAGTAAGCTTCATCAGGCACTGAGTTTATGCTCACAGTTAGCCATACTGACAGCACGAGTTGGCACACACTCTATTTCTAATATAATGTCTTAAATGGATTGTATATATCCTTTGATGCAAGTGGGTGGTCAGATTGGCTTCCCCCAGAGTATTAAGGCATATAGCTTGAGAAGAAACATGGTCCTCTCTCTAGAAGAGAAGAGTAGCATAAATGCCTGAATTGGAAATAACAAAAAGAAATTGACTATGGGCTGGAGGGAAAATCAGTGCTGGATCCCAGTTTGTTATGAGTTCGTGAGTTGATTATTTGGCTTTTCTGGTGTGCAGATTTCTTGTATATAAATGCCTAATTTAAGCCTGATCTGGAAACCTAAACCCAGGGCCTACATATGAATTTCAGGGGAGCTCGAAGGAGACTCAAATAGGGAATAAATTGGACATATGAGTCTTTGGGGGTTGCTAAGTAGGTGTTCTCTGAGGGACCTTCTCTGCCTCTGGTAAAGAACTGGAAGTTCTTAATTTATTATGTTATAAATCACTTTAAGAAACAAGGAGTATAAACAAATTACACTTGGGGTTGTCTATTAAATTATACAGGTACAAAATTACCTTGACAAGTTAGTTCAAAATTAAAAAGTCAGTTGACTCCTATCAACTGACTAGCACTTGTCTACAAATCATACTTGGAGGAAAAAAACTGATATACGGCTCGTCCCAACTCTAATCATAGGAGCTGAAAGAAACCAAGAAAGTGGCCGGCCTGGAGCAGGTAGTGCCAATTCAGATTCAAATTAGAAATCATGAGACTCAGTTAGACTGAGTCCGTAGCAGTTATGAAAATATTAGAATAAAAAAGATGATATGCATATATATGTGTGTGCGTGTGTGTGTATGTCTTTCACAAACACATATACACATACATATATACATATATAACATATATGTATATATGGGTGTGTGTGTGTGTGTGTGTGTGTGTGTGTGTGTTTAAATATATGTTACTAAGTGAAACATGGGTATCCCTATGTCCATCCTTCCTCAGGTTCTACCATCCACCCATCCATACGACACAGTCTAACTCATGACTACACTCAGAATCATGAACAGGAACTCAGAGATCTACCTTCTTGGTAAGCAATGTAAGGTTACCAGAACTAATGACAGTGACAACAAAGTGTGTTTGCACCTGTCTCTTGCGATCACTTATGTTCTTGAACCAATTAAGTTAACTAGTGGGGATGATTCACAGGATGGTTTGAAATAAGAATGCAGTTGTCTGCTAGGCGATCTTCAAGGCCTCTCATCTACTTTCTCAGTTTATCTCATTGAACTCACTCAGAACGGCTTCGCCAGCCTTCCCACTGTTTCCCTTTCAAGACACATCACTGCATCTGCTCAGCACCCAAAGCATAGCTATTAACACTTGCTAGTGGAAAGTAGAAAATGAAAAAATATACATAAGGCTCTACCCTTGAGTTGTTTAGAGCAAGTGAATTCTCATGTATGTATATATTATGTGAAGAACCACTACTGGGAATGAAGAAAGAGAAGAGACACAAAAGGGGAAAGGCATAAAGACCTAGGTCATCTAAGCTTTTCTCAGAAGTCTTTGGGGGATGTGCCTTGCCTGATGGTGTAGCTCTAATACTATACAAGATTACTTATATCGATGGACTATCATTACATATAGTTTGCTACTCCTATTATTGTTTCAGATTTAGTTTACAAGCTATTCCTTCTAAAGAGTAGATCTTTCTTATCAAGAGTATTCTTGGTCCTGAAGAGATGGCTCAGAAGAATATTTACTGCTCTTGCAGAGAGCTTGGGTTCAGTTCCCAGCAACCACGTGGCATCTTATATCTACTTGTAACTATTTGCCCAGATACAGAACATAGCTTATCTCCCAACATAGACCAGCATGTCTTCTTCTATCTTCTAATTCTTCGATGGCAATAACTTTCTTCGATGACTTTTTGAACTAAAGTTAAAAGCCAATTCTTTTGACAATTTCCTTATATCAAACAGCTGGCTTTCAAAGAAATTTGAGTAAATTAACAAGTTATTAGATAGCCTACATAGATGATAAGAGATAGTGATGTAAAATAAAGAAGCTCTCTGCTCTCTAAGAATTTGAGTACTAGATCCCACAGCTGATCATTCATTCAATAAGTATTGACTGTATGCCCATAATAAAATAGGAGAGGAGAACAAAAGAATGTATTTGTGGAGATTTTGTTTCACAGTGGACAATGAACAACTCCATTTCTGTATATGTGAGTATGTGTTTCACTGGATGTTATAAGCACCATGTAACACACAGAGAAGGATGACAAAGTATTTTAGATGGTTGGATGATCAATCCAACATCTAACAAAAAAGGTCAAGGAAGATCTGACTAAGATCGATTGAGCAAACAACAAAGAAATGGTAGATGAAGCTGGGTAGATATTTGGGGAACGGCCAGCTTAGATAAGAGGAAGGTGAAGTTCCTGAGATAAAAAGAAAAGGAGGAGGGTCCTAGATGAAGTCAGAGATGGAAAAGAGTGACAAATTATAGGCTAGAATGATTTTATTTTTGTCTGTCAGTAATGTGGGGATACATTGGAACCCTTTGAGTGGCCTACTTCGCCCTGGTTTTATGTATAGATATTATAACACACATATAGAAGTTGTCATATGTTACCAAAAAAAAAACAAGTCTTGAAGGACACCTAGGACTTACCCTGACTCAGTGAGAAACAGTGCAACAGGAACAATTCTATAGAACTGTGCATATTGACTGAACCACGACAAGAAAAATCTTAGTGACAAAGAAATGCAAGCAATTAAACATAGCAGCTAGGCAAGCCAGAAGACAACAAATCGGTAAGAGGAAGCTGAAGAGGTAGGCGGAACAGAATTGAATGAATTTCATTCTCATCCTGATCTTTATAAATAATTCTCCTGGGATTGGGGTCCTGTGCTACCTACATGACTTGGAGCAGAGATCTGGCATCTATGTGGACATTGGGTACCTCTGTTGGTGCAACATGGCTGGGGAAGAGGATTTAGATACACACATAGAAAATGATGCACTGTATGTGAAGCCCTCAGCGTGTCATAGAGCACTTTCTAGAAGAATTATTCATTTCTCTATTATATGGCAGAGAAAAATGTTGCTGCTTCTCAAAAATGAGACCTGGGGGAGAAATGCACATTATTTTGACTGCTTCAGCTATAGGTGCTTTAAGTAGATGCTTCAACTCCTGTGGATCTAAGTTTGGCAACTCTGAATTCCAATAATGTCATAGGATGTACCTAGGGATTCAAACTGGAAAGTAATTATTGTTGTAGAAATGGGAGGGTATAGTTTAGAGATATCCCGAGCATGTCTTTACTGACTCTTACAGACAAAAGGTTATAACATAGTTGGTGTGCAAGTGAATTTACATGGTAAATCATACTCAAAGGGGAAAAAATCAACAACAATCAAACATAACAAATAATACTGGGGCTTTGACTTAGATGAAGTGGTTTTCTCCAGTCCTTCCCAGTCACCTCAGGCTCTTGTAGCATGAGAAGTTTTAGCATTTTCACTGCTAAAAGACTTAATAAGGGTTCAACATACCATACCTTTCAATCTGCCAGGCAACCCAACATTCTAAATAATACTGAATGTTTGCCAATAGTCAGAGGAGGCACCTCAGGGGTTTCTTAAAAGATTTCCTCTTCTCCTACTCCTCTCAGACTGATTTTAACCTAAAATTGATTTTTTTCTTTTCTTGTCTACAAGGTCTTTTTCTGGTTTGTTTTGATTTCTTCTGAAAAAGGCTTTTCAGAGCTCTTGGATTTTAATGGAATTTATTGTTGGGTGTTTGATAGCCAAAAGGCATATGCTTTGATCAGGTGGAAATGGCAATTTTCTCCACGGTGGCAGAGCAGCACACAAGCAAAGGGGCCCAGCAGCCCACATCCAACAGGGGTGCCGGGTCCTTCACAGCTGAGTGTCACATCCTTGCGCATGCACAGGGTTTCTCACTGAAGTTTGCTCCTGTTAAGCTTTTTGGGAGGTTGATACAAATTGCTACAGAATGACTCATTTGCTAATTGTGGTTGGGAACTTCAGTAACTATGTATAAAATCTAAGAGGTCCTGCTTAGTTTTCTGTGTAGGGACAACTTTGGAACTCACTCAGTGCTCGCCAAGATTATTTCTTGAGTCTTTTTATGTGGGGGTTATGTAACACATATGCACAAGAACTAAACACCATAATTAAAATAAAGAAATGGTACTGTTTATGACTTGGTGAACAGCAAATATGTAGGCTTTTAACTGCAAACTGAGCCTCCAGTGGTGGGGTGGGGACACAGTGTGTAAAGTCCGGAAGTGGTGAGCAGAGTGTGAGAAAGAATCTCACAGGACATGCTTGGTAAACAGGCAGCAAAACAAGCCTGCCCGAAAGTCCTTCATTGACTTGTTAAGTTTCACTTTCAGCATCTGTAGGTTAAATTATTTTCAATAATAAAAGAGAGATGTAACCATGTAAGCAATAAAGAGGAAAGTAAAGTAGTAAAGTAAGTAGTAGGAAGTAAAAGTAAGTAGTAAAGATGGAGGAATAACTTGAAGAATTGAGTCATGAAATCAATGTCAGGAAGAAGCATCCTAGCCTCTGCTACTGTTTGCTTTCAGCCTGGGTCTCATCTGCTGAAGAGGAAGTCCTCATTTACTGTATGCGAGTCTTTCAGAAGATGATCATGACATGGATGTGGAAGCAGCATGTGGCCCCACCTTTAGCTGAGGAGATGTTGGAGGTGATGGCTGCTGGGGAAATGTCTTGTATGGAGGATCTACCATGCACAATCTTTAACTTTGAACAAATGAGTTTATTAAGCACATAGCAAGCTTGAGGGAGTTGAAGCAGAGAGCTGAAGCACCTGATTGTGCTTTCTCTCCATGGTTGGGCTTCCCAGGGCTGAAGTTCTGACTTCTCTTTCCTACTTTACATACTTTTACATGGTGGGCTAAGCAATAGCTTATTGATAAGCAATAGCAACAGCAATTCTCTGCTGGAAATGGTTTTGTCTTTTCTCCATTCATTAGGACACACTGTATTTACTCTCAGACTGTACTTTCCTGTTTTCTTTTCTGTCAATAGTGTGGGAACTGCTAATGCTCAGACAAGGGGCCTCGGAGGACACTGAAATAAACATGTTGGGGTCTGAATGCCCAGTTTCTCAGTGAGTTCTAACACATGACATTTTTTTTTTACTATTGTTCATTATAAGAAATACAGTGAAGGAGAGATATTTTTCTTTGGTGGTGTGGTCACTGGCGAGTTGCTCTTGCTACAGTGGATGGCTCAACATGTGCAAATCAGTTTTGCTGATTTGATTTTACTTCAAGTTTGTTTTTGTCTTTTGTGTTTGTTGTTGTTGTAGTTTTTAGAAGAGAGCATAAATTTGGGAAAGGATGTGTTGAGGTATCTGGGTAAAGATGGGGTGATATGGGATGGATATTATCAAACTACATTGTATGCATATACAAAATTCTCAAAAAAAACATATTCCATAAAAAGAGAAAATGAATGTTGAGTCTATTATAATCGATTTTCAAAGAGCTAGAGAAATATTTGTGATGCAGAGATATTACTTAACTCTCTGAGTGTCTATATGCTATGTATTCATCTATTCACTGAAGCTCTCATAGCAGTCCGCCTCTCTGCAAAGTGATCCTGTAAAACTCAAGGAAGTTTGTGCCAGACACATCCTTTGTTGTGTGAGGTGCTTGACAGCTTCAGGCTTTCAAACCCACAAACATGAAAGAAAAGATTACAGCTGAAGGAAATGGCAAACTTTAGGCTCATTCTATAGTCATAGGAAATAAAGTCGCTAAATAAGAAAAATCCACTGGTAATATTAAAATGTGCATCTCTGAGGGCAAAATGTAGATTGGCAGAAATTGCCACTATTGAAATTCTCGAACATTAGCTACTGTTACGACAAAAAGTAGTTAAGAAACGGTAAATTAAACTTTGTAAGGCTTTCCCAAAGGAAGTAGAAACACACCGTCATTACTTACAGTTTAAATTGGACTGGGAGCAGTAGGCAGGAAGGCATTGCACAAAAGCAATGCTTCAGGGGCAGCGGCAGGAGCCAAATGCACTGCAGATCTTCCTGTGTTGAATGTTGGACATGCACAGAACACCTGCATCAATGCAGCTTTGTGCTGTAGGAGTCAGCGCCATGAGAAACCTCAATCAAAATTTTGATAGTCCTTAATAAGCATTACACAATGAGAACACACTTTTTTTTCTTTCAAGTACAATTCACTCAAGTTTGCTGGACCTGTTAAATTGTCATACTTGGCAACATCTTGAGAGAGAAGTCAGGGTTTAGAGGAAGACAGGATATATGAGGAGGGTATGGGGACTGGAGATGCCCTAAAGCCCCTTACCACACAGCAAAGGGTAGGTGGTGGGAAAATAGTAGGATTTTAGTGGCTACTCTAAGATACACACACACACACACAAAATGTATGGAATGTAATCAGTGACAAAGTTGATGTGATGTCAAGTTAATGACTGGTCACCTAATCTACGGATATATCAGTGATTGTTGTCTCACAGGTCTATTTCTAAATTAGTAATTCTCATTTGTAGGAAGGGATGATTTTGTCAAGGACAAAATCTGGATTTTTTAGCTTTTCACAAAATGTGAAGTTGGTCCTACTGTTGTTTGGAGAATAGGAAGCAAAAACACTGATCAATGTCCTATGCAGGATACCCCGTCCCAAGAACAGGGACTCAGAAGCCAGTACCCAGAGTGAAAAACATGCTTAAATTGAGCCTTCCTATCAATGTAGCATTGGGTCAATCTTATTTTAAAATTAATGTAAAAAAGTCAATATTGCATTAATAATATTGTTACTGCTTAAGCTTCTTACCCACCCATTTTCTTTTAATCGTAAAGCACTTGGCAGAAAAGAAAAAGACTAATTTCTGTAATAGGCTTAGTAGCATTTTTCTCCTGCAGCCATTGCCTCCAATTAATTAACATTTAGCTGATATCTTATAATAAACACTAATTCATAGTGACTATTCCCTAAACTTCTTTGAACTTACAAAACTCAATGGCAACATTAAATATACTTTCCTGATAAGGAATGTGTAGTTCATAAATTCAGATAGAGTAATTCCAGATGCTCCATATACTGTTGGTGCTAAGAAGAGAATGCTGGAGTCAGAGAATTCATAACTATGTTCATGGATGCCTGTGAAGTATCTAAGACTAAAATCTCTTCTCCTTGTGTGAAGCTGCCAGGTTGACTCCTGCACATTATATTCATAAAATACGTGATATGACTATGGTGATTAGAATGAATGTGGCCCCCAATAGCTCATAGAGAATGGCACTATTAGGAAGTGTGCTCTTGTAGAAGTGGGTGTGGTCTTGTTGGTATGTTACTGAGGTGGACTTTGAGGTTTCAGAAGCTCAAACCAAACCTAATGACTCATTCTCTCTTACTGCTCCCTGATGATCTAGATGAAGAAATCTCTGCTCCTTCTCCAATACCTTGCCCACATCCTGCCGTGCTTCCTGCCTTGACAATAATTAAACCTCAGAACTAAGACAGCCCCATTTAAATGTTTTACTTTATAAGTATTTCTTTAGCCATGGTGTCTCTCGACAGCAATAAAACCCTAAGGCAATGACAAATAAATATTTATAAAATAATTCTCTAAAATTTCACATGATGGCACATAAATTCAGAATATAGGCATATTGTAACAAACTATTGACATGTAAAGTATCTGATTTACAATATAGAACTCAAAGAAAAAGAATGGTCTTGTACTGATATTACATAGTAGTTACACATATGGTAACAACTCTAAAAGTTTCATTTAATCACTGTGTTTTCTCATATGAAAATAAGCACAACTATAAATTAGGTGTAATTGATAGATTTTTCCTTCATGGCTAAAGTCTATGTTTTGTAAATCTTGAGTCTTTATTTTATTTATTACATATAAAAACAGAAGAGTGTTACAAAAAAGGTGGAATTCAGTATTTAAATGGGTGAAAATATATTTAATTTAGACAAAAATAGTGAGCAATAGTAGGTATTTTTATGATAATGATGGTGGTAATTTTTCAGTCCATTTTGCCACTGTAAATAGAAAGAAATACTGGCCAAGAACAATCTTCATACAGGGTACCCATAGATTCCTCTCCACAAAAATTGAAGTGTATTTTCCATACCCATCGTGTCTTCTCTTTACTGGCACACTGTGAGATGTTGGCTGAGTTATTCAACCTCACTGATTCATTATAAATAGTGGGATTAAATGGAAAGATGTCCAAAAACCCCTCTAGGTCTGAACATGGATGATGTTATGAGACACTGAGTTGAAAACCTTTGATCTGATAGAATAGAGCACACTATCATTTTCATAACTGTATTTCAGTAAGGAAAATTCATATTGTGAAAAGTCAATTCAAGCTAGCTAGAAAAATCAGAATCAAACTTGCTGGCTTAAGGAGACTTGTTGGCTTATCTTGATGTCTCAGTGACTATGCAGTTTCTGCTCCAGGAACTTCAACCCCAGCCCCTGGCTTTGGTTTTGCCCACTTTGGGCCACATTGCTCTAATGTTCCAACGACAAATAATTATCTTGCTCTAAGATTATTTTTACGCCAAGGGCAAGGTGTTTCACCTATAAAACCAAAACTCTTCTGGCAGGAAGATCACCAATTCAAGCACAACATGTACTATGAGCAAGTGATAGGTTAAACCTTTACTTCATAGTTAGTATTTACCTAATAAAATTCCATGGGTTTTCAATTTTGGAGAAAGAAGAGTAAATCTAGCTCTTATTCTTCTACTATTATCCTAACAAAAGTTAGTTTCTTTATATTTCGTTCTGATTAAATTATTTTCTGTTCTTTCTTTTTCTTTTTTATTCTTTTTTTTTTCTTGGTTTGGATTTATGAGGCAGGGTTTCTTTGCTGTAATTTTGGCTATCCTAGAACTCACTCCATTAACCAGGCTGGGCTCAAACTCACAGAGATCCACCTGTCTCTGCCTCCAGAGTGCTGAGATTAAAGACATGTACCACCACTACCCAGCTAAATGACAAGATAATTAAAATAAATGCATTTCTGTCAAGTACATATGAGAAAGAAGAGTAAATAGGGCATTTTCCCAAATATAAAATCCTATAGGTAGAAGAAAGAGAAAGCTTAAATTTCATTAGGGAAGAAGAATTACAACTGATGTTTTCTAGAAACGAAATCTCAAAGTGTTCTGCTCTTCACCAAGACATCTACTTATCTACAGAATTGTTGATGATGGCTCCTTTGTCTTCTTCAGGCTACTTTCTCCCACTGAGGTTCAGGGATGCATACCCACCATCATGTGACAGCATTGTCTTGAGAGATACTTCTCAGTGCCTTTGTTCTCCATTCCCATAGAACACAGGCTTGGGACTGCTGATATGTTTGCCTAGCTTACCAATACATATTTTACATTGCTACAATATGTTTTGGGTTAAAAAAATAAGAGAAAAATTACTGAGTGCATTTTTAATGAGGTGATGAAATAATAATGAACTAATGAGAGCAGGCTAAGGAAGAATAGGACTTGTTCTCATCCTTTCTTTTGCCTTTCTCACCCTGACACCACTGACCCTTACTCAGCATTGATACATGTCACACTCCATGTATACATGGAATACACACACACACACACATATATATATACATACATATACACACACACACATATATACATACATATACATACACACACACACACACACATATATGTGTGTGTGTGTGTGTGTGTGTGTGTGTGTGTGTATTGAAGTGTCATGAAAAGGCACAATAGATAAGAAGGCAGGAAGATTGTAGGAGAGAAGAAAACAATGAGATGAAAAGCATCTCAGGACACAGGATCAGCTACACAGGATCCCCAAACCTCAGGACATGCAGCCACATGAGACACAAAGACATGGAAGACAAAACTCCACCTGAATTTCTTTCTCCAACACCACTTCAAAATATTGAAAACTTAAACCAAACTAGGGTTGGGCTGGGCGTTATAGGTCAGTGAGAGTGTGTGCCTATAGTCCAGAATCCCTGGGTTCAGTACTGCGCATGATAAAAAACAAATTATACATCCAGGATTAAATGGATCTGTAGAGCATGAAAGGAAAAAGGTAACAAATTTTAGGTTCAAGGAAATTTGTAAAAAGGAAAACACACAAAGAATTAAGAAAATGTATAAACCATTCTTCCAAAATAAAGAAAAAGTATGAGCTGTGTGAGTTATCTGTTTCAATATGTACTTGAAGGGAGATGATGGGCACAGATCATTGGAAGGACTGTGTACACGGTAAACTGCAGTAAGACATTGTTTATGGTCACTCATATGATTTTTTACATGACACCTATTGATATTTTTCAACCATTTAAAAGCACTCCTATGGCATAAGACGTGTAGAAACCAGTGAACTGGGTCTCGGCAGTCATAAACTCTCCCTGTCATAAATTAACAGTGCATCACAACCTGCATCCACAAATTGCAAATGGATGGAATGCTGTGAGAGCTGAGAGCTACAGGGAGAGAATAAGCTCCTGTGGGTATTGCCAACAAGTGGGAAATGCCACTCTAAATTTTGTTATTTCCTCCTGTGCCTCTCAGAAGTTATTTTAAAGCCCTTTTAGAATTCATTCATTATTGATGTGCACAGATCGTTTCCATGTGAGATCTCTTCATTAAGGTGATTTCATTTTGAGCTGAAATATAGAAGAAATACACTCGGCTATTTACTAACTAAGAAATATACAACTGCTGAAAGGTCTATGGCACCTAAAGGAATTGACTACTTTATGAGCCCAAAATGCTCTGACACTTCAATGTCACAGGGAAAAAATGCCAAACATATTTCAAGGGATTTCTTTCCCTTTCCAAAGAAGCGGAGGAAATTTAATGCTATGCAAAGCTGGTCCTAACATGCGTTCATCTCCAAAAGAGGATTAAATGCACACATGCATTAGCTTTCTGTCTTCCTGACCTTGCACCTGAAAAAAACAAACAAAAAAAAACAACAAAAAAAAAAAAAAAAACTGAAGCTGGGATTCCTGGAGTCAGGTAAACCTGGGTTCTGCTCTGTAGAGTCTATTGGAGATTTCTTTGGGTGAAATGGAATCTTAGAGTTTTCTTTCCTGAAAATTAGCCCTTAGGTCTCTGCCCTCTAAATTGGAAATAGAAATTTCCATTTCCCGTGGGGCATGAGAGGATTAACTGAAGCTATATGAAATGAAAAGGCATATATAATGCTCATATCATTAGCACAATGTGCAAAGTCTATATCATCCTTTAATACCATCAGGGCACACAGGAATCAGCATAGCCTGGCTTGTGCAGCTCATAAAGTAAATAGTTCTTAGACTCTGTTTCCAGGGAAGAAGTAATCTTGTCAGTGGCTTGAGATGGAAAGATACAAGAAGAGGAACCTGGGAATTTCTTCTAATGTTGATATAACCTCATCTGATTTTAAAAATTAGACTGCAGCTTAAGAATTCAGTACTGTTTTATGCAATGGAAGAGAAGCTTCCAACTCAGAGAAGACACGAAGCAATGAAAATGCATCAGTCTTTCTGTGTGGCTCTAAGTTAATCAGGAAAGTTTGACCTATCCAAACACGGTATGAAAGAGAGTATCAGGAGAGCAATAAAAAGATACTTTCCCAACTAGTGTCAAATGTCCATGTTCTGAAATTGACTTTCATCCTTGCCAGAACTCTGGATCACTAAGAACTTGGAACTGTGCCCTCACCAAAACACTGGCCACTTCCAGATTATTACTTAAAGATAATGAACAGGTCTGTAACACACCTGAAATGTCAGCTACAAGGCAGACGAGTTATAATTACAGTAGGAACCACCATTTTAACAAAAATGTCAGTCATATGGACCTCACCTCAACTTTCCCATGCAAAGAGTGAAGTTTTGTGAGCTTTCTAACCTCTTGCAGATGTTATCCATAGTTCAATAACAACATTTCTTGTTTTATAATGAGGCAATGATGTCTGCATCATTTTCTAGCCTTCCTGACAACCGTGAAGTCACATGAGGAAGCAGAAAACTGGAGACTTATCTCATTACAGACTAGTCACTGTTTCAGCCTTCAGGCTGGCGATATGTATTTAAATAATATGTCATAAAAACCTCTTGGTACATAATAATATGATAAATATGAGAACGCTTCTAAGGTTAACTGAGTTCTTTTCTCAGCTGTTAGGTTACTCCCTGCTATGAACCCATCACTGAGTAAAATTTTAGGCACATTTTTTCTGAGCAAAATTAAATTGTGATGAGAAAAAAATTACTAATTCCAGTGGAATGAGAAAACTTCTAATAAAATGTTCTTTGTGAGCTATACTTCTCTCCACGTAGGTCAATTCAATTACATTTTTAAGATATTAAACCTTCTGAGATATCTACATAGTATTATTAGGAAAATTGTATCCACCCACATGGTATGCCTTTAGACCAAGACACTACTACATTCATGGCATTTTAAAGAAAAGAGAAGTCTTCTCTTTTCAAGGAAGGGTTTGGCTTTAGAGTCAAGTTGATCTTGAACTCAAGAACATTCTGCCACAGCATCTCAAGAACCAGGGTTACAGGCATATTCCACTAGCCTTGGCTTCTTGTTGATCTGAGATGACAATGGTGTTAAGATCCACTCCAGGGTCCCGTTCATATAAGGCAAGTAGTCTGCACTCAGATATATCCCCAATCTCAGAAATTTTTGTGATATCAGAAAAACACCCAGCAATAGGAAGACCAAGAGACCAAGGTAAGAGTATCTACAGTTTGAGTACAGACTGAGCTACACAGTAAATACAAAGTGTTTACACACAAAAACACACAAACACACACACATTATAGGCTTGCATATGAACCACTAGAAAACTACATTCAGGAAGAGATTCCAAGATCCAAGACAAAGCTAAGAAGCATGATCACATGTACCAATTCAACTTGAAATGGTTCTATCACAAGCTTTAACTATGTCCAATGACACGTCTGTAAGTTTTAAGATGGCTATAAATTAAAATTTTAAAGAATATTCAAGTTGTGTCCCTGTAAATTAAAAGCAATGCCTTAGGACTACTTCTGTGAAGCAGCTTCCAATGACTTGTGAATGGATACTCTGAGCAACAAATAAAGTCGTACAAGACAGCCATGGTGTATAAATTCCACAATCACCCCGTTCACTAATGATAGGTTAGCTCTGGCCAATGGTGAGAAAACAATATTTTGCTCTTTAACAACCAGGTAATTTTTTTTATTTGTTGATTGGTTGGTTTTTTTTCTTGTTGTTATTGTTGTTTTGAAACAAAGATAGTGAACTGGCTTAATTTGATTGCCATTCCAAGGAAGTGTGTGCTTTCTTATTTGAAAACCCTACCAACAGTAGAATTTTATTTCCATGTATCTATGCCAGAATGTTGCCATTTTAAAATTTTGATTTAGTATCTGTGTCTAACTGTGTAGGCACACAGGCCTCAGTATATGCATGGAGGTCAGAGAATAATTTCAGTCTCAATTCTCTTTCCTGCTGGGGGTTTCAGGAAAGGAACAGAGGCTGTCACTAATAAAAACACTAATAAGAGTGGCAAGTACTTTGACCTGTTGTGTTATCTCAGTGGCCCCAAAATGATGTCTTTCTTAGTGATTACCTCAAGAATGAGAAGTCACTTTATGTAAATATTCCCTTCAATCAATGTTCATGCTCTTAATGTGAAATCTTCCAGATATAAGTTTCACAAAAACATAAACCTGGCATTGCAGTTTTAAGGGGTTTTCTCTTTCTGGGGAGCCAATGAACACCACATCAGTTATACTGAAAAATGGAATCCAGCCTCCTGTTCCTGAGTCCTTACAAAACTCTATCCAGACACATAATTCAGTCATACAAATGTGCACATATCCATTCCTCCTCAATCTATCATAAAACTAAAATACCTGTGAGTGGTATCAGAAATGAGATCTGAGATGCTGATCGTACCAATTACACAAGACAAATGTAAAGCAATATTTTCTGCCATGATAGAAAGGTGGATTCCTGCTTAAAGGTTCATCATTTTCTCCAGTGCCACAAGTGTATAACACTCAAAAGACACCATTGTACCGGACCCCAAGAAAAGAGTGTCCAGAAATGCAAAAGATGGTTCTCAGATGTAAAATCTTATGATAATGTGAAATACTGAACTAACAAAGCAATGAGTACTGACATCAAGTCCTGGAGCCTGAATTACTGAGATAAAATGTGTGAGATGGGAACTAAGAGATAAGGCTATTGCATTAAATTGGTTGTATCATTAGCTAAATGTAAAAGCATGAGCAACAAAGAAGATCATCCAAGAACTTATAAACATTTATACTTCAAGTAATTACAGAGTATTCAGCTTTAAAAGGAAGAGTGATTGATAAAAGTATTATTCCATTAGGTTATTTCAATAATTGTGTTTGTTTTGAAGTAAAAATAGTATTAGACAGGACTAAATTGCAAACTGGACATTTCACATGCTATATATATATCCAGCAGACACACAATATATAAAATGCATAAATTGTGTAGATAAATCTATACCTCATGTTCCTACTATTATCCTCTAATACATAAAATTGAGACTTGCTCCTCACTAATATTTATCCATGTTTATTGGGAATCAGATCTGAGCAAAGAGCTTCATGTAGATTTATTTAAACCTCTCATGGGTAATGTAAGACTTTTAGTAACATGGAGACAATTGTACAGTTTGTAGCTAACAAAGCAACTACTTGAAAGCAATATACATTCTTATCTTTGGGTCTCCATCCTCAACATCATGTTGAACAGCCCCCACCCAACCCAACCTTTGTCTTTTTGAGAAAAGTTCTCGTTATGTAGCCCTGGCTGTCCTGAATTTCACCATGTAGACCAGGCTGGCTTCAAATTCAGAGATTCAACTGCCTCTGCCTCCCAAGTGATGAGATTAAAGGTGTATGCCACCACAATGAACTGAAAATCCCATTTAAAGAATATATTTTATTTTACTTTCTGTGTGTGTGTGTGTGTGTGTGTGTGTGTGTGTGTGTGTGTGTGTGTGTATGTGTGTGTATCTCTGTCTGTCTGTCTGTGCACATGACTGTAGATGCTTACAGAGGCCAGTGAATTCAGATCACCTGCACCTGGAGTTACAGGTGCTTATGAGTCACCCAATGTAGAGTCTTGGGTCTTCTATGAGAGCAGCATATGCTTTCTTAACCCCTGAGCCATCTCTCCAGTCATGAACCCTCTCCAGCTTTTACTGAGACTGGAAAAGTTAAGAAAAATCAGAAATTTATCAAGCTGGAAAAAAATTTGAAGACAGAGAAAACTGCACTGATTCCAAATATTTATCTCATTTATAAATTCACACACACACACACACACACACACACACACACACACACAAATAAAATTAGCAGCTGATATATAATGAAGCTGGAGCTATATACAGAGGACACTAGAGGCAGTAAAGTTTCAGGAGATGGTTATTTCTTTTACTAAAAAGCTAAGAATTCCAAGTTCCAATCAAGTAGAAGTTTCTCTGATGTGGTCTAAAAGGAATTCCAATAGATCATGATGACAAACAAATAATAAAAAACCCATTTGAAAAATAACATTTGGAACAACGTGCTGAGAATCAAACTACGATTGATGCTCTTGAATTAAGTACAAGCATGGAAGAATATTCCAGGCTACATCTATTTCAAATCTTTGCTCCAAGAAGACCCATGCCTTGCTGATCTACAGTGGAAAGGATTTCTTTCAGCAATGTGTGAGAAACAACACTGACTAAAGATGAATCATCTAGGTTATGAGGGAGCTTAAAATTAAACACCTCAAAGGGAGATTAAAAATGTTGGAGACACATTAATCTGAGTATCTCCAGGCATGGAAGCCATGATCCACATCTTGTAGAGCTGGCAACCTTGGTTTAAACTGTCTACAAACTGAATGCAAAACACATGCAAATCCACACTGACAAAGAAGGATGTGAAAGAAACACCCTCTTAAAAGTCCTGAGATATGCTGCTTGTTTACAAGACATTGAACACTGAATATTCAAATAGCAAGGAGGCTTTCAGGAGATTGAGGTTTCATTTTTCTACTGATATTTGTGTTGTGGTGGTATGGCGGAGGGTTTTTCAAAGTATCTTATTGTATAGCTAAGGTATATGATACAATACTTTGTTTTTTGAAAGATGTTCAGCTTATCTATGTAGGTGAAGAAACTCATAACACTTCTCCCATGACTACTGAGTGCCAGAACTATGGATATGCACTGCCATGTCCATATATGCATATGTAGTGAAATATATGTAGTGAAATAGTTGTAGCAGTCAACTAAATTAATATAGCTGTCATTTCACATAATTAGAACCACCACCCCTTTGTGTGTGTGTGGATGTTCTGTTGTGTTGTAAATGGGAGAATGAGCACCTAAAATTAAATCTCTTAGAAATTTTTTACCATACAATACTACTAATTCTATTCCTTAAGTTGGACATTGGGTCTCTGAAATTACTTATTTTATAGAGTGGTTAATTTGAATTATTTAATCTGTAGTGTTTTCCTCTTCCTCTCTGGCCTCACTAATTACCATTCTGCTTTCTCTCTCTTTCTCTCTTTTTCTCTCTTCTCTCTCTTTCTCTCTCTCTCTCTCACTGTTTAATATCTTTAAATATTTTGTAATATATCCACTTTCCACATATAAATGAAACAATTTATTTATTCCTTTCTTTGAAAAAGATCATTTATATTATCATTATATTATATTATTATACTATTATTATGTTACATTCATAACTTCCTTTAAGTTCAATTATGTTGTCTAAGGTGGCATAATCTTCTTTTTTTTAAGGACCAAAACCTATTTCTGAACATGTAAGTAACATAAACAGATAAAGAGGAAGGGCAGACATGGGTGGGAAGATAGGAGAACAAGCAGAAATAGAGAGAGGGAAGGAGAAAAATAGAGATTCTCTATTCAGACTTCATCCTTGGCTAAGTAAATAACACCAAAATTGACTAGATTGAATATGGAGATGTAGATATATTGTCAAGGTTTTTCTTTCCTTCAGACATATAGGAAGAAAGATTAGTCCATCATATGCTAGTGTAATTTTTAAGAAAACTCCATATTCCTCTCCACCAACAGCATCTGAAGGGTTTCCTGCTGAATTAGGCTTCATGTCACTTTTTTTTGTGTGTAGGTAATAAACGTCTTGGACAGGAGTACAGTGGTTTCCTGGGGATTTCCTTGGTGCATATCCCAGATCAGCGATGTTGAGAATTATTTCATGTTGATTGTTTCTAAGTCTTTTCTAGAAAGACATCATTCAAGTATTTCCCAATCAGTTTCATAATGTTGTTTGTCTGACTGCTATTGGTTTTAGAGTTCCTTACCTATACAGAGATTGAATAACTTTTTGTTACATGTGGATTAATAGATTTAATGTTCTGATTTGTAGTTTGCTTATTAATTTGCTGAATTCCTTTTTCTTGTACAAACTTTTAAATTTGATATAGTCTTGTCTGCACACTTTTGATTTGATTACCAGTTATTTTTAAATAAGTGATAAAAGTAGACACTTTTATCTGGAGACTGGAGAAATGGCTCAGAAGTTAAGAGCACTTGATGACTTGCAGAAGACCTTTGTTCAGGTCCTAGAAACCAATACAGGTGGCTCACATCCATGTGTAACTCCATATCCAGGGACTCTGACACCCTCTTCTAACCTTCATAAGCACCTTCATTCCTGTATGCGTAACCACACATAGACAACACCCACATACACATAACTAAAGATAAAGGTTTTTAATAAAATAAAGATGCTTACCCTATTCGTGATATTAAAGGAACAAAATTCAGTTTCTCGACATTATTTGCTATAGGCTTTGTGGACTTGCTTCTTAGCCAGTTTAAAATACTATTCCTAATTAAGTGAGATATTTTGTAAAACACTGATGTTAAAATCCATTCTATTTCGATTCATCGGCATATCAAGTTACTTCTTTTGTTTTCATACTGTTGATACAGTGAACTTGCATTGTTTTAGTTTTAAGGTTTATTTACCATATATTCTTAGGATAAACATAATTTGGTCATGATACATTAATCTCTTTAGATACTTTTGAAATGGTCCACATTTTAAAATATTTGCATGTATATTCATAAATAACACTGGCCCATGTTTTCATAATGCCTTTGGTTTTTAGTATCAGTGTAGTGCTGGTCTCAGAACATGTAGTTGAAAGTATTTGCATAGATTTGGTACTATTCCTTATCTAAATGTCAGGTAGATTTAACTAGGAAAATCATCTTTGTGACAGTGTGTTATATATATTTCATTATATAATACTGTTGCTGAAGCCATCTATATTCTTGACTTTTGGTCCATGCTCTTAATTTACAGAGCTTGGGGTATCAGAACTTGTGAATATTACCAGGAATCTATTTATTATGCTATCATATTTAGAAGCATAATTTCTTTTCTTTTAAAATGTATTCCTCTATTATAAATGTTTTTACTCTTGTAAAACCTTTGCTTTTGAGGGGATTCTGATTGTACTGGCTAACATCTGTGTGTCCTAACATTCATCCCATTATTTCTAGCCCAATTAGATCAACTAGATTGATGTGCTTGATGTTTAAAACACCTTTTCCTATACAATGCGCATCTCTTCTAATCATGATCAATGCAATTATTCTTGATACAAATATATTGAAGCCACAATGCATCTTTGACACTCCTTTAAGCAAAGTAAATTTTTAACAGTTAAAGCTTTACTCAGGAGGTGGGCTGTGCTCTGGCATGCACTCAGTGCTGGACCCCAGATTGTGACAACTGAACAGTGATGGTCATTCAGTTCCTAGAGTAGAATTCTGCACAGCATGAGTGTGACTCAAGTGATACACCCAGGTTCTGTGCTGCCCACACAGATGCCTAAATAAATTGTGGTCCATCCTACATTATCCATTTTTACACCTTTTCCATCCTTTTCTTTTTTTCCTGTTTTCTTTGCAGCCACACATATTTATAATCTATTGAGACTCTACATGCATTTGTGGTATTAATCTACTTGTTACCTGCAGAGGCTAGACTATCAAATATTTCCTCCTTTTTATTCATGCAGGGATTCACCACGTAGTTCAGGCTCACATCCAACTTCATTTCTCCTGTTTCAACCTTCAGATTATTTGGTAAAATAAAAATAAAAATAAACAACAAACTTGCTCATTTGTTTATTTTGTTGAGATGGGTTTTAGTAGCTAGTCCAGGCTTCCCCAGATCCCCCTGGCTCAACTTCTAGAGTACAGGAATTGCAGGCATAAATTACAATGCCTTTTTTACATTTTGTCATTTAAACCATGGGATCTCATCTCTCTAAAGCAAGCACTCAAGTTGCATTAAAAGCTAAGTTCTTAGATGGCAATTTTCCCATCTTTAGAGACAGGCATTTCTTTCTTACATGAGCATATTATTGCCTATGCACATAAACGCATTGAGTAGCAATAGGTAAAAAAAATAAAAGCTCAATATTCATTAATCCCTCAGTCAGTTATATAAGGATGATAAATATTTTTTGACTCTTAAAATAATGGAAAGGCATATCTTATTGTTAGAGACATTGTCTTCCTGATAGCACTGGTGGAAAGATAAATCCTTCTGCTGAAATGAGATAACAGATTATGTGAAATAAACATAAAAAGTTCTTCTCAACATCTATAAGGAATGGACTGGAGGCCTCCTGAAAGCACAGAGAGGAAGCTCAGCTCCTCAGTAGATGCCCATATATAAAGGAAAAGGGAATAAATGAAGCCATACTTACAAGAAAGATTTGGAAGAACTAATTGTGTAATTCACAGGACTTAAAAAACAAGACTGGAGAGCAAATACATGCAGAGAAAAGAGTCATCAAAGGACTGCTATTTATACAGTGGACAAAATTAGTGAGATACAGGACTTAGGAACATGATAAAAGAAGACGTCAATACCAAAAAGGAAGAAGAGAGTGTTTAAAATAAACGAGAACAGATGCTTCTATGAGTCCAAGTTAGCATTTAATTGTGTTTGTTTAAATAAGGAATAAGTAATTCTTTCAAAAATCTTTTCTTTGTTTAAAAGTTGATAGACAGCATTATGAAGAACTTTTTCATATCATTAAAGTAAGCTATATCTAGAGTAACCAGTGTCAACAAAGGCTGTATACTCTACATCTACTCTATATCTTACTTATCTACATCTTACTCTATATCTGCTCTACATAAAATGTGTGAAAGAGCAGTTTACAGAATTAATATCTAAACTAGAATTGTCACATTGAATGCATTTTTATATGCTTACTTTCCAAGGTTTATTCATTCATCTGTGTGTGTGTGTGTGTGTGTGTGTGTGTGTGTGTGTGTTGTGAGACATGTGTGCAGTACCCAAAGAGGCCAGAAGAGGCTGTCAAATCCCCCTGAAACTGAATTCCAGGCAGTTGTGAGCCTTTTGTTGTAGGCTCTGGGAAATTAATCTGGGTCCTCTGTAAGACCATAAGTGGCCTTAATCACTGTGCCACATCTCTAGCCCCTTGAAGTCTTACAGAATTACATTTTAGTGTTTTAAATTCTATCTGCTCAACTCGATCTCCAATTCCATGAGGCCAAAGCTTATTATTCTGTGCACCATTTCTTGTATGTAGCATGGTAGAGTTTAAAATGTATAGATTTATTCCTGGTTATTAATCTTTGTGGCAGAAAGCCAGCCGTGTATTTTTCATTGATTCTAATCCATCTATCCAGAGAACTAACTGTCCTTACTATTGGAACCTTTGACTAAAGATTTTATTAAAAACAAGTTCTATAAAAAAGAAAGTAAAACTTCAGAGTGCTGCTGTCTAGAAAGAGATGCAAATGGATGATAAAGAAGCAATAAATGTTAGAAGAGCTGAGTGTGTGTTTTAAAAATTATTCCATGTGTTGGTTGGTAATACATGACTTGACATGTGCTGTGGAAGTAAAGAATAATTACATATAGCATGTTCTAAGCATTCATATTACGCTGCACACAGTTAAATCTTTTCAAAGGATCATTGTAGATTTACCAGAGAAAAGGTATTCCAGCGCATTAGTGATAGAAAGTGTCAACTTGTTATTTATTTATTTAATTTGTTACAGTGTCAAGCCATGCAGTCTCTGATCTTGACAGTTTTCTGGGAAATTCTAAAGGGTTGACATTGGATTTAAAGAAGAGTAAGATTGCAAGGCTACATTAAAAATTATTATTGCCACTACTTTGAAAGAAGAAAAACTCAACAGTAAGATTGGATGTGTTCTGACACAAGAACTGATGGACACAAGGCCTAACACTGTGGAAAATTATGATTTAGTCTTCTTGCAGGGATACCTCAAATGTCTGGAACTGTACCCACAAAAACATTAGCTAGGTTTGTTATGTCTGGAGGTTAAGGGTGTCGTGGTGATGGAGCATATGGCTTCTTGTGAGGCCTCTCTCCTGTGCCTGCAGCAGTTGCATTCCCACACCGTCTTTACAAAGCCTTGTCTGAGTGCTTGCACATAAAGTTGGTGTCTCCGTGCCCCCTTATCTGATGGGATATCACTCATATCACATGAAGGGTTCTCTCGGCTTTATTTTATCATAACCACTTCTTTAATGGTTTCATCTTCAAATATAGTCACACTCTGAATAACTCTGTGGAAATATGTGGATTTATGAGGCAGGGAAGAGAAACAAGGAGCCAGATAACTATTGGGGAAGCCTAATAAAGGAAAATACTTCTTTTTTAATTCCATAAATGTTTCATTGATTTTTACTATAATTGCAAATAATAAATATGAATTATTTTCATATACTTTGTCTATTTTTATTTTTAAGAGTTATTTTTATTTGTGTATGGCATTTATGGGGAGGCCAGGGAAAGTATTGGCCCCTACTGGAGCTAGACTTACAGGCTGTTGTAAGGTAAAGACTTTTTTAAGATTTATTATTAATTGTTTGCATGTGCAGGGTACATAAATGTGTATGCAGGTACCTGCAGAGGTCAGCAACACCAGATTCCCTTGGAGCTATAAGTATAGTCTGTACTGATAAACCTGACATCAATTACGGTAAATGAACTCAAATTCTCTTCGAGGGCAGTATGTTCTTAACCACTGAGCAATCTCTCAAGCCCCAGTAAAGATCTTTAAAATACCCTTTATTGAGTATTGAAGAATTGATGAGTTTCAAACTAGTAGAGGCCTGAAGTCTTAATATGTATAATTCCCAACACAATAAAACGTGCTTGTTAATGGTTCCCCAGGATACGCCAGCCAGCCTCTGTTTTCTTAATCAGGAGTTCATCATATCTTCCATGGAAATGCATACTTAGAGACAAATTCCTTTTGTGGAGAGAAACTACTTGTAAAACAACCCATGTGCTTTGGTTTTCCTTTGTCCATTGTCTATTGCTGGTGTTTTGTTCTTTCTAAAATGCTGTTGTCCTTGATTCTAATCTTAGCACTTCACAAAAGAGTTGTATGGTAAAACAAAAGACTTATAGCTTTTCAGTGTCAGAAAATCTAGGCCCCATGATCAGGAAAGATTGTCACAGGGTGTGTATTTGTAGAGGCTCCTTTTCCTTCAGACCCAAAGACAGCCACAAAGACAGAAAAACAATCACAAAGACTTTATATAGACATGGGCAAACCTAGAACATACTAAAATAAGAAAAGTTCAGGGCAGAGTGGCTGGGTCGTGTGTCTCATCAAAGGGATCGACAGGTTCCCCGCACCATGTCAGTGTGACACAGGAGGAACAGACTCCCATCTGCCAGATGTCTAGCACACTATATAGAGATGTCTCCAAACAAGAGCAAGTAGACTCATCAGTGTGTAGTGAAGGACTAGAAAAGAGCATAATCTCAGCAAACCTCACATGAGATGGAAGATTAATGGCTCCATCCCTCAGTGATCTGAAAGATTCAGAGATTACAGAAACCAAAAAATGAACAGCAGAAATAGTTACACTTTTAATTAATTAGTTTATTTTTAAAGTATTTATTTGTGTGTAAATGTGTGAGTATGTGTGCCTGTGCAGTTAAGAGGACAACTTGCAAGAGTTATCTCTCACTTTCTTCCATGTGGCTTCTAGAGAGTAAACTGAGACCATCAGCCTTGGTGATAAGTGTCTTGATCTGGTCAGCCATCTTTCTGGCCCGAGATTCACATTTTCAAACACTTGAGTCCACAATTAACTTTAATGAAACAAAACAGCTTCCTTCTCCTCACTGTTCCATTTATTTATATTGTTTCAAAGTGCAGAACATACTAAAGTAATGATGATTATTACAAACAAGAATTGAAGTCAGATCAAGTTACTGTATGTGTTCAAACAAGTATGCGTTTTAATGCTTGTTTTTAAAGTTCCCCTGGCTTGTAGCATATGACTTCCTATATATTGATAAGCTTGACTATGAACCAGCAACCACAGGTGATTTAAAATCCTAGTCTAAAAGTTCCCTGCTCTAGTGAAAAGAAAAGCACAATGAAATGCCAACCTTTTGAACATCAAGATAGATGCTAATGACAGGGCAGGCTTCTTCTCTCCCCAAAAGAGTAACTATAAACATCAGGCCTGCATGCCCCTGAGCCCATCCATGAGATGGAGGCCAGCTGCAGTAGTGCAGAATGTTGGAATAAGAAGCATCTAAGTAAGACTCCATCTGGCGAACGCCCTCTCTAACAGATGTGAGAACTGAGATCTGGAAACACGGAAAGATTTGTTTAAGGCTAAAGTCATCACTACCGGATATAGTATGGGGAATGGTGTTTCAACATTCCAATTCTGTGCTTCCTCAAGGTCAGACCAGAATCAATTACCTGGGGGTTTTCATTCTTGTACAACGGCAATCACAGAATTGTTAGTCACAGTATTTAAATCTATTTACAACTTTAAATGAGAAAAAAACATGAGTCAAGAAATCTCATGAAGAGTCACTCAATAGGATGAAATGAATTCAGCCCCCAGCACACATGAAGAATTGCAAAACTTTTAGGAAACGTTTTTCTAAAATCTTCCTCTGTAATAACTTAAAATATATTCTGAGCATATAGTTAAAATATATCTTATAATACATGGTAAATCACAATTAAATATAGTTTGATGTAATAACTAATCACTCAAGTCATTTATAACTTAATATTTTAAAAATATTGAACGCCGAGTTTGAGAGATGGCTCAGCAATTAAGATCACTGGCCACTCTTCCAATGGACCCTCGTTCAATCCCAACCACCACATAGTGGCTTACAATCATCTAGATCTCCAGTCCCAGGGATCCAGTGTAATGCCCTTTTCTGGCCTGCAAGGGCCGCAAGCACACGTGTGGTCCACAGACACACATACAGGCAAAATATCCTTACACTTAAAATTTTTTTAAAAAATTAATTGAAAACTTACATTTTCGTTACTAGACTTTTGCCACAAATCTGTCTGCATCAGGAAATGATATATATATATAATAAACTCTATTCTACCACACTACTCCCCTCCTAGAATATTTTTAAACACGTGATTTCATCACAGCTGCTGGTAAGTTGGCTGTAATGAATAAAATAAGCTAACTTCCATGTTCGTGAAAGTAAGACTACAAGCTGAGCAGTTCATACACACACATAAACTATTTAGGAAGCTGGGTTTCAGTGGGAAATGGGATGGGAAGAGAGGGCACAGTTGAGATGAAAATGACTAAAATTTATTATATGCATGTGTGAAGCTGTAAAATAATTGAAAATAAAATATTTATTTACTTATTCATTTAACTACTGTCATCATGCTTTGTTGTGCGACTTCTTTTAAAACAAACGTTAGCAGTTCATGTTGTGGTAAAATAAGGGATGTGTAGGTGGGTGATGTGGACTCTGACTCTCATGGACATTTATCCATGGTCAAAGGAGTAGTGTTTTCCATCAGATGACACAGCCAAAGCTCAAAGTGGGTTCCTTGTTATAACTATATATATTTTTGCATAGCCAAACAATGTGGGACCTTGGATACACAACCTGTCTTTTCAAGAAATTTTAGTAAAATAAAGGACGCAAATGTGTTGCAAACTTCAGCTTCAGAAACTTCAGAAAGAACAGAGACAACATAAGCTGGCAGTTTGTCAGTACCCTCTGGCGTGGATCTGCATTCGTTCTCCTGTACCGCCCACCCTCTTTTAAAGGATCTGGAGGAATTTGATTATCCGTATTTCCCATAGCTTTTTACTTTTGCATGGTTTTACTATTTCCAATATTTGGCTGAAGTTTTCTCCGCTTTCTGGATATTTTCCCTCCAAAGCATCTCCATTCCTCTTGTATGACCTTGCTCACTTTATTAGACTACAATCTCCTCATGTAAATAAGAAACTTCCCTGAGATCCTCCTCTTAAGGTATATGTTAGTATTATTGTATCCATAACAAAGTCTCGGATGAAAACACTTAAGGGGAGGATGTAGTTTCAGAGGTGTTACTCCTCTGCTCTGTTTACTGTGGTGAGGTAGAGCGTATAGAAGAGAATATGTGTAGGAACAGAATATGTGTAAGAACCAGAGCAATATGCAACACTCAAGGTGCCCTAGAGAGCTATTTCCTTCAACTAGGCTCTGTGGTGGTTTGAATGAGAATGGCCTGCAAAGACTCATAAATTTGAATGCTTGGTCATTATGAACTGGCACTACTTGAGAGGGATTAGAAGGTTTGGCCTTGATGGAGGAAGTATGTCACTAGGGCTGGGCTTTGGGGTTCCAAAAGCCCCAGCTAGTCCCACTGGCTCTCACTTTCTTCTGCCTACAGATCAAGATGAAAAACACTTTGCTTCCCACCATGACAAAAATGGACTACATCTCTGAAACTGTAAGTAAGCCCCAGTTAAATGCTTTCTTTTATTAGAGTTGACTTGGTCATGGTGTCTCTTCAATGCAATAGGATGCTGACCAAGGCAGAGCCTGTCCTCTACTCCTTGACCACCTCCTTTAAATGACATATTACAAAAGCATCAACTAATCCACTGACTGCATCTGATCCCATCATGAGCCATTCATGTCTCTAAAGCCCAGCATATGGCAAGCAAGGTCCCCAGCACATGAGCCTATGAAAGACAGAGAGACATTTTGTATTCAGAGCACAAGGTCTAATCTGATAGAAGTAAGATAAAATCAATATTGATGTTTTTATTGTCCAATTTTATATGTTCTAGCTACTGCTCTGGTTTCATTTCTGATGCTGACAAAAAGTGGAAGAGGGGATTATTTGGCTTACTATTCCAAGTTACAGTCATCATTTTGCAGAAGGTGAGGCAGGAACTTAAGCAGTTAAATCACATCACACCCCAAGTCAAGAACAGAGAGATCATATATGAATGTTTACTTGTTTGCTCTCATTTAGCCTCTTCCTGTCATATACAATCTAGGGCCCCTTGCCTAGTACCAACTACAATGGGCTGAATTGTCCTACATCATTGACAATCAAGACAGTCCCACACAGACACACCCACAGACTAACTTGATTTAGATAATTTCCCAATGAAGCTCTCATCCCAGATGATTGTCAAGTTGACAATTAAAATAACCAGAATAGGCACTAATATGCTTAAAAGTTTAGGATAAAGATGATGGTGATGAGCTTTGTACAGGTGCTCAGATTCTAAACAGTAACCATGTGGCACAAACCGAGATCCACAATTAATGTGAGAGGTGTCTATCAACTGATGCACTTCAAAATTACATTATGATTTCTCTTAGGATATTTGCAGCTCCAGGGTTTCTGATTTGTGATGAGAAAGGAGGAAGGAATTAAATAAGAGCCAAATATGTGGGCTGCATATTGAGTAAGACTTTACTGTCCCAAAGAGCTGCCTTTGGCTCTGAAATTTCAATATTCTTTAAGAAAGTGCTTTGTCTTAATTTGAGGAATGTCTAACTCTAGCTGAACGATACCAGCATTTTCCCTTAAAATATAGAGAACTTAATAGTAAATGTCAAATCTAATAATCAAAATCTGTCTTCTTCCTCTACACACACACACACACACACACACACACACACAATCTGAACCTCTCTTTTCACAGTCCCAATGGAGGAAATGTTTGCGCACACAGCCAGCTTTCCTTGGCCTACCAATGCTATACATACCAGATGAATCTTTTTCTTTTTTCCTTTAGATCTCTATAGTAGCAAAATGCAAACTGCACTTAAAATTAAGCTATATCTTTTCATGCTGAATGACTTTATTTTACATTTCCTCTGACACAAATAGAAAAGCCATTTTCCATTCATCTCCCTATGGTAGGCTGCACCATATATCAGCATACAGCTTGAGAAAGTGTCTATATGGTAATAACCATAGAGAGAATACAATTATCCATATACATCTTTCCATATGTATTCCATTACTTTATTTAAATATCTAGGGGCACCTCTCTAGGGAATCTACCCAGGAGTGCTGAGAAAAGTTGGGAGCTTGTGATACACAGCTCCATAAAAACTTTTATAGTCACACTAACACTGTAACTAAGGGTCTCCATGTGCTCTTAGCTTCTGAAGCTCCTTCTGAAACCCTCGATATAGCAATTTCAGCTCTGTGTCATAGATCCCAGGAAACATATGTAGCAGGATGCCCATGATCCAGGTCCCCATAATGCATTGTGCCTGTTTGTTTCATATTTCTCTTCTCCATCTCACAGAAATACACTTCAAAATCCTTTAAAATTTAGCTCTACTTCCATCAATACTGAGCAGCAGGGACTGTGCCTGGGCTACTGTAATCACCTCATACCCCATCTCTCTTCTTGACCACTACTGGCTCTGTCCTTTTGGTTAGGGTTACAGAAATACCTCAGATCAGAGAATGGCAATATTAAGCACATGTTTTAAATGTTTCCAAGCATAGCACCTGGCAGAGCTTTGTTTTTCTCAGATTGGGTCCTACTGTGAGCAATAAAGCTTTTAATTAAAGAAATTAATGAAAAATTTCCCTGGGTTGAAAGCTTAATCCTCACAGCATTAGGTTTTTTTTTTTCTTTTACTGATGGGTATCTTGGCAAGATTATAATCACTTGCAACCACTGACTGGCTAGTGTTTTCCAGCTCCAGACCAGACTCTCATTCTTATTGCTACATCTGGACACGATGTGAGGTAATCTAGAATCTTCTTTATATCATTCCCTGTCTACCTATATTTTATTTCTAAACACCAAGCCACTACACTGAATAAAACACTCCAGGAGAACTTGAAATCATGTATGGTGTTTGCCAAAGGAGAGCCTGTTCTAACCCATAATATATCACGTTACCCTCACGAGCTGTGACTCTGCCCTTCATTCCCTTGTTTCCTGTGATAGTGCGTTTCTATATGTTAAACACCCACCACAGATTACTAATCACCATCCTTCCCATGAACCCTCCATGTTGCTCACTCTCCTCCTCCCCCTCACCCATCTCCATCCACCCATCACTTTCTCTCTTGTCTTGTATTATACTCTGAATGCCTGTGTGCCTGAAAAGTCACTGCTTGAAACCCCACCTTAAGACTGAAGACACTAGAATATGGGTCCTTCAGCACTTGATTAGGCCCTGGCAGGGAGAGATCTTACCAGTGGGATAAGTGCTAGGAGAGGCTCCGGAGAGAGAGCTCATCCCTGTCAGCACGTGAGTTGTAGAGAAATCTATCAGTAAGGAAATCATCTGGCTCCGTACATTAAAGCTACTGGTGACTCAATCTCTCACTTTCCATCTCTGCAACCATGTAAAGTCAACTTCCCTAGTTAATGCCTTACCCAGTCTGTGACATTCCAGCAGACCAAAAGGGTGGAGAAGCCCTCTGTCCTTTCTCATGTTCCCCTCTAGACACCCAGCTAAAATATTCATAACAAACAGCCCTGTCTCAGGCCAGAGGCTCCAATCTCCTTTACACCGTAAGCTCCAACTTTTATAGGGCTGTCTATACTTTAATTATACCCATTATTTGATTTTTTTTCTAATTTGAATAGCTACTGAAAATACCTGTTCTACCAAATAACAGATATTTCCAACCACTAAAACATCCTGAAATGGGGGAAGAATCAAATGTAGTGTGCGGAGCAAAAGAAAGTTATAATTTAGTAATTTTCTCCTTAAAACTGCTAGAATTCACATAGTGTCAGTATTTGAAATCAGAAACTCCTCGTTTTGCACTCCCATGCTTTACAGAGTGGCATTCCTGTGAATTTCAATATTAGCCACCCTGGATGACAACATTCAGGGCCCACAGAAGCATTTCTTGACATTTGTTGCTTGTTTCTTTAAAGTCTTAAAAAATAAGGGAAAAAAATGAGTATGTACAAACAACATGAAGGTTTGTGGTGCTGTCATTGTCTGGGCTGAAGAAGACAAGGTGTTCCTATGTGCAGAGTGAGCAACGGAAATGCTGAGGGAAAGTAAAAGACTAATTAATGAACTTGTCAAACCTCCCTCCTGGAAGCACACACTGTTGTCTTGTGCTCAGTATTCTGTCCTAGATGCAGAAGGGCCATTTTCTCTTCTTCCTCATTCTTTGCTGTACAGGTACAACTGTACAGGTACAGCTGTCACAATACCTCACAAGGTGACTAGGAGATGCCTTCTCAGTATTAAACAACATGCCACATCCTCTGACTCATGTAAATATATGTATAAATGTATCCATGAAGTATGACATAAAATCTTTATGTAAGTCATTACTGTACTGCATAAAATGATTCAAGTTTTAAAATTTCAAATTATAAGTTGCAATTTAATTTAAATGTTGTTATATATTAGTCACACTTTATGCTATAGTTTTAAATTTTTAAATTCAAAATTCGTAAGGACACAAATGACAGATACCAATTGTGTGTTTTCTTAAGTATTATAATATAATGCTTAAATTTTGAACATTTGATTACAATGTATTCTATATTCCAGTCTTTTTAAATCACCATGTCAACAGAATGCAAAGTATATAAGAAATTTGCCGTAGTAATCTAATTAGCAACTGAAATTACCTAAGAAAAGCTCTAGAATTAATTAATAGCATGTGTGAATCACACCTGCCTGCACATTAAAACTCAAAATCCCAGCGGTCACACAACAAACCATTCCATCCATCTTTGATGTGTTGCCATGTTGAAACAGTATAGCCTATACATACTTAAACTTTTTTGTTATATGAATCTATTCATAAAGATTGAGAAACAGAAAATATTTTATTCAGGAGCTTATTATCCTGGCTTATCATTTTACTATTTTCACAAATGGAAAGAGAAGCTTCCCCACCAACTCACCAATCCGTGTATGTATGTGTGTGTGTTTACATAGACATATGTGTTTCCATGACTGGTTTAAATGTTAAGTGTTTCATTCTCTTTGAGAAAGAAAAACATTCATTTTACTAAACTTAAACTTATATCAAATTTAAAGTCACAGGCCAGTCAGATGTTTCAGTTGGTAAAAGCTCTTGCTTGCAAACTTGGTGACTTGAGTTAGATACCCAGAATCCACAGGGTGGGAAGGAGGGAATGATTCCTACGAGTTTTCCTCTGACCACACATGTGCTGTGGTATATACATGCCCCATCATACACAAACACAATACATATAATAAAATGAGTTTTAAAAATTATATATGTTAAATACAATGTAGAGAAAAATCATAGAATAGAATATAATGAAATAAAAATGTCTACTTTGACAATTTTGTCATTTAAGTGAGAATTAAGTCATTGATTTGAGGCATTCTTCAGGAAGGAGCTCAATTCTTAATCTAAATATATATATAAAATGATGTAATCATGAAGATGTGCTGGCTGTAATAGATGGACATCTAATCAACATATTAATAGTATTTACCTAAACCTTTAGGGATGTAATCAATATATTCTGTATTAATGGAACTAATACTATTTTGTAGTTGAGTAAATTTCCTACTCTTAATTTCAGCACACAAAGTAGAAATTCCTTCCTACATATTCTCATTTAGATTCTTTCTCTTTGTGTCTCTTTCTGTCTTTCTTTCTCTCTGCCCCTCTCTCTACCCCTCTCTCTGTCTCTCTCTCTCTGTCTCTCCTCTCTGTCTCTCTCTGTCTCTTTCTCCCTCCCTCTCAATCTCTTGCAAATATCTGAAGATAAATGAAGCAGGAACAGACATGTTTAACATCTACTTCCTTACCTAAATTTATGAAAGCAGCCAAACTCTTAAACTTAAACTTAAAATTCCTAGGTGGAATCTTTATTGCTGCTTCTATGTCACACTCAGGGTCACACCTCTCGTCCTGGTGGAATACTCCATCTGGTCATCTCATCTCCTATTGATAGTGTTCATTCCTTTCTAGTTTTGTACCAGTATCGATTCTGCTTTTAGGGGGAAGTGCTCAGATCATGGTTCCTGTATCACCTTCGTGCACTGTCCATCATCCACTCTCTCTGCTGGGCGCTGCTCCTAGAACATGGCTCCCATACCAGCAATATCCCATCACTCAGGAATTGTTAGAAACAAATTCTTGGGATCTACACTGGAACTCCTGAATCAGAAACTGGAGGTGGGACCCAGCCATCTGCGTTTCAATAAGCCTTCCAAGTGGTCGTCATGCTAAAATTTGAAAGCCAAAGTTCTTGAATCATATTCCACAAACAACAAAAGTCACATTCACTTACCTGCTTCAAAGTCTGACAATGACAGTTTCCCTGTGAGTGTCTCTTCAGGTCAAGGATAGAGTCCAAGTTCTCAGGAAGACGTGCGATACCCATTCTGTTCTGATATTTCAGCTCCCCTCTTTCCATTTCCTCCCTCCCACCTAGTGTTTTAGTCATAAGGACATTTTGAAATATTGTGAGCACAACCTGCTTTTTATGCCTTTATGTCTTTTCCTAGTACACCTCTTCCCACACGCAACCCGTCCACCTGGAGGAGTTCTATTCATCTCCCGAGATACAGCTCAAATGTCCCCTCTCACAGAATGATTTCTGGGGGCTAATTTCAATAATTTACTTATACCTTATTTCTAGTCTTCCAGATCCACCTACATAATTTTCCTGAATTTACATTTTCATACATTAAAAAAAAAATAAAGTCTGCTTGCTGGTGAAAGAAGGTAAAAGCAAAAGAGAGAGATGGCATTTATTCTGCCTCCCACCAGCTCACCCCTAGTCCAAGAGCTAAAAGGTGTCATGTGTCTCTTGGAATAACTGTGGTACCTTGAGGAGATTGATACTTCCTTCAAGGTGTTGGCTCAGTTGCTTAGCCGCCCTGAAGCACGAGTACAAACGGAGGCCCACATACCACATTTCTAAATGTTCAAATGTCATAGTCAAAACTAAATTCTTTCAATAAAATAAGTCCTATCCTTGGGGTTCTCTAAAAATTATAATTTCTTGGGGATGGAGAGATGGCTTAGCAGCTTAAGAGCAGGGCTCCTGTGGAGGGTCTGATGTCCATCCAGCACCACGTTCAGCAGTTCACAACCGCCTGCACCACTATTTCCAGGAAAGCTAATGCCCTCTCTGGCCTATACAAGCACTGCCTTTGTGTGCACATACCCACATAGAGACATGCAAATACACATAACTTATTATAAAAATATGATGTATTGATGAGAATAAACATAGTAAACTAATGGTATTTTCTAGAAAAATGTCAGATATTACATTTAAAATTTAATCGTAACCTAGGTATTCTATTTTGAGGTAGCAATTAAAGATATTAATTCATAAGATGTTATATATATTTACCATAAAAATGCACATTTCTTGCCTTTTATACATTCACAGTGTCTCATCTAGCTTTGGTCCAGAAAAACAGAAAAAGTGTTTTGGCTACTGCTCAGAAAACCACCCTCTACTCCCTCAGCCACACTGCTGTTGCAACACTGTTAAATCAAAAGTCCACTTCTCAGTGAGAAAAAAGGGAACATAAAAGCCCTAGCTATACTTGAAGAGATTTACATTTGATATCCTATGCTTGAACATGCTTAATAAAACATTTACATTTAAAAATAAAGCAGCAAGTAGGGCAGTGGTGACGCATGCCTTTAATCCCAGCATCCGGGAGGCAGAGGCAGGTGGAGCTCCGTGAATTCAAGGCCAGCCTGGTCTACAGAGTGAGTTCCAGGATGGCCTGAATTACAACAGAGATACCCTGTCTTGAAAAACCAAAAAATAATAAAATAAAATAAAAATAAAACAGCATATCATTTTTGGGGTTGAGTTCCTTGGTATAGTTATCACCTGACTGATGTTTGAAACAAGGCATTGTCACAGATGCCTTCAATAAACTTGGGCTTATTTGTGGACATAGATGTGTAGGAGGTGTGGAGAGAAAAGCCACAAACGGGCAGCTTGATCATTAGCCTCACGTGTCAGCTTAGCTATACCATGGTGCTGTTTTCTGATCACATTCTTCATAGATACGACTGTGAAAGTATTTTATGAGTATGATTAATCCATTGGCTAGCTGAGTGTGGTTGGTAGTGCAAACTTATAATCTTTCAGAAGAATGAGACATAGAAGAATCGGGAGTTCAAAGTCAGCCTCTGCAGCACGGCAAGTTTGAGGCCAGCCTATTTTAAGATCCCGACTTAAAAACAAAAACAAACAAACAAACAAAATGTACTGTTGACTTTGATTAAAGGGGCTGCCTTCAGAATGTAGCTGGGTCTTATCCATTAAGTTGTGGACTTTACCTACAAAACTGGAATCTCTGAGAAGGAAAATTTCTATCTCAAAACTAATATTAAAATCTTACTTGAGCTTCCAGCCTTCCTGCAAGTTTCAGATTCAAACCAATAACGTCAGTTCTTGCCTAAATTCCTGTCCAACTCGCCATATAGATTTTCGGCTTGGCAGACTCCACAGTAACAGAAGCCAATTTCTTCTCTGACTAATACAGACAGATATTTTTATCATGCTATACCAATCTTCAAAGTTAGGTCATTACCAAGAAATTGGAACCACACCTATGTAACAGATACCTTCTCTCTTTACCTCCCTACAGCACACTGTACACATTACTATTTCAATTGTTTGGGGCACAGTATTAAAATAATAGCTGTAAGAGTCTGCCTCCTATTCTAGAATCAGAGTTTCTTCCGTGCAGAACTGTGCTACTCATTATTATATTTCCTGAGGCTAGGAATTGCCAATCACTTAATAAATGATTAATAAATTCCTCCTGAATGTTACAGTGGCAAAGCTACACATTACCTAGAAAAGCTGGCACAGGGGAGGAGATAGGAGAAAGGCACCTTAGAATAATGAAGAGCAAGAAAGAAATGAAGAGGCAGTGGGGAGCAGTCTCCCCAAGCAAGGGCAGCCATGAGATAGTATTCATGCAGCTTCAAGAGCTCCAGAGCAGTCTTAATCACCATCCTCATGAAGAGGTTGATAGTTCTGGCTGAGGAACTTGGTACCGATAAGCAATTAACTTTAATAAGCCAGCAGGTGATTTCCTTAAAAGAGTGCTGACAGTAGCTCTGGATTCTCTGGTTACTCAGCCACTGCTTCCACCTCTGCCCTTATGAACCTAGCCTGTGCTTTGAGTAATGGATGAGAGGGCAGCCAAAATCTGATTCTTCTCAACAGCAAAGCTTGTAATCAGCTTTTGTCACAATCATATATTAAAAGCAGAACCTCAAAGTCCTTTCAAGTTATGAAGGCAAAAGCCAATGAGTAATGTCAACGACATTTTCACAATGGTTTATGGTTTCATAAAGGCTTGTTAAACAAGGAGCGAGGAAGTGTTTTCACTTTCCTACATAATTACCTTACTGTCACTTTTTATTTTCTTATCTTTCACACAATGAGAATGCTGTGAGAATTCTTTCCCTGGGGAGATGAGAACAGCATCTACATCCTTCCTTGTAAGGTCCCTGTGACAAACCAAAGCACAACTCTACCAATGTTCACCCTGGGAACCAATGAAGTGTTCGGTTTATTTACAGGGCATGGTAAGGGGTTATTGACAGGATTTAGGTGATCCCAAAGCAGCCACAACGGAGAGTCTTCACTAAGTGCGGATAAGGGCCCCTTTATGTAACTATATGTAACTCCCTTCCCTTAGTATTCACCATATATTCCCCATATATTCTAAGGCCAGCCAAGACTGAGAAGCTATGTGTAATTAGAACACAACTGCCTAGAGATGGCTGGGAGGAGATCTGGAATCTTAAGTAAGAGTCTAACAACCTCTCGCAAATCCCTCCTTCTAAGAGAGAATGTCAGTCATGATGGTGTCTTCCAAGTAGGCACAGCTGATCTAGTGAAGATGAAGAGTGTTTTGTGTGGAAGGAGGTGAGCTCTCTATAAGAGGAAGTCACCAGTTGGTCTACCTGGATTCAGCCTCAGGAATCATCTGTGAAATAGCATCACCATTCATGCTCCTTTGTCTGAAATGTTAGTGCTTTTCCATTTACATGTAAGTTTTGTACATGGTTCTCCAATGTTAATTACTCAGCTTCATGTGACTCTAATGAAATAACTGAGGTAATCAACTTCTAGAGAGATAGGTTTATTTACCTCACTGTGATAAAAGTGCTACTCAAAGACTGAGAGGCTCATTTATTTGTGGTCCTCATGAGGGTGGCTTACACTGGCAGGGACACATGGTGTAGCCAGGAACATGAAACAGTGACTCTGGGTCCCACACTCAATGAATCAGGATGTTATAAAGGAACAATTTTGAGATCAAGCTTCTCTTTTTTTTTTTCATTTTGTATTTGTATGTATTTACTAAATGCACGTGTGGGTATATATGTGTAACTGCACACCTAAGGAATTCAGAGAACAACTAGCAAGAATCGACTTTCTGCTTCTACCAGGTTGGTCTTGGGGAATTGGATTAAGGTCATCAGGTGAGGTAACCAAATGTCTTTATGTACTGGGCCATTTCACTAGCCCAGGACCAAGCTTTTAACACATAGACTGAAGGGCATCTTAGATGCAAAAGCACAGCACTGATGAAACCCAAAGACTAGCTAATGCTTTGCATAACAAATTTGAGTAAATATTTGTATGTTAAAAGGGGAAAATCTTTTTTTGATTGTCTGTTCCTTTGAGTTCACTGGCTTGCTTGTTTGAACTATATTCTCACTGTGTGGCTCAAGCTAGTCTTGAGCTTGCTGCTGATTCTCTTGCCTAAGCTTCCTGAGCGCTGAGATCACAGGAAGACACCACCACACCTGGCTAGGACACTATTCAAGCTGTTTATCTCTTTCCCACAGTACATAGATAACATCTGTTTTCTGTGCTCATCACTAAATGTGCTTCTTCCTGTGCATACATTATGCCTCTCATGACTGTGCTGTCAGTTTCACTCTCGGTCTTAATTTTCAAACCATTCCCTGTTCTCCACATTGACTGTTGTTTTCACATATATCTTAATTGGGATACTTTGATATCTCCTGATAATTTAGGTACCTTGTACTTTCAAAGACATCGTTTCCTCCACTTTTAATGTTTTGTATTACATTCACTGCTTTCTTGGTGATCTGCCTTCCCTGGGTTATAAGATCCTTGAAGATAGAATACGTGTGATTTGAATAGCATATGTGTAGTAATATCAAGCATAATGATAGACATGTGGAGGCATCCCATTTGTAATCATGTGACTGTCCATCAACCCCTATGGCTACTCTTACTATGATGAACCTTTTCAATGATGCTCCTAGCAACCTTACGGCCAGTGCTACATTATGCATACCACGTAAATATTTTGATCTCAAATTTACTTAATAATGCCTGTTATATGCTGCAAGAACAAAAGATATTCTCAAATTATGTGAACAAATTGATAAATCTTTCTGGTAGAAGCCAGACAGAACTAACTAATCTTTGAACCAGTATCTGGCTTACTGCTTGGCATCTTCAGCCCATGGGGCATGCAGGGACACTGCTCTGGTCAGAAGCAATGTGAAGAAACCAGGGTAAGCAGGAACATGAGGATCTGGAGAAAATCTGAATGGTAGCTACAGTGCCCTTACCTGATATCCGGGAAAGAGACCATTAGGGCCAGGTCAGATGACCATAATTGTGTTGTTCCTATGCAAACATGCCCACAAGGTCTCTGTGAATGAATGTGGGAGGCTTCTCTGTGGGTAACAGAGATTCTTTGATATCTACAGTAATGATTGAGCAATAATTTATTTTATAATAACCTTAGATGTCCACACATCAACTCATAGCCAAGAATGAGGATTCAGATTTTTAGTACGCTCTTTGATAATGAAAGCCAGAGATGCGGATGGAAGGAGAAAGAAGGAGCATTTGCTTGCAGCTATAAAGGCATGTACACAAACAGAAATGAAAACACAAGAGAAACTCTCCCTACCAAGCAGTCTAGTTAAATTAAATATTTATGTTGCTCTGATTGGAGATGTTTCATCACGCTGGAAAAACTAATGCTGGAAAGTTTTCTCTTTTTACTCTACCCTCAATCTAAAAAAAAAAAAAAAAAGAGCATCCAGACTTTCAACATGAGGCTCTTACACTCTGATGATAAATAAGGAACTATTCAAAAGTGGGAAGGTAAAGACAGAAGTCTCTATGCCTCCTCCTCCTCCCCTTCCTTCCTCCTGCCAGTCATCAGCATAGTTGGTTGGCTCCCACACCGGCTTTATTAATGGTTGGAGAACAATACAAAACCTCAGCTTCAGAATGGTAAGAAGGAGTCATCTTCCATACACAGATGACAGCACTGTCATCTGCAGCTGGAGCTGCTCTGGACAGCTCTTTGCCAGGCTTCCCCCTCCAGAGCAAGCCTGAGGAGATGGTCCTCCTCTTTCTTAAGCAACTGAGGACAGGAGGAAGGAAAGGAAGCAAAGGAGACTCTCTCCAGGGGATTTTCGGGCTCCATCCTTCCCACATGGGGGTGTGGACTGAGATCTGGAGTAAAGAGTTATCTGTTCCAGCTCCAGAACTCAGAGTACTAAGGAAGTGAGATATCTCTTCTCTACCCCGGGTTAGTCCTACAACAAAGTTTTTCCTAAGTAGTCTGAGATGGAGCTAATGCATTTTAAAAAGTTATCCAGATGAGTCAGAAAGGTACATACAAAAGTTAAATAAGCAGTGGCTTAGAGAAGCAACAGGAAAGTTAGAGATTGGACAGTCTATCAACATTCCTTGGAAAGAAATCTGAGTGTATGGGATGCATTTTGGGGAAGATGATTTGGTACTAAATGACAAATGAGACAGTTTCATTTGCAAACCATGATAAACCTCCAGAACAAATACCATGAAGAGTGTACCCCAATGGGCATGTCAGGTGACACATAATATATAGAAGAAAACAAAGTAATATATGCCAGCTACATTTTTAAGAGAATCCCCTTATGCGTTTGTTTTAAATTATAAATGTACTACTAGCGTAGTAACATATAAATATGGTTTATAATCAAATACTTAGGGATATATCTTCAAAAGTATTCTACTGATATGTACAAATGATATTAAAAGCATGGAAACTGTTCTAGGAGACAGTGATTTCTCACTAAAAGCTCTGCTCGGGAAACCGACCCACCACCAGAAAGGAAGTAATGGCTTGCTGGACCCAGGCTCCTGCAAAAAGAATGAAAATCTTAAAATACTAAGGAAAAAAAGAATAGGCCAGAAGAGAGGAAGGGAGAGTGATCTGATGGAGAACAGAGAAGAAACCACACGAAGAGAAGGCAGGGAGGCCCGCCTCCTCACTACTGCCAGCAACAGAACTACAACTGCTAGGACTCCCGGCAGCACCGGGGATATTGAACTCTGAGCTAGGCACCTTTTAAATATCACCGTTATTGCTTGTGATGACATTTCCAACTTAGAGATGAAGACCAAAAATCATCTGTAAAATTTAAGAGATGCAGATGCAAGCTGTCTCTTTGGAGCCACATGCTCTAAAATGGAGAATGTTACAGAGAAGATCAGCGTGGTCTCTAAGTAGGGATGACACTGAAGTTCTTGATTTTGTTAAGAAGTGAAACAGAGATTACAGAGCAAAGAACCAGTTCGTTGTGCCCTTCTCCATTATTTATGTTAGATGGGAAAAACAAATTTTTCTCTATTTCCAACAAAAGAATGTAGGGAGAGGGAGAATATGGATTTTACCATCGGAAATATTGACCAAGAACAGATTCATTATAATGCACCCTGGGTTTATTTGTCAACTATTTATTCTTTTAATAAAATGCTATAGTGTGGTTAATGTCCTTGTACATACCAAATGTGTGCTAGCCTCCTAGTTGAGGAGAGAAGCTAGATTTCCCTCGGTTGTACATGTGACATCTAGGTTAAGAGAACACAACACCCACTAGGAGACTCCAACCCTGTGGTTCCAAATCCTCTTGTGCCTGCGGTGTGTTGCTGGGGTACTTCTCTAGCATTATCCTTTGCTGCAAATGAACTTGAAAAGACTTCCAAGAACATCAGTGTAATAATGTTCAGTGGAAAGTGTGGCTGGTCAAGAAGACAGGCGAACTTAGCCTGCGCCATGTTCTGGTTTCAAACCTAGGTAACCTCAGTAGTGTTGATATGAAAACTCTACTTCTGAAGTCCCTTTTTTTCTCCCTAACAATCTAGGTTCTTCCCCTTCCCCTTTGATTTTCATGCTTCCCTCTTTGATTTCTTATTTCTTGAATGAAAAAGAAGGAAGAGGGAGATGAGAGGACAAAGGGGAGCTGATCAAACAGAGCATAACACTTTAATTAATGCAACACAAAATCAGCTGCCTGAGTTGAGGATGCAGTGATAGTTTGCTGCATGGAAAGCCACAGGTTTGACTCCCAGTACTGTATTCATCATGCATGGTGGGACACAGATGTAATCCAAGCACTTGGAAGGTAAAGGCAGGGGGAGCAGAGTTAAATTCCATCTCTAGCTACAGAGTGAGCTCAAGGTCAGCCTGGAATATAGGACACATTTTGTCATAAAATAATAAAATGACACAAAACAATATAAGCTGCTGAAATAATCCTTCTGGATACAGAGTGGTGAGATATGTGACCAATCTTAGTGATGGTGATGGTCTAGTCATCTCAGGTCCTTGTTGGATTGCCTGACTTCTATGACTACGAGTAGAAGGCACTTAAATATTTCTCTGTTTGCTAAAAGCTTTCAAATGTGCTCCAGAGTCCAAGATGCTAAGGTCCCAACTCTTGGATTCAGAAAAGGTGACCATTCAAGAGAGGGGCACAGAAGTCATCTCCAAAGAAGTCTCCTGTCTGAGGACTTACTAGTTTGCAAGCTCTTCCATCTTGGCTCCTCTGCTCAGACCCTCAGGGAAAAGTGTTCATAGTTCTTCCTACACTCAGAATGGAATATTTGTATATGTCTCTTCAGGGTTACAAATCTCCACGCCCTGTGTGAACACTTCAATGCAATATCAGTCTTCCCATGACACAAAAAAAGAAATCAGATGGGAAATAGACTTCATGTGGACAAGCTGGTTTGTCAAGTTAACATTATTGTGAGCATCTGATATTTTCCCCTTGCAGTCAAGAAAGAAAAAAAAAAAGAATAAAAGTTTTGTGAGCAGATTGTTTTCTAGGGGCTTATCAAACCCTCTGTCCTTGTTTCTATGGTTTTCCTCATTCCTCCTTCTGTCTTTTCAGTTCCCATGTGTCTCTTCTCAAATCTTCCTTGCTGAGTCTGACTCTTTCCCAATCTACCCAAGGTGCCTTTGCTGATGTGCTCTGTGTAAACCCATATCTACTGCAGGGTCCTAGCTAATCCTTGTTGTTTCAGTCAGTGTCTGGGAAGGCACAGCTAGAGTATCAGCAGGACTTGGAACTGGGTCTTATTTCAAATGAGATGGGAGATGCAGTGCCTGAAAAGATTTCTTGGACCCATTAAGGCCTGTGATGGCTGATCTTGGTCAGCAAGTGGAATTTGGAATCAACTGAGGGACAAGCCCCAATCCACTACCCCCAATAGGGCTTATCCATCTCCAAGAATGGGTAGTAGCTTCTGGTAGCTGCCCAGATATAAAACATGTCCAAGTGAAAATTAAAATTAGTCTTGCCTTCCTCCCTTTGATCTTCTTAAGATTACATTGTGTGTGTGTGTGTGTGTGTGTGTGTGTGTGTGTGTGTGTGTGTCTCTCATAGGTGCCATAGTACTCATGTGGATGTCAGTGGACAACTTTCAGGAATTGGTTCTCTTCTGCCACCATGTAGGTAGGTCCTGGGGTATTAAACTCAGGTTTGGCAGCATCCCCCAATTCCTGCTTTTGTTTCTTGCTGATGAGTGCATCTGTGCTGCTATTGCTAATGCTAATGTTACCACCCATGGCTGCCACCAGAACCCATCTTCTTCAGCATTCCAATGTGGCTTTCCAAGTAGCTCTCCAGGAATTCTACCTGACCTCATCATTAGTTCTGGATTTCTGAGGTATCCACTTTCATAGACTGAGATGATACTGGGTTCTCAGCCTCTCAGGCATTCAGATGGATGCCATTGGGCTATTTATCCTTTATTGGATATGCAAATTTAATAACACTCCTTTCATAATTTGTATGCATTCTGTTGGTTTTGTTTAGAGTGTGTGACTTGTATTAGATCAGATCTCTGTATGTTTTTCTAGATATCAGGCCTCATTGTCTGATTTGATCTCTACCCCCAAAGCCTGTCCAGTGAGTCTTCTCAGCTCAGTATCTCATGTAGAGATATCTCCGTATTTTCTCATGTAGATCATCTATCCCCATAAGTAAAACATAAATCTAGGTTGTTAGCTTCATCGTTGCCTTTAACTGTAAGGTCTCGCGTTTGGTTTCCTGAAAGACACCTTTACATGTGTTCCATTAAAGCCATAGACAATTTCAGCAATCCAACTTGTCATACTCTTCTGTAACTTTTTTCTTTCTATTTTTTAAAACATTCTAATAAGGAAGTCATTATACAGTGCTGATCTTCACCTAGATTTTCAACTCCATAGTGAACTCAAAGTCCTTATTCCTTCTTCCCATAATACTTGCTTGTTTCAGTTCACAAATCTTTGGTGTCAACTGTTTCCCCCACCTGCAATCATCCCCTCTTGGACCATTCTTTAAGTCCTGAATAAGCCACTCCTGACATTGCATCCCTTTTTTTCTTAACATGAATTGATATCCTTAGAACACACAATTCTTTAATTTCCTTCCTCGAAAAAAATCTTCATAACAGCCTCAAGCACATAATAGAAAATGTATTCATACTCCTTAAAGAGGCCCCTAAGATTTAGTGACTTTTAATAAAATACATGCATAGGGAGTTAAACATGAGAGATTATAGTTAAAGGCAACGGTGGGTCTGAGACTAGTATTTTCAACGTGCTCTTAGATTCTCTCATTCAAAAATTCATATTTAGCCTATTATTTAAAGCAAATACTCTGTAATTACCAATTTAGAGTCACATTTTCTCTCTCTACTACTCTGCTCACACTTTTCTTTCTTCTTCCTTCCTTCCTTCCTTTCTTTCTTTCTTCCTTCCTTCCTTTCTTTCTTTCTTTCTTTCTTTCTTTCTTTCTTTCTTTCTTTCTTTCTTTCTTTCTTTCTTTCTTTCTTTCTTTCTCTTTCTATTTCCTTTCACAGCTGGCATGCTCCCCTACCAACCTTTACAATAGCTCATCCTTCCAAAGTTCTCTACAAATGGAAACAATGCCACTGCAGCTAATACCCAAGATTATACCCCTGTGTGTATATGCTAGCATTAAGCACTTGGTCTTATAGCTGTGGGAGATGATTAGGAAGGAGTAAGGTCATCCAAAACATCTTAAACATCAGTTCACTGCTCATGACAGTCTATAGCCATCTTGATTACTTATTCCTGATAAAAATGAATCCCAGAGGGACAGTGATGGTGGCCCTGGTCATGAGTCATGGCACACATGTAGTGCTCTTGGATGGCTACCAGGAAACAGCAGCCTGAGTTAATAGCCTATGCTGTCTCAAACTTCTCATCGCAAACAGTGGGTTTTCCTCTACATAGTCTGGATTCCTAGTTTCAAGGGTCATCATCCCTAGGAGGCACAAAAGGCTGTAAAGGGAATCAGCTAAGGAGGGAATGGTACAGGCACCAAGCCAACCCCAGCTTGTGATGTGAACACACAGTCAGGGACACAGCAAGAGAGACAATTGAAATTAGAAAGAGAGAGGGGGCGAGGGACTAGAAAAAACTAAATCAACTGGGTTTTTCAGGAGAAGTGGTCCTACAAATCAGGCTAGGGAGTTGAATTTGAAAGCCTTTCTCCTTGGTTTTCATTTTTCCCTCCTGGTGCTAAAGCCTGAGTAGAAGGAGCAGAATGAAATCAATTGACGCAAATTAGCTTCCTTAACCGATTGCTTCGTCCCAAACTCCCTCTAGTCAAGAATGTTTCTGAAGGGAGCAGATGCAGAGGCCCAGAGCCAAACAATTGGGAGAGCTCAGGAAACCCCACAGAAGAGGTGGAGGAGGGATTGCTGGGACCAGAGGGGTCAAGGACACCAAGAAAACAAACACCACGGAGTCAACTGACCAGCACTCTTAGGGGATCACAGAACCTGAAGTGGCAGACATGGAATCCGCTGGGTTCCCAAGCTATGTCTTGAGGTTTCCTGGCCTGGTGCTCTTGCAGAACTCACAGAGATTGGAATAAGGTGGTATCCCTGAACCTCTTGCCAGCTCTTGGGTACCTTGTCCCCCTACTGGGTTGCCTAGTCCAACCTTGAAGTAGGGACCATGTTCCATTTTGTTTTGCTATGTTTGAGCAGTAGCCCTAGGAGGACTGCTCTTTCTTGGGGAGAGGCAGGGGTGGGAGTAGGAAGATGGGGGTCGACCTGGGGGAGAGGTGAGATTGGGAGAAGCTGGGAGGAGTGAAGGGAAGGGTGGAAGGGTATTAGAATGCATTATATGAGAAAAGAATTTTTTTAATTCTAATAAAAAAGAAACAATGTACACATTACACATTAGAAAGAAAGAAAGAAAGAAAGAAAAGAAGAGAAAAGAAAGGAAAAAGAAAAAGACAAGAAAAGAATGTTTATCTGAAAGTGCCTTTCAGCAACCATGCCACACACTGTCCTGATACTGCTCTAGGATGAGTAGACAAATAATGAAATACTAGAACAGAGCATGTGTATGCTGTGAATTGAGAGAGAAATCGGGTGAGCCTACTTGTAGTTTTCTAACCCATTGACACTGGAACAAGCAAACTTGACTTCTCACATTGGTTAACTGCTGGGGTATAATCATAAGGGAGCAAGACGGGAAGTTTCTTTTATAGTCACTCACAGTCCTGAGACTCCTAGGAAACACTCATGGCTATGCATCTCACACCCACAGAGAATACACCATTTATCTGCACTAATAGTGGGGAGCATTGGGCTAATCATAGCTCATTTGTATTTGGCTTTGGAATATGCTATGTGGGTTTTGGCAAAAGATTTACCTTGCTAATTATGTCTCCCTTAAATTAATAATACAGCTAATTTGCAGTCTCTTAGCACAAACCCAATACAGTGAAAGGAAATGTGCTAAGTGAAGACGTTGTGGGATCTCCCTGCAGCCTCTTCTGAAGCTCCTCCTTGTAATCTCCAGGGAAAGTTTCAGGTGAGACACATAGAGCTCAGCAGAGAAGACAAGTGAGTTCATTACAAGGTGATGTGTGGCTCTCCTAGAGGGAAGATGGACAATGGCCATAGGGAGCACATGGATAAAACTGGAAGGACAGTGCCCAAGATACTACCCTCTTGACCTGCGAGATTAGATAGGCATGATAATAATTCTAACAGCCATTAGAGCAGCAGGCTTTCATGTGGAGACTTTCCCATCAAAGTAGTTAGCAGACCTGTTTTTCTTTCTTTTTTTTTTTTTAAACAAATCTTCTTTTAAATGATATGTATATGCAAGTTTTGAGTAGGCATGTGTATGTGATGTGTACAGATGGCCTGCAGAAGCCAGGGGTATCAGATCCCCTTGAAGCTGGAGTCACAGGTGGTTGTGAGCTTAAGGGTGATGGAAATAAAACCCAGGTCCTCTGCAAGAGTGGTACATGCCCTTAACCTCTGAGCTGCTTCTCTAGCCCTGAGTGCCATTCTTTTGACCAGTCACCATTGAACAGCAGATTAAAAATAAAGAGAAAGTATAAATAAACTTATAAAAAGAGCTATGCTTCCCCTGAATGGAATTCAGCAAAGTCCGCAAACCTCTACTCCCTCCTCTTCACTAACCTGCAGTTGTCATTCCTTTTCATGTTTGAATAGTTAGTGAGCCACAATGGATGCTCTCTTCCTTCCTTATTAGTATTTTTCACTTGCAAAAAGTAGTTAACAGGGACACAAAAGGTGGAACCCCAATAAAATGCTGTTTTTCAAAAGAAAAGAGAGAAAAAGGAGGGAGAGAGGGGAGGGGAGGAGAGGTAGGAGAAGGAAGGAAGGAAAGAAGGAAGGATGGCAGGCAGGCAGCTTCCACCCTGAAGATCACTTTGTTAAGAGTGTCAAAGAACATGTTAAGGGACAAAGTCCACAAAGCATTAGAATCTTCATTCACCACCCCAAAACCTATGAGACCTGTCCCTTCTGGAAAATATGCAATACTTTTTTTAGAAGATGGACAGTTTTAAATACATTTTATAAATCCTGGGCTTGAATAAGCTTATCACCACCTCTAAATTCTGTTTCCTGCTTTGTCTCCTTAGTGGTTGTGGACAGCAGGACCTGGTAACAGTCCTGTGGTTTCAATTTGTGTTTGTTCAGGATGTTCATTATGAGAGACAGCTCCATTCTCAGTGGTCTGCAAGCTTGCTAATATCTAACCAGATGTCTAGCAAAGAAGGGACATAATTTTGGAATTTAAAAGTGCCTTTGACTGTGTCTATGTGCATGAAATTGTACATCTATATAGGAGAAAAATCTTTGGCATACTGGACAAAAAAGGGAGTTTCAATCATCTATGAAGTCATTGTCATTGGCTCTTTATGCCATTGATGTTTCTCGCTATAGTTTTTCTCACTCCTCCTGAAGTACATTAGGAGATTTATTTAATCATAATCAATACATGTGTGCATAAGATCCCACCTACAATTTGTTCTTATAGTATGGAATACTGCACAAGATTTGAGGAAACTAAGGTTACTTTGTGATTTCAGATCTGAAAATCTGGGTCTCAGGAAATGGTCAGTTGGTAGAAGCACTTTCTGTAGCATGAAGACCTGAGTGTAAATCTCTAGGACTTTTGTAAGAGCTGGAGATAGAGTGACAGCATCAACACTGCTAGAACTGACAGAGAAATGGGAGATGGAGACAGGAGCATACTCATGAGAATGCTCATGAGATGGTAAATGCAGTAGAAAAACAAAAAGGAAACCTTGTCTCTAAGCAGAAGGTGATCACCACCACCAGGAGTTGTAGCAGTACACTACAATCTTTTACCCTCAATTTAGGGATAGAGAAAGGAAAGATAGAAAGAAATCTTCACCTCTTTTGCAAGCAGCCTTGATATAGAAAGAGAGAAAGGTAGAAATCTTCACAGCTTCTTTTTAAGGCTGTCTTAAGCTTGAAGAGGACTAGCTGACGAGTCAGACTAGCATCTCAGCTCATGGTCTATAAACTCTCTCTCTCCAACCTTTGTTCTCTTAGGAATTATCTCACTAACTAACGACAGCAATTCAACCAACAAACCACCAACCAATGCCCACCCTGAGAACTTTTATGCCCTAAGCTAAAAGTTCCCATAAACCCCTGTAGCACACAATTCCCAAAACAAGCTACAGGTGTCACAATGACTACACCCAACCAAATTATAGCCACCTGCATCAAGCATTCCAAATCCAACTCGTAAACAACTATACCATAGCTGGTGTGGGAACACAAACCTAATCCAAATGTATTTTGCATTTCTACCGACACCAAAATAACAAAAACTTTTTCCAAGTGTTCCTCTGCAAGGGGTTATTCTCTACATATCCATGCATGCAGTGGCCCATACTTCCACATTCATGCACTGAATATACAAGCACATGCACACACCCAGAAAGACCTCAAGATCTGCGGGGGAAATACGGGAAGAGACTTAAGTCTTAAGATGTTCTCAGTGATAGTATTTGTCTTCTGTCTATGTACCATCACACTTTTGAATCATCGGATGGGATTCCTGATGTAGGAACCTATTGGTTCCTACACGTAAGGAAATTTGAGATGGGTACTACATTTTCTGGGAAATCAAGTACATGATTACAATAGACCTATGGATCTTTACCAAGATAGAGCCAAAGTAAAATCCATTAGCAATTCCATGCCAACATAATCACATTGCCCATTCATTTCCTTTGATACATTCACAGACAAATCCAGACAGGTGGTCACCTTGGTAGATGCTAATATCTTTAAGGTGAATTAAATGATATTAATGAATTATTTATTCATCTAGTTTTGGATTCATGGGAACAACCATTTGAAATTGGACATGGATGGAAAAACTCATTTGTTTCAGCATACAAGTGTATGTTATTTGAGAAATTATAACACAGCATGGTTCTTCTTTTTTACCTCTCTCACTTTAAGTACAGCTTTACAAAAAGATCCTTGCAAGCTCAGCTAATACTAGAAATATTACCAAACATTATCTGTAATTTATTTATAATTAATTTATTAGACCAGCTGTTCTCAATGTATGCGATTCAACCCCTGTGGGGATCGATTGACCCTTTCACAGGGGTCACCTAACACCATCTATATATCATATATTTATATTATGATTCATAATGGTAGCAAAACTACAGTTACAAAATAGCAATAAAAATAATTTTATGGCTGGGGGTCACCACAACATGAGGAACTGTATTAAAGGGTTGTAGCATTAGGAAGGTTGAGAACCACTGTATTAGACCAAGATATTTTCATAAATATTATTATGACAGTGTAAGAAAAAGTCAAAGCAAACATAGCTGGAGTCATCTCTTCTGAACTTCTTAAGGATTTAGGCACATTATGAAATTTTGATGAATGAAATACATGCATTAAAACTGTCACTGTGTTGTACCTACAGGAAGTAGCAGGGTATTTGGTAAGAAATTTAGAGCTCTGTTGTTATTTAAAAAACTCCTCTTCTGCAGGAATAGCCATATTTACTTTGTAAAAATTACAATGACATGGAACTTTAGTACATAAGAATTAGAAAAACCAAAGGATTGTGCAGGGTACAATAGGAAATTGGAAATAATAAATATATTTCAATATCAAAAGCCTATATTTCAACAAAGTATTAGTACATAAAAATTCTATGTCAACAGTAAGCTGAATATAAATGAATACTTAAATGTGGGCTTAAAAAGCTATTTTAATTGGACAAAATTAACAAAGTACCAACGCACTTGAAGTGAGGGCTCCTGTGTTATATTATGTTAATTAGCCCACCTAGCCAATAGAACACTACATTCCATTTAAAGTATCACTGGGAGCAATTTCATCAAAAAGTAAACAAGAAAAAATTCAGAGATGAGAAGTTCTGATACTGAAAGAGCTGAGTGCTCATTGAGGAAGCTATAAAAAATACACCTGGGACAAGCAGCAACATATGGAGCACATGGATGCTAACATGAAACACTTCAAGGATTGTTGTGAAGAACACTAAAGAGGGATAAAACTCATGTCACAGAGTTTGATAATTAAATTTATTTATTTATTTATTTATTTATTTATTTATTTATTTATTTGTGTGTGAGAGGCAAAGTGTGTACAGTTCAGGTCAATGAACCACTTAAAGTGTTGGCTATCTCCTTCTTTCTTGTTTGTCTCAGGAACAGAACACAGGTCCTCAGTCTTGGTGGCCTTTACCCACTGAGCCATCTCACTAGCTCTAGAGATTTTGAATTGCATATAATCACAGAATGTTCATCTTGTTGGAAAAAAGTCTCGATGTGGGATGTAATAAATCTCTAAGCACATTTCACTTCACATGGAACAGCTCTGTGACCATTGATAGGAGACTTCTTTGACCTTATTTTTCTAAACTGTAAATCATGTTAGCAAATAGGTTGTTAAGAAGGTTGAGTGGGGCAGCTTTGCAAAAACACATGCATGGGTTCTGCGTGGAGTAGCACTCCATAGAAATCTCTTTCTATCAGCTAATTCAGATCCTCAAATATGGAAACAAGTGTCAAGGGTGACATTGGTTTTCATGTCCAAGAATTTGTTTATGCAAAAACTAAATAACTTGTTAGAAAATATAACAGAAGGACGTTTCTTAGAGTACTCATATAATTCATTCTAATCCTAAGTTTAAAGATATTGTAATTATGAACAATAAGTTTTCCTTAGAGAAAATATCATTGTTATGATGGAGTATGTTCACAAAATAAAACACAAGTAGACCAATGTTGGAAAAATTATTCTATGTCTCTGTTACATCAAAGTTCATAGAAGTCCATTTTACACTGGTCAAGGGGAAAAACAAATAAAATATGGAGAAAATTTAGATTGCTTCATTTTAAAGAGCACTTTTTGTTAGATATGAATCATATTTACTCTACATTTTAGAAGATAATAATAATAATAATGTGCAATAACACCATTGCCTCAATCATTGATGTTTACACCAAAAATGTTTCTAAGGAATAATCTTTTTAAAAATGGCAGTTGTCAAGGTAAGTCTAAGAAATGATACACAACTAAATGTGGGAAGGAATTTCTTTAATTAATGATTGTAAGTAATGTTGAATTTAGCAGTAGCTTGAACTAATGCAACAAGTTCATCTTTTTATGTTCTATGTAAAAAGCACAGAACATGATTTTTGAAGATCATAGTTCAGGCTTCTAGGAGCAAAAATGCACTGAGTTTATAAACATAAGAGGTGGGTGTATTGGTGTGTGCACTTGTTTTTAAGTATAAGCTGCTTAATTAAAATGAGATATAGAAGATGTTTATAGATTTATTTTGAGTGTGAAAAGGATTTGCCATTTTTAGCTAAAAGATTTAAAAGTCAAAGAGCAGTATATCTGTGTGCCAACATCCTCCCTTTCTCTTTCTCTCTCTCTCTCTCTCTCTCTCTCTCTCTCTCTCTGCTCACTGCTTATGATCATATAATGTTGTATAAGGATACAGAAGACAGGATTTCATTTGTATAGGATAAAGCTATCGGCTTTCATAAAATCCAGTCTGTGGCTACCAACAGCACTGCAGTACCTAGACTCTGTAGTCTGGAGAAGCCAGAAGGTAAGTAGACATGACACGTGATATGACCAGCCTTGTCTTTCATTCTTCTTTATCCCATTTTAAGAGCAGGAATGATGGAAACCAAAGTTATCTTATGTACCACAGTGTGCAAAAGCAGAGGAACCATCAGACTCAGCCGCTGAGGTGCCACTAACCTGCAGTTCTCAGCTTTGACTATTACATCAGACAAACATCAAACATCAACTGCTGACACATATATATTGAGCGGAAGAATCCTGGGATAAGATTCATTTGTCGGGTTCAATAGCTCATTGCTGTTTGACTCTAAAATAATGCCTGTGGCTAAGCCCACAAGGCTCTAAGGAATACCAAACTGAAGATCACAAAGAGAGCCCTGGTTAGACTCAATGGGTCACAAGACTAAATGAGTAGACATGAAAGAGAGACAACGGGAGAGAGAGGGAGAAGAGATTGATGGATGATTGAGTGATTGATTGATTGATTCATTCATTCATTCATTCATTCATTTGTGGGTTGGAAATGGTAGACATTGGTAGTAGGGAGTTGGGACAGCAGAGTAGTTAGTATGAATGCTGCACATTTGCAAAACTGTTTGAGAAAATTTTAATTAATGAAAAAGTACTCATTAAGACTGTGCCAAAATGCCTGTTTATATGACATTGGAGGCAAGAGGCTCTACAGAAACAGATGACTGTTTTGGTATTTTTTTATGTTTAAATGGTTCCAAAGGAATTAAAAAAATTGTTTGGGGCAAATGCCTACTACAATGAGTGAAATTCCAAACAAAGCACAATAATTTTTCAACAGACATGCTTTCTTCTTTAATCCAGGAAAGGGCTTGTGTATAAAAGGAGAGCAAATTGCTAGGGCAATTCACATTTGATTCCTAATTGCACGTTTAACAGAAGAAAATTCTGTGTTTGAATTCAGCATTTAAATTCACTACTATTCAGTAGCAATCTGAACTCCCAAGTTCAATTAAAAAGGTCATTACCCTCTGGAACTGAAGGTGCTCTCTTAATTACAATGTTGCTAATGAATTGGGAGAAAAAGACAGTTTGGCTCAGTTCAGTTAACACGCATAAGCCAAAGCCCGGCACATGTGGGACTTCTCAGTGCTTGCTGTCTTCTTCCCTAGCTCTCCTCCCTTTACTTTCCTTCTTTCTTCTCTAATCCCCCTTACATATCTCCCTCTCTGTTCCTTTCCTAAATGTGTTTATTGTGAGTGACAAAGAGTGTGTGTGTGTCTGTGTGTGTGTGTATGCACACAGATGTGTTTGCCTGTAGGGCCATGTGGAAGACAGAGATCAATGTCCACTTCTCTAATTTGTTGAAGCAGGGTCTCCCATACAACCTGGAGCTGACTGGCCCATGAGCCCTGAGATCTGCCTGTCTCCAGCCTCCAGCCTCCAGCCTCCACCATCCCATCCACCCACCCACAACCCCCATCCCTGCACCTTCCTCAGCCACTAGACCAGGCTTTTCATCAGGGTGCTTGGAATCAGAGCTCAGGTGCTCTTATTTATGCTGCAAGCACTTGGCTCATTAACCCATCTTCTCAGGCCTCATCTTCCCAAGCTGAAACATGTAAGTCTCCCACTCCTTGCTCTGTGACTGCTTCACAACTCTTTAAAATCAGGTGAAAAGCAGTCAAACTTTGATGGGAAATTGTACTTATATCTTTTTGAAGCAGAGGAGAACAAAGATCATGTTTTCCTTCACTAAAACAACAACCTCCTAACAGTTTGACTATGATCTATTGTGCACACCTCACTATGAAGAAAGGAGTTTGTTCTCCTTCCCAGAACCAGCAATGCCTTGTCACAGTACACCCGAACCAGAGTAGAATTCCACGATGTCCTATTTGGCTAAGATTCACATGACCCAAATCTAACAGGTTTCAGGTAAATAATAATCTTCTTTCAAAAGTAACTTGTAAAATTCAGAAAATTAGCTCTTATGAGAAAATCAATAACAACAACAAAAATTCTGCCACTAAATTAAATTTCAGTGAACTGCATAACAACGTTTAATCACATCTGGAACATAACTTCAGGGGAAGTTGTTGATTGCAGCTTCCCCAGGTTATTCCTTTTGTTACACCTACAGGGGGCCTAGAGAAATGTCTTAAATTACTCTAGCTGGAGTCAGCTAGACTTTGCATTTCTTAATTCACTCAACAAACCTCCCCCCCCCTCCGAGTTCTAAGGTATATCAATCACACTCCAGGGCAGGGCTTGTGAGTAGCTGGCCAGTACAAAATGGACTCCATGTTTGTTAGTTTTGTGTTTTATAATGTTTTGTTTTTTAAGAGAGAGAAAAAAAAACATAAAGCTGGGTAGGTAGGGATGAAGTGAGGATCTTGGAGTAGTTGAGAGAGGGAAAACAGCATGATCAAAATATATTGTATGAAAAATTTAAAAAAAATTAAGTAATAGACTTTTAAATAATTCAAGAATTCAACAGCTTTGAACTGAGAGTAAAATAATATATCAGGTTTCTGATGACAAATTAAATAATAAGAAAACAAGAAAAGAAATCATAAACTGGGAGAGCCTTTTCTTGTTCATAGAAGAGTTATCCCACAATTATTAAATTTTGAATAAAAACTCAATTGTGAGTTTTTTAAATATGCCAGAGGGCTGCAGAGATATCTCCAAGGACAAAAGTGCTTATTGTCCATGTGTGAGATGCTAAATTTAGATCCCAGCATCTGCATCAAAAGTAAGACATGGCCATGTGAAGTACCTGTAACTCAAATACTGTGGGAAAACGGATGGAGACTGAAGAATAACTGGAGATAGATGTTTGCCATCCTACCTCCTGATGTAGTGAAAGACCCTGTCTTAAGGGTCTGTCTCTTTGTATTACAGAGGTACACACAGTGCACATATGAAGCACACATACATATACCATATTCACACAATATATGATAGATGATAGATGATAGATAGAAGGATAGATAGATAGATAGATAGATAGATAGATAGATCGATAGATAGATAGTAGACAGACCATGGATAAATGATAGAAGATAGATAGATAGATAGATAGATAGATAGATAGATAGATAGATAGATAGATGATATATAGATGATAGATAGATAGATAGATAGATAGATGATAGATGATAGATAGATAGATAGATAGATAGATAGATAGATAGATAGATAGATAGATAGATAGTAGACAGACCATGGTTAAATGATAGATGATAGATAGATAGATAGATAGATAGATAGATAGATAGATAGATAGGTAGATAGATAGATGATAGATGATAGATAGATAGATAGATAGATCGATAGATAGATAGTAGACAGACCATGGATAAATGATAGATGATAGATAGAAAGATAGATAGATGGATAGATAGATAGATAGGCAGGCAAACAGACAAATGTTAAATAGCCCACTGTTATTTTAGAACTGGCGAGAAGCCAGAGACAAAGTGAGACCTTACTCCTCTGTCAATTGCCCCCAAGACAGTTTTAGAATCAGGAGGAACCATTTCCTTCTAATTTATCACTGCAGAGAATACTCCAGGGATGGAGCCAGTCATCCATTTGTATTCTGAGCAAAATACTTTAAAGATTCTTTTTGCGTGTGCTGAAGTGAGATATGTTCTGTAAAGTAAAGACAGACCTCAACAAGAAGAGCAAACATTCTCTCTTTCCTGGAACAAATACTGCTGGGAAATTTGTTGTATTTCCTTTCATAATTTGTTTGTCCTCCTTTCTCTACCATGTGCAGCTAAAAAGTTGTAATTAGGCTTCTTAAAATTGACCCTCACTGCTACCACAAACTTTTCCTAGAAAATTTAATAACAGCATGTTTCATGATATACACTCATGATTTTCCCAATTGCTTTTCTCACTGGAGATTTTAATCATTTCTTTGAATGATACTTTCCTAAGAAACGGAAGTATTAAATCAAAGGATAAATACATAAATGTCTGTGTTTAGTTGTCTTCTAGAAACTGTCAATGTGCATTCTGCAAGAGCTGAAGCAAATAACACTCCATCTTAAAAAATGGGGGAACACATGCCTAATTTGTTCTGAGTGTGTTTGTGTGTGTTGAAAAAAGAAAGAGACAGACAGACACACAGAAAGAGAGAAATTATAGTTTCTCACTCGTACTTACTATTATCTAATGACAAAGTAAGACAGAAAGATGGCTTTTGTGGTGCTTTCTTTAAAATGGCCCTATGCCTATAACTAAAGTTGGATGTTTATGACAGGTTTCTCCATATTCAGACTGTATGATGGTGTTACTATTTGATTAATCATTTTTGTCTGTCTTTGAAATTTCTAAACTTGAGTGTGAAAATAAACTATGGAAAATTAGCTAAGGAAGTAAAAAAAAAAATTGGTGGTGCTGGGGATAAAACCCAGCACCTTGTGCATGCTAGGCAAGTATTCTACCCCCAAACTATATTCCCAACTTAAAAATTGAATTTAAGAATATTATACATATTAAACACATAATTTGCATCTGACCACTGTTAAAACAAATATTTCCCATGGATGAATGGATTCCAGTTTTATTTATGACATGCTTACTGTACAGAGAAAATGGTATTTTATATGACTAATTATGTCTTTCTCATGTCACTTTTTATTATATGTTAGGAAAACCAGTTAGTGAGAAGACAATGGTAGAAATCTCCTACCTGACTGATCAGCTTTTGTATTAAAGTTTGCTGTCCATAGTAAAAAAGTACCATATATAATAGCATAGGCTACAGAAAGCAGCGATCCACAGACACAAAACCAAACTGCCCAGAAAATATTGTCAAAAGTTTTCATAAGACCAGTTTCCTGACCTAGTAAGAATTTGACTTTGTAAACTTAAAGGGATCACCACGTTTCATGGAAAGTTAATGAAACAGTCCTATGCTTAGAGTATACTGCTAGGCTTTAAAACATCCAGGAGTAAAGTCATGTCCTTCAGGGAGGGAAGAGAGGCAGAATGTGCCAGGCATAACCTCTAAGCTGGTGTCAAACTTTTTACAGTAGTAGTCTGCAGAACAATGGATATTTGAGTCATTTTCTCCCCCCACTTAATTTCCCCCAGATTTCTCATGCTCAAAGTATGCACCTCTGGAAATCAATACTTAGTATCATCTTTCTTCTTCAGTGAATTTGTGGTTTCTGATTCTTTACTGAGGAAGCAAAGAAATAAATAGAAAATAAAATATTCCCAGATTAATTATTTCTGTTTACAGTTTTAAGTTATCAGATCTTCCTTCCATGAAAAGTTCTGTAGATATTAATTTGGTTTTCATCTATTTGAACAAGGGTATCTCTACTCTGGTCCAGGATGCTTCATGCAAATAAATTAGTGTGAACCTTTATATTTGCATCTCCATTTATCCGTGAGCAATCAGATTTCCCCTTTCTAATCCTGTCACTGTAGCCCAGTAATGCATGAGTTTATTTTCAGTTATGTTTAAAACGGTTGTTTTGTGCATTTTTGGGAAAAGGGCTGTGTGGGCCTTGGTATTTGTATTGTCTGCAGGTGGTAGCTTTATGTAAAAGATGCTTGAGTCCTCATGATCTGCACATGGTAGCAAGAGAACACCTGAGGAGCTTTGGTATCAGTAAAAACCTCTGAGATGAGATGCTCAGGGTTCCACTTTCCAAAATGGTGTTTGGCAGGACAGGTGGTTCCCTCTGCTGAGGTCTGGTAGGGTTTGCATCTATGAGAATGCCTCTGTGTCATCTTTCTTGAGCCTCCAGTAGATGTACAACTACATTCCAGCTTAATTGTAGTTGTATCATCTGTTTTACTAACCCTAGCATAAAATAGGAAATCACTTCTGGGTAATTCCCCACCACCACCACAGTGGCTCTTTAGTGCTCTTCTTACGTTTGCTTAAAATGTGTTTTATGCTTTTCTGCCTCTGACCATGTTATTTCCCAGAAGTTGCAATCTTTGGATCAAATACAGAGAACACTGATGGTGGAACATAGAGGAAGGTAGGCTTCCATTTCAGCCATTTCTGCCACCTTACACCTGGAATTATCTACTTCTTTGGTTATGAGCAGAGATGATAAAGCTTTAGACAAAGGATTCAAGGTGAGTGTGGAAGACAGCTTTTAACCTGTCAGGCATGTTCCAGTTCATTTCATCACTTTGTTTACAGTAGAAGCTGCCATGGTTGGCTGTGCATATCTTCATCCAGAGGACTTGGGAAAACTGCATCATTTGTACTTTCACAAGGCCTATGTGAGCAAGCAAGGGGAAACAGAAGAAGCACCCATCCATCTCTACTGGTTGAGTTAAGACAGAGCAAGTTTATGTTTTCATTTAATAGCTATATTTAAAGCTATTTTAAAATTATCATGTGTGTGTGTGTGTGTGTGTGTATGGTTATGTTTTTTAAAAGACAAAGTAAACCTAGTAGAAATAAAATATTTTATTTTCTAATAAAATCATCAAAATTGTATTGTTTAGATAATTTAATTTATAAATGTATTTTAGACTAATTATCTACATAAAACTTGCTTTTAATGGGGACTAAATAATAAAATTTCCAATGTGGAAATAATATTAAGCCTGGGCACTGTGATGTATATTTACATATGTATATCTGTATATGTATGTGAGAGAGAGAGAGAAAAAGAGTGAGAAGAAAGAGGAGAAAGGAGAGAGAATATGGAAGTAGCTTAGAAAATGTAATGAAATATTTGAATTCCTGGCTGTATGAATTAATGAATGAAGAACAAAATCTTTTAGGATTATAATAAATATGCCCTAAACAAGAGAATTAAATAGAATGATCTGTTGCTCCTAACTAACTAGATAGACCCTTTGGGAATTCATATCTTGAGGAAATAATTGTGTAACTGTCAGAGATACAACAGGACTATGCTATACAACAGTACTATTTGTTGTATTTGGCTACTTACAAAGAACCATGAACTTTGTTAGAAAGATAATGGAGTTATTGTTTAAGCCCCATTCTTTTCTTAAATTATCTCTCTATATAAGAGTTGTTAGGCATGATGGGAAGACAGTCAATAAGAACATTATCCTCTGCTTTAGTAATGAAGGTGATCATATTCTGGGCTGATGTGATGGACTTTTCTGATACTCAGAAAATGTATATATTGCTTAAAATGTAATATTTAATTTTGTTAAATTAATTATCATTCTGACATTGAACTATATTTTTTGTTTTGTTTTACACCAGCAGTCTTAAGAATTCAAAGTTCATTTTCCAGCCTGTGGCAGTACCATTCCATGGAATGAAAGGGACTCTGTTCTTTCCTCTTACATCTGCCATTTGTTCTTCCCTGTGTGAAAAGTGCATTTCGTCCTCAGATGTGCTGTTCCCATGAACACAAGCAGCAGCTCCCCTTGCAGTTGATCTTTTTGTTGCTAGAAAATTATCACCATGGGGTTTCAGGACTTTGAAGATAAGAATGACTCAATTGCTCTTGCCCTTGAATGAGCCTTTATTTTTCTAAACAGTTCCTAGAAGAGAAGCTTCAGGCACTGTGGACAAAAACCAGCTTTACTCTTGAGACCTTTTCCATTGTCTCAACTGTACTGTGTTCACATCTATTTCACAAGCACCACAATCGTGGCCTCTGAGCTTGTGAGAAAGGCCTCATCAATGACCCAACCCAAGATGGAGCAAGAGTCTCTCTCGTTAAGCAAACCTTCTAAAGGAATCAAGTTCAAAACCCCTTCAAGATTATGTGTGTTATATATGAAAGCCACTGCTATAATAAAATACAAATCATTCTTTTCAGACATTTTGAAGATGTCTTATAGGGGCAGATAAGATGGCTTGGTAGGTAAAGGGACTTGCAAATAATCCTGATGTCCTAAGTTCAATCCCCTTGGACTCATCTGGTAGAAGGAAAGAACCAACTCCCAAAAGTTTCCTCTACATTCACAGGGTGGCATGTGCATATACACAACACATGCGTACAAACACACACAAAGATGACTTAAAGATTTTGCATGTACAAACAAGGTCTTCTGAAGAGGAAACGCTTCTGGAACCTAAACTGGAAAGCAAGGAGGGTTTTATTTTTTGGTTTTTACTTATTATGTGTGTACACTTGCAAGAGTGACAAGGCACACATGTGGGAGTCAGAAGACAACATCTGGGAGATAGTTCTCTCCTTCCACAGTGGATTCCATTTATCAGATATGGGGTATCAGTCAGGCTTTGTGCTGCAAATGCTTTTATACACAGAACCATCTTGCTGGTCCAGGGTACTTCTTAAGGTATTGATTACAGAAAGGCTGTGTCTGGGAAGGAAATGTATAGACAAACTTCACAGAACAAGAATTGAATGGTCTGTCCTTGTCTCAAGGGCAGTTAAGTCAAAGGTCAGAGTCTGAAGCCATTTGCAAAGTACTTTATAAGCACCATGAATGGAATGTCTGTTACCAAAATGGGAGAAGAGAAATTTCTCAAAGTAGTTTACATAGGTCTGGGCCTAGAAGGGTAATTTAATTTCCATTTACAACAGTCCTGTCAAACAAAACACAAGTTTGGATTTTCAAAACTAAAAAAGGCCTTCCTGTTCAACCACCACACTCTTACACATAATAAAAATTACTGAGGTCAAGTGGTCCATGTCTATGCACAAATCTCTTTGCTTATTTGTTTGACACGTTTTCCTGCACATCAAGCAGTTTTACTTCCTTTTGATAGTTCTCTGGTTAAAGGATATTTTAATAAATGTTAACTCTCTCTCACATTGCTTAGTTTACAAATTTGTATTTTATAGTATTCCCTAACACTCCAGGCTTTCTGCCAGATATTCATGAATTTAGAACAAAGATGTGAGTAACCAAAGCTCTGAACCCATCCCTATGGATGTGGAATGAGAGGTATAAAACTGTAAGATCCAGATCTATGTAGTACATGAGCTAAAAATGCACTCATCTACATGATGTGAGAAACTACACAAGGCCTGGCTCACCCAGGGCTCCTCCCTGCTGCCTTAGTTTGTGCTTCAGAGACATTTGTATCTCATATGGGTGAGTCTCCAGCCTAACATTTTAGCAGATATGTAAAATATGATAGAGTCTCATCATACATGTTTAAATACAAAGTAATATCTGATCTCTAAAGAGGGTAAGTTCCTGCATCTAGAAACAATATCATAAAAATCATCCTACTTAAATAAAAGTCACAAAGTTATAAAAATATGGCTTTTTATTTAAATACCGAAGTTTATTCATATGCAAATTAATCCCTACCAGACAATCTTACAAATACATTCTGAACAAAATAAGAGAGATGAGATGGATGCTCTAAAGACGTTTTGAAGAGCTACCATTATATATTTCCCAATAGACAGGACTTCCACATCTCTGTCATAAAGACAATTATTAGTCCTTTGGACTGTAATGTGTCTGCCTAAAATGCTTCTAGTTATTTTTAAAAGAGCTGTACAGGATGACTGTGTTCAGAAAGTGAGAAAATGAGCTCCCATGAGAGAAGGAAGAGGAATAATTGGGGGAGAAGCAGGAGAGGGCAACTTATAGGGGGCAGGGGAGGGGCTTAGTCTTGTAGTCCTTTATTTAGTAGGATATATATATATATATATGATCTTTATATGTATATAATTTTAATATATTTGATATTTATATATGCATATTATACTTACTAGGTTTTAGACAAAATCTGGATGTATCAAAGACTAGTATGGTAAATTTGTTAAATTTTGTCTATTTAAATTTCTTACCTTACTCTGATTTCTTTAGATTGGCCCAAAATACCATTTCTTCAAATTATGAAGGAGTCTGGGGCTAGGGAGTAGTTTAGTGTCAGAGTGATGCTGAGCATATGTGGTTCTTTGGGTTCATTTCCCAACTCTGCATTTGCACAAAAGGTTGTTTATGATGGAAGACAGAGAATCACATTAGATTAACATTCCTCTTTAGGTCACAGGTTTGTTTTGGTTTCAGTGACAGAAGTACCTTTTAGTCAACTTTTACCACTTTAAGAGAATAGTTAGCACCTTGTCAGGTCCACTGGACTAGAGAGGCAACTGCATCAAAGACAGATTATTTACTTTATGACTTTACTTTGTGCTAATCTTTCTGGTGCCCCATATGAGGACTTTCTAGATTTTATCTTATGGTCACTGAAATCTCAGAGATCAGTAAAGAAAAAGTTTCACTTCCATTTATATTTTAAGAACATAGCTTTATTTCATTAATGTGTTCATTTATAATTGGTTAATTTGGTTAGTTTAAAAGCTCAAAAACTGTTTCATAAAATAGGATTATTACCTAATCCATGCCTCTAAAATAAAAATTCTTAGCAACTGACATGGAAGGAAATAATGACTGTAATTATACCTCTCTTGTGTTTCAGTAAATGAAATTGCTCATTTGAGTTTATTCACAAATCTGAGGTATAATCATTCTATGTCTGTAGGGTTTCTAAGGGTTTCTTTATATATTGAGAAATCAATTGCAGTAAAATAATTCAAAAATCAACTCCCCCAAGAGATTGTTTAATAACTTTGAAAATAACTTCCTTCAACTCTAGATACTAATCCATTCAACTAGACAAATGTGGAGTTTCTCTGTAAGCCAAAAGTTGCCATTTGAAACCCTGGATTCATTCTTCAGTATGGATGGGCACAAATTCACTCATCTTTTCACACTAAGCTCTGATTTTGAGATGCTGTAGCTTTCATAGTCTCATAGTCTCATTTCATAAGTCTCATAGAATTATCCATTAGTAACAATAAGTACCATAGTTCTCTATACACTGCTACATGCTATGTATCCTCAAGGGCCATGCTTAAAAATACAGCATATATACAACTATCTACACATATTATAAGTGTTTAAAACTTGGCATAAAGTCTGCTTGGTAGGCATTTTGAAATTTCTCAAGGCCTACCAGTAAACTATGTAGGGACTATACAACAGAGCAAGGTCTTGTGCTGGTCTCACAACTGAAATTCAGAAACACATGACCAAGATGCACATGATATCACAGGATATCCAAAGCACTAAAACATACTTTAAAATTCAGTAGTATGGAGAAGTCAATTTCTTTACTTGATCTGCACAGTCAATGCAATCATACTCAAAATCTTTGTATTTCAGTAGAAATTGATGCATGAATTTTAAGGTTTACGTGAGGAAGCAAAAGTCCCAGAATGAACAACCCAACATTGAAACAGAAGAACAGAAAAAGTAGTTAAAAGTCATGTCAGTTTATACAGGATATATGTCCTAGTTAGCTCTGGCTGTCAACTTGACAAAGCCTAGAGCCATCTGTGGGATTCTCAATTGGGGGATTGCCCAGATGAGATTGGCCTGTGGCCACATCTATGAAAAGCTGCCCTGATTGTTGATTGACGTAGTGGGGTCCAGCCCACTATGTATGGAGCCATGCCAAGGTAGGTGAGATTCACTGCATAAGAAAGCTAGCTGAGCATGGCCCTGGGAGAGAGCAAGCCATACATTCCCCCATAGTTTTGTACTTCTGCTCCTGCTTGAGTTCTTATTCTGATGTCCCTTGGTGGTGGACTGTGACCTGCTAGTGTTATCCAAAGAAAACCTTTTCTCCAACTTGCTTTTGGTGCTTTAACAAAACAATAGAAAAACAAACGAGAAAAATATGTGTCTAATCTACCTGTACTTATTTAATCACTGGACTGACTATTATAGAATTCTCACTCCATCTTCCTTTAAACTAAAGCCAGTGTTAGAAAATTCATGCACAGCTTATTCTGTTCTAGTAGTGGGGGTAGGAAGAAAGAAACTCAGTACTTTTCATGTAGAGGGATGAAATGGGCATTCATACTAATGACACTTACAAAAGAAGCTCTTCCAACTCACTGTCTGCCATCTATCTTAAGTTCTAATCTGAAAGTTCTGGCTGCCTCCTGCTTAATCAGGTACAATGAAGATGGTTTTGTTGATTGGAGAAAATGTTAATATAACCATGTCGTGTTGAGAAGAAAAGACTTCAAGAGCAAAATCAGTTATTAGCACTAAGAGGGATATTTTATAAAAGGTATAATATTTTTTTTTAAGTTTCTGAGCCTTGAATCCATTCAAACCCAGGTACACATTCTTGTTCTATATTCTACTGTGTGATGTTGGTAGGCAGATTCACCATTTTTAACCTTGTATAAAATAAGGCAAATCATGTCTAAATGAGATAATGTATGTAACACTATCTGACACACTAAGGCATTTACAGGGTAGCTATTACTATAAGCATTATCTGCAAAGCAATTTTTTCCATTTCTAAGCTCTTGAACATTAGCCATGTAATTTTATCTTCATAACTATTCTGTAGGGTAGTATTATTTCCATTCTGCACTTAAGGAAACCAAATTGCAAAGAGGTTCAGTCACTACCAGAGAATCTGGAGAATACTGTTGCTTATCCACATAAAGACAAAGCGAGAACCTGGACTGAGGGTCCTTTTACTCCCCATAAGTGGCAAGTTTTACACAACTGTTTTCAAGCCAATATAGCCAATCTTTAAAAGTTTGGGCTCACTTTAAATGTCTTCTTTTCACATTCTGCTGAAAATAGACAAATTGTGTGTGTGTGTGTGTGTGTGTGTGTGTGTGTGTGTGTGTGTGTGTGTGTTTGAACAGAGGGATACAATGTCACAGAATTGAGATATGTAGATAACAGGGGATTTTAACCACATATTTTGTATATTTTTATTCAAAAATTTCCAAGAAATTTCCAAGAGAAAAGTATTTTCTCATTATGATAATTGGGATTAAGTATGCAACAAAATAAAAGTAATGGTATCCACATACCCGAAGCTGATGAATAGATTATAACTCAAATGTTTCCAATTTCTATCACCTGAACATTGCTAATAAGCTTAGAAAATACATACTCTGTCAGACCCTGATGTTCTTTTTACATTTTTTTTACACGTTCCTCCTATGCTAGAGAGAAAAAGTATCAGGTCAGTCCCTTAGAACAGGAACAAGATTGTCGTTTCTACTCTTGAGAATTAGTAAATGATCTGGAAGTCATCAAAACTAAATGGTTAGTGGCAGCCTCACTTGTGAGTAGGAAAGTTGATAAATCTGTGTTTTTATAATGATCACATCATGAAATCCTGGAGACTTTCCTAGCTCTGTGAAAATACTTGCAAGAGGTTAGGAACGTCCCCTGCATGCTCAAGGCCTTGACTTTGAGCCACAGAATCAGGAATAACAGAACAGAACACACGGAGGAGTGCTTACAGATTTCAGTCTCTCCCATTTCTGCTGTCTGTTTGCAATTCAGCAGGGTTTTCTGAACACAGGGTGAATCTTGGAAATTCTATCTACATGCCACCACTTAGGATTCTGCCAGGCACAACTCAGACCTAATCGTTTATTATATCCCTGCTAACGTGTCTGAATAACCACAAGTTACAGACACCATATGCATACAGGTTGCTCATAGAAGTGTAGTTTTTATATACTGGGACATTTAGAAAACAAAAGTATAACAACAGAGTCTCCTGGCCCCATGATTAATGCATATTCTGCTATTGCTTGCCCCTGCAGTTTTCACAGAAGAAACAATAATAATCTTATCACAACTTTAGAGACAATAAAAATCAGGTACACAATGAGCAGATATCCCCTCACTGTCCTGAACTCACAGGTCAAACGCTTCTCTAACAACAGTCCAGACTTCTAGCTGGGAAAATTGATGGTGACAGTCCAATTCTTCAAACTGCTGACAGTGCTTCCTGCTGTCAGGTCTTGCCATGGAGCCCATCAGCTCCTCCATGGCTTCAAAGGGATCAGCACCTTGCTTATCCCAAACATGAGTGAGAGAATCAAGCTGCAAAGTGGCTTTGGAAATCAGAAGAGTCTGATGACATCAAGTGCAGGTGTCTAGAGATTAAAGCCTCCAGAGTTCTTAAAACAAAGTGTGAATCCATTTATACATCTCTGAGTATATAAAACAATTCTGTAGCCATTTGCACTGACTTCGAGGTGATCTTTTCTGAAAAGGTGATAGAAACACTTTGATGTTTTTGCTTAAGTCCTTCATAATGTTGCTTAGATTTTTGAAATTTTAAATCAAATAAATCTAATTTTTTTACTTTAGATGTCCTCATGTGCCTGCTCATCCAGGTGCACAAGTGTTGTGGAAGTTTATTGTTAGTTATGTACAAACTAATTGTTTCGTGCACTGTTGGGTGAGGGGCTGCCTAGGTCTTAGCATTTTGTATTGTCTGCAGGTAGGAGATCTGTGGAGACGTTTGATTGCTTATGATTTGCACCTGAGGAGTTCTGAATTAATAAAAACACCTGAGCTCAGACGCTCAGGGTCGCACTGTCCAGTATGGCTCTTGCCATGATGGTGGTTCCCTCTGCAGAGGTCTGGAAGGGTGTGAGTCTATGAAAATGCCTCTTTGTCTCATTGCTGAGCTACCATAGCAGCTAACTACTACACATGTTATAGACTGCTAGTAGCAGAGATGCATGAGAGTTCCCAATTAATGTACTAGAGAATCTTATTACACTGCATATATAAAAATTCATACTAAAACAGACAAGGGAAGGAATGGCTCAGTCAATGAAGTGTTTGTTGCACAAATATGAGATCCTGAGTTCAAGCCACAGCACCCACATAAAAGCCAAATGCAATAGTATGTAATTGCAACCCCAGTGTTGGGGACTGGGAACAGGAGGATTCCTGGACTTGCTGGTCAGTCAGCCTAGTCAAATCATAAAGCTGTAGTTTAAGAAAAAGACCTTTTCTCATAAATAATAAGGTGGATAAATCCTGATGAACAAGCTGAAGCTGGTCTCTGGCTTCCACACACATGCATCCACACATATATGAATACACATACAAATACAAACACACACACACACACACGTGCGTGCGCATATAGATACATACAATCTGTGTGCACACATACACAAAATGTTGAAATAAGCTCTTGTTTAAACCTAAGTTTTCTATTATTTCTAGTATATGTCAAGGATCAAGATGCTGGATCTTCTAACATGGTTACTTTTACTGACTGAAGGGATTGCCAAGCCCTCTTCCAAATCCTTTATACCATTTTTCATCAACAGTCAACAATGAGTGACACCTCAATTGCCACGTATCTTAATTAGAATTGAATGTGGCTAGTGCTTTGAAAACTTGGGCTATTCTTTGTAGTCTGTAGTGATACCTGCTTGTTGCTATGTGCAATTTACTCATGAAATAAATCCCACTTCATATGTATATTCTTCTTGGGTTAGGTATCTCTTCAATTCTCATATCTATTTTTTGTTGTTGTTATTTTCTTTGGACACTTGACATTGAATCAAGGGCATTTTGCACACTAAGCAAACACCTGTCTTGAGCTTTTTTTTTTTTTTTGGTGCATTTGATCACTTATATATTGGTAAGGTTTAAGTATACTTTGTATATTTTGGATGATAGTATTTCATCTGATGTGTCCTTCAAAAATATGTTACCCTAGCCTGTGGTCTTCTTTCTCATAGCATTGACATTGGCTTTGAAGAGACGTTGTCAATCCTAAATGTTAACATATCAGTTGTTTTGTTTCATGGATCATGGCTTTGCTGCTATATCTAAAATGTCATCACTGTATTCAACTTTGTTCAGTTTTGTCTTATGTTATATGTTATATCCTGGACATTTTAGTTTTCTGAAACTTTGATCTATACTGTACAATGTACACTATATATTGATCTTTGTGGGTTTGAGGGTTTAACGGCTGAGTCTACATTTAGATATTACATTTTGATGTCTAGTTGTTTCTAAATCATTTTTGGAAAGACTCTGGTCTATTACAATGCCTTTACCTCTTTAGCACAGGTCAATCAACTATATGTAGATCTATTTTTGTATTATCTATTTGCCTATTTGTAAGAATTTTTCACTAAGAGAATCAACAAACAAACAAAACTTTCTCCTTAAATTCCTAATTTAATTACAGTAACACTGTATAGTACCAGTTGAAAGCTAACATTTTGAACTGCAAGAAGCATGAAGTACACAATAGGAATGGCATAAGGGTTTGAGACCTTGGAGTCCACCCTCTGACACATTTCTTTCAACAAGGCCACATTCCAAAGCCTCTCCAAATAGTGCCAGCTACTAGGGACCAAGTATTCAAGTATCAGTGCCTATTGAGGAAATTCTCATTCTAGTAACCACAGCTCTCTATGAACTATTGGTTATCAAAGCATTCTGAGGGAGGAAGAAACATTCCCTTCAGTTATATACCCACTAATGAGGCCAGCAACCTCCCAAAGATAATTCCAAACCCATCACCACACAGATCACTCTGGTTAAAGTCTGTGAGATATAAAACAAAACAAAAACAAAAGGACATAAATGAAGGAAAAGAATTGGCAGGAAGGAGGGAAGATTGCCAGAGATTAGAGAGAGTGAATGTGAGAATAATTACAATGTATTATTTACATATGTAAAACCATCAAAAACAAATTTAATTATTAGAAAGTGCCATCAATTTTCTTAAGTAGTTGATTAATCAGATCAGCTAAGTTAATGGGCAACTTTCCTGAAATCATTTTTAAAAATATACTACAAGTCAAATAAAGAGTATACCACAAGTAAAAGAAAAATCCACATGTTAACACAGTAAGTAGAATGACACACTATACTTATTTAGTATAGGAAATAGTTGGTAATTTTTCTTATTCAATTATTAATGATTTGAAATGTTTTGATGCTGAATATCATAAACATTAGCAAGATGAAAACCAAAAGAGGCCTAAGTAATTGCACAAATACCATGTTCTCTGCTTGGAAGACTTAATACCAACAAGACATTGTGATGGTTTGTAGAGGAACACTTGGAAGAAGTTTTTGTTGTTTTGAGTTCTTTAAAAATGCAAAATGGCATTTGGATTAGGTCTGTGTTCCCACCCCAGATGTGGTAGTTGATTATGAGTTGGATTTGGAATGCTTGATGCAGGTGGCTATAATTTGGTTAGGTACAATTATTCTGGCACCTGTAGCTTATATTGGGGATTGTGTGCTGCATGGGTTGATGGAAACTTTTGGCTTAGGGTATGAAAGGTCTGAAGCCCTGAGAGTCAGGGTGGATGTTGGTTAGAGTTAGTTAGTTGGCTTGTCATTGTTAGTGCGTTAATTCTTAAAAAGAACAAAGGTTGGAGAGATTGAGTTTACAGACTGTGAGCTGGCCCGCTAGTCTGACTCACTGTCAGCGAGTCCTGTTCAAACTTAGGGCAGTCTATAGAAGAGGCTGTGAAGATGTCTACCTTTCTCTCATTCTATATCAAGGACGCTTCAAAAGTGGTGAAGATTTCATTTTTTCCTTCCTTTCTCCTTCCCTAAAGTGAGAATAAAAGATTGTAGCTTACTGTTACAATGGTTGTATGAGAATCGGCCCAAGGAAGAAGTATGCCAGTGGAGTGGGCTTTGAGAGAGTATAATAATCTTGCTCCACTTACAAGTCACATTTTGTGACCTATATAAAGATCAATATAAGGATCCCTCAGCTTCCTACTCCTGCCACCATACTCCCCCCGCTGCTGCCCTCTCCATTAAGAATGTCTAGTCCTTTGGAGCTATAAGCAAAAATAAACTCTTCCTTAACTTGCTTTTGGTCACTGTCTTTTTATGATGGTAATAAAAATGTAACCAATGCAGACATCAATCCTTTATACACTGAGATTCCATGACCTTCTAATCTACTTCTGCAGTGGTTTTGTAAATATTGATGGATCCATACCAAAATTTATAGGGAAATATTAAAAAGAACAAAGTGAGAGAAGAACACTTTATCTCCCTGCCTACTACAAAGCTCACTTTGAAGAAAACCTTGTACTGTAAAAGGGTAGACACACAGATCAATGGAACTGAGCAAAGAAACCAGAGGCACGCTTACAAACACAGGTCAATAAGTACTTGGCAAAGGTGTCACACAAGTGGATGATAAAACAATAGCACTTTCAACAAATAAGGGTGAAACAGTTGTTTATATGCAGTAAACAAGCAAATAAGCCTTGAATCCCACCTTAGATGACATAAAAATATAATTACAAACAGCACACAAGGCTAAACATAAAGCTTAAAATTATAAAATTTCTAGAAAACTATGGAAAAATCACCATAAAAGACAAAACAAAAAAGCATAACTCATATGTAACAGTACTGATATGGTGTACTTAATCTAACTTCATCAAAATTAAAAGTTCTACAGTGGACAAGAGACTTTGAAGTGATGAGAAAAACAAGTTTCTCTCTATAATATTGTTTCTTATGTATGTTTATGATTCCCATCTATGCAATGCAAAAATAACAAAACCATCAATGGATCCATGGCAACACTGCTGATGAGAACTAAAAACCCTACACCTTGTTACCATTACAAAATACAGTTATACAGCCAAAAAAAATTCTGTACCTATGTGTACACTCTAAGGAAATGAGAATTTACTGGGGAGACCTTGGTGAGGACCTCTAGCAATGGAGGATGGGGAGCCTGTTTAGGCCATTTCCTGTAACTAGGCAAGGCTTCCAGTGATGGGACTGGGACACCATCCCAGCCACAAAACCTTCTACCTAAAACCTACAAGATCCACTGGGACAATGGAAGGGCAGAACTCCAAGACATGTAAGGGAACCTATGGCTGATACTGCAGGCCAAGCCAGGAATTAGAGCCTGAATAGCCAGAAGATGATTTGTAATGATATCTAGCTCTACTCATACATTGGTGCCTAGCCCATTTTTCATCAGAGAGACTTTCTCCAGCAGCTGATGGGAGCATATGCAGAGGCCCAGGACCAAACATCGTGGAGAGCTTGGGGAACCCCATGGAAGAAGGGATTGAAGGAACCAGAAGGATGGAGGGCACCAGGAGAACAAGTCCCACAGAGGCAACTGACCAGCACTCTTGGGAGCCCACAGAGCCTAAAGCAGCAGACTTGGAACCTGCAGAGTCCCCAAGATATGTCTCGTGGTTGTTTGGCTTGGTGTTCTTGAGGAGCTCCTACAGACTAGAAGAGGGGTCTCTGACCTTTGTGCCTATCCTTGGAACCCTTTATCTCCTGCTGGACTGCCTAATCTACCCTTGATACAGGGATTAAAGCCAGGACTTGTTCCATCTTCTGCCCTATTTGAACAATAACCCCGGGGAGACTGCTATTATCTGAGGACATATGGAGAGGGTATATCTGGGGTAGAGGCAAGATACGGAGAGCTAAGAAGAGCAGAGGGAAGGGAGGAGGAGGGTCAGGATGTATTACACGAGAGAAGAAAAATAAATTAACTTGTAAAAAGTAAAATAAAATGTCAGAGTAAGCAAAAGTGTCTAAGTCTTTTTATGCTATTCATAATTTAGGCCAGTCATCAACAAAAGACAGTAAATTAGACTGTGTGTGTATGTGAAAGAGATAGAGAGAGAGAGAGAGAGAGAGAGAGAGAGAGAGAGAGAGAGGGAGAGAGAGAGAGATAAAGACTGTCCTGATTACATTTTATTGTCAGCTTGATGCAATCCAGAGTCATCTGGGAAGAAGGAATCTCAATGAAAGGATTACTTTAATCAGGTTGGCATGTAGCCTGATATGAAAGGGTCCAGACCATCATGAGCAGCACCATTCCCTATGCAGATGGACCTGACATGAATAAGAAAGCTAGCTGAACATTGAATCTGTGTGTGTGTGTGTGTGTGTGTGTGTGTGTGTGTAAGAGAGACAGAGACAGAGAGAGACAGAAAGACATAGAGACAGAGAGACAGAGAAGAGAGATCTGCATTACATATTTATGTGAATGTGTACATTTATTTGTGTGTATATGCATATGGATGCCACAGGTAGATGCTGTGTGTCTTTTCTCAGCCATTCATCACATTATTCTTTTGAAACAAAGTTTCATAGAACCTGGAGTTCACCAATTCAGCTTGAAAGGCTGGACAGCAAACTAACCCTAATCCTAACCCTACCCCTAACCCTAACCTTAACCCTACCCCTAACCCTAACCTTAATCCTAACCCTACCTCTAACCCTAACCTTAACCCTAATCCTAACCCTAACCCTAACCCTAACCCTAACCCTAAATACTGTTTTTCTAATAAGTCAGGTGAAAGAAACACAAGCAAGATTTTAAATAGAACATACAGAAGGTTTAGAAGGTTTGACACCAAGGGGGCATTGAAATTGTGATATGTGCATGAGCAAATGAATGAATGAAGATACCCCTGCTTTCAACTTGTTTATTAGATAATAAATTCACTGTCCAAGGTTGTGGAGATTATCTAGGTAAAATGTCTCCTGTACAGGCATGAGTACTAAAGTTCTGATCACTAGAACCCATGTAAGAACCAATGGGAGCTGGGAGGTGGTGGTGCACACCTTTAATCCCAATATTCAGGAAGCAGAGGCAGGTGGATCTCTGTGAATTCGAGGCCAGCCTGGTCTACAGAGTGAGTTCCAGGACAGCCAGAGTTACAACAGAGAAACTCTGTCTTGATAAAAACCAAAAGAAGGAAGAGGACGAGGAGGGAGGAGGAGTAGAGGAGGAGGAGGGAGGGGAAGAGGAGGGCTTGGGAGCAGAAAGGGACACATATCAATCCCTGACACTTATTGGAGTTGGCCAGCCAGCACAACGAAGTCAATGTACTTCAGGTTCAGTGAGACACCCTATCTCCAAAAATACACATAAAGACAGATCCATGAAAGACAACTAAGGTGACTGAAATGAGCTCAGATTCTGGAACACTTGGTCCCCACCTGAGGTTCCAAGATTTTTCGGAAGTTATGGAAGGTTCAATCTTACTGAAGGAAGTATATAACTTGTGGTTGCCTTTGAGAATCCCTATTACCTCACCCTACTTCCAGTCTGCTTCATGTTTACAATGTGATATCTCTGATTCTTGCTCTGGTCAACTGCTTCCATACCTCCTGTCATTACAGACTCTCCCACTGGAACTGTAAGCCAAAACAAAATCTTTCTCTTTAAGTTGACTTAGTCATGGTGTTTTATCATAACAACATAAAAGTAACTAGCACAACAATCAACAGCAACCTCTGGCCTACATACATGAGTGCACATACACACACATATACACACACAATTATTATCTAGTACATAGCCACTAAGCAGTTAAAACATAGCTAATTTACATTAAGAGTTATAAGTATATAACTTATTTGATTATATATATATCTGTATATAACAGATTTGTCTAAGTATAAAACTGATAAAGTGTTTAATTAATGACTTTTACAAAATCAAATGGGTGAAATAATATTATGGTTATATGGCATTCAGTGAAATATATGAAAATTAGTTTAACCTGTCTCCTATTTATTTCCACATTTTGTTAGTATAGCTACTAAAATTTTAAAACCATAATTGCTTCTATTTCTGTTGGTCAGCATGAATCTAGAGCCATTAAATCCTAGGATACTTGCTTTGCAGTTCCAACTTCTTTATTAAAACAAGTGTTATTCATTCTCTTTGCGTTATCATAATGGGTTATTTTTTAAATGCAGTTTTTTTAATGCTAATCTATGTTTGGAAGATTAGAATCAATTATGAATGGCTAGAATTTTATATCCAGATACAAAATACTCCATCTTCAAAGAAAACAAGATCTGCTTCCACTTCTTTCCTGGTAAGAAGTCACTGCTGTTCCCCAAGTCCGTCACACAATCCAGTGCTGCAAGAAGAGGTTGAGCTGCTTCAACCTGGCAGCCAAGTCTTCAAGGCTGCTTATCATCTGCCCTGATTTCATCCTGTGCTCCTGCTGACTACTGTCTACTTCTCATTTCTACTACATGCTATAACACAGGAATCCAAGGAGGCATGTGTGTTGTTATTCCCCCACATGGAATCCTGCTTCCCTGAAGCATACTCTTGTTCAGTATTCAAGATTCAAGGTGACTATTATAGTGCCTTACCAAATTCCTAAATTCTACTCACCCCACCATATTTGCTCCCTTCTCTAAATTCCAAAGCACAAATATTCCATCTTAACATTCTGAAAAGTATCTGCTTTTCCATCCTCGGATGGTTTTGTATCATAAATGCAAGGAGAACCAACAGAAAATTTACTGGGTGGTGGTGGCACATGCCTTCAATCCCAGCACTCAGGAGGCAGAGGCAGGCGGATCTCTGTGAGTTTGAGGGCAGCCCGGTCTACAGAGTGAGTTCCAGGACAGCCAGAGTTACAACAGAGAAACCTTGTCTTGAAAATCAAAAAAAAAAAAAAAAAAAAACAGAGAGAGAAGAGAAAACAACAGAAAAAAAGAAAAATAAGTGAAGAATGAAACCATTTCAAATATGGAAAAGAGGCTTATGCACCCAGGTCAGGCCTTTAAACATATGCTTAGACACCAGAATTTAGGCACCAGGCATTCCTAGTCCAAGAAATGGCAGTCAACCTGGGTGCTGTTTCTTCTCATCACGTGCATTTCTGACTCAGCTATCCCTTCCCCGCCAACACAGGAGAATTTCCAAGACTTTCTCTGAGAACAGTTGCTGGTTTGTGTACAAGCATAAGCACGGTTTTATTTTGTACTTTTTTTTTTTATTTTGGGTTTTTGAGAGAAGGAGGAAGAATAGAATGGCCTCGGAAAGCTGTGTTTATTTATAATCGAACAGATCCTTATTTGATAACAGATGATCAATTAAAGTGAAGTGTGAAACTTGAGCAGCGTTCTGTCAGAAAGCAGAGACATGAGGAGATCTGGCAGCAATCAGTACTTCTTGCAAACAGCAGGAGCCCCTCTGAAGCCTTCTCTCTTGGCACTGTGGCTTTCTAAATCAGGCTCGCCATTTTTGCGAGTGGGAACAATCAGCCTTGTAGGTAGTGGGGAAGTATTATAATTAAATGTCCACCCACTTTTTCCTTTTTGATGAAAGGCTCCCATGAAACATACTAAAATAGGGTGCATCAAGACAGATGAATTTTTGATGAGTCAAAGCACCAAAGAAGCTGGCTTTTTACAGAAAGAAACTGCCCTGATTCACAGGAAATTCTCAGGCCTACATCATTAACAGTAACATATTTAATGATAATTAATATGGCAAAACACATGGGGTAGGCCCAGGCCATCATTATTTTAATTAGCATCAGTGGTAAGGCTCAGCATGAACAAATTTGCCAAGAACAAATTATGATATGGCTAAAAGGTCAGCTAGGTGTGGTGGTGCAGGATGGAACCCTGGCCTTGGTGAGGCAGAGCCAAGAGGATCACTGGAAGGTGAAGTCTGGCCTGGGATCTGCAGCATCTTCTAGGCCAGCCAGAGCTATTTAATACCTTCTCCCAAAAAGAAAAAAAAGCCTAAAATCAATTACATAATAGGCATCACAATACACTGCCTTTATTCAGTGTGATGGCTTTCTTTTGAAAGTCTTTAAATTACCAGATGACAGGCTGAGAATTTTTTGAAGTAGACAAGAGCTTCAAGATGTTACTTATCACAAACTCTTTCTAAGGAAATTCCTTGGCAGGTGGTTTGTGTCTGTTCTTGATAAATAATGACAAAGGTGTTTACTGATGCTGCAGGTGAGGGATTTTAAAACATACATGTGTGAAGGGTTGAAGGGATGGCTCAGCATATAAGAGTATACTGATTTTCTAGAGGACTCAAATTCAGTTCCAGGCACTTGCACCAGGAGGCTCACGACGGCCTGTGACGGCAGTTCTGAAGGACTCGCCGTCCTCTTCGGGCCCAGACATGCACTACACTCACATGCACAAACTCCCAAACAGACATGTACAGTATACATATGATCAAAAACATACTTTAAAAATTAAATACCCAGGTGCTGCAGAGTCACAGATCACTCTTCTTGATCAATGAGTCTAGATATAGTCACAGTCTCCCTTAATAAACTTTGAGGAAGAAGGGAAACTAACTGTTCTAAAGGTTTCCTTCCTTCAGGAGGGACTGGCCCTTAGCTATATAAGACAGACAAAACCCTCACTGTCTAGACAGTTGTATTAAGACAAAATTCATATTCTCAATAGATGTAATTACTGGAAAGACAGAGTGCTTATGTTGCTCCAACTCACCTTTAGGGGCAACATCAAAGTAATTGGGGATCCAAGTACTCAATGGCTCCATTCATTATTAATGGTTAAATACTGTATTCAGATGACTTTTGAAACAGTTACCCTGTTAACTTCGTTGTTATCATGGGTTCTTGTTGTCATTCCTACCCTGGCTCTGGGGATCCCAAGAGATGGTAACTAGTCTGATATTCCAAGTAGGAAAAGCTTAGCATTTTGTTTAGTTCAATGTAAGGCTCGGTTAGCAACCGGTTGTGGGTTCTCTCATACTGACACTCTCCAGGTTTTATTCAGTATCTTTCCGTTGTATCTAACCATGTAATACATAGGAGATTTCAGAATAGGAATGTGCAGTTCCCATTCACTGCTCACTTTGCTAATCACTTCCAATTCTTTCTCTCTTATATTTATTGAAAAAAAATATGTTTTCACACAATATATTTTGATCATGTTTTTCCCTCCAAATCCATCAAGATTCATCCTACCTCCCTACCCAACAAACTTTATCTCCCTTTCTTTTTAGAAAGCAAAATAAATAAATAAATAAAAATAAAAGCAAACAAAAGAATAAGAGACGCACAAAGAAAAACACCAAAGGAACCAAAAATATACAAGCGAGAGAGCAATAAGATCAAAAAATGTCATAACTAAGCAAAGAAAGTCAAAAAAAACTGCAAAAATACCGCTGAGTTCATTTTGTTTTGGCCAACTTCTCCTGAGTATGGGGCCTACTCTGATGTGGTTAATATTCTCAGTGAGACTCCACTGCAGAAAATTAATTTTTTCCTTTGCAGATAGCTTCTTGTTTAGGGGTGGCAGCCCATACCTTTCATTTCTTTATTCAGCACCCCAGGCCCCTGAATACCTCCTTCTGTGTTCGGTGTTCAGTCCCTTTCTTTACACTTTTTTTTAAGTTATAGGTTAGCCATTATTTACAAAGTTCCTTTAACAATACAGAGGCTTTCTTAGAAAATCTGATAGGAATTCCTTAAAAAATGGGCTGCTTCCCCTATTTCAGTTTGATTTCAAGTAGGTCATTGATTTTAGATTCCTCGAACAAATGTAGTTGAGGTCTGAAGACCTATATATGTTAAAAAAGCTTTTTCTCCAAGTCATTTAGAACCTAAGACTCCCTGACATGCGATATCAAATGACCCAGCTTGGGAATAAGGCGGGTGTGTGCGCATGGCAGGATGCAGTGTTGGGAGAGAAGCGGGGAGGGGACTGGTGAGCTATCTATAACACGAAAACTTGATGACTTCTGAAGCTAATGTATCTAAGCTACCCTGTTTCTCAGGACTCTCACAAGGTCCTTTTACCTTCATTTCTATGGGAAATTAATAACACTTTTCTCTTTTGTTTTCATTAGGTGGCTCCTTTCAAAACAAAGGTTTTCCTGGGAGATAAATGTGGAAATGTTTCTGAGAAGAAAAGTGTACAAGCAGTTATGTTTTTAAAGAAACTCTGTTTTGATATTTCTTAGGAAGCTACAAACCTCTCAACTGCCAAGAAAGAAATAAGAGAGACTTTAGACATCATCTCTAAACTCCATTTGTAGATAAGGCAAATGGAAGAGGGCCAGGGTGTACCATGTCAAAAACTAAAATTTTAAATATAATAAAATAATATAATAAAAAGGAGGAAGTGGTAGAAGAGTTTAAACACTGGTTCCCTGAATAAGTGGACAACACTTTCCCGGAGGCATGGGTTATTACATGAGCATCTCAGAGGAAGGTATGGGATACCTCTCTACAAGTTATTGGTCAAGGAGGCCCTGAGGAGTCTAGAACCACACAGTGGGCAGCAGTTAATGCAAGGACTTATAATTAGTCAAAATGCTAAGTGCTTAGATCAAGGTTCAGGGAACAGCTGGGAAGAAGGGCTGGAAAGAGAGTGTGAGCCCTGGATTGGAAGGACTGCTGTGAAATTCTGACTCCTGGACATGACATGGACAAGTACTCACAAATCCATCACAGCTATGGTCCCGTGACAAGATCAAGTCAGCATGATCAGTCAACATTCCAGCACGCAGGGGTTGGGGGATTAAAGTAGGATGGGAATGTGTTTAGAGGTGTTCAGTACAAATGAATGGAATTGGGGTGCATATGATCAAGATATAAGGTATACATTTACAAAATTGTCAAAAAATAAACAAAAGATGCTCATAAAATGAAAAAAAAAAAATAATGCATATGAAAGCCCCCTTAGAGACACACAGTAGATGAAAGGTAGCCACACAGGTTTTGCTATTTCTACCATGATCATGGAATCTCCACTCTTCTTTCTCCTTAGTTCTGTCATGCTGTGAGCCACTACTTTGACTAAAAGAATACAAAAGAAATGAAAGCCACTTTCTGGGCCCAAGCATTAAGTGGAAGGCAGCTTCCATTTCTTCTTTCTTGCTTGCCCTTTCTGAGGCAGGATAAGAAAGACAGGGAAACTTAAGGGACCATGAAAGAGGAAAAAAGGTTATCACTCCCTAAATCTGGATGAGATCTCTAAAAGTTAAGGATTTCACCTAAAATGTCTATACTCCTCTTTCTGAGAAAATTTCCAAAACGAAATTGTGAGCCATATTATGAAAAAATGTGTTGGCGAGGGAGTGGTTCAGTGGATAAAGACTTTACCATGCTAACATGGGGATCTGAATTCAGGTGCCCAGTACTCACATAAAGTCACTCTGTGATCTCAGTACTCTTCTGCCAAGATAGGAGGCAGAAACACTATAATCCTCAAAAAGATAGACAGTCTGGTGACCTATGTTTTCTTAGTACCATTTCCTCATATGTAAATCTGTACAATGCACTTCATAAACCACTCTATAATTTCATTCACTAAGGGAAAATTCAGTAGTTAAACATAAGTTGAGCTGGGTACTGTGGTGCCTGATTTTAAGGTCAGCAATGAGGAGGCAGAGGCAAATGAATCTCTGAATTCAAGGCTACAAATTCCCTGGTCTACAAAGGGAATTCCAGGACAGCACAAGCTTTATGTAAGACATTGCTTCAATGAAGCAAAACAAAACAGCATCAAATATACTTGAGCTGGTAAATTAGCTCAGTGATTAAAGTTGTTTGCTGCCAATCCTGAAGATTGTCTCTGAGACACACATGGTAGAAGAATTGAACCAACTTTGACAAGTTATTCTCTGGCCTTCACATGAATACCCTGACATGACCATGCCTACACAATACTCCCCCTGCACACACACAAATAACTGTAATAAAAATACCCAAATATTTTAATTTACTCTTTTAAAGTTAGATATAAATTTCATCCTTTCAATGATGCAACTTCAATAGTCACAAAAATCATCTCCTAGGCATTTGTAAGACATTTAAATATAGCTCTATCTCCAGGGGAGCAAGGATTCACTCTCCAGAGTACGGTGTACTACCATCCTTTACTTAACAAAGCTCACCTCTGTTTCCTATTCATTCACTGTAAGTTCTTTCCTGTGGTATAAGTGAAGATCCCAACTTCACGTAAGTAGGAATCTCTGGAAAGAACTCTTAAACTTATGTGATGTTGTGTTTCATCTGTCATTGCCACTGTAGTTGTGATACTCTTAGAACGTCAAACCTATTCTGCAAGAAGCTGATACCACATGGAAAGGCTGTGTTTGGTCTCCATTCAACAATGCGAACCTCTCAGTTAATAGCTAACATACATGGGCATGGGAATAGGCTATCTTGTGTGCCCAACGGGGGCAAATATTTGATAGACTCTATCGCATCCAACATAGAAGAGTGACAAATTATTGAAGTGCCCTAAACAAGACTTGACTACCTCTGTGCCATCTATAGATTAATAAATGATTATATTAAAAATGGTTCTTTTAAGCTAATAAGTTTAGGAATTATTCTGCAGAGTAAAAATTCACTGAAACTGAAAGTAACTTAGACCAGAATGTCTCCGTAAGTAACAGTGTGAATGGGAAAGCAAGCACTGCTACAGATCTCCATAATCACTTTAAACTCTGTTAAGGGGATATTCAGATTTAAATAAAATCCATTCTCAGTCTCCCAATAGCTCATAATTCCAAAAGCTTTCACTCTTTAATGTTCACATGGAATGGGGAATTCTCAAAACCCTGGAACAATTAAAATTCTTAGAGGTCTATCTGCATGATTGTGAACCATAATTTGGTTAAAATATTAAGAGAATATTCATAGATGTTCTTGCAGGCAGTACTTTAGTGATATGACATGAAGGAAAGCATTAGGAAAACATACTTAAAGAAACTCTAAATTATACTTTAAAAATTCCTTTTAAATTGTGAGTTTCTTAGTTAGAGTTACTATTGCTATGATAAAACACCATGACCAAAATCAACTTGGGGAGGAAAGGGTTTATTTGGCTTCTACTTCCACATTGTAGTCCATCATTGAAGGAAGTCAGGGCAGGAATCTGGAGGCAGGGGCTGATGCAGAGGCTATGGAGGGGTGCTCCTTACAGGCTTCCTCCCCATGGGTTGCTCAGCCTGCTTTCTTATAGAACCCAGGACTACCAGACCAATGATGGAACCACTAACAATGGGCTGGATCCTCCCACATCAATCACTAAGAAAATTCCCTGTAGGCTTGCCTGCAGCCTTATCTTATAGAGGCATTTTCTCAACTGAGGTTCCCGCTTCTCAGATGACTTTAGTTTGTGCCAAGTTGACATAGAACTATCCAGCACACTGAGATTATTCAGAAATGTTGAAACTTTCAAAAGGAGTTGTCTATAGATCTTTTAATAAAGTTGTTTTGGGGATGACTAGACAAACAGGATATTACAGGATGTGGGAAGGAAAATGAACCCTTATTCAGGAGTCCTGATGAAGTCTCTGCCCAGCGGACAGTCGAGAATTCTAACACAATCAATTCTTGCTGTAGAGGCTGCTGATGGGAACAGGATCCTTTTCTATGGAGATATTATAATAAGGATATAAAGCTACCTGTTAACCACACTTAAGCCCTGAGTGTGCATGTCTCTTCCACATGGCTATACTCTTTTACCTGCTACAGAGATCTTACCAGGAATCTCACAAAGAGGACTAAAAATGCTTTGTCTACAAAGGACATTTCTAAACTCTTTTGGACAACTTCTGTGACCATGTTTTGACCTTACTAACTGAATCTTAACCACTGTCCCCCAGGAACCAACTTATGATCTCCTTTGAGCCCTTTAGTCACTCTTTGGGATGTGACTCCAAAGTTATGCATGACTATGGTAAAGACACTTAAGAGCCATTCTCTTTTGAGGTGCCAACTGCCACTTGGGGATGCTTTTAAACATCTTTTAAAACCTTTTAAACAACTCTCTTTCTATTAATGTCCAAGGCTAAATCTATTTTAAGAGTACTTCCCAGTAAACTCCAACTATGCTCATAATGACTGGTCCCAAAATTCCTTCTGACTATAAAGTCTAGATGAGCTTCCCCAGAGTAGATGTCTCTGAGAAGAACTCTCAGAGCTGTTTCTCTGACCCCACCTACTGCCTCTTTATAGTTTTGCCAAGGTATCATTCTCCAGTAGGCAGTGTAGAGACATGTTTTTCATAGAAAGACTAAATAGGAAAATTGTAATAAAAATATATTATCAACAGCAACCAAACTTTACTTTCAAAGTATATCACAAAATCATTTCCCCACATTATTTGGTATGGCTTCTTCAGCATGGAAACCCATTTTTAGACTTATTTTGCAACTGTCCAGTACTGTGCTCAATTAGAAACCTCTTCATAAAATCTGACCCCAATATCCTTAAGTACCACTAATAAATACTTGAGGAAGGAGCATGTGAAAGATGAAACAAAACTGTATCAACAGTAGATCACTGAATCAGTTCACTAAAAAATTATAGACCTGAATTTAGCACCTACACTAACTAGACTACTTTAGGTTTTATAACTTTATTTCCATAAAATGTTCACTGCAATAATAACGCTTGCTATAGCACAGAGTTCTTGAGAAATTCTGAGGCAGTTTCTAAGCCAGAGGTGGGGCAGCTTTGGCAATGGCACAATCTTAACAATCAGGTATTCATTCATTTATTTTTCATTTTCCAGCAATGGAGATTAGAGTCAAGCAGGAGACTTTACAGTAAAAATGCTAGCTACCTTGAAATTTGTTCATATATTTACATTAAATGTGCTAGAAAAAATACTCTGTGATACTATAATTCTAACTTGAGTTATGATTATTTCTCTCTCACAATTTTCACAAGCAATTTAGGCAATGTAATTACATTTCACTATAGAGCTCATGACTATGTAGGAAGATGTAGCAGTCAAAAGTTTAATCACTATTTGGGACTTTGGGGGATGACTAGAAGACATGGGATGTTACAGGATGTGGGAAGGAAGAGGAACCCTGAGTGGCAGCCAAGTATCAGCTCTGGCTTCTGAACCACCACATACACACACACACACATACACACACACACACACACACACACACACACCTTCTATCCATTAGTTCCTGGCCTTGTTGGTACTGTTGCTTTAAGAATTCTGGCTGAGCAGTGGTGGTGCATGTCTTTAATCCTAGCACTTGGGAAACTGAAGCAGGAGGATCTCTGTGAGTTCCAGGACAGCCTGGTCTACAGAGTGAGTTCCAGGGCAGTCAGAGTTACAACAGAGAAACCCTGTCTCAGAAAAAAAAAAAAAAGAAAAGAAAAGAAAAGAAAAGAGATTCTTCCATTCAGAATTCTTCCATTCAGGCTCTCTGCTTTACCAAGCCATGCTTTGACACTTACGATGCAACAGGTTCCACTCTGACTCTTTACAACCTTTCGTAATTCTTTTAGCAATCTGACATCCTGCTCTAAAAATCATGGGGTCATGGTTACATATGCAGCTGCTAAGCAGAGAGAATTGTGGTTTATTGTTTCTCCTTCTCCTAGTCCACTAGTCCTACTTAATTTTTCACAGAACTCTCAAAATCTGCACTTTACTGTCTTGTTCTTTTATGTTGTGTCATGTAGTATGTTCTAAAAGCAGGAAGAGAAGACCCATGAAACCCAGACAGTAAAATGTGTAGCATGGAGCGCTTGATAAATTTAGCTAGAATAAGAAAAAACTATTTATCGGGATAGAACTATGTGTTTAACTGGTTCTTTGGTATAGTGCCACTAAAATGAATGTCTAAAACTAGAACAACAGAGAGCTCAGTTCACAGATCTTTGCAAATAAATTGCTTCTTTTCGAGCCACTGAAGGGTGGCTTATACATTTGACACATATACTTCCATATTACCTGGGCCCAACTCTGCAGCATTTGCAATAAGTTGTCAATTATTTTCATATGAGCAGAAACCAACTGTAAATGAAGAAGTGAGTCTTGCTTTCCTGAATATGGAGAGGTTGCAGCGACAGCACACTTACCTCCACAAGCCTGCCTGTGTGCTCGTGAAATATCGCAGCATATTCTTTGATTTCCCTTTCTCGGCCATTCTTAGCAGCTTCAATGAGAACCAGGAGTGGAACTGTTGTGTCCAGGAAAGAATCTGACACGTGATCTATAATAGCCTTGCGGAGCTAAGAAGAAGAAAAAATGCTTTTATTTCCTATTCAGGATTCAAAAAAATCAGGTAAAATAATTCCCTCGCTCCCATGAGTCACTAATTTTTATTATATTATGTTTAGCCCATAATTCAAATTGTAAGTAGTAATTCGATGTTTTCCTCAAAGAAATTACATGATTAGAATGTTCAGCATTTATACAAATAAAATGTACATATTGTATTTTATTAATTACAAAATTATAAAATACATTTTAACTTATTGGAAGAATTAATGGTACATTTTGATTAGCTAAATTGTAGACTTCGTGGTAATTAAACTAAGTAAGATCACCAATTGCACCAGACAATAACAGATTAATAGAGCAAGAAGAAGAATAAATGAGTTTGATGTCCAATTTTCTCCATTTGCTTTAATTGTTCTTGCCCTCACACCTTAAATTATTAAACAACTGTAACATTCTACCACAATTAGTTCTTTTAAATTAAATTACATGGAAGCTTATAAATGACAACAGTTAATTGCTATACTCAGCAGAAATTTTCTGGGATTTAAAAGTGGCATTGAAAATTAATTTATTGTATTTCTAATACTGAGGCTTAAGGGATTACAATATCCTGAGATGTTCTAATAAACAACCTCAGTGGTTATGAATGAGCCCTAAGGCTTTTGGATCAATCTGCTACTTTAGTTTAGTAACCTCTTTTTATAAAAAATAGATCAGGATCAGACAGAAAACTTGTCATTTGCCTTCTGCGAGGATTATATTTTAGGGTATTTTTAAAACCTGTTGACAGCATAGTTTTAAACAGTGTGAGAATTGCTAGTGGAATAGTTTCAAGGTCCAGAATGATAGAGCTTCATTTGTACAAACCACTGTCTTTCTGGGAATACAGTTCAGAGGCACATGCCTTGCATGTGTGAGGCCATAGGTTCAATTCCCAACACTTCAAGAAAAATACAAAGGAAAAGTGCTCACTTGCTATAATAGTTATAGGACGATAAATTCATAGGGGCCTCTTGTAGGAAAACACCTCTGCTCATGTTGGTAGAGATAGCTGAGAAGTGCTATGAGGTTTTCTAGCTCCCAATGGCACAGATTGCAGGAAGTTCCTCAATGCCTGTTTCTGTTACTAAAAAGTAAGGTAAATCACTAATGGCCACAAGTTAATATTTACTGGGCACTTATGACAGGGTATAGAAGGTGAGAGGTCATCAACAAGGTGATGGCCGTAAATAAATGAGCAATGTCTTAGCAGTTCATCAGGAGTGGATCAGGGATGTCAGGCTAGGTCTTCAGCTGGGAAGCACATACTGTGTATGTTTCAGAAACAGGAGAGATGTGTCAAGGGTCTCAGAGCCTGGAAGAGATTTTAGTGACGGCCCCACCACCACATTCTTTTCTGGAACTTGTAACTGGTATGTGAGAGATATCTCAGTACTAGAATTCATCTGAGGAGCAGAATATTGGAGTTAACTCGAGCAAATGATACAGATGGAACCTTGATGATGGACACACAGTGAAGAGACTTCAAGAGTCAGTTGGAAATACCACCATAGTAAACAAGTTAATGGAAAAGCAGAGCTTAAAGAGGCTGAGAGGATGGCCAGAAATAAAGAGAATCCATTATAAAAATAAGACAGGTATTCTGAGACATTGAAAAGGGAGATTTATGAACATATATAATCAAGCAAAGGAGTGCGGGGCATTAAACATTATAACAAAGAAAAACCAGGAGACTGACAGACAGACATATTTATATATATATATATTCTTTCAAAATAATTTAACATACAAAACAGATGTTTGCCTATAAAGTTTGATCTCTAAGAGATTATTGGTGAACATAGCAACCCTAAGTTTTGTATAAAATTAGATACAGAAATCCCACCACTGAGTGATTGGGAAACAAGAGAGTAGAGACATTAAGTATGAATTCTGATTTCTAGTATTTAGACTATGAGGTAAAGAAGCCAGATATAGTATTAGCTACCTTGAAATGTGTGTTTGAAGACAGGCTGCTTTTCACAACTGTAACTGATATAATCCCTGTCTACAACCAAACCAAAATGTCAGATTGCCTTCCTATGATTTTTCAAATGACATAAATTGGCCTTTGATAAAATCCAGAGGCAGAACCTCCTGTCTCACATTGTAAGACATTTGTTCCTTTTATCTCATGAGAGAAGGAATTTGTCAGAAATTCACAACTTACAGAATGAAGCTTTTAAGAGCAGCCTTATTTTCCTTCATAAAGCATTTTAACCCAGGCAAATAGTGAGGTGCAGTTAAACATCCGGCAGTTTTCTCAGATGCCTCCTCATGACCCATTGATTGAAAACCTTTTATCCTGATGGATGTTCATGACCTTGGTTAAAGGTGACCTTAGAGGCCTGAAGTATTGTACTGCATACCCTCTAGATCAGCACCTCTTGCTGTGGGCCCCAGTTCTAGGTCCTCTGAAGACGTCCTGTGCTTCTTCTTGTCATTCTGTCTCAGCTCTAAGTCTCTGTGAGGTTCTCACATAAAGGACAACTGCAATTTGCAAGTTCTAGAGGGCTCACATCCCCAGTGGGCAACCAAAAGTAGTGGCAAGAGCTACTAGATATAGCTTTCACTGTCAGTCAGACGACATAAGGAGACATTCCAAATCACAAAAGTCCTCAAGTCCCTATTGTCTATAGCTAGAGTCTCAATAGTCTCAAAATAGCTGCTGTTTCTGTTTAATTTTTTTTTGCCTCACTTTGCATTTACAAAAATAAGTTAATATTTTGGAGCCACCTCCCAAATAAATTCACTGCACTAAAGTCCTGTGCTAAGACTGTTCTCATGAATGAACTCCAATGTACAGCAGACACCTTCCTCTGATGTAAATGTCTGGTTATTCTCCACTAACAGCTTACACATCTCCATACTCTACTCTTCACAGATCATACGCTGTCACTTCTACTTTGCAAACCACTGAATGTAACTCTGTCATGCCCTACATTTTGATGACCATGAAAAAAGAATTATTACCAAATAAAATTAGACAGGTTGAGAGGGACAAAATACTAAGATGTTCTGTTATACAATTTTCTTCATTTGTCTTAACATATTCCTGTGTGATATTCTCCCATACTAAATATATACATACATGTACATATATATACATATATATGCATATATGTATATATGGTATATAATATATAATTGTATGTATTTATATATAGTATATACATCATATATACATATATGTGTGTATATATATGTATATATACACACGTGTGTGTATGTGTGTGTGTGTGTGTGTGTGTGTGTGTATATATATATATATATATATATATATATATATATATATATATATATATTTAGTAGCCCTTAGATTATTTATTTTCATATTGTCTTCCTGTCCAGTGGCTTACTATATTTCTTTCACTTGGATGACACAAAAATTATTCTAAAGAAGATTCTAACATGCCAATTTGATACAGAAGCCATAGTGCTAAAATTTGAAGTTAGTGGGAAGCCAATAGGAGTTGGGGGTTATAAATTTTCAATAACTACTTGCTTGTGGTCAAGCCATGAATGATATTGGAGCAAAGCCAAACTGAGGTGCTTTCCATCTTTTCTCACTGTGGCTTAATGAAAAGTTTGGGGCATCAATTTTTCTATTTCCTGCTGATATAAGTGGTTTGGTATCTCAAATAAAATAATATACTTCTCTACAATTGAAACTCAAAAGCGAAAGTCCCATGTGGAAATTGTAAGAAAGCCTACCACAGTCACTAAATGAGGGAACAGAAAGAGTAGGTTGTGAGGGTAAGATGCATGAAAAGCAAATATTTCAGAAATTATTCCTCCTTACATAATCAGAAAAAACTCATACAGATGTCATTTTAAGTAAATTAGCAAAATATGCTTTGCAAAACTCGACTGATCAATAAGAACTAAATCAAGTAACAATTTAGCGTCTAGTCCCTGTGCCAAGTTTGTGGGCTCTGTACTCATATGAAGGTAATATGCTGATTATGACTGGGGTAAAGGCTGATAATGGCTTTCCAAGTGCTGTGTTTGTGCTGCCAATGTGGGATGCAAAGATGTCAGGCAATCAGACAATGAAATAATCAAGCAGGTTGTTGTGCTTGCTTTGCTTCCTGTTATCAGAATTCTATGTTAGTTTATATAGTACATCAGTACTTTAGCATCTATGAACTGTAATGCCTTCTCTTATTAATATAAACAAGTGAGGCTTTCAACCTGGTTTTAGTAAAATCCAATATGTTACATTCTTCACAAGACAGCAGAGTAGGGTATATTTGAATGTCTTAATTTTTCATGAAGTAGCAAGTATTTTAAAACGTTCTTCATTTATTGGGAATCCCAGTAGATAAGTAATTCTCAAGAAAATAATGGAAAACCAGGAGAAAGGAAAAAGAAAAGTGAAGTTTTGAAAATCGTATAAAGTAAGTAATTGAGGAAAAAAAGTGTGACAGTAATCGGTGCATTTGGTTCTGAGATTTTGGAAAATGAACAGTCATTTCCCCTGTCCCCTGGTGTGCTGATTACACACGTGGGCTTTAGTTAGAGTGTACTGGGATGGAACCGTACTCCACCAAGTGCAGTTCAGCAAATTGATTCCCTTGAGAATTGATATAACACTATAACATTATTTGTTATTTCAGAGATGAAATCAATAATGCAAAGACTACATTTATTAGAGAGCTATGGAAATATTCAGTAAATGAGATGACTGATCATAATTATCATTACAAAATTTACAATCCATCGGAAAGAAAATGCTTTACACACACACATACACACACACATAAGAAATAAAGGTAGAAGAGGATGGCTGTTGCAAAATAAGTTCATGTTTTTACTTGCTCTCAGAATAATAATAATAATAATAATAATAATAATAATAATAATAATTCCTTGTGGGTAGAACCCCTAAGCTTTGCTGGGATAAGTAGCATCCATACCAGTTTTGAGCTCAGGTGACTTAGGGTTAGAAGGAGAAGGACAGGGAGTAGAGAAGGGCCAGAGTTCAAAATGCTACAGACTTCAGTGTGCAGAGCCTGATGAGCTTTGGACTGTGTTTGGAAGGATGGCAGGGCCATTTAGGTGAATATGTAGCTCTGGTGAGGGGGACTAAGGAAGTAAAGAACCTTAAGAAGGAATGTGTTGTGATCAAGTCACAAAGAACTTAGAACACTGTGCCAAGAACTTTGGCTTTGTCCCTAATAAAATGGAAGGGAAAGCTCACAGCGCAAGAGAGGTAAAACAAAATACTGACTACGTCATGTGCTAGAACATTCCATCTTCATGCTCCATGATGTATACTGGCTACTCTTTAGACACTCCTGAGAGATTTATGGCACTTCTTACAGACTCAATCATTCTCTGGTCCAAAGCCAAGGCATTTCTATTACTGAGGAAAAAGTAATGGTTATGGAATGGATAAGGATGAATGAGGAAAAAGAAGAGGTTCTTAGGACTTTCTGCTAAAAACAAAACTAGTTCTAGAACAAAAGACAATCATTAAATATTTCAGAAGCAGTTTAAGAACAGGGCGTTGCTTTTTGTGAGAAAAGAGCATATGTAAGGCACTTAGAATAAACTCTTAAACTTTGGAAGCATAAAAAGAGGAAGAGATTACTTATTTTACTGTTTCAGCTTTTTTTTTTTTTTCAAAGACATGGTATCATGTATCCCAGGCTGGACTTAAACTTGTTTGCAGCAGAGGGTAACTTGCATTTCTGGTCATTCCACCTCTGTCTTCTGGCTGTTGATTTGACAGATATGTGCCACCATGCCCAGTTTATGAGGTGGCAGGGATCAATACCAAAGCTGCGAGCATGCCAGGCAAGCACTCAACCGACTGAGATACATACCCAAACCTCAACTGTATACCCAAACTATACGCCTGAAGTATAGATTCCAGAGTGGAAAATGAAATAGTTTGCGGTGTGTGGAAAAAAAAAAAAAACAGTGAGACAATGAGAATCACAGCAAGTAAGAGTAGCCTTGAAGGTCACAGGTGTCTTCAAAGGCTGCTCTTCATTCCATGTCTTTGTACACATGCATGCTTCTTCTATGTGAAAAAGAACTCCAGCTCATTCCTTCATTTAGAGAGGATTGTGTGGCTGCGTTTCACCTGTATAATGCAGAAGAAATCATATTCTTTGGCTTTGAATCTCAACTCCTGAGGAGTCCCTGTGTGGTTGTTGATTTTCTGTCACCATCACAAGTGAAGACCATGTAGATAGCATGATCCCCAGCAGAGCCTCCTCAGAATCACAGTGGCTCCTGTTTACAATGGCTCTTGAAAGAGGAAACTGAAATGTGATGTTGACCCTCGAAATCCCCAGAGCACAGCTCTTCTCTCCAAACTGACAATGACTGTGAAGAAAGTATTAGCTACCCTGATAAGACAGTCTGTATCTCACTAAAGACGGATGAGAAGACAATCCATGCATGATTGCAAGATAAAACACAGGACACCTGGGAATATTTGAATTTGAAGTAAACACACTTTTTAAAAAATTAAAGTATATTCCATGCTACATTTGGAACATAATTATATAAGGACATATTGCTAACCTGAAATTCAAATTTAACTGGGTATATTGGGCTTTGATTTGCTAGATCTTGTAATTCAACATGCAAGAAATTGCTTGTTCTTAAGTCTTTGAAGAAAATAATAACCTATAGAAGCTGAGAAGGTATGAATGTAGATTAGCACATTATGCACAGCTTTGCTGATAGCAAACTGGATGGAAGACATAGGAACAAGAAATGCTGTGTTTAAAAGTCCATAGCAACAGTTCTTCCAAACCCTAGGAAGAGCAAAAGGGGTAGAATCTTGAAGGAGGGCTGGGGCTGTAGCAGGGCTGGAAAAGTTCTTCCTTAGCATGCAGAAATCTCTGGCTTTATACCAAATACCTCAGGGGAAAAAAAAAACAAAAAACCTGCCATTGTGGTATACACCTGTAACAGGACCTTGATCATTTGGAAAGTCTGACGTTTGAGGCCAGCTTGGGATATAAGAAACTCTATATCAAAGGTGGATGGGAAGAAATTCTAGAAAAAACATACACATCATACAAGAAAGAAGTCCAACTCTGAGGGTCCTAGTTTCTGAGTTCCTGTCTAGGTCTTGACTCAATGCCCCTTGCTCCTTAGTCCACTGACCTGGCTTTCTTATCTGTTGTCTCAAAGGGTCTGTGCTAGTATACTCTTTTGACTCTAAGCTTCCAGTGATTCAAGGGCTGACAGCAGAAAGATTATTCACATTAAGTCCTTAGGGTTGAGAAAGCAGGATTTTCACAGAATTTAAAATTCTGCTACAACACAGTCAGCTTCACTGTCCAGGAATCCTTATTATTCTGTGTCTGAAGCTACTTCTGAATTAAAATATGGCCCAGTCATTTCTCTAATTCTTCCCATTTAACTACAATAATATATAGCATTAAAAGCTTCTGGTTAAAAGCCTTTCCCCTGCTTTTATGAGTTAATGGTGACCACGTTATAGCTGTCCATAAGGGGAAAAAATCTGGTTATTAACAGTGGAAAGGAGTAGAGAGCAAAAGCCTTTGAAATTGGCTAAGTGTAGGGGTGGAGGGGGAATTAACTTGTGTCCTAACAGTAAGCTTCTCAGCTGCTTAGTAAAATCCTCTCTGATTTTCTGCTCCTGATGACTAACTACCAAAAAATGTGTCTCAGCAGAAACTAATTTTTGAAGCATCCACAAATCATGAAGAGGAAGAACTGAAAACTTTGAACTGCTAGATGCATTGGGATGAGAAATTTCAGTTTGCAATTGTCTTAGTTAAACTACTGCTTTTATGGAAAATCATGACCAAGCAACTCAAGGACCGAAGGGCTTAGTAGTTTTATACTTCCTCATCATTGTTTATCAAAGAAGAAAGTCATGACAGGAACTCAAACAGGGAAGGAACCTGGAGATAGGAGCTGATGCAGAGGCCACGGAGGGGTGCTTCTTATTGGCTTATTCATCATGCTTGATTAGCCTGCTTTCTTGTAGAACCAAGGACCACTAGCCCTGGGGTGGCCACATCCACAGTGGACTATACCCTCCTGCACTGGTCATTAATTAAAAGACGACCCTACAAGCTTGCTCGTTTACAGCCCAGCCTCCTGGAGGGGATTTTTAATTGGTGTGCTCTTCTCTCAGATACCTCCTACTGTGTCGAGTTGACATAAAACAGGCCAGCACAGTACTGTCATAAAGTCAATTTACCATCATCCCTCAACATTTAAAGTACCAGGCAATCATATGCATTGATTTTATTTTGCGCGGAAGCAGATATGTGCATGTGTGTACGTGTTTACTTGTGCACATGTGTTATATGTGTGTGCTGCATATGCATGTGAGGCCGGAGGACAACTTCAGTTATCATTAATTCAGTCCCATACACCTTTCACTTGTGACTGGGCCTTCCAATAATGAGGACCTCACTAAGTAGTCTAGGCTGTCTGGTTAGAAAGCCCCAGGAATCCACCTGTCACCAGATTCTCCCCAGCACATGGATTAAAAACCAGCACCAGCACACCTGGCCTCTTCCCAAGAGGCCTCTGGGGAGTGACATTTGCTTTGCAGGGCAAGTGCTTTATGAGCCAAGCCATAGCTACAGTCCAGCAATACGCATTTATTTAATATGCAAAGCCCTATTTCACATTATTAATTACATTTTGTAGGCTCAGAAGAGCTCAGAGAGATGGAATCTATGCCTCAGAACTCACATCTGATGAGGACAGAGCCAAGATTCAATTGCAATTCTTCATGACATTAAGGCACACACGCTCCTTTTTCTGTCTTCTGTTTGCCACAAAACATTTGAGGAATTATAAATGTGGAAAGTACAAGCTTGGCTTTTCTGGCTTCCTGTTCTATAATTTTAAAAGATCAGAAACAACAAACAGTGCAGCAGTGAATGAGAACTTCTTTTATCTCTTACCCCTGCCCAGTGCCTCTCTTCCCTCTCACCTGTCTGCGGAGGTCTCTTGTCTTCTTGCTCATGTTGTCTATAGCAGCATTCAGGGTATTACTCTTTTCTGTTTTTCCAGCCTGCAAGAAAGCAAAACACTGACATAAGCAATGCTACCAAATTACTCTTTATCACTTAGCAATTTGCTTTCGAAATTTCCTGAAAATAACAGCTTGAAAATTCAAGAATAGTTTTCAAAACTGCTATGACAGTGCATATGATTCACGGGCACTCCTGTGGAACACTAAGTAGAAGAGCGATTAAAGCGCACGTTACTTTCTTCTTTAAGCGCCTGTAATATTTCTGATACAGGGTTTGATCATATTCAATGTGGCAGTAGGCAGAGCATTGTCTCCACAAAACTCTGATCTTCATTCTTAACAAGTCAACCCCTTAACAGCTAAGCATGCAATTAGCTTAAAAGCATTAGATGCCCAATTTGTCAACTTCCGTGGGAGTTTCTGAAGTCATTTTCTTGGTGTATTGTGTAAGTTATGCAGAGCCATATTGGAGTTTTGCTAAACACTAAATAAAATATGCAGTGCAAATTCATACAATTTGCAAAAGTTGACCACAATTTTAGCTGACAATATTCCAAGAACAAATTGTTTTAAGTGAGAACTGGATGCCGCTTTTGGCTCTTTGATATAATTTGTGCAACATCTTTTCATTCTGTAAGCAGAATGGTTTTCTCTCTCTTACATCCTTTAACCTGGGGCTTGGACTTCTCAACCCACACAGAGTCACCTTGGTTGACACTTTCTACATATTATTATTATGGAGACAACTGGGTTGAATCTAATCATACTTTCCCAGTGATACCTCCTAGAAAAGAGATTGGGGAAAAAAATCATTATGTGTTTCACCTCTAGGAAAATTGCTGCAGCTTTTAAATTAATAAACTGCAGAGGGCTCTGAAAGGAGACCTTGAAAATCAGCAGCTGGCCACTGAGCTGCCAGAATGGACTCCATGAAAAGAGATACTGAAGTACAACATAGACAAGGCAGCATATCAAACACTCTCTCTAGACAAACTCACAGAGGAACCCATATCTTCAAATGGAACAAAGTCTTTACAACAACAAAATCAAGATCATCTATTTTACTCTGTCCTGGTTCTCCTGATCTCCTGCCACCTTCTCAAGCAGTACACTTCACGGTAACACAATCCCAAGGCTTTCTAGCTCTTTCTTCAGCTCTTTCATATAGGCACCTGTTTAAAATCTTTGCTATTCCTCTACAGTTTCACAAAGAATTCCCTCAATGCAAGATGACCCTTGAAAAATTTCTTCCATGATCACAAGTGAACTGTCACCTCCCGTTTCATTGGCATTTCTCAACATGTTCATTTCATCTCTATGCCTTCTAAGCACCCTTACAATAATTACTTGCAAAGGAGTTATTGAACAGACTTGATGAGTACATAAATTAACAACTTCATTCGAAGTGCAACATGGTTTAATTAGGGCTCCATAACAAGCCAGAAAGGTAATAATGAACTTGAACTTTATCATTCAGCCAGAAGACACAGCTAAAATAACACTCTTAGGTGGTCACTAGTACCAACTAAACCTTAGTTACACATAGATTTTTGACAGCAGACAGCATCAGATGTGAAAATATGGTCATCACTTGAGAACACACAATACTCTGTAAATTTCTTGATATCCATGGGCACATGTCTACTAGGTTCTACTAATAGACATGGACAGTGACTGAGAAACAACAGCAGAGGTTGTCTGCTTGCCTCTGCATGTACACACATGTACACACATCCACAAAAATGAAAGATTTTAATTTTAAGAAAGTAGAGAATGTGCAAATGTTAGAAATGACCCATGGTTTAAAAACAGGGGAATGAAGAAAAGCATAGTAGGAAACATTGGTGTTGGGTCACTTAACTGAGAAAATAGAATGTTCTGGATACCAAAGTGATGATTGGCAATATACTCAAATAAAACTTGTGATTACTTGAACAGGGAACAGCTCTCTCATTAAGCAGTCTTTATATTAGCGGTAGAGAATTGCGAAACATTAATTCAGGGCTGCATAAAGGCAGTTCCTAATTTTACCTAAATGGCCTTGCCTCTATTCTCTAGCTTTGAGCATTACTAGCTCCTGGTTATATCTTTTTCCCCCCATTTCATGAAGGCAGACATCACCCCAAATGGGCAGGAGTTAGGACAAAGAGATCCCCATGGCCTCTCGGCCCCTTCCCTAGAATCAGGAATAACATGAGAGACTCCTGTTGTGTTGGCAGTGAAAACTCACAAGCTTCTGTGCTGTGATTCATCAGAACAAGTAAAAGATGTCAGCCTTCCTAGACCTAGCAGCAGACACACACAAAGCTTTAATAAAGGATGATGGGAGGTGACAGTGTGAGAAGATTCAATAAGGACTTTAAAGATGATTTCCTAATTTCCACCAAGAGCTTAACCCCATTTTAAAATATTTCATTGGGTCAAAGGCTCTTTGTTCCCCCAGGTTATAATAAATAGAACCTAATGCTATAGGAATTATTAAATCTTCTTTAAATTCCTCCCTTTTATCTCCAATCCCAATACCTTTCTTCTTTCTCACCCCCAGCTTTTTATTGGGTTCTTGCTCTATTTATCCAGATGTATTCAGCTCCAGTTGAGCCACTTTATTCCCCTTTATTCCTTTTGCATGGCATAAAAATAAATAAATCTAGGAGAAAGAGCCCAGTCCTGTTTAAAAGCACCTCACTCTTTCTGTTTGCAAAGCCTCAACAAATCATCAAGAAATGAGCCAAGACTAAAGGCAAGTTCTATGCTCTGAGATGAGGGATGGATAGGGCAGGATATTAAAACACAACCATAGATAGCAGTCAGGACCTGCCTATCACCAAATGCTCTGAAGAGAAGATGCCCCTTAAGAGAATCCTTGACAGGATCCATCATTAAGTCAGTACAGCCCTGCTAATGGAAAAGGGATGACTTTCAGAAAACATCAGGGAAAGTGACATTGAGAAAACATGGCACAGACTAGCAAGGTGCAGAGAAAACAACACATTCTCATCAGTAAATTGTCCATAAGGAAAGATTTTGTTAGAAAAAAAATCCTGATTTTATTCAATAAAAATATTATTAGAATTACTTTTGTGCATTATGTAATCTCTCTGTGAGCCAAGTTTGTACCTGGTCTTGACAGTGAACCTTTCAATAAATGCTCAGTGTCACTAATTAATTCTCTCATGGTTCCCTTAGAGCCATCTACACCTTTGGAAACAAGCATATGAATTAATTCTCTCTGATTTACCCTAACCTGGAGTGTTCATGTTTCCTATAGGGACCCTTCTAGGGAGAACATTCTAACACTACATTATTCAGTAAGTAGCAGCCGCTTATATACATAGTCATTTTAATTAAAACATAAACCAAAAGAACATAACATTAAAATTTGATTCTGTCGGTGTCATAGTTTAAAGTATTAAATTATTTTTGTGTTTGGCCTCTGCTGCTGTACTGAACACCATGGATGTGGACCATTTTCCTTACCACAGAAGCATTTGCAGAATAGCGTTGTGTTAAATACTTATTTCTTACTTACATGCAAGTAATGTTTAAATGACATCCAATATACTAAAGAGCAATAAGGCAGTAAAGTAAACTGTCAATCCTCAAGCTACTTAGCCCATAGTAGAGAAAGATAGAATTTAATTACATCTGCTCTTTGCTTTAAAACTCTTCTTTCTGTCCCTTTTGTTGATGTAATTCCAAACAAATTCTTGATCTTGGTGTCTAAGGTCCTACAAGACTTAATCTTAGATTTACTCATTAACAACTGATAGGACACTTGATAGGGCCTTTGTACTAGGCCGACAGTCCTCAACCTGTAGGTCAGGTCGCAACCACTTTGGGGTCACCTAAGACCATCTGCATGTCAGATGTTTACATTATGACTCATAACAGTAGCAGGATTACAGTTTTGAAGTAGCAAAGAAAATAATTTTATGGTTGGGTGGTCACCACAACATGAGGAACTATATTAAAGGGTCGCAGCACTAGAAAGGTTGAGAACCACTGTTCTAGACAGTGCAGTCACAAAGCAGGACTACTGTTTGTGAGAAGCCCTTTTCAGTTCTCACTTCCCACCTTTGTCGGTGATATTATCTTTCAAGTTATATCTCAATTACTACACTTTAAAGAGAGTTTTTAGGGACTTTTCAGTGGGCATTAATCATTGTCTTTCATGATATTTTCTTGCACTGTTTGAGCTTTTTCAATAACATTTGGCTTCATAAACAGATCAATATAATCAATAAATCTTTATGATCTACTCTATGATGGGTATTGCATAAGGACAAACAATATGTTCAACACAATATCTGCCTCAGCAGAAGGCACAAACACAGACACACTATTTGATAGAAACATCTAAGACAATCTAGAGATTGATGGAATAGCACTGTTGTGGAAGTTTATTTTTAGTTGTATTTAAAATAATTGTTTTTTTGTACTGTTGGAAAAGGGGATGTATAGGCCTTAGCATTTTGTATTGTCTGCAGGTGTTGGATTTCTGTGGGGGATGTTTGATTGCTTATGACCTGCACCGGAGGAGTTCTGGATCAACAAAAGCACCTGAATATGCTCAGGGTTCCGCTGTTGAGTACTGCTCTTGTCATGACAATAGTTGCCTCTGTTGAGGTCTGGCAGACTTTTCACCAATGAATATGCCTCCTTGTCTTCCTTGCTGAGCTGCCACAGCAGCATAATACTACAAATGTTGCACCATCATGGGGCACTGACTTCACACCGGCTTATCCAACTTGGAGACAAGGAAGAAAAGAAAGAAACTCCAGAACTCACAGAATCCTGTAATATATGCTCATGGAAGCTACCAGAGGATAGAGACTAAGGTATTAATTGAAGGTTCCTGAAGGAAGAGGGGAGAAAGAAAGGAACTAAGCCTCTATGAAGAGAAAAGGCTGTGAAATTAATAAATAAATGAGAAAAAAGCTCCGAGGTGAGAGCCACAGAATGGAGATCTTTAGAGATAAAGAATTCAGCTGGGAGCAGGAAAAAGAAAGGTTCCTAACTACTTTTCTTGATCATGGAGCTGACACTCCCTCCTGCCACTGGTGATAATGTTCTGTTTCACAAACTGAGTTTTCTGATAGTTGTGTTGTGTCTGTGTGAAGCTGAAGTGGGTCTTGTGTTTGAAGTCTGTGAAGAAGGTTACATGTTTCTCAGTAGCAGTGGCAGAGGGAAATGCCAAACCCCCAGGACTTTTCAGTCAGATACTCTTCCCACTGGCCCAGGACCCCCAGCTGTTGTGGAAGCCACAACTTGGAGCCAAAAAGCAGTTTAGTTGAACTGACCAGTTTTTTTTTTTTCTTCTGCAAAACTGACTAAGAGAAAGACAAACAGTCCAGATACTGGTGATGGTGATGAGAACTCCACTCATGAGGGGACACTTACTGTAGACAAAGTGACCAGTTATTTTTCCTGCAAAGCAGACTCTACCCTAAAATTTGGAAGGCATTTCCTCAGGGTTAGCACATAGAGCTGTCTTCCAGAACTGGGCAAAGTTGTATCTCAAGCTGGTAGCTGAACTTGGTACTGTAAGGGTCACCTAGGAAGAAAGCCCAGGAGAGGTTATTGGTGAAAGTGCAGCCCAGTTGTAGCAAGGAATCCCAGCAATTCTAAAGATGTCAGTACTATGGAATGCAGCAGCAGCAACGGACTGGAGCCAGCCAGAGCCTGGAGGACAAGCTGAGTGGGCTGCAGAGGACAGAGTCAAAGAAGTGATCCAAGCCCTTTAGAGGAGCCCAAAAGATGGTAATTTCCAGATAATTGGTCATTGATAATGTTTTTATGCTGTCCAAAGACATTGTGAAAAGATTGATAGATATTGGGTATCATTTGGCCATGTGCATTAGAAGTCTTATAATTGGTTTTGCTAATGTAGTGTTAAATTGTGTTGTAGAGATAAAGCAAATTTTTGATTGGCTTATACAGAAAAGGGGAAATGTTGTGGACATTTATTTTTAGTTGTGTTTAAAATAATTGTTTTTGTGCACTGTTGGAAAAAGGGATGCATAGTCCTTGGCGTTTTGTATTGTCTGCAGGTGTTGGATTTCAGTTGGGGGGGAGGAATGTTTGATTGCTTATGGTCTGCACGTGAGGAGTTCTCAATCAATAAAAACACCTGAGCTCATATGCTCAGGGTTCCATTGTCAAGTATGACTCTTATCATGATGGTGGTTTCCTCTGCTGAGATCTGGCAGCCTCCTTGTTGTCCTTGGTGAGCCACACAGCAGCATACTACTACATAGCATTCTCATTAAGAGGAAGGAAGGATTTCTGAGGAAGGAATAAAGGAGTACTGGAGAATATCTTGGAGTAAAGATAAAAGCAAAGGATGGGGGTGGGGGAGGACACCTTGAGCAAAGGCCAGGATCTTAAGGAATATTTGACAACTGGCATATAAAGTGTGAAGCTTGATCTGTTGGCCTTTGCCCCACTAAGAAATGAAATTGGTTGTACAGACAACTGAGAGTCATACAATTTAATCAAGTGAGTGAAACTGTCAGGCCATTATATCAAAGGGGCTGAAGTCTGCACAGTGGATTTGAGGACATCAGAGCACAGGCAGAATTAGCATCAGATGGTCATGGACAAAGGCTCTAAGAGGGATGAGATGTGTTGAAATGAATTCAGTGATGGTCAGGATGAAGTGATGAACTTGGGGCTCTGAGTAAACGAGGTGGGATAGGGACTGGCAGACGCTGGCAGGTGAAAGAAAGACAGCAATCCATGCGGCTCTTAGTGATGAGTGACTGGATGATGGGGCTTTGAACTAAAATGCTCATTTCAAGAGGAGAATGTGGTCAGCACAAGGATGCTCATTTCAATAACAAGAATCCAGCAGCTGCCTACTTGTATGTATTGCTCGTGAAGCCATTTTTTTCCCTCCAGTCATGGAACTTCCTTGTACATATTTTGAGGCTCACAGCATTAAGCGATTCTTTGTACATGGTAAATGCTCAGAGATTATTTGTTGAATAATAGAGAAATAAAATAATAAGTTGCCAAAAAAATCCCATAGTATTACTGTGCTTCAATTCCCAAACATAAAGGTTTGCCACTAAATGTTCTTATATTCCTTTATGATTTTCAAATTCTATGACAGAGTCACATCTTTTTTTTTTTCCAAAAATATACAGAATAGTATTCTTTTGTTGTTTTCTTGTTGATTTTTAACTGAGACAGGATTTCTCTGTTTTAACTCTGGATGCCCTGGAACTCAGTCTTTATACCAGGCTGGCTCGAACACACAGAGATCTGCCTACTTCTACCTCCCGAGTGCTGGGATTAAAAGTCTGAGCCACCACCACCCAGACAGAATGGTATGTTTTTATTAAACAATTTCTTGAATAAACCATCATTGAAAATGTGTTGACACACATGTAATATAACTTGAGATAGCACAGATAAAAGGAGATGCTGAAGACATGATAGTCATGAGGAGCCTCACCCCTGGAAGCAATGAAGACCTCAATGAGGAATTGAACATCAATATCTCATATGCATAATCAAATGAATGTGCTGATGTGGAGTTTCCCCGAATAGAATTTAAACAGAAGGGAAATGCTTTTTTTTTGTTGTTGTTGTTGCTTTATTTTTTATGTATGCCATTTTTCTCAAGCTTTTGAAATGAAACATTTCCCTTTTAGTGTGAAATCTTTATTTCATGGTGAAGATGAAATATGATCCCCTTAAACTTAGTTCTTCTCTGTAGAAATAGCTTTTAAAAATATTTTATGCTTAACAAATAGCAGAGGGAACAGATTCCAGACCACATTTTTCAGGCATGAAAGATATACAAATAGACAGGCGTGCAAACTGAAACCTCCTCTCTTAGAATCCCACTGTACCGCAGCATGTCAGGAAGATGCCTTCACTGGGCACACTGAATAATCTTCCTGAAGCAAGCGCTGTGATATAGAAATAAAAGTAAAACAAACCAAACATCAACTCTGACATTTGAAATAGCTTAACTTTTAAAAGTAGCTGTATAGAATAGAATGAGACCTAGAAACTGGCAGAAGCAAACAGGGGAAAATGATTTGGGAGAGTAAAGTAATTAAGACTCTCTGGACAAGATCTTCAAAGCCCAGAAAACAAAAACAAAAATTACACCAAACTATACTTTAGATGAGTAGCTAATACCATAAAATACACATAACTAAGAAAAAGGGGAAAAAAAAACTCAACAAAAACACTCAAGTAGCCCAATTAACAAGTGGACAATAGGGCTGGTAAGATGGCTAGCTTGTATGCCTATAACCCAGTCCTAATGAGTGCAGAGATAGACAGATCTTGGAAGCTAATTGGCGAGCCTACCTTGCCCAAGCAATGAGTTTCAGGTTTCTCAGAGACTCTCCAAGAGTGATACATGGACTCAAGATCAGTCCCCTAGCTGATCTTGAAGTTGGCCCCTAGCAACCTGTGACTCCAGCTCCAGGGATCCAATGCTCCCATCTGGACTCCACATCTACCTACATGTACACATGTACACATACAATTACAAATTAAAAATAAGGTGGAAATCAATCAAGAAAAGATGCCCGATGTAAACCTCAAGCCTCTCCATCATACACCGTTCACATATTTAGACTGTACACTCAAAAATAAATAAAATACTAAAAGTTGCAAATATTCCTAAATAATTTCTCAAAAGAAGGCCAAGAATTGATCAACAAGCAAATGAAAACAAAAAATCGTACTTACCATCACTAATAGTTGGCAGTGCAAACCACATAACAAAGGCATATTTCCTCACTCCAGTTGGAACAGATATTGCAAAAAGACAAAAGGTAACAATGTTCCTGCTGATGTGATTGGGCAGAGAATCTGTCATACAGTGGATGAGAATGTGTCACATTAAAAGCCACTGTGAATAACAGTGCAGGGGTTGTACAAATATTTTAATTAAAATTAGATTGACCATATGATTCAAAAATTCCACAACTAGGAGCTGAAATCAGACATTGAGTCCCATAGAATGCTGGTTTCCAATGGCTGGGGTAAATAAGAGGAAAGGACAGATAGGAAAGGTTAATCAATGGGTTCTATGTTATAGTTAGATGGGATCAAGGAACTTAGGTGTAGATTACAGTAGATTAAATCTATAAAACTAATAATAGAGTCAAATTTCAAACAACTAGAAGAATTCTGAATATTTTGCCATAAAAAGATAAATGTTTGAGTTACTAAATATGTTTAGTTCAACCTAAATGCTATAAAAGATATACATCAAACTATCTAATGATATTTCAAAATTGAAGGTGTTTCAAAGACTCAGGGCAATGTCCAAAGACAGCACATACATTAATATCTCCCAAAGGCTTGTTACAAGACTCACATGGTGAAAACAAAAAGACAGAGATAATTAAGCTATTTAGTCAAAAGAACATGCACTGTCCAAGAGATTGTCCACTTCTTATGTTAAAGTTTCTGTCATTCCTTTCATATTTTGTAGAAACCTTTAGGGTTCTCCTTTGGCAGAGCAAAATAATGGGAAAACTGCCAGTCTCAAAAGATATGAGTGTGCTTCTTTTACTATTGTTTATAATTTGTTAGAATAAGCATGTAATATGAAGAACCAATGGAATAAAAAAAGGAAAATTTATCATGTAAATTTACAATAAAAACTAACAGAAATTCTGCCTTGACTTATTTTTTTAGCATGCTCAAGACATTTTCTACTAGTTTAAATGTACTACATTTAAAATAACATTTATGGATTGGTTCAATCCTAACATTGCAAAAATAAATTATTAAGCTTATCTTAAAATTGGTCATGAGCAGGGTAATCACATGCCATTTATGTAAGTTGAGCCTCAGGCTCTTCATCTACAGGTTGATGATAATGACAGCTACACTATGGGATGGCTGAGAGAAATAAGTGAGGTAATATATGAAAAGAATGCAAATAATTAACTGTTTCATAACTTATATTTAGTAAATTTGCTATTAGCAGTCACCTAAGACAGTATTCATAAACTATTTTAATCCCAACTAGCTCTCCATCAAATCAGGACATAATTAAATTTGTTAATTTGAGTAAAACATCTTTTTTTGGCTTTTGTTTAGTTATTCAAGACATGGTCTTGCTATATAACTCATGCCCGTCTCAAACTGAAGCTTCTACTATCTCAGATTCCTGAGTACAAACACTTCAGGCAAGTGGCTGCCATTCTCAGCCGTGAATGAATACTTGTAAGACTGTTTGGACAGCTAAATGAACAATGGGTACATACAACTCTATCATGATCTACTGTAGGAAAGCTTACTTTCCATCACTGGAAAGGCTGGAGAGAGCTTGGCATACAAGATGTTAAGCCCTAGAACATTATGAAATCATCAATGGAAAATAAATATAAATAGCTAGGCCAAAGTTCACACATCTTCTAATATCAGTTAAAGGTTAAACTGTATATCCCGTCTACCCTGACATTTCAGTTTCCCAAACTCCTTTATTGCATCATCGTCTCAAGGTATTGACACACATCTCAGGATGGCGTCAGTCTCTTTCTAGAAATCCTCTGGGTTTGGATACCTGTCCCAGCACAGAGCCTCTGGACAGTGTGTCTCTCCCTAGAGGATTAACTGAGATGACAAGCAGAAAAGCACCAGAGCTTACTTTATAAGTTATACTGAGTTCTATGGTACCTTTTCTACAGTATGCAAAACCATTATCAGCATCTGATAAACAATGATATGGACAGATATGCAAAGGCCCATACAGAAATTTCCATCTTTCACACAAAAAGGTTATTTCTAGCTGCCTTCCTGCATATAATGTGCTTTGGGAGGTAGACAAGCACAACATCGATAGTTTTGTTATATTTTTTTCTTCTGTCATCTATCCTGATTTCTAAGTCTTTTCCCCATTTTTTTTGTCATGTCCTAGACCTTTTAAATGGACGAGATTCAGTATGTCAAATCTCAGCCAGCAGAGGGCTTTATGAATTCTGAACTACCAACTGTCTAACAAAATACTTCCGTATCCCACATACAGAAAATTTAAGACAGATCCCATTCAGCCTGTTTCTTTATCATCAACTAAGTCTGTGTCCTTATGTTTTGACACTCAATTAACAGTATAATGGATTGATGTTTACTAACATAAATATATTTGTTCATCACTGGTGTCTTCATTTAGCCTTTTCAAAGTTCATAATTTAAAGTATTTCAGACACTATAGAATGCAGAGAAGTTCAATAAGGATAGCCTCCGCATAAAATAAACTTGGCATATGGAAATGTTTCCTGCAAGATAATTCAGTAGGTAATGATTTTCTCTACAATAAGGGACATAAGTGTATTTATAGCAAGTTGGCTTGCCTGTAAAAAAATACCATTCTCTATAAAGTCGATTTGTTCATATATTTTTAACGGGAAAATCTCATTATCGGTATATAGCTTATGTGTAGTCTGACTGAATATGGACGTAAAGGATGGAACTTCAGAGATATCAATGGCTCATGCTCCAAAATTGTTAAAATTGTAGCTCTAATTGAAAAACATACACACACACACACACACACACACACACACACATACACACACACACACACAAACACACAAGGTTGTAGTACATATATAAGTTTGTCTGGTGAAAATACTTGCCACACAAACTCACCAATCTGAGTTCCATTATTAAAGTAGGAGAGAAATGACACCTGAGGGATGTCCTCTGACCTCGACTGATGGGCTATAGCACACCAACCCACACTCACACACACAATAATAATAAGAATTTTAAAATTAGAATGAAGATAATATGTCAATGTAGATAACCATAATAAAAGTTGACAATACATCTGTGAACAAAATGTCACATTTGTGATCATAAAGCCACAGATGTCAAAATGTATGAAGACTGCTCAAGACCCCTTAGAAAATTGTATGGATAAAATAATTCCAATATTCCCATTATCATCCCTACTTTTCACACCCACCAGTGTGGTAGGATTTTACTAGGCTCACTTAGACAGCATGTGTTATGCTTTGAACATGATATGTTCCTGAGCTGCCTCATATGTTTGAACTCTAGGTTCCCAGGTAGTGTTATGGATTAGGGGTCTGGTGGAGTCTTTAGAAATTGAGAGTTAACTGGCATATGTGGGTCTCTTGGGTACAGGCAGTGAGGATTATAGTCTGGCCCAATTAACACGCCAAGCTCTTTGCTTTCTGGACCACTGAGACTGCGTGAGCTCCTGCCATAATAGATATGAATCGTTCGTATGTATCTTCTTTCTCTACCACACAGGACCACATTTCCTCAAGCTATTAGTTGAAATGAAACCTTCCTCTTTTAAATAGTTTCTACTGGGTATTTGGTTATAGCAATGTAAAAAATGACTAAGCCAGAAATTTGATATCAAGAAATAAGGCCATTGCTATGGTTTCCAGGGGAAACATAGAACAGTTTAGAGCTTCAGGCTAAAGAAACGTTAGTGCTATGAGTAAAGATTACTGAGCCAACAAGAATTACTGAGCTTCTGGTGAGAGCTAGGAATGAGAATAGAAGGGTGAAAGTGTAGAACTTATTCATGGAGTTTTAGTGGAGAACAAGGACTCTATTGGATCTGGACCAGAGGCTGGTCATATTTTGTTCTGTCGAAGCTCCCAGCTATGTCTCACCCATTTCCTGAAAATTCTAGGGAGAATGAATTTGAAAGCAATAGACTAATCTGTTTGGTGGAAGATTTTCAAGGCTAAATAACATTTAGTCTGTGTTTATGCTCAGATCTGGCTGTACCTATCCAAGTTTATAGTAAAAGAGAGTAACAGGTATAGAAGAAAACTGCACATTGGTGAGGAAGAGAGGGAAAATCTGGTTAAAGTTTTGGCCAGTACTGGTGAAGACAAAGTGGACATAATTATTGAAGAGATTACCACCATCGAGGAAGAATACTGCATTCTTTGTTGATACTACAAGAAATATGCATCGAGGATAAAAATTCTCACATGAAATGATCTGGGGTGTAAAATTAAAACCCATTTAAAAAATACCCATTTGAAAAAGAAGTAACAAAAATAGCCTCCAAGACTACCCTAAGTTGCCCAGGTCAATGTTTCCTGACATTTGGTAACAAAGCTATGGTCCAGGGGAAACAGACTGTATCTCAGGCTAGAGGGCAAACTTGACACTGCTCATAAGATACAGGTTAGCAAATACAATATAAAAGTTAGAGTTAGAGGGGCCTGATGCTGTGTATTGAAGTATCAGAAAGTTGCTAAAGTCAGAAAGTGTTGGCAAATGTGGTTCTCAGAAAGGAGACCCAGAGAGTTCTTTTTATGAAGCTAGGAAGGTGAACCGTAAGCTGTGATGGAGTGCCAGTGGAGACTGGAGATGCTGTGCATTGTGTGATGCCTGTGAAAGAAAGCCCCATGCATTGAGATGAACAGGCTTGATAGAGGCTGTATGTGTGCAGTGGGTGGCAGGGCCGGAAGAGTGGGGTTCTATTAAAGCTTATGCTGTTCCATCATAACCCCTAGATGACAGTCATGGATATGCAGGCTTTGACGTTTGCTTGTCTTGCTTTAGTGTGGTCTCTCCTCGCTATCCACCTACTCTTCCCTTTTGGACAGAATATTTCCTCTGTGACACTGTATATTTGAAGTGTGTAATTTTTTTTTTTATTTTATAGGTCCCCACAGATGTATCCATAAAGAAAGAAATTATAGAACTTATCAGATTTAGTGACTATGCTAATAGTTGTGGTATGACATTATATTTGCCAGTAAGTGAAGTTCAGGTGAGATTGGTGCCTTGCAGAAGCCCTGAAAACCACCCATGACGGTGGCTAGACTAAGAAATCCAGATAAGTAGTAACACATGGTTTCTGACTACATCTGCTAGGATGTTTCCAACAGAGATTAGCATTTAAATCAGTAGACTGAACATACTTCTTTGAAAACCCAAACAGAAATGTTGCTCTCTCTTCTCTGGCTGAGACCTGCACTTTCTTCTGCCTTCAGACATATGATTTCCCTGGTTCTTAACTCTCCAGGCATCAGAACTCAGCACTTGTGTCTCTGGTGCCAGGGCTTTAGTCTGGACTGGGAAGTCCACCATTGGCTTCCCTGGCTTTCAGATATGTGGATAATGGCTGATCTTATCACCAGAGTTCCGGGATTCTCCAGCCTGAAGACAGTGGATAATGTTATCACTTTATTATGTGGGCCAATTTTTATAACAAATTCCATCATATATGCATTGACATGAACGTATCCTAAATGTATTTTTCCTCACAGAGTTCTTATAAGTACCTATAGGAATGATTTTCAGTTTTCCCTCTGAATTCATTCACCACAGATTTTTAAATGTACTCTGCTCCCATTTACCAGATACTGTATTCTGATCCCTGATGTTATGGGGGTCTATCCATGGAAGGTGCTAGAGTAAAGAAATAAAGACTGGGATATTTATTTCCTAGTTGCTAATCTGTGGAGCTTTTATAAATTGTGTTACTGAACTAAAAACCACATATTTCTTACTGAACAGACCCTTTTCACATTTACCCCCTTAAATTCCAGGATCTGTCCTTTATTCCTACAGAACTTGGGATGGTTAGAGTTCCCTGCAATTGCTGGTTTTGTATCTTTCTCTCTCATTTATTGTTTCCCCTCAGCCTTGTCCACACCTATGTTAACAATCTGCTGTTTAAGACATTCATCAAATTACCAGTGCCATGTTCCATGTCTTCCCTTGCCAATATAGCAAGTTCAGGAGAAGAGTCAGCTTTCAACACCTAGAGAGCTAGCAATAATATTCTGATTCCTTTAACAACTTCTTCTCCTTGGAAACTCCAGAAAAGATGAGAAAAATAAAGGGCCAATTAAATACCTTTTCAATGGCTAATATCCTACCTGACCTAGGCCTGAATTGTCAGGGTTGATTTAAAATCAGGATAGATGTTTTTATGGTTACATTTTAATTATTGATCATGTCTTAGTCAGGATTACAACTGCTGAAATGAAACACCAAGATCAAAAGCCACCTGAGGAAAGGGTTGATTTCACTCACTGTTCCATATAACTGATCATCATCAAAAGCAATGAGGGCAGGAACTAAAGCAGAGCAGGAACCTGGAGGCAGGAGCTGGTGCATAGGTCATGAAGGGGTGCTGATGCTTACTGTCTTGCTCACCATAGCTTGCTTAGCCTGCTTTCTTATAGAACTTAAGATCAAAAGCCAAGGTAAAGCGCCATCCTCAAAGAGCTGGACCCTCGCCCAACCATTACTAATTAAGAAAATGACGTACAGCTGGATGTCATGGAGGCATTTCCTCAATTTAGGTCCCTTCAAGTTTACATAAAATAGCCAGCACACATAATGAGGCGCACGTACACGCGCGCGCGCACACACACACACACACACACACACACACACACACAGAGTAATAATTAATTTATTAAGATAACTAGAACAGTATTGGCATTGATTGTCTTTTAAAGGACAGTTAGGAGAAAATTTTACTCTACTACATAAAATTAAGAGTATAGTTGGGCACACATATATTGTTTTATTTTATTTGTCTTTAAAATGCTTTATTTTAGTGTTAAGTTTCAAAGGTTACCCTAGGAGACCTCATATATGAACTCTATGTTATTGGGAAAGAACAGTAGAAAAGGGGGATTCTCATAAAATGTATAGAGTGTAGGCATGAGAATAGGGCTCCTTTCAATCAATCAAAAGGAAGACCTAAGGGCACTCGGGTCTATTTAGTGTGTTTCTCCAGATGCACACAGAGCCCTGCTAACAGCATTATTAAAATTTTAAATCCACACTATAGGGCTGGAGTGATGGCTCAGAGGTTAAAAGCACTTGCTGCTCTTGCAGAGAACCCACATGGTGGCTGACAATCATCTGTAACTCTGTTTCTAGGCAATCTGGTCCTGTGTTATGATTTCTGTGGGCACTGTGCACATTTGGTGCCCATACATACATGCAGGTAAAACATTTCTACACATAAAATAGAAGGAAATAAATATTTCTAAATATTAAAAATAAAATAAAAGTCACACTGGAATTTCAAAGAGAATTTTTCTCAGACAAGCACAAACCTCTATTTGTTCTTCCAAAGAGACAGCCAAAGGAAAGAAAAAAACGCTTGGTTTGCTGGAGAGATGGCTCAGAGGATAAAGGTACAAGTGCCTAAACCTGATGATCTGAGATTGGTCCCTAGATGCCCCATGGTAGAAATAAAAAAAACTACTCATACAAGTTGTCATCTGACTTCTAGACATGAGTTGAGGCAAAGTTCTTTCTCCCCCACACCCCCATGCACACACATTCAATAAATGTCAAAATATTTGGTGAAAATAACTAAAAGGGAGTGTTAAATCACCAGGAATCTTGTAAATCTCTTGCAGAACAAGACATTTGGGGTAATATCACTGAAACAAGAGGGAAAACCATCACCTCGTCCATCCTGTCCCCCAGTTTAGCATCTTAAACCAGCTGAAAACCAGGATAGACTTTGCAGTCTATCCACCTTGGGCATTCACAGTCCCACCATGAGTGACTTACACAGGTCTCGCTGACACTAAGTCCACCTCTGGGTGCTTCCTAGAATCCATCCAACCATGTGTCTAGGGAAAGGGAACAGCATTTGTCCCTCTCTGATGTGGCCTTTGTAGCTTCTGCCCTATGCCATCTTGAAAAAGGAACTGCTGCTGGAGTGTGTCCTTGTGTGGAGGTGAGCAGCCACAGCACACCCCAGTCCTTAAGGCTTTGCTGCTCCTGAGTCACTTCTGCATGGTGGACCAACCCTGACTCCAGCATCCTCAAGCTAACCTGCTCTCATTCCCTACCCCAAGGGGCAAAGCTGTCATGGAAAGGCTCCTCCTATATCCTAAAGGGCTGTGCCCTGACCACCAGGACTGAGGCTGAAGCTGTGCTTTGACAAAAGGAAGCAATACTTTATCCTCCCACAGCAGACAGAATAGTCTATGCCTGGACTCAGATGGCATCCTGTTTCCGAGATATTTGGTGCAAAGTCTATACAGAATAGCCACTCTCACTGGGGTCTCATGCTCTGAGAAACAGCATTAGCTGAGCTTATCTGTTCAGTTTGAAAACTAAATGATCCTACTACACTGCTTTCCTGGAGCCATAGCAGCTCACTATATTCTGAACCCTTATAACTCCCTCTCCTCAAGACCTATGTTGCTTTTTGTCCTCAGACCCCAAGCAACAGCTGTGCTTGACCTTTCCCAGGTCTTAGCTAAATTTCACATTGCCTCTGAGAGCCAGAGATGTCCCCCACCCCACCACACTGTCTAGTAGCCCTAGACCAGAACCACTATTAAATCCTTGATTAGTTAGGTGCAAGTGACAAGCCATGACTGAAGCACAAGGTTAAGGTGGCAGTGGTGACTAAAGATAGTCCTGTCCCCAGTCCAATCAGAAAGACTGGAAATGAGACAGCCTTTGGTCTATAGCATGGGTAGCAGACATGGGCAACAGTAAATGAAGATTTATTGAGTGATTCCTCTACAGAAAATCAATGTGCAGAGATTTCTAAAGTTCTTCAGTAAGCTTTAATTAATGCTAAGGAACAGAGCCTGGGGAACACTCACGTATTTGAGAAACAAAACTAAATAGTGTCTATTCAAAGTCAACGGACCCTGGGATTCACACACCACCAAGACTTCCTGGGATGGGGTTGTTTGGATATGATGTTTGGCTTTTTTTGACTTTTATACTTGTTTGTAAGGAGGTGTCAGTCAGTTAAGTGGAGATGTGGATTACACAATGGCCCTAGTTTTATTTCTGCTGATATAATAAATGCTGGGCCAAAGTGACCAGGGAGACACATTGTGTGATTCGCAGTTGCAGGTTACAATCCACTATTAAAGGGCAGTCCAGGTGGCCAGAACTGAGCAGGGAAAAACAAATCCCTGTGTGTTAGTACTCACTTAGATTCCTGCACTATTATACAGCCCAGGGTCCCAAACCAGGGAACAGTACACTATAGTTTTAGGCCGAGTGTTCTATATCACTTAAGGGCAATCAAGACAATCTCCCAGAGACCTGCCCACAGGCCCATTCACCTAGACCCGTGAGACTCCTTCCACATGATCCTAGATTGCATCAAGTTGATAACTTAAACTAACCATCACAACAGCCATTTTTAAAAGGCAACATTTAGGGATGCTGGGTAATTGCAGACATACACTTCTGATGCTGGATTAATACAGGCACAAGAAATATTTATGAGCATATTTGAAGTATGCATTTTATGCTTATGATCCTGAAGAAGAGATGGCCTCTACTTTTTGATGTATACTGAAGAGGTTTATGGGTTCTTTTTTCTGAAACACCCATATTTCTTTATGACTTAGCATTGAACAAGATCCAGAAAATTTTACTTAATAAAGAATAGCATCTGGTTAAATCCAGAAGCATTGGAAATATACATGTTATACTTGTATATATTTGCTTACTACCCACCCCTCTATTTCCCAAGGATCACCTTTATCCATCACTAGGATGGTGTAAACTGGCCTACTTAGGCCAGGGAGATGGACTTTGGGAGTCACAGTCAAAACCTCTCTGGACCTGGTGATTTGAATATAATGTTCTATATCAGTGCCGGGTGTCAGGGAAGACTGATAAAGTGGCAGAAATCTCACAATCAAGCACAGTCCAGTTGCAGGAGATTACTAAGATGATAATCGCCAGAGCAAGTCATAAATTGTGGCCTCAGGATTAGGAATGCCCTGTAAACATCAAATAATGAGAGAATGAATTGAAAATGAAACTATCTGATGCAGTATTTCTTGCAGTGTGTTCTAAAGAACCAGCAGCATTAGAGGTCCCTTTTAATTTCTGCTGTCGGAAAGCTGAGAGTATTAATTCCTCTTCCCATCAACTTCAGGGAAACAGGTAAATGAACCAGCTAGAAAAAAATAGAGCAGAAAGTACATATTTAACATCACATAACAAGGAAACTGCAGGTCAGGAAAAGCAGAGAGAACCCAAATACTGCCCTTGAAGATTCACATTACTAAGGAAAACTTCTTGAAGTCAGACACCAAGATTCTCCATTCTGGCATGAGTTAGTTGTGATGTTTGGCTTTTCTTGGATCTCTTGTATCCAATTAGAAAGGAGTGTCCGTCAATGTCATGGGAACCTGGATCACACAAGCATGCAACCACTTTAGAAGCATAACATTTGGGGTTTTGAGATACTTGGAGATAGGTACTATTGAAGCTGGATGCTCATCAGAGGGAATGTTTTAGGTACTTTACTAAATAGTAAAAATCAAATGTGATAACTGTGTGTTCAATTAAAGCAGATCCTTCATGAATAAGTATGTTATTTATTACAAGTATTAAAGTGGATACATTTTTTTTGCAATTTATAAATTGAACATCCCTTTTAAACAATTTTGATGTTAGGCTCCATTGAAACTGAAGTTATAGATAGTTGTCAGCCACTATTTGAGTTCTGAAAACAAGAATCCTGGTCCTCTGGGATCTGAACTCTGATCCTCTACAAGAACATTAAGTGTTTTTAACCACAGAACAGTATCTCCAGCCCCTGAACATTTGTTCTTAGAAAGACTTACAAATAAACAACATCCAAATAACCTAACCTCACCACATCTATGAAAGGTCACAATTATTCCCTCTCTACCAATCAAAGTATATTCATGAACCCTCCCATGAATTAAGAGCTGGTTTGATATGATTTGTAGAACGAAAGATACTTATTCCTCTGGTTGTTAGTACTGTGATTATGTACAATATTTCCCAACTATGTGAGGTGTAAACTCAGTGAAATTAAACACTAATGGGGGGGAAAACTACCCATATTTACCCACCAATTATAAGATATAATGATGCACTTATCTATGGAATTTATTCTACCAGTCACAGCATATAATCTTCTATATGCTGCTATATTTAAATGTCTTTAGCTATAAATGGAGCTTTATTTTTTAATATGTAGTCTGTGTTTGATTAGATTTCAAAGTTACAAGGAGTATGTTGGATTAGAAATTCTCAGAACTCTCATCTTAATGTCTGTTCTCCCACTTTTGTAGATTTTAATGTGGGATTCAGTATCAGTTACTCAGGTAAAGCATTATTTTAGTGTTCAAGGGTCCTAAACACTAGTTTTCAGATTTCATTTTGCATGAGAGTTTCCCTAGCACAGCACATTCTGAGTCTTAAAGTCTAGGTGGAGCCTGACATTATCTGTTCATTCCAAGACCAGGTGGTACTGACACAGTGGGCCTATGGGCTTCACCTGGAACAGCAGCAGTTCAGAACAAATGGCTTGCTCCTGTCCAATCCTACTCTGGTCTGATGCCCAGAATTTCACTGAATGGTTCTCAGCTATAGCTTTTCATCAGAAGGTAGATTATTGGGAGACAGGAGAATCTTAATGCATGAAATCATTCCATGTTGTCCATATTATAAATATAGAAACGAGGACAGGAAGTCAGCAAAATAAAAGCTAATTTTGACAGTATTAATATTATATTAATATTTGTAACTAATCAATAGAAAATATCAAATCCACGATAACATTTTTTGTATGGTGAAATTCCTACCATGAAACTAGCTTATGGAGATTTTCAACTTAAACCTGTATAAATAATACTTGGCCAACTGCCCAATGTCAACCAGGAAATATGCAAATGCATAATCTCTATGTATGCTTTCTATCTGGCTTAGCAGCCACTGTAAGACAGAATATCCATCTTTATAGTATATGGAAGAAGCTGAGTCACATACACTAGAGTTTTATAAGCAGTAGGAGTATTTTGTTTTATTTTGTTCTGTTTCTGTGCATTCATGTATTGCAATACTGGTGTGCAGGTACACTCAGTTGAGTGTGAGCATTTTTGGAGGTCAGAAGCTGACATTGGTGTGTCTTCCTCTCTACCTTATTTATTGAGTTAGTCTCTCACTGAACTTGGATCTGTCTGCTTTACTTAGACTGTTGTAAGTGGGGGGGGGGCGGCTGAAAGAAGCAGATTCAGAGAGTCATAGGCAGTGACTCTCGGCTTTTACATAGATCCTTAGGGTCCAAACTTAGGTCCTCATGCTTTCACAGCAAGACTTTACCCACTTAAACCATTACCTTGGACTCACTTTCTCTACCTTACACTGTACACTATATATAGAAGACGTTTGTGAATATCTTCTAGGTTTTTTTCTTACTGGAACATCTTTGTTTTGTACTATTATTATGTATATTTTGACATAGGACACATCTGCTGATATGTCAGTATACTAATATTTCTGCAACAGCATAAAAAGCACTTCTATTTATTGTCTATATTGGGATCAAATCATCGACCTTACCCCCTACTATGGTTATATTGAGCATGGATACTTCATGAGCTATTAGTCACATATATAGTTATACACAAGCAAATTTGGAATTTTGAGTCACTGAAGATAAAACTGTCCCACTCACCTTCTGGTCAAGTTTTCATATAATCACACTAGGTACATTTTAATACTAACCAGCTATAGCAAAATTATCTAGCCAGAAATGGATTCTGAAAAATCAAGGAAAAGCAGAATCTGGCTTTCTTTTTAAGGATGCATAAGTGACATGTTAAATTAATACAAAAACATAGAGAAGGCTCCCAAAATACAAATGATATGCTTCAATATTTAGGCTTGTAACAATATTGACCCCTTGCTTGAACAAGCTGGTGAAATGTCATATATCAAAATCAAGAACCATTGCAAATTTACAAGAGAGCAGAGTAAAAGACCAATTAATATATAAGGATGGATAGATGTATGGACGGATAATGGATGGATAGATAGATAGATAGATAGATAGATAGATAGATAGATAGATAGATAGATGAATGAATGAATGGATGGGGATGGATGATGGATAGATAGATAAAACCCCAGCTATAGCCTAAAGCACACAAGGTTCTGAGGCTTCAAGTGATATAATGAAACAAACACACTCAGCAATTTAACCTAGTCCACACACAGTTTGTGTAGCTTTTTCATTATTGTAACTTTATTTTCCTTCATAACCATTTTTGCTTTGTATTTAAAGCCTTGAAATGTATGAAGAATTAACTGACTGTTCAGTTTTACAATCTGCTGACACCATTTCAAGATGAAAACAAGTGGAATTAGTGAAGAGCCTGCAAATGTTATATTTCCTACTGAAAAACCAAGGGCGAGAAGTCAATTTGTTAACCAAAAAAGTGCCTGGGGTGATTAAGTTTTCTTTTCCTACCCTCTGTGTTTATTTCTAACTCCTCAGACATACATAACCAAAATTCTACTACAAAGGGACCATATTTGTTAAAGTTGGAAAAATTTATGTATACCCCAATTCTTGTCTTGTGGCAAAATACTTCCAGCTAATCTACATGGTAACTGAATTATTGTTCCCAGGATGGCCATTCTGTGTTTTTACCACAGTGGAAGCCCCACAAAGATACAGTTCACCACCTCAATGGATTCGGCAATAAAAAGAAACACATTTAAATACTAAAGCTATTGTGCATGAATAAATGCCAAAATAAAAGAAACCTTTCAAATGCTTTCCGGTATTTAACCTAGAACCATTCAATTTCCCTTTATTCATTCCTCTTTAATAACTTTGTTCCCTGGGCAAAGCTGGCAGAATACTATGCCACTGTGACCTTGAATTTGATGTAAAGCCAACAACACATGTTGACACTGTCAATAGCTATGTGTATGATTGTTCTGTTTCTAACAGAAATTTTTTCTTAGAAGTCAAAGCTAGCCACATTTGAGGCTTTCTCTCTCTGGGATGTGTGAGATTGTCCTTGCTCTCACCCTCAAGTTGCTTATGCCACTTTAATTCAGAGATACAGAAATAGGGCTCTTCCTGGATTGATATTTTCTTAAGTTTAAAATGACAATTGTTTGTGCATGTAAAATTTTATAATGAATTCATATTTGCCTCATTTAGTGCTATTCAATTTCATGGCAATGAATCTGATACTAGGTCTCTTGTAAACTATTATAGTTTTTTTTTTCAGATATGTCTCTATATGGACAAATATTTTATGTCAAGAAGATTCTTGCCACTCTGTCTCTATTTACATTCTTTCTGATGTTTGATAATTCTTCTACATTTGAAGGCATACTAACTAATCTGTATAGTGGAACTTTCAAGAATCATTTATGTCTCCATGAATGAAATGAAAACCAGTGAAGAATTATAGTTTAGAAAGAGTCAGTGTTCATTAAGCAAGGATATATTACTCGGTCTTTCACTAAAATACCCATGAAGTCCTCAAAAAAGGTTGAAAACTACTAATATCTACAACTATAATTACAAATAGATTTGCTGTTGCCCCATGTTTAATACTTTGGCTGCCAGCATTGGGTTAAGACCAGCAAATTTTTACATATTTATCAGTATCAGATGGACAAATTTAGCACCAAAAGTTCTAATATCTGAAAAGAAGAAACCATCATACAGGATTAAGACCTAACTGAATATGTAAAAGATTAATTTAATATGGTAGAAAGCAGTCCATAAGAATCACAAATTGAACCATGAGAGCTGGAGGAGGAAGGAGAAAAGAGATGAACCTAACAGAATTGAGAGATTTAATCAGTAACTCTAACATATAATAGAAGCCCCCAAAATGTACGTGTATGGAAAACAAACTGAGGTTATATAGGAAAAGAGGGATTTTTGAAATTTAAGAGAAGTTAAAATATAGTTCTTTCAAATTTTGAGTATATTGAATTCCAAAAAAAAAAATAAAAAATAACTAAATGCAAATGACTCCAAATCAAAACTAAATGTAGAAGGAAAGACTGCATGAAGCACTTTACGGATTCATGTGTTTTGCCTATATTTCCTCTTTGATAGATGTGCAACAGTGATAAACAATAACAAATATACACTATATTACTCAAGCATCAATTCAATAAATTAATGTAAACAGAATAAGCAATTAATGATGCATAAGATGCATACTCAGCAATGTCTTAATTTCCTTTTTGGATGGTACATAATTTAGTGGTATATTCTCAGTACCTACTTTAAGATTTGTTAGTAAAAATGACAGTTCAAAACTTTTTTTAAAACTGCAGAAATGAGAGATTCAAGAATGACTGTATAGAGAAAAATAAGAAAAGTGGAAAAATATTTGAAGCATTTAAATATGAAAAAAAGAGACAGGAAAAGAAATAGAACAAAGTAAAATAGAGCTGGACATCAGGCTCTACCGTTGAAGACCAGGACTTACAATCCAAAACTCAGTAGCACAATGAAAATATGGCAAGATTGAAATATTTCTAAAAGCATGAAAATGTGGAAAAATGGAAAGCAAGTATAATCTTTGTCCTAAAGATATGGACAACCATCAACTAAGTATAACAATATAAATGTATGCAGATGGAGATTTTTTTGTATTACTTTCAAAAAGCCTTTGATGTCTCTATATTGATACAGATACACACACTAGATTTTACAAGTTGTGTATACTACAGCATCATCAGGCCCCAAATTTATTTGAGAATATAGAAAAATAAAATATTTGAGTACTAAATGTTAAGCAACATAATATATACAATTTGAAATTTTCAAAACTAGTTAACATGATAATTATTGATAAAAAATTGACTAAAGTAGTCTGATTAGGCAAAAAATAAAATAAAATTATTGCGATAGCCCAAAGGTTTTCAAATAATTCCAAATATGCTTTATGTTCAGAAGTTAGGGTGACTGCAAAGAAAGGGGGAATCTTCTGAGTAGGGGTAAAAAAGAAATGGGGAGAATGAGCAGAAAGCACTGTATGTGTATGGAATCATAAAAGAACCAACCATTGACACTTTTTGAAATATCTTTTAAAAAGCTATAGATAGTTTTTAAAAAGTTGAAGAGACACTTCACAAATCTAAGACACATAAAAATTTAATACCAAATATCATCATGGTCCTGACTATCACTTCAGTATCTACTAAAGTGATCAAGACAGGCCCACACCAAGTATCAGTGGTGATGAGAAAAACATGGAACTTTCATACACCAGTGGGAGTGACGAATGGTATTGTATCTTTGAGAAAATAATACCTATAAATTTCACACAAGATTTAATTCATATCTATGACCAGATAATGTCATATATAATGCACAATATAATGCAAAAGAAATGAGTATACGTATACATCAATATGTATAAATAAAATATTTTTAATTATCCATAGTTATTTTAACCTTAGTGTCCCCAAATTGAAATAATTTAGGTATGTACCATTATAACTATGAGTTAACTTTCAGTATCTTCATTCAAAATACACTACTCAATAATTCAAAGGTTTGAATTATTGATACATGTACTAACATAGAAGAACCTCAAAACTATTTTGGTGAATGACAAAAAAAAGACTTTCACATTTATATGAACCTTGAAATTTGGCAAATCCCATCTATGGTGAAAGAAATTTAACCAGCGGTTATCTGAGGGGGTGTGCCCTACAGGTTTGATTATAAAGAGCAAATAAAATTGCTGACATGTTCAAAAGACTTTATGAATTATTTAGCATAAGTTATGTGACTGCATGTGTGTCACACATATTAAACACTCTGTTTAATTTAAATATATCATACTTTTAATTGTAAACATGTTGTGTTCATTTGGATATTGCTACAATATATAATTCACTTTTTTTCCGGGTGGGGTGACTAATAACTCCTTTTGATTTTGTTCTGGTTTTGAGTTTATTTTTCCTTACCTCTATTTTGTACTCTACCAACATCCACTATTTGTAAATCCAAAATGGCATCTCCACATGAATTGCCTGATTGGAATGTCCATTCTATCATTCTCCAGGTATAACACTCTTACTTGGAATTTCTGAAGCAGTTATGAGTCCCATTCCTGTCCCCACAAATCATCCTTATTTTAAAGGCAGAGGCCACATCTCCCAGCTATGTTCAAGTCGATACCTTGTGTCTGTATTTTCTATACATCTAGAGAATTCACTTGAACATTTTAACCCTAACCTTAACCCTATGAGTACAGATATTACTCTATCACCTGCTAGACACCAGCATGGGAAATCACCTACAGAATGCATTGAGTAGATGTTCTATGCTGAACACACAGGCAAGCATTTTACATAAACATTTCATTGTCAGCATAATCCCTGCTGTATAGATGATCGACTGAAGTATAGAGAAACTGGCTTACCTATCACTCAAAGAATTAGTATAGACAACATAGATAATCTTAATATTTCAGCTCCAGATGTCTCTGATTTCAAAATCTATGCTCTTAGTTGCTAAGTAAGATTAACAAACCCCCTGCTTTCCGGTGAGGGAAAAATGTATATCATATATATCAGTATGTCAACTATCTTGCCTTATAAGCATAGGGACCTGTGTTTGATCCTCAGAACCCATATAAGAAGCTGGGCATGGTGGTATGTATTTGTAATCTGACCATCAAGGATATAGAAGCAGGCAGATGCCAAAGACTCACTGTCTAGCAAACCTTGCCCAGTCCATGAGCTCCAGCCCAATGAGGGACCCTGTCTCAAAAACACAAAGTGGCTAGCCCTCCTGAAGAACAAAATATGAGTTTGACATGAGTCTTCTACATGGGAGTGAAGACACAAGCATGTACACACACACACACACACACACACACACCAAATACTGCCAATTAAAAATGGCTCTTATACATGGTGTGAGTGTGAGTGTGTGTGTGTGCGTGTGTGTGTTTAGACTATATCTAAAATATCAAAACCATGCCTAACAATGCAAAATTTCCTTGATTCGTCTCTGAGACAGACTAATTTCATTATGTTTTGTTGTTTTGTTCTGTTTATTGAGCGGTTGGGTTTTGTGTCAATAGACCCATTTGCTCCAACTGCCCTTGTTTCTCATTAGTCAGTCTGGTACCTGCCCTGCAACCTCACGCCTGTACCCTCCTCCCTCTACTCCACTCTTACCTAAACCTGTGCCTTTCTCACCTAATAGTGAATCCAGAACAACAAACCCTCTCTCCTGAACCCCACATGCCTTTTAGCTGTCTTTTTATGTCTATAACACATCATCCCACTTTCCTTTCAGTCAGTCTCTGAAAAGATAAGAGACATAGGTAATTCCTTTCATGAAATATTTCAGGAAGAAAAATCAAAGCAACGTTTTTCCACGAGTATACTGAATAGATTAATTTTTGTTAGCTATTCAAACATATTTTGTTATGTTATGGCTTTCATTTAAACACTATTTTCAGAGTTACAGTTTACGTTTTGTTCCTGTGTTGCAAGGAGTTAATACAGCAGGCTTGAGACTGCTATTTTTAGGAAGTTCTGTTCTAATGTTGGATATTGGCTGAAACTGGAAATCTGAAGGATAAACACTTCCCTACACTAGTAAGATATCTTTTCCAACTGACAAGAGCAGTTAACAGCACTTACATGTTTATGTAAACACTATGGTTTATGTTAAATACTTACTTTCCTTCCAGATTTTTTTATGAGCATGAAAACTTTGAAAGTTTAGATTCAGTCAAGCTCTCTGGTAGGTAATATTTCATGTGTCGTTACCATTTGTTACTGGAGGAATTAAATGTGTCTGCCTGACTCCTGAGGGAGCAGCTCCTGGAAGCCTGATCCTGGTTTCTTCTGATGCTCTCACTTTCATCTGCCCTCTTTGCTGATTTAGCTTTCCATCCTTCTACTATAATGAATCACAGCTGAGTACAATGAGAAGCTGTGTCCTTTGAGCACTCTTGATAAGTCAACAGAGCTAGGTGTGTTTTGGGGGCCCTCTGAAACTTTTGAGTCTGGTTTCATTCCTTAAAAAACATTTAAGGAAAGAATAGACTATTGAGTTTAAACTCGTTTTTCTTTGAAGATTAAACAAACATGCATTAATAGATTATTTTGACTTTTTGTCTCTAGGCTCCATCCCTACATCCTCAGTGGGAAGTTATTGACAGCTGATGGCTACCAAGAGAGGGAAAATTAATTTTCTTTAGGGGTATAGCCCCTGCTGGGTGCATAATAAATAGACCTACAATTAGAAGAGGGGATCAAAATTAGACGCTGTGGCTTATTGTGTGTGGGGGCAGGGGTAGTAATTGAACATGCTGTGGGGAGGGGACCTTGTGGTTGGAGGGAGAGTGGGGGTTGAATGTTATCAAAATATTTCATATGCATGCATGAAATTCTCAATGCAGAAATGAAAATACGATATTGAAAACAACATACTATTTGAGGTTATACAAACAACTAGTAATAATGGCAAATTATAGAAAATGAATACATAAAGAAATGCATTTTAAATTTTCTATTTTATTTAGAAAACCCAAGTCACTGTTTTTTATAGTTTCAAACATGAGCTCAAATTGTAAAATAAATCATCAGAGGCAGATAGGAGACAGCACCAGCTGATGGTTTAAATAGCTGTTCTTTTAAATGATCATAATCTTCAGCAGGAGGTTTTGATGGGAAAGATTATTTGTTTTGGGGAAAAAGAAATGTCCATGTGTGTGTGTTTGTTCCAGAACATAGGGAGAATGAAATGTACCTGAGCATTTGGAAAAAACAGAAAAAATTATGTATAAACCATGACAGAGAGTGCAAAAGAAAAACTTCTATTCTCCCTTCCGGTTCTTCTCTCCTCATCTGGCCGGACCAGACAGTGCTACTCATGGATCATCTGCATGAGTAATTTGCACTATTTTCAAACAATAGGGAAAATCAGTTTGAGGAGAAAGGTGTCATTCTGATACAGAAATATGAACAACTCAGTGCCGAACTACCAGATAAGTATTTGATTAGACAACTGATTTTTGATAATAGGGAAGCAAAAAATTGAAAGCAAACCTTACAAAAAATAAACGTTGATGTTTAAGCATGATATAAATAATTCCTAACAACACAGTACTTATGTAGACCTTAGCCTAACTATTAACTCACTAATCTTGGCAATGAGCCTTATATAGTTGATATTTCTGTCAGTTCTATTTAGCAATGACTGAGGAGAAACCACACACTAAGAGAACTAGAACCTAAAATCAGGTAATATGACTTATGATCCATGTTCAACTCTTAACCACTGTCCCAGGCAAGTCTCCACTGCCCACAGCACTAATGCAGTTGCCCGTATGGCTGCAACCATTCATTTTATTATCTTCATACCACTTAGGGCTGAGGTACAGTTTTAGATTTTATATATTATACAATTATTGTATAATTATATAATTATAATTGTATATATTATACAATTATACATATATTATACAATTATTGGCTTCCCCTCCAGTGGAATCCAAATTATATAAGATACATGCTTGCTCAAGACCAGGACTCACGTTCCAATACTGGGTTAGCAGAGCCAAGTGTGCTTACATATGCCTGTAATCGCAGGACTCAGGAGCCTAAGACAGGAGGGTTTGAACATGTGAGGCCAGCCTGGGATATATAACCAGAATCTTTCTCAAGAGAGAAACAGTTACTCAAACTTATATAACATGTACAGGCTGTCTCCAGCAGATAGAAACTTCTAAAGCACTCCTGATACTGACTTAATTAACCGGGGGCATAAAATTATATAATTATTTATATTCAAACATTTTAAATGAACTATTTTCTTATGTATGACTCTTATGAAAATATTTTTTTAAAACCCACTATGTCAAAATGTATATTTTAGGTTTTTGAATTATGTGTTGTATTTATGTATACATTAAATGTTTTAATTAAAAAATATGTCGGTGTGTAATTATTTGCATGTGAATTCAGGTGACTGCTGAGGCCAGAAAAGGCCATCAGATCCCCTGGAGCTGGAGTTGCAAACAGTTTGTAAGATGCCCAATGAGGGTGCTGGAAAATGAACTCACAAGAGCAGCCTTTGTTCCTAACCACGAACCATCTCTCTAGCCCTGTGAACAGCACTATTAAAGCATCTAAGTAAAAATGACAGGAAACACTTCTTTTGAAAGCAAATCATCTGGTACAGGATGGATGTGGCGCTGGCAGCCGTTGTTTGTAAAAGCAGTTAGTACCTGATTGCCTGCACCACTAAGTATTTTCTTGCTTAAACGTCCATAAACACAGCCCCAGTAAGAAGCCGTCATTCTACATGAAGACTGTAATAAATGTATTACATGGTGTGTGTGTGCATAAGGATACAGGTGTGGGCTTTTCCAAAGTATGGACTGTGGCTAGCACGACCTTAATTGATATATTTATTTAGCAAGAAACGACATCATCAGAATGCTGTCTTCCCATCTAGGAGCATGATATTCATATGCAGTTATTTATCTTATCTCATTAACTCTTAAGGTACAGACTTATGTCTGTTTATTGGAACAGTGTAGGTAATATCTATATACAGTGATAGTGTGATTATGGTTCTCTTCTTTCTTCTCATGTTTTCTTTGCTTATTGCATGCATTTAGGTGACTCACCCAAAATGCTAAATAATGCAGAACAATGGCAATGATAACTCTTTTGCTAGGTGTGTGCTAGTAAATTGTCTAATGTATCCTCAGGTTACATGTTTGTGGTTTGGAGCTAGGTTCTTTTAATACTGTATAATATATATTTTACTTAGAAGGACTTCTGACTTTTGCCAGATACCTTTCATCCATATTTCTATAATTATGATTTTTGTTTCATAATTCTCTTTTAGGATGTATTTAAGAATAATAGATGTATTTCTAATTATAAAATTCTCCTTCATCCGTGGCATACATCCTATTTTAGACAGGAGTTAAAATTATAACTCAACACTTGGATGTACAACTACAGAATGGAGGTGTTCTGGCTCCACAGCCTCTCTGCCAAACCACTCTGTCCCCCACATCTTGAAAGCCACTCCTCCCCTGCATCCTCTACCTCCCTGGAGAATAATATCTTCATTCCATATAGAATGCTGAAGTCATCTCATATCACTGCTTTCGCTAACTCCCACACCCAATCTGTCCCTATATTCCCTTTGATAATACTTCTGAAACATCTCTCAATCCTAGATTTTCATCCATTGACTTATTGTAGGCTCTCAGTATCTCCACCTCTTTAGTTATAAGTTTGTGAGTTTATGGACTCCTGTCTTGCTCATCCAGAAACCCAAAATACTGCCTCGGCTTCAGCCAGAACCCAAGCATAATGTTTTGTTCCTTAAATTACTCCAATGCTTCCTCTAAATAAAGATTTATGTAACGAATGAATGGCTCCAGTACAGCAAGTGTGTTAGCATCCACTGGATGCCGATTATTTCAAATCTCCCCTATTGTTCTCTGAGCCCCTCTACCCTGAGACGATTGGCCTCCTGCCTATGGAATGCCTCCTTACAAGCTCCTTCAGTAGATTTTTTTGTCTGTCTTGATTGCCACTCTCATAAAGATGAGTACTCTCTGAGTAGGCTATTAGTTTAATCATCTTTCTTTCCCACTGCATTCCATCTCAGAATCTTCAGTATTTGGCAGAGCATGTGGCCCAATGAGAAGATTCAGTTCGGTTGGAATGTGTACATACATTGAAACGTAGAAGAATATGACTGAAAAACAGAGCATGTGCTTATTTTTAAGTAAGTGGCACAGAACAACACAACAAGAAAGAACCACAGTATTCTATGCAGGTATTGTACAATGCACTCCAGACATGCATAGCCCACAGAAGGCAACCAGTACTCTGAGGCACACCACAGCAAAGATACCTGAGTTTCTTGAGGTGCTTCAGATTGAGGGTAGGGAGAAATGAGCAACACAGGTATAAGGACAGGGACTGTCTGGTCTACAGAACAGTAGCAAAATGAAAACCACACACAAAAAGGAACTGATAGAGGAAAGGACTTATTTCAGTTTACAGGTTGCAATCCATCAGAGATATAAGTCAAAGCAGGAGCTTGAAGCAGACACTGAAGCAGAGACCATAGAGGCACACTGCTTACTGGCTTGGCCCTAGCCTACAGTCAACTACTTTTCTTTATACAGCCCAGCTAACCCACCAAAAGATGGTACTGCCTACAGTGGATCAAAGCATTCTATATCCATTAACAATATAGCAAACACCCCACAGATATATCTATGGATCAATTTGATAGTGACAATTCTTCAACTGAGGTTCCCTGTTCTGAAGTGTATCAAGTTGACAATCAGGACGAGTCATCACAGAGTCCAAGGTCATGGAATAAAGACCCAAATGTTTATCCAGACATCAGAATCCATATAATAATGCAGCTACAAATCTTTAGTATCCCTTTACCCCCAGCAGTTTTGGGTGGAGGTGTCCTTAAAAGAAAAGAATTATGGCCAAAGAGATGACTCAGTGAGCAAAAGCACTTGTCACACAAGCCTAATGACCTGAGACCAAGGTGAAGGAGGTAATTGGCTCAGCAAAGCTGTCCTCTGAACTCCATATTCATGCTGTGTGTGTGTGTGTGTGTCTCTCTCACACACACACACACAAATAACTTATCTTAAAAAGAATTATTCTAGGCAGTTCAGAATATGCAGCATCTCAGGCTCCCACATCCAATGACTATTATGTCATAGGACTAATCTGTTTCCCCTATTTATCAATAGCACTTTCTGCCAAGAATCACTGAAATTTGCAGGGTGTGTTGGGGATTATGTATAATCTTTAATTCTTTCAATCACTGAACAAAATAGCAACTGTCATTCCCATGTCCTGTGAACGAAGTTTCTGAGGTACTTGGATTTTATCCCTGAGTGTTCTTGGTGATGAGTTTCCTGGGCTGAACTCAGAGCCTTGCTAGCCCTGTCTCTCTGGGATGATCCAGCTTGATGTCTCAATCTTGAACTAGCTTTCCCTTTCTCACTGGAGTCAGACTGACTGTGAATCATGTACCAATGGCTGAGCATTTCCTCCTTGCTAAAACAAATAAAATTAAACTCGATGGAGCAAATCACCAAAGATAATAAAGCAAAAAAGCCGGGAGTCAAAACTGTGCTGAAAACAGCGATTTGGGTACAAAGGTCGTTTGTAAACATTTCCTAGGACAATGTCTAAATTATGGTTGCTGCAGTGATCATAGCAAACTCATTTTGTAGCCACACAATATAACTGTATAATAGATTATTATTATAATAAGGTTAATTTATAATTCACTGAACAAGACTTAGCAAAATAAAACATACCCTAATGGCTAGAATCCATAAACTAGAAGTAGGCAGTGTGACTTTACAACCACAGCTTCATAATATATTGATTGACGTGTAATTCATGACTTCAATGAGACAGATGACCCTCTAGACCTCTATTTCCTAATCTGTGAATCTAGTCTCTACTTCAAGTGATGAGGAGTAATAAATTACTGCATTTAAAGTACTTAATTTTCTGGAACACTCCCTGCAAACTCTGAAAAATGTTAGCCATTTATGAAAAAGCTGCAGAAATCCGGGTTTGCCACCTGTTATCTTGCTCGTCATTTTTTTCCTCTGGGTTTGTTTCCTTGTTGCTGAATAAGCAATTAAAAGAGCCAGCTCAGGGCTGGAGATATGACTCACTCAGTAAAGGTGCTTGTCCCCAAACTCGACAGCTGATTAGAATACCAGAGACCCATATGGCAGAATCTGATTCCCCCAAGTTGTTCTCCACAAAGGCATAGTAGCATGTGTGTGCGTAAACATGCACCTGCAAGCATGCTAAATAAATACATAAAATAGTTCACCTGAAATTGTAGTTGAGTAAGTGTGGATTTCTGAAGGAATCTCACTGACCTATGAAAGTGAAGGTGTCAATCCCTGGTTGCACATTTCCTTTGAACATTAGGTAACCTCTCTGATTTTTGTCACTATTTTGCTCAAACCTCAGCAGTACTTATTCTCTGAGTTAATTCTCAAATTAATAGCTTCTGTTGGCACCTTTGAACAATCATCTATGGTCATAAGGTAACAACAGAAGCTATTAATTTAGTTCTGTATGCTTCATGAGAAAAGAAAAGCACACAATGTTTACAAATAGAGCATGCTCAGAAATTTCAAATATTCAATTTACTCATATCTTCCAAGACATCTATATTTAAATTCCTAACCTAAGACAGATTTCCCTGTAGCCACTCTCAATTGTTGCATTTTATTCTGTCAGTTGTGTCTTTGGTATCTTGTCTAATAAAACATGCAAGAGCCCTTTTCTCCTATTCATTATCACTAAAAGCATTTCAGGATCTTATTTGGTGATAACAGGTGTCTACTCAGTTTGTGAGACAATAGGAAATCCATGCTGTAAGTTATGCTTATCATGTGCCTGAGTTCCACCAGAGTTAGCAAACTTTTTCTCTCAAATGACACGTCAATATATCAGTACCATGAACCATTTCAGACAGCATGAAGTAACTCCAATGGAAAATGAAATTCATATGAAATGAAATTAGTTGATTAATTTAATAAATTCTTCTAGAGATCAATGGTCATTCATTCACTCAGCACAAAGGAATTATATTTCTAATATATTCAAGATGCCATACTGGATATAAAAATTTTTAAGAATTAAGGCTCTGTGACTCCTACCCTTACAAGGATCATACTCTGATTAGAAAGAGAAAAAGACTCCAAAAATTACCATTTGAAAGATTCTAAGTGTGGCTGGAGAGAGGGCTGTTGGCAGAGTGCTTGCGAGCATGCATTAAGCCCTAGGTCAAAATCACAGCACTTCATAAACTGTGTGTGATGGTGCACACCTGTAATCTCAGCACTGAGTTGGAGGTAAAAGGGTCAGAAGTTGAAGATCATCTGTGGTTACATCGAGAGTTCCAACCTGAGCTATATGAGACACTGAAAAAATTCTGAGCTGGAGGGCACATGATCAAATCTACCTTAGCGAATAATTCTTGTTGAGAAAGAAGGAAGGTGGGTAGAGTGAGGGAGAGAAAACAAGAGTGCAAAGGAGGGGAAAGAGTAAGGGGAATGCACAGGAAGTGTAGAATGGAAAGGCAGTAATACAAATGCTTTCACATCCAGTGAAGGCAGGCTGAATCAAGTCAATGACAACTTGATTGCAGATTGCAGAAACACTAGAAAACACACTCAATACGACTGATGACAAATCAGATGGGACGAAATGTCAAAGACAACTTGTGAAGTAGTTAAGCCAAGAGAGCTGGTGAATGGCAGTATCCTTAAGGCAAATGAATATATAGAACAACAGCTCTCAAAAGGCATATCAACCAAGTAGAGATATTCAGGATCAGTAAAAAAAATAATTAATAACAACGATGATGATGATAATAATAATTAATAATAATAATAATAATAATGAGGAAAAATCAAAGCTGCAAGGGTAAGTAATGTCATTTCTAACAAAATATTTAGAGCAGGAAAGGGATTGCAAGAAATTCATTTTTTGAGAACATTGAGAGAAAGGAGTTTAAAAGATGAATGAGAATGAAAACTTTCAATTAAAATTTTCCTTCATAATTTCACTTAGGGTCAAGTAGTGATGAATAATTTATACAAACATCATTTATTTATTAATATAAATTACTGCCCAAAGACAATGGAAAGCTAGAGAAAATGTCTGATCTTCCCTGGCTTTTAAAGGTGCATATGCATAAAAAATGAAGAAATACAATAGTTTAGAAGAAAAAAGAAAGCAATGAAAAACTAACATGAGTGCATGTGTATGACTGGGAACCAGGAGACACATTTGCAAACTTTCAAATTATATACTATATACTAAAACAAAATATCAAACCTAATAAAAAATAGTAGAATAAGGACTCTCAAGATTTCCCCCACACACAAGTAATAAAAGTGAAAGCAAGAGTCATCACTGATTTTCCCTGAACTCTGGAAATTAACCAAATATCTAAAGCAATCTGGAATGTGTATTCTAGAGGGATAAAGGCTGTGTCTTAACTAAAGCAAATGCTATGCTGTGTCAGCTTTCCCTATTGCCATGTGCAACTCAGTAGTTGCCTGTATTCATGGTGAAAATCAGTGGTTCTGGGAGGAGAAAAAGGGAGATACAGTTCATTCAAAATCTCATTCCTAGAGCTTCCCAAAGATTTGACTTGTCTGGGGATGAGTACATTAATAAACTACAACATTTCCACAACAATGCACTATTAAACAATATTAAAAAGCAATAAAACGTTTAAGGCAGTTACAGCATCAATGGCCTGTGAAAATTCTGTATTAAATGAAAGAAAAGCTGGTTACAAGGCCACATCATAAATTTATAAACGTGCCCACCATGGGGAAGAAGAGATGTTCAGTGATGAAGAATGCATGCTGCTTTTGCAGAGGACCTCACTTCGGTTCCCAGTACCAACATCAGGCAGGTCACAACCACCTGTAACTCCAACTCATGGAATCCAACATCATCTTCTGACCTCTGAGGGTGCCTGCATTTGTGTTCACATAAACACATACACACAGATACACATGGATACATATCATTAAAAATAAATTAACATACCCACAGAAAGTAAATCATTGGGACAGAAAGCACAATAACCTCTGCAAAAGACTGAGGGAGGAAATAAAAATGAGCAACAGTATACATGGCGCTCTTTGAGATTGTAAAAATATGCTATGATTAGATTAGTTACAGGTTGGTGACAGGATTGTTAGTGATGTCTGTTTCCTATGGTGGGTTATCACCCACCATAGATTTTGGCTTATCTTAAAACAAGTTATTACTTTCCGGTTATGACTAAATAAGATATATAGGTATCTTCAAGATTTTCTTCAAAGAAAATTATCTTCAATAATTCTTAGTGGTAAAGCTCCAAATACTGGACCAAAGTTCTCTTTGCTATATACAAACACAATCTAGCTTTCTTACAAAATATTCATTTATATTATGCCTCACTTCCAACTTCAATAACTTGTCACTAACTCAGCAGCCTCTACACACCCACTACAATATGTTTTTATACATTAATAGCATATAAGATTGCTTAGAAGTAATTAGAGACGTATCTCAAGTGTTCTTTATCCCCCAACCTTCCCCTCCCCTCTCCTCTCAGCAAATACATAAATTCTATTATAAGTTACTCAGGAAAAAATGTTATTATATGCATTTGATAGTTTTAACCAAAGGGCAATATTGATAAAAATATGTTAATTCATGTGAAAACCCAGAAACCCACATATAAAATATTGTTTATTAAATTATTCCTAAGCATATAATATTTTGTCATCAGGACACATATTGCTATTGGCATATTCCAACTATAAACCATCTGCAAGGGACTTGACAACAGAGATCAATAGAAACAACAAGAGAATTTAATAGGCATTTTTATGAGACTGTGACAGGAAAATAATGAAAGGAATCCAAGTATTCAGTGACTCACACAATGGAAAATTCCACATCATCAATGAAAACAGCATAAGCCAACAGTACCCCAGTTACGCAGTTGGGCTATGCAATGCAGACCATTTCCTATTTTCTGTAGTGTCACTTTGAGTCTGTCACCCCTATGACAACTTTCTTTGAGAATGTAAATAAGTTGTCTCTTCTTTATGGAGACACATGGTCTAATGCAGACTTTTACTAATGTGTATGTTAGGTCTTTACAATACTGTTCAGAACATCATTTCTCAACTGTAGCTCTCCTAGACAGACAAGCACTTTCTCAGTCCTAGGGCCACAGCACACAAAAATTGCTGCATTTTGGCTTTAAAAAAGGAATTATTGAAATACTGTTTCAGTGTTCTACATTTTTATCCTGTGTACTGTATGAACCATGGTCTTTAAATTTTCCACACTATGGAGTATACATAATCATAGCTGCTATGTTCAGGCCAGAAGAAATGGTAACTGTAGGAATGACAAACATCCAATTCATGTGTTGCCATGTCCTTGTATCATAACCATACCAGACATCTCTAATCAATCATGGCATTTTATTACAGATCTTCAGAATCCTACTCATTGCAATGTCCTAAAGTACCACTGTTAATCCATCAGAACAGACATAGGAGTGGTAACCAATGCTATTCATGATCTGCTAAACACTCTCAGAGGAATTTTTCCTTTGGAAACCCACTACTTTTCAGGATTTATAAGTACAATTACTGAAACATACTCATTCCCCTGTAGATGAGTCCTCTAGAAACACCTTTATAGCACTTACGTGTCCTTGAATTCTTCTTCAATGCCACATTAAATGAGACTGTAGAGCTACATGCAATAGACTGCAATTAAATGCCTTCACTATAGATTCTTATCTGTCGCCATTATTTTTAACCACAGGGCACATATCCCATTAGAGAAAGTTACTACTTCTACTACTTATGAGGGTGAAGTGGGGAAAAGAAACATAAATGCTTTTGGATGAAGCCTCTTCCACTAACCCTCTGCTAGCAGGGCTTGCCAGGAAAGAAAGTACCTGCTTGGCTGTGCAGAGCAGGCCCTGTGGATTGATTTAGCAAGTAGGGAAGCCCTGTATTCCTGCAGGTGTGGGATTATCTCTGTCTGATGCTGCACGGCATCTGATCTGCACAACACATACACACACATACACACACACATACACACACACACACACACACACACACACACAGCCTGAGTTCTTTAATTGCTGCAGAAACAGATAAAAAGAGAGGTGCTGTAACAGAGCCCAGTGAGAAGACAACCAAAATTACTATTTCCTGCAATGCCAGGATTTGTGAGTCATGAAAGGGGGCCTGTGACAGTTCTCCTGAGCCACAGCCTAGATTAGATTCTCAGGGCTCCTATCAAATGTAGAACTATGTTCAGAGGCCAGGAAAACCTGGATCAACAACTTGTCCACATGCCTCGTTGTTGGAGAGAACTAGCCACAGTGAATCGGAGGGAATGTCAGTGATTGCTATTTGATCCAGATGAGAAGAAGAAGAGAAAGAAAAACAGATGTGTTCAGAATTGCAGTTTTCCTATTTGCTCACAAAGTCTTAAGTGGTCACTAGAGCCAAATCTTGAAAGCACTATATTTTAATGACTAGTCTGATTATTGAAATTGAGGCAGCTGTGAGAATTTTTTAAATGTTTTTAAATGTCATATTCTGCTGAGTATGATGTCTTGTGATCTTGATACTTAGGGAAAAAAGGCAGGAGAACCACAAGTTCAAGGCCAGCTTGGGCTGTTTTTAGTTTTAAAAAGGGAAAGCCAAACAAAATTAAAAGCATCCGTAACTCTTTATTAATGACTATTTTTCTATATAACCGTATCTTACTATGAAAGGAAGGAATAGGGAGAAATGGGAAAAGGTTGATAGTGAGGAAGACAAAGGCTAGAAAAGTAGTAATCTGAACAGATGTATGTATAAGCAAGATACAAGGCATTGGGGACAGCTGAAAACATTTGTTGCTAGCAGTAGACTCAGGATTAGCACATTGAGGATTTGTGTGTGTTAATAATATGTGTGTGCGGTCAGGTGGTGGTGGCACATGCCATGCCTTGATCCCAGCACCCAGAAAGCAGAGGCAGGGTTCAAGACCAGCCTGGTCTACAGAGTGAGTTCCAGGATAGCCAGGGCTACACAGAGAAACCCTGTCTCAAAAGATAGATAGACAGGTAGATAGATAGATAGATAGATAGATAGATAGATAGATAGATAGATAGATAGATAGATAGATAGATACATAGATACATAGATACATAGATACATAGATACATAGATACATAGATACATAGATAGGCAGGTAGATAGATAGATAGATAGATAGATAGATAGATAGATAGATAGATAGATAGATAGATAGGCAGGTAGATAGGCAGGTAGATAGATAGATAGATAGATAGATAGATAGATAGATAGATAGATAGATAGATAGATAGATAGATACATAGATACATAGATAGATACATAGATAGGCAGGTAGATAGATAGATAGATAGATAGATAGATAGATAGATAGATAGATAGATAGATGATAGACGATAGATAGATAAATAGGTGGGTAGGTAAATAAATAAATAGATAATGTGTGCAAGTAAGTGTATGTGGGTTTATGTGTAGCCAAAGGTCAACCACCTTTTTTTGGGGTTTTTGTGGGTGTTTATTTATTCATTTATTATTTTGAGGCAGTGTTTCACTAGCTCAGAACTAGCTCAATAAGCAAGAGTCAGACATTCCAAGCCCTGGCCACCATTTTGGCATTTTTAGGTGGGTCCTGGGAGTCAAACTAAAGCTGTTAATGGTTTTATAGCAAGCACTTTTCTGCCTGAGCTGTATCCCTAGCTACAGCTGCTGGAAATGCTGGTGGTGATTTTGTGGCCCTAGGCTGCCTTTTCTCATCATTTTTCTGTACAGACTTTTCTCTTATTTTCCTAACCAGACCATCATCCTGTACAATCCCCCCACCCCCACCCCTTATATTTACTCTGGGTAAAATCCTTCTCTCTGACACTGGGAAGGAGCTGTTGTATTCCCAGTTCCTCAGTCTGTACTCCCATTTCTTCAGTGTTTCTTTTTCTACCTTTGACAGTAAGCCGTAAGTCTGTGTTCCCAGTTCCTTAGTTTGTATTCCCATTTCCTCAGTGTTTTTTAAAACTAACTTCATCATCCTCTAAGAAGCTGTCCCTTGGTATCTGCAAGTTCTTCATCCACTGTCAGCCAGCCCTGGATAGAGAATATTCAGCAAGAAAACTGTCTGCATTTAACTCAGTATTTTCTTTGTCATTCTTGCCCAGGCAGTGCAGTGTGAAAAACCATATATCATTTACTGTTCTAACACTGTAAAGAGAGATTTAAGGTTTACAGAAAGATGTGTGTTGCACAAACACTACACCACATGATCATCCTTGGATATTGGTAACCTTTCTGGTGGTCTTGGACCTGTTCCATGTTGGCACTCCAAAATGACAGTACTTCTCAGACCAGCTATTATTTATTCTCCAATCTATTGTTTTTTGTGTGTGATAGACTGGTGCTAAGCACTTTGCATGTTTTTTTTTTTCCCAAATGCTTCTTGAATGGAATTTAGGACATAGATATAATCACTTAAAATGTATGGATCCCGACAGAAAGACCCAAAGAGTCTGCAAGATGCACTACTCATCTATATACTGCTGACAACACAAGAGGCCAGAGTAGCACCTGAGCTCATGATATCCATCAAGTTGAAAAGTTACTACAATCTCTCAAAGAGTCTTACAATCCAGAATTAATTCACATTTATGTAGTGGACAAATAAGAGAGAATATGGCTATTTTCTCTTCTGTCTCAGAAGAGAGAAAAATTGTGTAGATATACCATACTACTTTTCTAGAGAGTAGGTAAAAATATATTTCTTGATGTTTGAGGGATGCCACATTTACAAAGCCATTTTTATGATACTGCTAAGTACCTCCTTGTTTGGTTTTAGGTGTTTCAAATCAAGGGAGAGTTTGGCATCAAAGAAAAAGGCAAAGTGTAACAGATGCTGTGCGTTAGAATTCAGGGCACCAATCTGTGATAAAACAGTTAACATCTTACACAAACTTCAAGCAAACCCAAGAGATGATTTGAGTTGTGGGTAATAGCAAATCTACTATCTTCACTTCTGTTGCTGTGATTCTAAACTCAAAGTTTAGAAATTATGTCTTTGGAGACCTCAACATCTCCAAAGGGTTTCCTAGAATCTTCCATTAAACTGACTACTGATTTCAATGGAAGAGTTCTTTTCCAGGAAATTCTGGTAGGCCAAAATGCTAAATGGCCATCCAAACTGAATAGGTAATACAAGAGAGGCCTTGAAGGGAATGAGAATTTTGTTGTTCACAAAAGATTAAAGGTCTGCAGAATCTAAACATACAGTTAATGAAATGAACTTATGATTTGTAGATAGAATTTTCATTTGCTATTTCAGAGGCAGACAGTAGGGGAGACACATCAGGCACAACCAAATTGAAGCAAATTCTAAAAATTGTCTGGAAAGTGCTCCTAAAATGCTCAAGGTCTTCCAAACAGGGAGAGCCTAGGAAAATTCCAGTCTGCACAGCCTACTGACCCATGGTACCTAATGTAGTTGGGTACCTTGAATGGTATCCAGGAACAGAAGTGGGTGGGGCATTAGTAAAATAAAAAAAAATTCAAAGGACGTCTGGAGTTGAGTGAATAGAGTCAGTGTACTGTCGTCAGTTTATTTTACTTTTTAAAGTGTACCATATTTATATTGAATGTTAGCTGTGGGAGAAACAGGATGAAAGGCAGATGGGATCACTCTGTATTATTCTTGCTCTTCTATACAGCTCATTGAGTAAAGTTCATTTAGGGGATAAAATACACACAAATATTCTCTATATATCTCTGTCTGTCTCTGTCTCCCCCTCTCTTCCTCTACACACACACACACACACAAACACGCACACAAGCAGCACCCTTCCTAATGTCTAATTATTAAAAATACATTCACTCCTCATCCCTTAGAACATTGCTTGGAGTAGAGTAGTATTCAATAAAGTATTTTATCTTTGTATGTGTGTGTATGTGACAAGGTGTGTGTGTGTGTGTGTGTGTGTGTGTGTGTGTGTGTGTGTGTGTACACATTCAGGTATGTACATGGTACATGTGTGGTGGTCAAAAGACAATCATGGATATTGGTTCTCCATTTGTTTGTGACAAGAAATCTTTGTTCTTTACCATTGTGTAAGCCAGGATAAGGTCAGAAACTTTCCAGGGTTTTCACTTCCACCTCTTCCTCCTCCTCCTCTTCCTCCTCCTCCTCCTTCTCTCTCTCTCTCATTCTCCCTTTCTCTCTCTCATCATCTCATGCTTCCATAAAACCATTGAGAATACAGGCATGTGGTACCACATCCAGTTTTTTAAAAAAACCATACAACATATTTTGTTGGATGAATTCTGAAAACTCAGAAACCAGCCAGAATGATAAAGTGTCTTCTTTATCTCTTTTAAACAGGCTCCATTTTGCACCAGAACTGAAGTACTCCAACAATCCACTCTGTGTTTTTACATTTTCTGGACTAGACTTAAGGATTAATGCTTTCTATTGAACTCAAGCATTGAAACAAATGCTATTCTAGGAGTAATGATGCCACCCAAGGGTGTTATAGACAGGAATGACCCATAAATGAAGCTTTAGGCAATAACACGGGATCCTCAGGTACCCTCACTCATGTAGGACCCAGTCATATGTGAAAGCCAGTTTCTTTATAAACTGTATCACTGCTTTGAATAAAGTGTTTGTGCTACTTTGCAAAAATAATACATTATTTTATGATACTATTATTGCTCCTTCTCCGAGTCCTCCCAGATCCTCCTCCTCCCTACACAATCAACGTCATGTTCTTTTTCTCTCTAAAAAATAAAACACAAAAGCATACATATAGAGAAAGAAAGACAAAGGCAGAAACACACAGGAGCATAGAGGGCAAGGAGAGAGAGAATATAGAGAATACCTATGGCATCCATTATGAATTAAGCACCTACTCTTTGGCGTGAGGCCTTCCTTCTCTGGACTGTTGTTGGAGTATTTTTATACCAATGTCAGTCCATTGAAGAAAACTGATTTTCCCTTTCCCAGCAACTACCAATTGCAAAGAGGTTTTTGGTCAGGTGTGGTATTTTGTGTCCTTTTCCCTTTCTCTGTGCTGGGATTTTTGCTTAGCTTGAACTTGTGCAGGTCTTGTGCATGCTGTCACATTCCAAATACATTTACATGTACATCAGCTGTTGTGTGTGGAAGGTGTTGTTTCCTTAGAGTAACCCACCACCTCTGGCTCTTACAATCTTTCTGCCTTCTCTTCTGTATAGATCCATGATCTTGAGGGGATACTTGTGATAAATGAATCTCATTTAGGTCTGAGTGCTCCAATGTCTCTCACTCTATATATATTGTACAGTTTGGGCTTCTAAGTTAATTACCACTACCAGAAGAAGTTTCTCTGATGAGGATGGACTGATCAGGGTGTATAGCAATATGTAATCAGAAGTTCTTTTCTTGCTATGTTCATCTATCAGAGTAACAGTAGTAGCTTTTCCATGAGGCCTATGACTTATCTGTCTCAGGTTCTTCGCTTTATTCACAGTGTCAGGTATGAGCTCCATCTCATGGAGCAGGCCTAAAATCCAATGTTGGTTGCTCCTATAACATTTGTGTCACTATTGCACCAGTGGGGATGTCTTGTAGGCAGACCACTATTGTAGCTTATAGGGTTCATAGGTGAATGAGAGTGATGATTATCCTTCTATCCCCAATAGCATGTATTGTATCTTCCGGATCCATGAATGCTAGTCAGCAGGGTTAAAGCTTCTAGTTGGGCCCTAGCTAGATTTTTTTTCATGTTTCATGGCATAAGTATGTGGTGTTTTCAGCAATATGGTCTGACTGTCTGTAAGACCCCTTTGGCCAACAATTAACAATCCATTTTTATTAGGAAAGAATCCATTCCGCTATTGAGGTTTATGTTTGGTAACTAAATATATAGAACAAAGAAAGTGTATTAGAGCTGCAAGGGAAATTGACTAGGTCACATATAAAAACAGGTTCATGAGAGTAACATCTGATTCTTTTTCAATGGGGACTCTGAAAGCCAGCAGGACTACAATAGATGTTCTACAAATTCTGAGAGATCACAGATGCCATCCCAGCTGTGCACTATTGTACCCAGCAAATCATTATCTAACAAGAAAGAAAAATGTTTCATGTTAGAAAAGATTTAATCAATTTCTGGCCACTAATCCAGCTCGACAGATGTTAAGATTAAATAAACCCAAGAGGACACAAGAAATAAACAATTCCATGTCAGTTAACTAAAAACAGATAAACAACAACAATAAACACTACAATAACAAAATAACATTAGTCAATAAGCACTGCTCAATAATAACTCTCAATATTAATAGCCTCAATTCCCCCTGACGGGGAGAAACTAATAAACTGGATTAGCGAACCAGATCCATCATCTTCTACCTCCAAATAACACATCTCTCCATCAAGGACAGATACTAGTTTAGCATAAATGGCTGGAAAAGGGTATTTCAAGGAAACAGAACCAAGAAGAAAGCAAGCATAGTTATTTTAATAATTGACAAAATAAACTTCAAACCAAAACTAATCAGAAGAGGTGAGAAAGGATACTACATAATCATTAAATCATTAAAGGAAACATTAACCAAGAGGGCATTATTATTCTAAAACACTTACACTCCAAATACAGGGGTACACAATCTCAAAACAAAAAAACAAACAAAAACAAACAAACAAACCCACACTACCCATATTGACCCCCACACTCTCACAGGGTGACAGTGGGTGACTTCAGTACCCCACTCTGACCAACAGACAGATCACCCAGACAAAAGTTAAACAAATAACTCTGGAGTTAAATGATTTCATAAATCAAATGGACCTAACAGACATCTAAAAAAAATTCCCACCAAACCAAGTATCTTTGAATCAATTAAATCAGTGGTTTCTCTAGTTTGTGTGTGATTCTACTCAGAAAATGAATTTTATTCAGAAAGTTTCTAATAAATTTTCCTACTTAAAGCAAAAGAGAGTCCTCAGTTTATCCTTTGTACCTTAAGTTCACAACTTCAAGATCTTTGTTTCTCACTGTTCTATTTCAGCTTGCCTCAAAGGTATCCTCCCTGTCATTTTCTGATTGGGGCCCTCATTCCTATCTCAGCTTTGTTTTCATCTTGCTCAAGACCAAAATGTTCTCCCAACTCATTCTGCCTCATTTCATTTGAGTTCACCAGCCTCTTAAACGTTTCTCCAAACAATCCTAAACTCTCCGGAAAATTCATTGGATGAATTTCCACTGCCTATCTCTTCAGTTCAATATGAATATATAGGATTTCTTGTAGTGATCAATATATAATCCTCATATTTTATTAAATATAATTTCTCTAATAGAAGCTATTAAGACAATTAAATTATTGTCCTAATTATTTAGGACAATTTTTAGTAAAGGGAAGGAAGTGCTATAAAAGGGTGTTGTGAAATTTTGAAAATGAGCAGTTTGATTTTGTTTTGGTTGTGTCAGTATTTATCAGTCTTACCAAAGCTGCATGAGCAATTTATTATATAAAAGCTACAGAGAGGCACAGTTGTTTAATATGTCTGTGTTGGGTCTTATAAAACAAAACATACTTATTTATGGCTTTACACAATTACTGTAAGATAATGTATCTATTATTTTCTGAATTTAATGCCAAAGTAAACTTCCATCAATTTGAATTTTGGAAACACTTGTGGAAATGTAGCTATTATATATAATAGCTGTATCGTGTGGAATAATGCATTAACCTCATGAAGATCCAGTTTCCTTGGGTCTCCAATGGCATGCTAGAGTTAATTCACAAAGGTAAAATATTTCACAAAATGTAAAGTACTAAACACAGGCAAGCTGTTGCAAATATCTAAGTTTTATTTGTTCCTGATGCAGATGTATTTCTCTGAGCTCTTTGCAAAATTAAGTAAAATATTCAATTTCTGGAACTAAAAGCTATCAAACCTCTCTGAAAGCCTCACAGTAGTTTGGTAGATAGGAAACTGAAGACCCAAATTGCCTTTCTGAAGAATGGAGCTTTGTAAAAGAGGGAGCTAGGAAGATATAAAAACACAGGCTCACATCAAGATGCAGAAGTGGGTAAAATTGAGGTGCTAATCAAAACGTTTGAAGACTGTCATCCTTCTAAGAATAATGCCACCCTTACGAGCCATGTGTTCAACACCTGCAAACCAAAACGCAAATGAAAAATTCTATTAGCTTATACCAGGAATGTGAGCACTCAGCTCAAACTGAGGCTGTTTGGGGGGTATAATTCAAAGTAATATCAGGAAGAAAATGATGAGTGAGGAGAAAAGGTAAAAATTATTACATAAACACAATTTATTTTGGAAAGCATATGAGCTCACATGGAAGGCAGCGAAATCTTGACTTTCTCTTGGTAATTGAATAGCAGAATCAGCACGGGTTTTCAGAAGGAAATAAGAAACCAGACTAAGCCAAATGGGTCTGATCTGTGAAGACTCTTCTGATTCCCCCAGGAAAAAAGAGTGTTTTGTTCTTTATGTTCCAGTAGCCCCATTCACTTGCCTCCATAAAACCTGTGCAGGATAGTTTTATGTCAGCTCTATACAGGCTAAAGTCATCTGAAAGGAGGAAAAACTCAATTGAGAAACTGCCTCCATAGGATCTGGCTGTAGACAAGCCTGTAGGGCATTTTCTTAATTAGTGATGGATGGGGAAGGGCCCATCCTGTTGTGGGTGGTGCCATCACTGGGCTGGTGTTCCTAGGTTCTATCAAGTCATGGGAAGCAAGCCAGTAGGCAGTACCACTCCATGTCCTCTGCATCAGCTCTTACCTCCAGGTTTCTGCCCTGTTTCAGTTCCTGTCCTGACTCCCTTAGATGATAAACAGCAATATGGAAGTGTAAGTCAAATTAACCCTCTCCTCCCCAAATTGCTTTCTAGTCATCACAGCAATAGTTACCCTAAGTAAGACAAGACCTATTACCACATTTGTTTTGGTCTTGTATACATATCTTAAGATGCCCTTTCTAGAAAGCAGAAGCCGTTTCTCATTCCCTTAGTGTTCCCAGGGTCAGGCCTGTGACCTGATACAGTGATCAAAATACTATTGTTAGATCACAAAGGAGCTACATTTTGGCCAGCGAATGTCTCATTATGAATCTTAGGTTCCTCTCAGAACAGCAAATAGGGATAAACACAATATGGCTAGAGGTTGCTCAGGCAATAGACTGCTTGTCTAGCAAGCATGAGGAGTCCATTGGTTCAATTTCCATCACTTCACAAAGTGGGAAAGATAGCTCACACCTATCACCCCAGGAGTCACTAAGTTGAGGCAGGAAGATCAGAAGTTCTAAGTCCTCCTCAGCTATTTAGTGAGTTTGAGGCCAACCTAAACTATATGAAACTCTATCTCAAAACAAGCAAACAAAAAAACAAACCAAACAAATAGCAAATCAAAACACAACAGTAGTAGCTTAGGAAACAGCTTTACATTGTATTGTAATTCAGCAGTTGTTCTGTTTAATCTTATTAACCAATTGTTCAGATCCTACCATGCAGACAGTTATGACCTCAGCAAGATCACTAACTTTTGACTTAGGATTCCAGTGAAAAGCAAATCACAGGAACAGCTCCACACATGTCAGACAGAACCAACACTCAAAGTTTGGTGAGGTGCAAATTTTTTTTTGCAATCTCTCTTCAGTGTTATTAACATATATTTGATAACTGTGAAATCTATGGTCTACACAGAAGTCAAGAAGATTTTTAAATGATCTAATGGGCCTATTTGTTCAGCCCAAATATTTCCCTGTAGTCCTTCACCACTTCCACAAATTTGTGCCTTTGTCTAAATCACAACAGATTTATATCCTTATTCCATGTTTCAATGAGTAGAAAAAAATCATAAATTACTTTGACACTCCTTGCAAACAGCCATCATGGAACTTAAACTAAAAGGGCTGTTTAACGAAAGTATCCCAGAGAAGGTGATTGAGGGCTCAGATGAGAAAGAGACATGCCTGAAAGTCCTTTAAGGAGGAGACTTCAGAATCTCTAAGACGCTAGTATATAAGAATGCTGTATAAATGTATTAGGAAATACTATAGTGCCCTGTCACTCAAATCTACTTTTCAAAGGAACAATTTACAAAACCATGGCAAAAAGGTATGACATTTCAGAAAACTGCCCTAGAGCACAATGATTTTTCCCTGTTTGTCTGTCACCTAGTGATGAGAATCTATGAAGGTTCTGGGAAGAATCTATGAAGATCTTTGTGTTCCAACAAGCTCTCATGGAGGCAGAAGGTGATATGGCCAAACAGGTGCTATTAAGTGGACCTGGGTTTGGAAATCTATTGCATACATCCTCACACTTTCTCATTAGTAAAGTTTAGCATTCTCCAAAGTTAGATTCCGGCCATTCATCTATCACAAACCTCTACACCTCTTATGTGTGTGGTAAGATGTATATTACAGAAAAACCCAGAAGATTCTGGTTTTTCATTTATACAATATGTTTGTCGGCTTATATTGCTGATACTGAGAGTAATGTTTCTTACTGTTGCATCTAAAATGTCTGTATGGCAACCAATAGGGATTAAAACAGCATTGAGAGGTTTAAAATGCAAAGAAATACCTAGAGGTTTTTCTTCCCAAGAGTTTTCTTACCTGGGGATCTCTAAAGGCCTGTGGAAGATTAGAATTGAAAGGAGGCCTACAGAGGTTATTTACCAAGATCTAAATAGCTCATTAGTGATAAAATGGGGTTTAAATCCCATGCTCTGACTCTTGCTCCAGTCTTTTCTCCTCTATTCAAAATGACATGGCCTCCAGAAATCAGTCCTGAACCCCTCATCCCCTCACAGCTACAAATCTATTCTTTCAGCAGTCTTTAAGTCTTTAATTAAAATACCATGTTTTTAATGGTCATTTTAAGGAAAGTTACTTAAAAATGAAATAAAGGATTCTAAAGTTTTGCTCAAATAAAACATCCACTCCAGTACTCAATCCACCCCCATTCAGTGTGGTATATAGTAGCAACTGTCATCATGGAGTCTGTGAATCCTACACCCAATCTTGTGACCTCTCACCAAGCAGTTAAAAAAAAAAAGACAAAAACAAAAGTAAAAAATTAAAGATGCTAAAGCAATTGTGTTGTTTTCTTTTTGAAACTCTGCATTGTGTCTACATTGCCTACATTGCTCTTTAGATTCATAACTCAAAAGACCATTGTGACATATGGATCTTTTAATTCCATTCCTAACTAATTCTTATTGTATGCCAAGCTTTAGTTACATATACTTAAAAAAAACATAATTGTGGTTTTCCATATCTTGACTTTACTATCAACCTTCCCTCTGTCTAGAACATTTGTCCCACACAGCCCAAGGCTTCAGTGAAGTCTTAGATCTAATTGTCATGAGATGCTTTCTGTGGCCTTCCTTACAACTGTTGACTTCCGAGATTCTTCTCCATGACCATAAGCAACATGAAGGCAGATGCTTTAGTGGAGAATGAATCCTTAGCTTACCTACTTAAGTGGCAATTCAATAAGGAACACTGAACAGAAGAACAAGGGGTAAAGAAAGGGTATCATGTAGGAAAGCAGCACAAAGAGGAGAAAGGAAGAGTGATGGACAGGGAAGGAGGAAACAAATCACACTGTTCTGACCACAACATCCTTAAGCAGATATATTAATTATAAAACTGAAACAGAATTCAAGGTTCTAACAATCAGTGAGGTCAAATAAACAGATTTAAGAAAAACAAAAAAAGAACTTAATTGTATATTGAACAACACAAACATCATCTCAAACATGTAACATCTGCTATGAGTAAAGTTTCCTGTATGCCTTAAAACATTGAGTAACACATCTGTGTGCATATTGTTCTACTAAAGCATTCCATAACATACCCATGTGCATGCTATTACACCAAAACACTGCATAGCACATCTGTACATGGGGTCTTATATTAAAGCATTGCATAGCAAACCTATATGCAAACAATTTGTCCTGGAAGCCAGTACATCTCAAAACCCAGGGGCACTGAAAAATTGCTAAGTCATGCACTACTCAGTTCAAACTTATATGAAAGATAATAGTTCCAAAATTTAGGAAGAAGCGATACTCATTTTTGGTAGCAAAGATTGTTCCATTGTTTTGAAGATAAGCTGTCACTCTTGCGGTGAAGTTTGAGACACTGAATATAAGCGATAGGCAGGGCCTTAATTTTGAAAGTTTCATGTTAGATATTTAAGCCTGAACACTGTAAAAGCATATGCAGCTACATTTATCTGTGTTAGAAGGAAAGTTAGCCAAATGAACCCTGCTGGGATTTGTACCTAAAAGTTAAAGGAATGTGTAAAGGTACAGAAAAGTTTTTGGAATATACCAGTTAAGCAAAATAAATTAAAAAAGAAAAACTACTGACTAAACCAGTAAGATTTACTTAAGTTTCACTGAAAAACTGAAAAATAAAAGATAGAACATACCTGTAATATACATATACTAATTTTAGGTCTCACAAATTTTTCTATGATTAAAATTTTAATCTTATCTATGGATATATCAAGTCACCAAAATACAAATTAAAAGAATTGAAGTAATCTGTGTGACAGGATAATGTTCTTCCCTCTCAGAGAGCACAGGTTATTAAACAAAAGCCCCAGTGCCAGGCATGGGTTATTATCATGATGTTGTTAGTTATGGAGGTCTCAGAGGCACCCAAAGCAATCCAGGCCATTATCATTGCTTTTGGTTGTCCACCACAACTAGCCTGTAAGGTCCTATTGCATGGGGCTGAAGAGATGGCTCGGTGGTTAAGAGAATTCCTCATTGCTCTTGAAAGATCACTTATTTCTGTTCCCAGCATCCACAGAGCTGCTTAAAACTATAATTCTAGTTCTAGAGTTTCTATCTCCCTCTTCTGGTCTCTCTGAGCACTGCACTAATGAGGTGTACATACATACAGGAAGGCAAAATACATATAGATCAGAAAAGTAAAAAGATTCTATAGATGAAGATATTATGCCTCTTGGTTGGAGAATACAGTGATGGGACAGAGCTAGAAGTCCCCTCCCTAACTTTTAAAGTGTTGAAGGAGCTATTCAGGACACAGGAAGAGAAAAGTCATCAAGGGCTTACCCAGAAACAGACCAGGCATGCTACAGTACCAACCTGCTGGGCAAAATGATATTTGATTTAATAGTTGCATGACTGTTAAGAGAATAACAGGCTTCTAATTGGAGGTGTAGTATACAGGAAATAATACAATCTTAGTACTGTAAACCTGGTCAAAAGCCCATAGCTGGGAAGACAATAGGCCCTAGTAGCAAATCTACTTCTACTGTTCTATTAAATGGCTATGTTGAGCTGCCTTCTAAGTACTTAGATTAGGCAATAGATTAGAACAGCTTTCACCTTTGGTCAAAGTTGATAGCAGTTACCATAGTTAACAAGTAAATTTTCTAAGAATAAGTGGCTGTTTAGTGCTCTATCTTAATTGCAGATCTATAAACACCACACACACACACACACACACCCATTTAGGAGGGTCAGAAAGAATGTAAAAGCTGGAGATTGGGGAAGAGTGCCGACTTCCAGACACAACGTGGACATTGCATTTGAGACAGCAGCTATGGTTACCTGCATAAGATCTGCAAAAGATGTGGCCTGTGTAAACATTCTAGCATATATAGAGGAGGGACCTCATGAGACCCTCCTCATGAGAGGAGGGTCTCATGAGGTCCCATGCCTCCCTGAGGAGCCACTGGGTAACAGGTGACAAAGAGTCTTTTAATTAAGCTTTATAGCCACTGCCAAGCCACCGATGCACCTGAGAATCTCCATCCATGTTTTTCATGTATGCAACCCTAGTCAAACTCCAAATGAAAGACATGGGTCCAAAAAAAAATGAAAAGACATAAAAGTAAGAGACACCAGGACATTTTGGAAAGAAGGGCTTAAGGAAGAGTGATACCAGAGGGTGATGAAAAGTGAACATGATCAAAATGTGTTGAATACATATATAAAACTGTCAAAAATAAATTTCAAAATATTTTATTAAAAATGATTAACCAAAGAGAAGGAATTTTTTGTAATCACCTAACTCAGAGTCACTGATTTTCAATAAAAAAATAGTCAAAACTTCCAATTTTAAAAGACAGAAAAAAACTAAAGTCTAGAGACAGTAAATGATCATACCTGGAGGCACTGGCATTATGAAGACCAGAACTCCAATTTCTTAACTCTGTAGCTAAATGTCTGAACATCATATCACTCTGGGAATCAAACACGTCTTTCTATTCAGCATTTTCTTCCTTAAACAAATGCACCACATTCTATTTGAGGTTACAGATATCTAAAATCCCCAGATGTCTTTGTACCAACTTCCTTCAAGGCAGAGCACCTCTTCCTGAATTTGTGCAATAGGCTGCTTTTACTCTGAGGAATTGTATTTATATCCATGTTCTAGTTTATTCTCATGCTTGCACATCATTGTCCTTGCCTTTTAGATGAATTTGAATTCTGGATCTGCCATTCATAGTGTTAATTAGTGTTAGGTTCCCCTTCCAAGTCTGAATCACTGATGAATCTGAAGAGTGAGACTTCTACTTCTTCATTCAGGTCATGGTAAAGAAATTGAATTCAGAGGGTAGACTTCTCTTCTCCTACCCTCCAAGTAGCTTGACATGGGGGTGAGGATCAACAGAATATGTCCACTCAGCATACATTGATCTTCCCAAATGACTCTTGTATCTGACATGGAGTTTTCTAAACTTTGTAATAACTATAACTGCATCTACTACATGTGAATCCATACAGAAGAAGCAGTTATGAAATGTTGCATTCTACTGTATTCTATAGTTGACAAACTTCTTTCTTAGGCATTATTTCATCTGCAACAACTCAGAAAAGATAAATAAGCTAGGTCTTATTGTTTATGCTCTGTAGATCAGAAAACTGACTTATCCACCATCAACTAGCTAATTAATATTGAAGAGAGTGTCCTTAGACACTCTTTCTGGAAACTTTGTGATACGTGTGTGTGTGTGTGTGTGTGTGTGTGTGTGTGTGTACAGTTGGATAATATACATAGTTTTCAAACATATTATTGAAGTGATTTCAAAACATTGCACTAAAAAAAACTCCAGTGAATTATTTTTCTGATTTTCTGAATACCATGAGAACCCAAAAAAGATGAAGAAAAACACTTTCTATCTTTCCATTTGCTTTGACAAGACAGATTCTATAGGATTCTACAAACCTGGTTTCCAATACCACAAACACACGTTTGCCAACTTTGAACTTCCTGTTTCTCATACCTAAGATCCATGATCCACTCTGCCCTTTTTCCCAAGTGCCAATGGAAGCTTCTGACTTTCAAAATCTAGCCACTTAGCAAGCTTTTAAGTCTATTTCTCCTTCTTCTTCTTCTTCTTCTTCTTCTTCTTCTTCTTCTTCTTCTTCTTCTTCTTCTTCTTCTTCTTCTTCTTCTTCTTCTTCTTCTTCATCCTTGCATTTTGTGCTCAAGCTATCTATTAAGACCATAATTACATGCCACTTGAGTGCCAGCTTCCTCAGATCTATAAAGATGTCACACAAACAAACTAGATATCACTTCCTAAGAGCTGGTTCTGTGTCCTGACAGAGCTGAGGACTATAATGAACACCAACATTACTGCCTCAGGGTTGCACGGCATTTTAGAATTTATAAAACACTTCACCAGATATCACAGGGAGCATCACACTAGTTACATGAAATAAACAGTACAGACACAATTATCTCCATTTTATAAATGGAGGAAATAAAACCTGGCTAAATTCAGTGACCTACATGTACTGAATGAGCAAGATAGGTCTCAAATTAATGGACTCTATGCAAGTTTAGTGAGGAACATAAAAAAGTTATGTGACTGTTTAACTTCAATAAAAAATAAACAGGTAACACGAACAACCTATATTCAAAGGATGCCTTAAAGGAGTTCATTGGAAAATGTCACCATCGCAACTGAGTTCAACAAAAGGGCATGTAAGCCATCTATAACTGTCATACAACATTCACATGCATGGGCGCAAGTACGTGTGTATGTGTATGTGTACATATGGAAGTTGTGGGCAATCTTGTATGCTGTTACTCAGGTGCTATTTCCCTGGTTTTTTAGACAGAATTTCTCACCAGTACGCTAGGCTAGCTACCCAGTGAATCCAAGATATGCCTATCAGGGGAAAGCATCTCCCCAACACTGTGATTACAAGTGCAGGCCACCATACCAATCATTTTTTGTAGTTTTGTTTTTGTTCTAAAATATGAGTTCTGGGATCAAATTCATGCCCTCATACTTACAAGTCAATGCCTTAATGGCTAAGCTATCTCCTGAGCATCCATCTCATTGTACATCAAGTTATCTTATCTGGGACTTCAATCCAAGCCAACAAGACCCTGAGACTAAGCTTGTCACTTATCAGAACAGGCTCTTGTTCTGCTATGGTAAAAGAAGTAAGCAACAAACTACATGTACATTAAGTAGTTCTGACCAAAGAAAATGAATAAGTTCTATCAGAAGAGGGGGGATATGCCCCCTACAACTTTATGACTGATCTAGACGGCAGGAAAGGAGAGAGGCATGAGGCTATAAACATTTCAATGGGAAAGCAGCTGAGTTTCATCTGACATAACAGCCAAGTGCCGACTCTTTAAAAAAAAAAAAAAAAACAAAAAACCAAGTATGAGAATGAAAAAGAAAATGACAAAGTGCATTATGACTCTGAACAATATCCTGACAGGAAATGGAGGGCTCAGCAGGCTCCCGCACATTAAAAATCATGCCCCATCTGATGTGGGCTGAACTCTCTGAGGAGAAATCACAGTCAAGCTAAATGTGGAACAGGAGAGAACAAAAAGCAAAGGAGCAGAAGCTCACATGCAGGCTGATAATGTAAAGATGTTCTAGAACATTGCTGTTCTGAGGATGGTCCCTGAACCAATAGCAACATTGTTGATGGGAACTGATGCCAACTATCAAGCCTATGAAATCAGAAATTCTGGGTCTGGGGTCCAGCTATCTCTGAACAAGTCTTGTTGAGGATTCAGATGCTTAGCACTACTCGAAACGTGTTGCTTGCCCTTGTCCCATGTTTCAGCCAAAGAACTTGAGCACCAGATGATGAACAGTGTGTTCCTGTTTGCTGTGAACACAGAAAGGATGTGGTTTTGACACCTCCTCCCTATAGCAGTTCCACTGATGCTATAAATAGCAATTCCATTTAGCAAGTGCCCTATGAAAGCTCAATAAGAGCAAGGGGACATGGATGAGATAATTAATCATTCGATTACAGTCATCATACAGTTAATTAAGCATAGTTTATTCTTCCTCAACCATTTAGACCTCAGAGAACTGATTATTAGACATTAGTATATTTTCAATTTTCATAAGAGGTAGCCTCTGTTCAAATGCATTGTGGACCCCACCACAGAGGTTGAGTAGGTAGATAAAAGATAGGGTCTGAAAATATGCATCTCTAAAACACCCCTGGCTAATGCTAATATGTGAATTAAAAAACTACATATTCAAAAGCCTTTTGTTTTTTAAATGGTGTCTTAGTTACACTAGACTATGTGCTGGCAAATGCTTAAAGAGGGTCTCTGAGTTGGGGAGCACCCAAGAGCAAAGATTTGTGGCATTTGTCAATTTTGTGCAGTAAATATTCTAACCATGACCTGTATCAACCACCAACATGAGATCACTGAGGTCAGAGCTGGGAGTAACTGGAGTTAACATGCATTAACTTCTCCTTGATATGCTGCCTAATTTCCACCCCCATCCCCAGCGTAGGAATTCTGAGCCAAGCAGATGCTCCTGGTTAATTCTGCTTCCTCCTCTGGTGAGTCACAGGCTCTAGCAGGAGAACCATGTGAGAATCCATTCCTCACAACAAAACTTCGAGTAAATTTCCCCAAATAGAGAGCAATCGTGCCGAATGTCCAGCACACAAAACTTGATTTGAGAATGGCCTTTGTAGCAGACAGTATACTAGAAAATGTAAATAAAAAAAATATATGACAAATATAAGAGCTTCTACTTCTGGGCAAATAGTGCAGTGGGGCTTCTAGAGTAAAATTCCATTGATTCACCCTGAGGAAGAGTTCAAATATCACATGTGCCTGAGCCAGGAAGCTGCACCTCGAAAACAACCCAGTTCCTAATAAACAGTAAGGAAAAGATTAAAGGAAAAATCCATATCCCTCCTTTTCCCTTAGTATTTCTTCTAAACTACATATTCTGGAAAAAAAAATATTCTCTGTGCCTTCGATGAGACTATGGCTTCCTTGATTATTCCCATCCCTGTATATACTTAATGGAAGTGTAGTAAGTCCACTTCCTCTTCCGGTCTGGTGGAACATCCTGACTCTCAATAAGCAGCCTCCAATGCTCAAACTATGTCTCAGAAGTGAACTTTGCCTACGATCTAATATGATTTGTTAAGAAACAAAATATCCCATACTGTGTAGACAAAATACAGATCTGGAATAGAGCTATTTGCCTTTAAAAGATCTGCTTTCTTTGAGTCTACTGATCAAGAGCAGAGTCGGAACAGTGGTTGAATAGTAACATCTGAAAGCATTGCCATTACAAAGCATTATCTTGAGCCTTTTTGCCAATGGCAATATGACATAAAACTTGAATAATTAAATCTCTGTAAACTAATGATGGACCAAATTATCATCTAGTGTTGGGTGACCAAGATAGCTAGTCCATGCATGGCTTGCTAACCTCACACTCCCAAAGCTTTGAGATATCCCCTCTACCAGGTTACCATTAGCAAGCAATGACCCCACTAAAGAGATTAACCTTCAGAGTTCACGTGGTCATTCAGTACAGTTCTATAATTCCACACTTGAAAAGTCTCTTGTCATTGGACCACGGCCAGAACAAAATTAAAGCATTTCCTATTCAACTTCACAAACTGCAAGAACTCACTCACTTAAAGCTTGATGACAATGAGTTGATTCAATTGCCATTCAAGAAGTAGTTTTGTAAAATGTTTCCTGTTAGCAGCCCACACTAAGCTTCCATTCTGTCTGCTGCTTTCTCTTCCTCTCTCTGTTTTCTCCAAAGATTTAAGAAAAACTTCATCCTGAGAAAGCAAGATATTTGGAGGTTCCAATGAAGACACATCAATGGATTCCGGTAGGCACATTATCATTTTATACCACGTACATATTATTAGGTTCCTGAAAGCCTAAATCAGCAGCAGGGTATGCAAACCTCCCTAACACTCTTCTGGTTCTTTTTCTTATTGAAAATAGATTTTTTTTTTTATGTAATGTATTATGATTATGACTTTTCCGCCCTGAACTCCTCCCAGATCCTCCCCACTTTCCCATCCACCCAAATCCACACTCTTTCTCTCTCTCTCATTAGAATACAAACAGGCCTCAATAACAACAACAACAACAATAATAATAATAATAATAAACCAGAATAGGACAAAACAAACAGGAAAAAAAAAGGCAAAGCAAAATCTCAAGAAACACACATAGAAGCAGAGACAAACATGTTTGCACACACAGAAATCCCATAAAAGCACAAAACCAGAAACTTTAGTATGTACAAGAGAGACCTGTAAATTAAAAAAAAACAAAAAAACAAAAAAACACAGCCCTGACAAAGCGACAAAGCATTATGAGACAGAGAACCTTCAAAGGTGCCACTGAGTTCATTTTGTGTTGGCCATCTACTTCTGGACATGAAGCATAGCTTTAAAAATATTTGCATACCCAGGGAGATTACTTTGTTGGAGAAAACTAATATTTCATTTGCAAGCAGTTATCAATTGGAAATAGCTTCTGGGTTAGGGATGGAATTTTTTGTCCATTGTCCCTCTCAGTGCTGGATATCCATCTGGTCCAGACTATGCAGGCCCTGTTCATGCCTCCACAGTCTCTGTGAATTCATATATGTACCAGTGCTGCTATGTTTAGAAGGCCTTGTTACCTAGGTGTTCTTCATCCACTCCACTCTTACAGATTTTTTTTCCTTCTCTTCTGCAGGGTTCCTTGAGCCCTGTAAGGAAGATTTGATGCAGATCTCCCACTGGAGCAGAGTGTTCCAAGGATTCTCACTCTCTTTGCATTCTCTAGCTGTGGGTCTCTGTATTTGTTCCTATCTACTGCAAGAGGAAGTTTCTCTGACAATGGTTAAGCATGTCACTGATAAATCTAGTGTATAACAGAATGTCATTAGAGGTCATTTTATTGCTATGTTCACTTAGCAAAATAATAGAATTTGATTGTCCCCTAGGTCCCTGGCCTAACTAGTCTCAGGTTCTTGGCCATCCATGCAGTGTCAGGGATGGGTTTCATCTAATGGAGTGGGTCTTAAATCCAATCAGATATTGTTTGGTTATTCTCACAAGCTTTGTGCCACCAGTATACTACTGCATTTTGCAGGAATGTCACCTTTGTAGATAAAAGGGTTTGTATCAGGGTTGGTGTTTACCTTTCTCCTTTGGTAGTATGCCAAGTACCTTCCAGTACTCTAAACACTAGTCAATAGGAATGAAGCCTCTAGGTGGCACCAGCTCGATTTCTTTGTGTTCAATGAGTTGTGTAGGTGTTGTCTTCAGCAATAAGGTCTTACCACCAGCTGTTGGAGAGCATCCTATAGCCTTGGCAATAGCCTTGGCAATAGCCTGGGCTGTTTGGTGGTTCCTATTTGGCACAAAAAAAAATTCAATTAGATATATCCCATTCTCACAAGAGGAGGCTTCATTTGGTGGCAAGAGATGTCTAGTTGGAGCTCCATCTTCCTTGTTATTTATCAATTCCAATTACATCACCTTCATATATGTATGTATTGCAGGAAACTTCTACAATGTTAGGTTTCCATATGATTCCTCAAATGTCCCTTAGTTTTAGCTGTACCTCCCCATATGCCCTCCCTCACACCCCTTCCTTGCCATTTCCCAATGATCCTGCTATTCCACATCCCCATCCATTCATAATTACCTGTTCTATTTCTCTTTCCTAGGGAGATCCAATCCTCTGCTATTCTCTTTCTCTATACCTAACTTCTGTTGTTGTATGGATTGCTTATCAAAGACTTAACAGCTAACATCCACATACAAGTGAATATATATCATGTTACATAATACAAGTCTTTGGGTTAAATCACATATGGGTCTGGGTTACCTCACTCAGGCTGATTTATTTTTCTAGTTCCACTCATTTATCTGCAAATCATGATTTCATTTTTAACAGCTGAGTAATGTCCCATTGTATAAATGTACCACATTATATTTATCCCTTCACCCATTGACAGACATCAAATATATCTTCAATTTTTGACTATTTTAAGTAGAGCAGCAAAAAACATGGTTGGGCAAGCATCTCTGCAGTGGGATGTACTGGGTATGTGCCCAAGCGGTAGAGCTGGATCTTGAGGTAGAACTATTCCCAGCTTCCTGAGGACCCATCACACTGATTTCCATAGTGGCTGTACAAGTTTGTAATCCCACCAGTGATGGATGAGTGTTCTCCTTACTCTGCATCCTCTCTAGTATTATTTTATTGATTTCGGTCATTATGGCTGGTATAAGATGAAATCTCAAAGTACTTCTGATTTGCATTTCCCTGATGACTAAGGGTGTTGAACATTTAAGTGTTTCTCAGCCATTTGTGTTTCCATTTTTAAGAATACCCTATTTCGATTTGTGGAGGTGGTTTCTTCAAACCACCAAGGCCAGCAGTGTGCCAATTCATGAAAGGCAATAAGGAAATTTGTTTCAACATGACTCAGTAGCTGGTTTTGGTTCAGACTTCAAGAGTCTAACAACGGACAGTTTATTTTAGATATATTTAAGCACAACTTCATTTGGAAAAAAAAGTTTCCTGTTGATAATCATCTCAATCCCATGTGTTCAACAAAGTTTACAACATAATTACATTGAAACAAGTTACATCTTCCATAAAGAAAGGGTCTAAGATGATAAAGGTCTGGGAGAAGACAGTGCTATGGAGTAATTGAGCTAATCAGGCTCAAAATAAGAGTCTGGGGGAGCCAGTGAGGCCTGGCCATACAGATAGGGAAAGGTCACCAGGGAATTACCATCTTCACTCCCAGCCTTCTGAGAAGAAGATAACTTATAGATTTTGAAGAGACAACCCTGTGTGTTTACCATTCCTGCTTTCCTTTGTGCTTTATACTAGTATGTGAATATGTTAGTGTGCACATGAGTGTGGTGGAGGCCTTATACTCAGTTTGTCCATCAGCAACTTTTGGGTGCATGAAGCTAGATCATAAATGTTTGCTAAACTGTATTAATTCATCTAGGAAACATTAGCAAATAGCTGAATAAAAATTCAGTTAAACTTCAGGAAGGACCCATGCTTTGGAGCTAGATGGGACATCTTCTATGACCTTGGATAACACCCCCACAAGGTGTTTATAAAAAGTTTATGTAATCTTTGAGTCCTTGTTCAGTTTTAAGCCTAGAGTCATTTCATTAGCTCCTTCTTTCTGAAGGCTCCTGTGACCTGTGTTATCAACCTATGTCAATACACTCATACTTCAAAATAAATAGGATCAAGAGGAAGTCTAAAGTCTGAGAGAAATGGGAAGTCTGGTGTTTGGAACAGTTGAAAGCTGTGAAGGTATCAGACAGAATGAGCCGTGATGATGTGTCAGGGCCACAGACAGTTTGCAACGAGAAGCCGAATCACAGCTTGCTTTTTGCATCTGATCCTTTCAAATCTCATTTTGCTCATTCCATGGAATTTGTCAGTGACTACCACTGATCACCTTCCTGATGGTGTTTAGCCATGGGTTACATAGGTGACTGGAGAAAGGAAGGAAGGAAGGGGACGCTGCCAGAGATGTGTCCGGAGAAAGGAGATCAAAGCCTAGGAGACGAAGTGATAATAAAAATGACAGCTCTCAGCTAACATAGGTCTCAGATTATTTTATAGAGATGTTGCGGACCCAGCATGACTGCCCATGCAAGCCAGTGAAACACAATCTAACAAACACCCTAACAAAGCAAAAGATGTCAAAACTCATAATAATACAATTTTCAGTCATTCTATCTAGGCTGTAATACAAAATAACACTTAATGTCCCATAACAAGGACATGAAGACAACTGCCCTGTCACATCCCTCCAGCAAGAGGTGTGAGGTCACTTATGGGGACTCATCCATGTGTCTTCATTTCCTAAAAGGCCTCAGGAAAGAACTTTAGAAAAGAACTATGTAGGAAAGCAAAGTACAAGCACTGAAAAAGAGTAAATTACCATGGAGTTTCTCTTCCACATATTGACACAAAAAAATATGCTTAACATTTTTGTATTCCTTATTCCTCAGTGAGCATCTCCTGAACTTTTGAAAATACCAGCTCTGACCAGGATTTTACAGTTGACCATTCTGTTTTCTGAGAAGTTTAGATGCAGTATTTGAATTTTTTACACTTAGGTCTTTCACCTATTACTTAATCAGTCCTGGAAATGAAAGTCACTCAAGTCATTGAATTTAGAAGATTTGATATTGCTTACAAAGGTAATCCCAAATGTGCCAAGTGGAGACCATGGGGATGCAGGCTGAAGATGTGATTGAAATGTGTTTGGGCTGTAAGTTCAAACTCATCTCAAAGTGGAAGAAGCCCCCATCACCAAAAATGGAGGAAGTTACCCTGGACAGGCCAATTGAATGAGACAGCATTAGTTTCAACAGATATTTTCTTCAGTATTATGGATAACGTCAGGATAATTCCAGTTTAATTTCACACACACGCACACACGTACATACACACACACACACACACACACACACACACACACACATGTATGCATGCTAGCAAGGGCAAATGCATGCACATCAGTCTGTAATAAGAAGCCCTTTCTCAAAAAGGCCCTTTCTTAGTAGTGCCCTGACACGATTTGTAGGTCTCATTTTATTTTCTTTGTATTTTCAGATCTTTAAAGTACATGGAATTTTGCTGAGGGAAGTAGCATGTAAGGGAGGGAAGGAGAAGGAGGAAGTGAGATACAGACAGAGGGGTGGGGAGAAACTTAGCCAATAGACAACCTTGAATGAGTGAAAGAGTACTCATTTGGTAAATATCGTGAAGAATAGCAAAACCATGCTTTTACTCATGAGATAAGTGGATTAAAATTTCAAACTTAAAAGACCCATAGTAAAATAGCTATCAAGACTGTTATTTCCTTTAACCTCAAAATATTTTCATTTTCCCATATGCTTGCTCTCTATCTCCCTCACATTCCTCTCTCTTAAACTTGAATTGCTGCTGATTTGTTATCACAAACCACAGAATTAAGACTCATAGATACTCAGAAGCCTGATTTCACTTGACTACCCATAGCAGTTATGTTCTACATCAGTGGAATCAATGTCTTGGATGAAGGGTAAGGCTCAGTGATAGAGAATGGAATGTACAAGGACCCAGGTTCCATTCTCATTCCTACAAAGAAAAGGAGAAAAATCATTTTACTTATTGATAAAATCAGATATTGGGATTGCCTACCTAAGAGCAAGGCCTCCTTCCATTGCTGTAATTCCACAATGAAATAGTTACCTTGTGTCTTCTATATCTTCAGAAAGCTTTGACCTATTCTGATTTGTTTGGCATGTTGGCTGATTCAATCAAAGCTATTAGATTGCTGTTTTTGGTTTTGTTTTTTTGTTTCTCCTTTTCAAAAGAAAAGAAAGGTGGCAAGACAAGTTAACCACATAATGAAAAGGGCTGAGACAGACACCTCAGTTCCCTTAAGACCACAAACTGGTCTTTAAGTGCTTTCCAAGTACCTGTTTACTCACAAACAGTGTAATCGCAGCATATGTAGGCCTGACACTGCTCAGATGAGTGTTTTGATGAGCTAATTAGAGAGACCATCCTTATCTATTAATTAAAACTCCACAAGGCAGTATCAGAGTACTTGGAAGAGTTGCAATTATTGTATGTTCTTAAAGGGATTAAAACAAATCTACACCAATTTAATTAGCTTTCTTTCCAACTCATTCACACTAGGAATACTGGACTATTTTCATGTTAAATGAAAATAAAAGTTGATTCAATTGCAAGAATTTTGATAGACTGTTAAAGAGATCCAGTGTCACAATTACAATTAAAACAGCACTAAGGATACCACCCCTGTTTCTTGGATTTTACAGATGGCTCAGTGGTAAATCTGGGCACTTTTCACTGACTTTAGTCATTCTATATAAATCCATTCATAGAAGTATTTTTTGAATTGACATATTCTCTGTGTCATGATAGAACCATTCATAGAAGTTTTTTTTTGAGTTGACACAGTCTCTATGTCATGAGAGAACAAAACACATGTTTACTCTTGCATGATATAACATTAAGTTTGATAACTATATTACACATAAGAGAAAGAGGAAAGAAGAGTGTTTGAGGCTTCAAGATGGGAAAGACTGTATCTCTCTGTCCAGAGAGAAGAAAGGAAAATAGCTGTTATGAGCATGTACCAAATGATTAAGAGGGTTGCTGCATGATATTTTCTTAACCTTTTTTTTTCAACTCTTCAAATAATATCTAGCTGTTGGTATGGAGAATAATTAGATACAATCGCTGAGGAAATGACAATAAAGGTGGAAATAATTTGCTAATGATAGGAGGCAAGTGTGAGACACAAAACCAGGAAGAAAGAAGTCAACTATTTCACTAGGAAGGCCCAGTTGAAATGGAGCACAACCATTTGAGAATGGAATAGGGGACAAAATATCACAAGGAATGAAATAAGCATGGGGGAAAGAAATAAATATGGAGACAATTTCCTCAAACCTAAATTGGGCTGTGTGCCTGTATAACTGCAAAGTGAGTATAGAGAGCTTAATTGGTTTTTCTGATTGAGGGTTGAAGATGAACATGTTGATATATGAAGTGTAGTGTGATTGGTGAGTTCAAAAACCAGAGCTACTAAACCTGATTGGTAGCTGGGAGTGAAGAACAGCACACTTATTATAAATACAAATTTTATGCTAAAAGCACCAGATTCTTTGGAAATTGATACTTTGGGCAGATTCTTTGGGAAACCAATAGGGAAAAGAGAAGTAGACTCTCCACGTATGAGCAAAAAACTGAGAGATGGAAAAAAAAAAAACCGAGGTATGGATATCTGAGAGCTCTCTGTCCTAAGATATTTGTCATGGTTGTCCCAAATCAGGAAAGGCTTGGAGATAGAAAAGTCTCCATTTCTTTGTGATAACAATGGTTGGTATTATGACCAAAACAGGAACTCATAAAAAGGAGATAGCCAAGCCCTTGGGAAGACTTCATTTTGGCCAGATATTCTCTCTGCACGTTAAACAGGCTGAAGGGAGTTTACAATGCGGTAACTACCCCAGACAGAATCAAAGGTCTGGAAAAAAAAAAAAAAAAAAAAAAGGATACAGGCTTTCCAAAAAAGAGAAAATGAGGAATATGATGGCTCATGGGAATTGAAAGAGAGGCTAAAACCTTATATTCTCCTGTTGTAAATGAAGAAACAAAGCCAAAGTGGTTACAGGGTTCATGATCATAAACAGACAGGACTTGTTAGTATTCAAACCCAGGACCCTTTCATTCCAAAGTCCATCTACTCTTTACCAACTACTTTCTCCTATGCAGTAAAGTTTGAGATGAGCCTCATCCGAATATATGCACACATGTGGAGATACTAAGAGTCAAGGACAGAAGACAGAATGGAAGCTGTGAGACATTTTTAATGAGCATCTAATGAACAAGTATGATTACTCATCAGGTATATACCACACTTTATCAATCAATACAAAAGGAGATTATGAAATGCAGCCACTGAGGAGACTTTCTGCCAGGATGAAAAGCAGACTCCCATGTACATGAGGGAAGGGAGTGACAGGAATACAAAAAGAGAACTAAGAAGGAGACAACAGAGGCTCTTCACAAAGTAGAATGAGCATTTCGGTTGAATGCTACCACCGAAACCAAAGAAGAATGAGCTGGAACATGCTTCTGAACTCCTAACATAGCGAGGAAATGGCTAACAGAGAGGGTCTAAACCCTTTACTTCCTTTTGTTATTTTAAGCCACCCAGGCAACATCTTTTATTCTCTTCCCATCACTTGAATCACTTCTAGAATGCTAGTTAGATAAGGAAGTAGTACCTTATTCAACAGTATACTGATTCAGGGATGGGACCTGAAGTGTTCCATTTTCATTAATGGGGGATGGAGAGTGAGAGAACGGGGGTTTTTGTTTGATAAATAATTGCTGTCAGATGAGACTGCTATGTTGAAGAACCAATAACATTTCAACTTTTCAACATTACAGCTACAGATCTGTAGGTCCAGAGAGATCTGCTGTGCCCCTTGTCAGAAAATACTGAGCTTGGAGAGCTTGCTAGTTATGTTTCCAGCTGCCATTGCTCTAAATTTAAACATAAATTCTTCTAACTAGATTAGCTTTCTTCTAAATAAGAATTGACTGCATATCCCTGAGTTTCACTACTTAAAAGAACTAATCATCTTTCTTAAGTCTCTATGCCAAATGCTACCCTTCTTTCCAGTACATGCTTATTCCAAAATAGACTCATTAGGCACTTCAATTATAAGGAATGGTTCTGTTCTCCAGTTTTTCCTAGCCAATAACTAAATGGAAATAGTGCATCTTTTTCCTGTTATGGTTTAACACCAGTCATTTATTTGGTAACATTCTAGCCTATTGATTGGTGAAGGCTTGTAAAATTAATGACTAGGGAAGCCACTTAGCCTTGTAGAGATGAAATCCCAAGAGTACTTTGGACCTTGTTTACAAAGTATTGTCATTATGCCATGTCCCTCTACACATATGCAACATTCTTATTTAAATCTTCGGAACATACCTTCCTGTAAAGTTATTTTTTTTCATCGCAGAGATTGGCTAATCCTTTGTGGAATCTTCAGGTAGATTTATGTAGAGGAGTCAGTCCGTAGCCTAAGAGGTACTAAGAAATTGTTTCATGAATCAAGCCATGTGTATCAGAGGAAACATTTTCATGCTGTTCCTTTTCATTACATTGCAGAGCTGATGATTTACAATGCAATTCCTCCTTTCTCTGAAAGCAGAATAGGGACTGAATTGATATTCCCTCACAAACACTTGTTTTCGATATTTACTTAAAGACAGCTAACTCTGCTGTGATTCTAACTTCTCAGAAAATGGAGTTCCTCCTTTGTAATTGCTATGTATGGTTCACACTTGCTGTAGTGTAGACAGGGCTTAGTGTGTCCCTGAGGCTTTGTATGTTGAAATTTAATCCCCACTGTGGACTGTGAGGCAGGTGGAAAATGAAACACTCAATTATTCTGAATTCTGGGCAGTGTTTTGAGGCAGGGCCTTAGCCAGGTGAGTAGAATTATCTGTTCATTCAAATGTCATGCCAGGCTAGGTTCTGGTGGCTCTATGTGAAGTAACAACCAAAGTAACACAGGCACATATGTTGCTCAAGCCTGTTTCTGCTTGCTGCCCTGCACTACTTCAGGTCCCTGCCAGCAAGGCCATCATCAAATATAGTTCTCAGTCCAACACCTCCAGAGCTATGAGTCAAAGTGAAATTCTTCTCATCTCCCTTTCATAACTGAGTATGTGATACTTTACTATAATCAGAAAGCGCACTGATAAAATAACAATGTAGGTTGCCAAGTAGTAAGGATATTTTGAGTTTTGACACCTACTTAAATGATTTTAGCACAGCATTATATTAATACATATTTTGTGAAATGCAGGAACATGAAAGCCTAACTATGAAAAGCAATATGCAATTAGAAAAATTAATTTACAGAACTTAGTACCCTGTATATTTTGTTGGAAAAGGAGATTCAGAACAATGATGGAGAATACTCCATTCAGAAAATAGACTGAACTTTGAACACACTGAATAGTGTTGGCATTAGAATGGAAATATAAGTGAGATCATTCTACGTGGTGAGAAAAAAAAAATGAACAAAGTTGTGGTCTGTGTACAACTAGAAAAGACATTTCTACAAAGATAGAAGCATGCCCAAAACATATACAAAAAGGTGTCCGACATCACTAAACAGCAGAGAAACGGATATCAAAGCCATAATGAGACACCACCTCACACCTGTGAGAAGGGCTACTATTAAAATGACATAAGATATAGGTTGGTGAGTATAGAGAAATAGGAATACTTCCCCACTGTTAGTGAGAATGTAATCTTGTACAGTCACTGGGGAAAAACAGCATGGAGGGTCCTAGCACAACTAATGAGAGAATTACCATGTGATCGCACAAGGGTACTTTTGGGCACACAACCTGAAAGAGACATGTACATGGCACCATCATTGCAGTACTCTTATTAATAGCTAAGACATAACATTACCAAAGCTACCCACTGACACTTTAAATCCACTGACACTAGTAAATAAAAGAGGTTTGTTTTTTTTTAATTTGGTATATATGCATACACAATGAATTATTATTGAGTCTTTTAAAAGTAGGAATTTGGAAATAGGTGGTTCACAGGTTAGGAGCACTCACTGCCATAGCAAAGGACTGATGTTCTAGATGTCGGCACCCACATTGGGTGGCTCACAGCTCCTAGAATTCCAGCTCCAAGGTATCCAGTGCCCTGCTGACCTTCATTGATACCACATAGAAACACACACACACACACACACAAAACAAACAAATAAATAGAACTTTTTCTTAAAAGTAGGAAAGTTGGCTGGGAAGATTGCTCAAAGGGTGTGAGCACTTGGCTGTGCAAGCAGAAGAGCTGAGTTGAGATCACCATCACCTACATAAGATGCTGGGTATGGGCACACATGCCTATCACCCCAATGCCAGGGTAAGAAGAAAGGCTAGAAGACAGAAGGCTGGCTGAGGCTTGTTCACCATTAGCTTAAAAAAAAAAAAAAAAAAAAAAAAAAAAAAAAAAAAAAAAACTCCATAAACTCTGGGTTTGGTGAGAGACCCTGTCTCAAGTAAACAAAGCGGGAAGTGATAGAAGACAGAACCAGACATCCTTCTCCAGCCTGCACACTCACACACAGGCATGTGCATGGACATATGCAGAAAAACACACACTATTAAAAAGAGATAGGAAATATTTCTATTTGGAACACTACAAATGAACATGGTGGATACGCCAAGTGAAAAAAGTCAGACACAGAATGACAAAATATTGCATTGCCTTGTTTATACATGAAATCTGAAGAAGTCAAAAACCATAGATGCAAAGATTTTGAAGTTTGTTTTTAGGGACCAGAGGCTGGGAAAATGCCCAATAAGAGGCATAATGTTTTCCTTAAACAATATTTGTAAATTCTGGAGATCTCACGTATAGCATGTGAAAACAGTTACTAGTAACATACATTATATTTCATAATTACTGAGAATAGATCTTGGAGTTCCCAACACACACACACGCACACACACATATACACACATGTGATATCTATGTGAGATGTTGGGCATGCTTGTTTATGGTAATCAGTTTACAATATCCATATATCAACATGTCACATCATGAATGCATACAATTTTTAACAATTACATCTGAATAAAACTGAAATAAAATTGAAAAATTAAATCTATTTATTCTACATACATTAATTCTGTAGTTCTCTTTCTTAGGGATAGAATTCTTTGTGCATTCTGAACATTTACCTTTCAGGTTCCTTTAATGGGCCTCTCCTAACAGAATGTCAGTCCTGAGACAGGTCATCTAACAGCTAACTCTCTTCTCTTCCCTGAGGTGACATAGGGACACTACAAACCCAGATATACATTCAGGGGACAGCTTGGCTCTGCTTGTTGTCCCCAGTCAATGAGAGTATTTCCTTATCCCAAGACCAGCAACTTGTGAACAGCAGTATTCCCTGCTCAATTTTCAGGATCAAAAGTTAACTCGCAAGCATCAGAACCTCGGGGCAGATTTTGGCTTCAGACTGTGAGCTTGAACTATGGTCCATATGGCCTGGGACGTTTCAGTTCTCCACAGTCCCATGTGAACCAGGTCTTAGGCTGCTTCTAGAAGAATGCCTTGCTGGCCAGCATCTCCAGCCGAGTCTAACATTTTTATGTCTAGTATCTACTTCCATTCCACAGAGAGGTTGAACCCTTGGTTAAAAACACCAGTGCATTTTGTATTTTCTGTATTCAAACAGTCAACATGCGAAGTCAGCCTCCCACACTTCCCAGAAGTCTCTTTCAAGACCCTGTTTGTGATGCTAAGTGAGATGAATACGTAAAGAAGGATATAAAGAGACTTTATGGTGGCCAGCCATATTTAAGTGCACACACACGTCTATTAAGCAGAAGAGACTAAAGGTTAAAGGCTGCATTTTCATCTGCACTTTGTTGTTTAACCTTTAGCAAAGTTCCTTTAACTCAAACTACCTCAATTTCTTCATTCTTGAATGAACACACCTCAGAGATTTGTTGCATGTATATTCAAATACATGATGTCTTTTTAGCAATGCCTGTTTTGATGACAAATGGATTTAAGTCGTTTTCTTATTTATTTACAACAGATCCTCCACACCTCCCTACCCAGTCAGCTTCATGTTTGTGCCATGACAGCACCTGCACACTGTCAAGCCAGGGAGGGTTCCAGCACTGAGTGGGAGAAGATTTGGGGTCCCGCTCTTGACAAGAAGAAATTTTCATACTGTATCTTGCTGACAAAGGGAAAATTGGTTTCTCCTCCCGTGGAGTGTCACTAGGTACATCACTCACACTCAGCGGCAAGACCAGGAGTCGTTACCAAGATGAAACAGACTCCATGTTTGTTTGTTTCTGCTTGTGCATATGTTAGTTTGTGAAAAAATGTTTTCTTTGTTTTATTTTAGAATTAATCTTATTGGTGCTCAGTTTGTTTTGTATTTTATTTTGAGTTGGGAAACGAATATATGTGATACAATTAGACGATGGTAAAGCCAGCCATTATACCCTTTAATTCCAAATAGTGGTTTGTCAAACCTAAAATAAAATAATACTTCAAATATGACATAAGTCATCAGTAGCTAGGATAAGTAAGAGCAGGTCTCCGCAAACATGCTAAGTGAGGCAGATGTAAAGAAAGCATTCTGCCAGCAGAAGAAGCAATCCACAGCAGAATTCAGAACAGGTGAGGGTGATGACATGTGATAAGCATGGTATCTGTGCAGAACGGAGCAGGAGAACCAGACGTTTAAAATGAGGGAAACCGTGACGTACCAACACAGGTAACATTAGAGCATGCATGTCTGAAAGCCAGGTGGAAATGCTAACACTTTCTTCTTCATGGTCCTCGAGGGCCATGCAGTATGGTGTCTATGAATTACAAGTAGACTTCAGGGGTTCATGTGCCAGGAGATTCATCACAGGATGGCAGTGTAGGGTCCTACCCACAGAAGGGGATTCATACAGTTTTCTCAAGAGTCTGGTTATTTCCCAATGCTTACAATGAAAAGAGCAAACCTCTCCTCTGTATTTCTCCAGGTTCTCATCTTTCCTATGATCTATTCTGTGTACACATCCACCACGGCGATGCTGTACACCCTGAGCTCTTCTTCTTAGAGACCAAATCAATGCCTTCCTCAGAGTCAGAGCTAAGCAAACCTCTTTGCTTTACATATTGCTCGGCTTCAAGTGTTGTACTATAGCTACAGAAAATATACTAATGATAAGCTACTTTCAGGCTTGTTCTGTGTGGTAATTATAAGATGGAAGTGGTATATAGGAATGCTTTTAAAGGTAGTTACACTTAATTTAATGGGCCATGGAGTTAATTTTATGCCCTGGCAACTTCAAGTCTGCCAATAAGCACTTCTCGGTTTAAAATAGTAGTAATCTAACAAACCCTGTACAGTATACAATGTTAGTAAAACAAAAGAAAAATAAACCATATCTTCCCAACCTTCTGACAAGGAAGGACACATTCCTACCACTTCTTATTTTTACCCATCAAATTGCAAGAGCAGAGACAAGTCATAACCTCATTTAAATTCTACTGTGTGTTCTCACCATTGGAAACCTCACATTCTACTCCCCAAGGCCCTTGAATATCGCTATTAAAACAAACATTAGGGGGGGTTTGCAGTTAAAATATACTTCATCTTAAAACTTACACAGGATTCAAATCTGGCTATTAAAGCAGAATATTGCTAAAGTTAATGTACAGCAATTTATTACTTACTAAAGGTGCATTTGAAATCTGAACTTATCAGAATGGTAGATATGTTGAAACACTTTGGACATGAAGTCATTCTTTTGGCGTGTCCTTGAGGAGTATATAGGCTGTACTATTAATTTTGGAAAACTACCAAATGTAACTATAATGATACTGGTAATATTAGAGCATCATGGAATTATTCTCAGATTCTATTTCATAACTAAATCATATTTAAGATATTTAAATTGCACAACTGTGCACAGAATCCTCCACCAGAGAATTTAGGAAGGACTGCACGAATTAGAAAGAAATAATGAAGCCATCTCCCAAGTCCAGATGGATACAAAGCTAATTTGATCTTTAAGGTTGTGCCATCTGTTCTTCTTTATTTATTTTGAGCATTACACATTTGAATACCTTCAAGCAGAGATGCATTTATAATGAATACTTCATTCTGGAGGCAAAAAGGCCAAACAGTGTAATTGTTTTGCAAAGGTTTATGGGGAGTCTAGTTGGATGTTCAAGTGATGCAAGACTTTTCAATAACAAAAATAATTGTACCAATAAGACATCAAGCAATTAATAAAAAGTATTTCCAAATCTTGAAGCATAGTGACAAACTAGTTAATATGGCTTTAAATTTTATTCTGGTTATTGCACATGCTTCTTTCCTGGCTGGCACACTATAAAAGGAGATATGGACACTTTAAAGCTTGTATGATGGGAAGAAGAGTATCGCTCAAATCCAAATTCACTAGAACTTTCAGGATGTGACTTTGTGTAGAAGTAGGACCTTTGTAAAGTGTGAGCAGTCAAAATAGCAAGCTATATGTGATTACATTTGGTTACGACAGACATTATACCCAAAGGAGAAAGCACAGAGACATGGAGAAAAACATCTCATAAAGTGGAAGTCAGAGGGTAGACTAGCACAGCTAGGAGCATTAAATTGTGGAAGTTGCCAGAACCTAGGAGGAGGCAAGGAAAGGTTCCTCTCTTGAGCTGTCAGAGGAAACACAGCCCTGAAAACACCTGAATTTCAAACTTCTATCCTCAAAACTAAGCGGGGGGATCCATTGTTTTTTTGCCAAGCCTGAAATACTTTGTTATGACAGCCTTATGAAACTAATGCAAGTGGCAAGATTTATTAAATGTAGATTTTGAAATCTTTTGAAAGCTTGAACTTTTAACTTTGGAAATCCTTATACAACCATGAGAAAAATCTGGAATGTGAGGAAGTTTGAAAATATGAAAAGATTTTTTGTTAATTCAACTAAGAAATATAAATCAAATTAGATGCATGAAGAAAGTTGAGTAAAAAATTTCCCCATGGTCCATATTCCTAAAGTAGCCAAAACATCTTAAAAACCGTTTCAATGACTAAGATCACCCAACGTAAAGAAGAAAAGATACAGGGACATCATGCTGATGCATGTTAGAAAGAGCAGTGGAAGTAAAGCCTTTAGGATTATTTACTCTCATTCTAAACCTTTTGTTTTATTTAACAAGGAATTACATTTGGATCTGATGCTCATCTATATCTGAATGCAACTTTGTCTTTTGTTTCAAAGTCATTATGCTCCTATGGAAAACCAGAATGTAATATCGTGAAGATAATTATCAGCAGAGATAATACAAACCCAATTGTCTACATTTTCCACCCAAATATAAGAGTTCGTGTTGACTTCCCTTTAAATATATTTACTCAAACATACTGTAAGGCCAAGGCTTTGTTTCTCTGCACATATCAGTCATCATAGAGCATGTTTTACTTACCAATGTGTATCACATGACCTCATATTGAGGAGTAAGCTCACAGGTTATAACAAATTGTGCAAGAGTATTTTCCTTTGATTAGTTAACATACTGCATCGCAATTACTATTGTTCAAAAATAAAGCAACCACTTTTGTTCTTCATATTGATCCAGGTGGAATATGTGCACTACGAGAAAGCAGCTTAATTAAGACTCAAAATTGAAAACTTATCAAGCTTGTCTCATTGCAACGAGTTGAGAGTAAAAAATAAATCTTGCTTTCCAGCTAAGTTTCAGTTGGCTAACCCCTGTCAACCTACAGTTTTCATTCCTTCTTTTCCTCCAAAGATAGCTTGGTATTTCCTATTAAAAAGGAAAATGTTGCCACATGGGCAACAATCAGTCAGTCAAACAACACATTTTAGAACCACTTCAGGGATTTCACACCTAAACTATTTATTATACCTTTCTTTATATCATGGCCCACACCACCAGAGACTTTGAATGGCTTTTAATACTCTAGGAAAGACATTGATATCCCATTGGCCTTCACCAAAATGACTTTCATTCCTGGCTTGGAATATCCTCTCTAAACTCTTTTCTTATTCTGACTGCTTCAAGCACAAACCTCCATAAAGCTATTCCTTTGCTCTTCCCATCTCCCTTGATGAGTTTCCATGGTACACCAGAAGTGTTCACTTTAATCTAGCCAGAAATGCCTACATTCTTTCAAATCCTATCTCAAGCGTTTTCTTTGAATTCTTAGCTCTTAGCCTAAGAACTTGGCATTTAATTATAATGGGCTCATAACAATATGACATGTACATAAGGAATAAAAAAACTGTGTGTCTGATAGTCACTCCATGCTTGGATAACTAAGTAACTGAAATCTGAGTCAGGTGGAGGGTTTAGTGGCTCAGAGACTGGTGAAAGGTTGTATGGACCAGGATGTATAGCTAAGGACATAAGTAAAGTGTTTCATTATAAAAATACTTTTTAAATTTTAGACTGGCTCACTTAATCACAATCCATGGCAAGAATGAAATTCAAATGGCTATGAAAAATCATACAAAGCTTTGATTATGTATTGTTTTGTGGTATCTTCAGTGTTTAAATTCTGTCATAAATCATTACTGAGATCCAATGGCTAACATGGATATCAACTTGAAAAAAAAAATCAGCCTGAAAGAAGAATCTTTATCTCACTCCCCTTTACTTCTCAGTATGGTGCTCAGTACATAAAAGGAAACAATACTCTTCAATTGGGAATATGCAAGAGTCAAACTTAAATATCAAAGACAGAGCTTCTGAGAGGCAATGGTTACATTTGATCATTCCCAGAAAGATAAATATGCTCTATGAAACTGAAATCAATACTTGGGTTATCACCTCCTTTTACAATACTATAAAGATACATGAAGATTATTTTTTAAGCTATCAGTTTTTTCACACCACACTACAATGTATTTGGTAATATTGGTAACCAACAATAAAATCAATCATTCAAATATACTGACCCTTATAATTATGTTGTAAGGTGAAAGTACACTTGGTAGTTTAAACATTTCTGTCTTTTTTATATATGGGTAGTTTGTTCTTTATAACTTTATTTACTTTTCATTCAGGGCTGGTTTTAGAAACATTGCATTAGCCATGATATCTTGATATTTAATCTCATTAGCCCTTGTAACATTTTACAGATCTATCACCAGTATAAAGCAATTTAAAATAGTTTTTTAACTCATCCTCAGCTTTACTGTAGAGTTCAGCCAACTATAGCCCATGAGTGAAATGTGGCCCATTGCTTATGTGTCAATGGTCAATGGAGTGGGAACACTTTCTTTCTTTTTCCTTAAGATTTCTTCTTTATTTTTTGAAAATTATGTTCACCTGTGAACATAACAGCAATTATTGATACTTACATAAGACTGGACTCTTCAACAGTCCATCATGAAAAAGGGAGGTGTGTAAGGCCTGACCCTTTCCTGGGGAGCTGTTAGCAGTTCTCAGTAACTCCTCAGCAGTTAATGGTTATCAGTGGAGGAAGTGCCATCTTTAGTGGCATAGCCACTGGCAAATTGCCTGTGCACCAGTAAATAACTTCTACCCATGATGCCAATGTTCCTTCAGTGAACCCTAACTAGCCTCAGTGGGTATAAAGGTAGGAGGGATAGTAATTGGAATGAAGAAAAAGATCAAAGAGTGTGAAATGGTGTGAGAAAGTAATAAGAGAAAGTAATGGGGGTGAATATAATCACAATACACTGTGTATATGTATGAAATCCTCAAAAAAATTGGAAAGAATTGTTTAAAATTTTAAAGGAAAGTAATAGTTTATAGTACATAACCATTACACGCTGTTCAAAATTCAGAGCCAAAACAAACTTTTATTACAACATAGCCACGGTCACTCATATATCTGCTGTCTTTGGCAGCTAGCATAATATGGAGTACTTACGGGAGAAAGTATATAGCTCACAAAGCCTAAAACATTTAGTATCTGACCTTTGATGTAACGTATTCACCTAAAAGAAAAAATATTTTCCTATTTATGAAGAATATAAAATAATTAGGTTCTATTAAATAGATAGCTAATGTCAAATAAAACCTCCACAGCTGAATAAGAATGTGCTTTTGTCCACATAGCATAAGTCCTCAGAAAACCCAAGCACATGTTCAATTTAAAATTTGTAACTTTAATCACACCGTTTGAAGACAAACTTTCCCAGAACAATACATCTACTTGAGCATTTTTTGAATATTTAGATATCTAGAAAGGTCCAGATTTTCTGATACACATGCTTCTGTATTAGTGTTCCTTAGTGAATACAAGCCATAGATAGGGCTAAGGGAATCTTAGATGAATTGAAGGTGAAGTTACGCATGCATTGACAAAAGGAGGCTAAATGAGAGACCACAGCAGTTAAACCAACTATGGCAATGCTATCATCCCAACCCCTCCCACACATACGCTTTTCTTTCTCATCCCAGTTACTAAAGTTAATGGCCAGGAGCAGAGAAATGTCCTTATTTCTTATTTATTGGTCACTGACTTCCTTGGCTTATGTCTAAAATCAAAATATTTATTAAAGCACCCTTTAAAAGCTGACATATTTGAAAATCAAATCATTTCACACAAAGCAGAAATATTTCAAAAATAAAAGCATCTAAGAGAGTTATATTTCATCTTTTATGTGCAATTACATTCTTTGGCTGTCCCAAGTTAAGATTTGTTATGTGACCCTAAGCAAATACTTCTTTCTTTGTCTGTTTGCTGTGTATTTCTTTAGCAAATGTTTTCTCAGCATCTGTCATGTACTAGGTACTTGGTGAGGTATTAAACAAAACAAAAAGATGAACCAATCATCACTGTGATCTCAAGGCTTTTGAAAAACAATTGAGAGCATAATTCAGATGTTCAAATATCTTTGAGGCAAAAAAATGTCATACCTGAGAGAGGTATGAGAAATGGAAAAGATTGCTTCCAACCAGAGGATACAGCAGGGGTTTATTTATTAGGCTTCCATTGAATTTTATCTTAAAGGGTGGTTAGGAAGGATAAATTAAATTGACTGTCAAGGGCATTTCATAAACAAACATTATGCAAATACAGTAGATAATGTGTGGGGGAGAAGGGATGAGGTTATTTGTTTGCCCATACTCTAGCCTGTGTCCAGTGAAGCAAGTTGTAGTTACTGGAAAGATGCATCTTGAGGAAATAATGGCAGTGTGGTCTGTAAAGAGGCCTTAAATTCAGACAGGTCTGGCCAAGAATCATGGTCCTAAATATTGCCTATCTGGAAAGACCATGCAATTTATTTAACTGTTTCAACAGAAAGCCTAAAAAAAATGTTACCTAATTTATGGGAACATTGTAAAGATGCAAAATACCTAGTTACATGTTCATAATGCCTGGCACATTATAGATGCTAAATAAATAGTAGCCATTATTGTATCAATATTATATACCACACTAAGAATTTAGATCACACTGTAAGAATTTAATTGCAAGCTGCATAGGAATGTATCACAAGGTTGTGAGTTTCTGAAAGGAGGCACTACTTGAAAAATAACAAATTTCAAAGAGCTAACTAGTTGTTTTTCAGTTGAAATTTCTTGTTTACAACTAAGGAGTGAGATCTGTAAAGGACAACATGATTTACTGGGTCTTAACCCAGACCAATTAAATCAAAATCTAAGCAGAAGACAGTGGCTTATGTAAGTAATCTCCAAAATGAGAGGCTGATACAGAATGTCTGCTGAGTTTAAGAACAGGCTAAGCTACAGTTAGTTCCAGCCTATAATGTAAGATCTCCTCTCCAAAAAAATATCAAATTAAAAGAAAATTAAAACCTCTGTACCTATTAGCCTAGACATAGTATTTATTAAAGGATATCTAAGAGTTTGGGGGCACAGCACAGGCAGAGCTGAGAATTACTATTGCTTTAGATACAAATAATTAAAATTAAGATGAAGTCTTAATCCTACAGAAAGAACTATAGACAACTGAAGAAAACTGGGAATCTAAGAGATGGTCTTCTCCAGGGAATAGCACAAATGGTCATCCCTAAAAACATACATAGAGGTAGTATTATACATACAGAACAGGTTGTATTTAGGATTATATATGTATATACATATATGCAAGCAACAACAATTAGTTTTTAAAAAGTCCTGAATCTGAAGGAGAGTAGGGAGGGGTAATGAGAGAGTTTGGATGGAGGAAAGAGAAGGGAGAGATGTTGTGATTAAATTATAATATCAAAAATAAAATAAAATTAACATGAGAAATACCACAAGATAATATTAATTATAGTAATTCAAGAATTATTCTTACTGTATTACACTACTTGATGCCATATATCCACAGGGCAGATCTCAGCTTCCCTACCATACATTCTTGTTTGTCAAAGAACTGTATAGTCTCTAAAGGATTTAACAATTCAAGACCAAATAAAGGCTTGTTGAATGAATAAATGACTAATTCATATTGTTCCTATTCTCTACTAGGTCAAAATGTTGAGATAAAGGATGAGTACTAGTTACCAATATTTAAATACCTACATTTTAATCCTTGTTTCTTTTCAGTCCATATATTAAAGAAGTTAAGTGTTCACATCATTCCCATACGTGTAATTACAGCAGAAAATTATCATCATAAGCCAAAATGCTCAGAAACATTTCCAGACTAATAATGCATCTCAAGCCTACCAACAGTATATCAAAGTAATGTGGTCAACCGCCCTGTTTGAAAAGCCACAAAATCTAGATTGCCTTTTATTTAGATCCCATACAGAGTGGTGCTTTTAAAAAGCTTTTATCAAGGTTCATTCAATATTTCAGATGTATTTTATGGGGTGAATGATAAATCATTATGTTGCTCTATTGCTGCAATCTTAAAGGAAAGCATAGCATCATATTCAAGAATCCAAGCAAGGGGATACTTAGGAGAGACACAGAGGCTGAGGAATGAGCAGGAAGAAAACCACCAAGGGTCTGTGTCCTCTTAGAATTTGGAAAGATGGCAGAGATTGTCTGGAGATTAAATCACAAAAATTCAGGAGATGCCTCACCTCCGGGAGTCTAACAAGCAAAGAAGAAAGTCACTTGCTCCTTGTCTGAGCATTGAAAAAAAAAGGTGTTGGAATAGCAGAGCTCATCTGCACACAGAAGCCTGGCTTTGGGGGCTCTCTAGTGTCCTGGTAGATTGATAGCACTTCAAAGGGCCAACCTCATTGAAAAATACAACAAACAGATGGCAGATTCCACAGTCAGCAGAAGCAATGGGGGCATTAAAATGAACCACAGTCTCCCTGATGGCTCTTGTTTTGACAGGTGTCTAACTCAGGTGTTTGTGTTTCCTAAGAAATGTCTCTCTTTTCCCATGTACAGGCAGCCTCGCCCTTTTATGAGTATCTATGCTAACATAGTGTTTACTATACATAAGACAATCACAACCATTAAACTGTCTCTAATCCTTTTCCCTTGTGATTATATAAATTATTTGTTTGCCCTGAGAGTACATGAACATTTTATGGGCACAATCTAGGATTACTTCTATCCAGCTTTCCTCTCAAATATATCTTCCATAAATATTCAGACTCACTGTAACCACATTGTAAGCCCTGTCTATCGCTTGCACATAAACAACTCACACTGGCTATAAGGACCACTTCATAATGAAGAGAATATAATGACCATATCCTAATTCTCTCTGTTTTAGTTCACTTCTTCTTATGGAAGAGGGCACTGAAACCTGGCAGATGGGGTCTCAGGAATCCATCTGTCATATTGTCTGACACATTCATATCCTGCTTATGTTTGTAAACTTATTCATGTAATGAAAATTTTGTCTAGAGATTATTCTGAGCACCGAGATCATGAAGAACATAGGCAAAGGACCTTATATTCCATAGAAAATGAGTTATATAAGTGCTGTTCACTCCTCTGGGTGATTATCAGAATTCCCATTGTGAATGCTGGTCCTCACCCCAGAACAGTCAATCATGTAGACAAAATGGAGCCCATATATACCACTAGTAGTCGTGTGAACTAGGGCAGTCAATATAGAAATTGGTATGAAGTTTTCTAAACAACTAAAATTAAGTCTACCATATGACCCAGCTATACCATTCTTGGATATATACCCAGGGAACTCCAAGGTCCCCACCACAGGGACACTTGCACATCAAAGTTGATTGCTGCACAAGCCATGATAACTAAGCTATGAGGCCAACACTGGTGTCCATCAATGGAGAACTGGAGAGAGAAAATGTGGTTTGTGTACATATTAGGGCATTTGCCATAAGAAAGAAGAATGAAATTACATCCTCTGCAGGAAAACAGGAGATAATCAAGATAATTAAGCTAGTCTCAGAAAGATAAATACCATAATTTTCCTCTAATTTGTGGTTCTAAGATTTTATATAGATATATAAAATCATGTATCTATATATAACATGAAAATAGCAGGAAAATGTAGGAGAGAAAAGGGATTTATTGATGGATGTGTGGAGAGAAAGGAAGATAAGGAATTGGATGGGGTTTAGTATGCACAATATATGGTATATATTTGCTTGAAATTTAAAAAAACTCAAAAATTAAAATAAATTATTCTAGACAATGGAATTTAGTACAAGAAAAAGACATATTAAGGGAAACCAGCAGTGACTGGTACAGAGAACACCAGTCTAGACAGGGCTTCCAGGAAGTTCTGTTAGCAGTCGTCACCCTAGACAAGAATTATACAAGGACTCCATCAGCTGCCATGCCAAGATGGACAGAGGATAGACATCTTACAGGGCTCCACCCATAGACGAAGAGCTATTAACGACTACAGAGAGAGGGAGAATCAGTCTTCTCCACCAATGAGCCCCCAATAGGATATCCAATCCCAAGTTGTGAGCTTTAAACTCGTGCACATATGAGCAACACTAAACGGACTGAGGAGGTTATTTACACACACACACACACACACAAACACACACACACATACACAAAACCCAATAATAATTTAAAAAGAAGAGGTCACAAATTTGAGATGGGAATTGTATGTACAGAGGAGGAATTGAAGGCAAAGAGGGTTCGAAATGGTGTGACGATGGTAAGCACGTAGGAAATCCTCAAAAAAAGTGATTTTTTAAATATTTTTTTCTAAAAAGCTCTGTTGAAGAGACAGAAGGCACAGAGAAGCACAGAGGTCAGAGCAGAGCTACTGGTACAAATGGGTGCAATGAGAGTAGTAAAGATTCTTGAAGTTTAGAGACATCTGGAGTGACTGTGGTTCATTTTATGTCAGTGTGATTGGCCACAGAGTGCCAGGATACTCCGTCAAAAAATATTCTGTTTCTACAACCGTGTTTCTAGCTAGATTAGTATTTAAATCGCTAGACCGAGTAAACCAAAACTCTCTGCAATGTCGAGTTGGCCAAGTCCAATTAGTTGAAGGACTTATTTGAAGAAAGAGTAAGAGATATGTCCCCAGACTTTTGAACTGTGACTTTGACTTTTTTTTCTGTCCTTAAATTTAACTAAAAGTATAGGTATCTGAGTCAGGAGCCTTCCAACTTTAGGAATGAGATTACTCAACAGTTTCTTGATTCTGAAGTCTTCGGACAAAAACCAGCAGACAAAAACCAGACTACCACCAATCCATTCTCCTCTGAGATGTGAGCTCACCACCTCACCCTGCAGTTTCTAAGACTCAGTTTCCATGAGCATGGGACCAATTCCTTTCAACTTTAACTTTCCCTATGAATTCTCTATCCCAGAGATCTGATTAAAAGAGGAATTTATGCAAATATGGTCTCCTTCCTATTTGAAGGGATTATTTATGAAGCATGCTCAGATTATCCAGGAAGAGGGCAGGATCAGAGTGGGCAGCTAAGATGCTATTGTAATGATCTAGACAAAACACTACAAAGGCCTTTACTAGGGATGCAGATGGGAGAGCTCATGGGGATCTGCTGATAGATAAATTAATGTGAAGATTTTGTTCCCAGGCCTAAATTGGAGGGATAGTTTCCAGCTTCAGAGCCAGGTTTGGAATGAGGTTTGTAAGGGAAACAGAGAGTTCAGCTTTGAAGCAATCTTAGTATATGCAGTAGACAAGAAAGTAGAGGGACTGGATAAACAAAACATTAATAAGAAGTTCACAGAGAAATAGGAAGTATGGTAGGGTAGGAATCAGCAAACAATATTCATTCTGGCTAGAGAAGACCACTTGACACATTAATATAGATAAAGACTTCTTTGGAAATGGAGGGTCCTCAAGCATGGTAGATAAAGGATATTTTGTAATTCAGAACACCTCACTCTGTATAGTCTAGAACATACTCAGTAAGCTGTAACAACTGTATTGAGTTGAAGGATTCTCTGTAATTACTACTGAAATGCCACAATCTCTTCAATCCCTTGGTTCATATCATGAGGGATACTACAGTTATTTAAGTATGTGATTAATATGCACATTATATATTTTCTGTATAAATATTGTTTCTCTGCTTTAGTGGTCTAAAAGGCAAACACTTCTTTCTTGGACTATTGAGATTATTCTGATAATTACAGTTTCTATGTTAGCATTAACTTATAATTTGACTCAAGATGTGCCCACCCTGTATTTTTACCTGTATTCAGAACAATTTGTTTTGTGTTATTAGCAATGTAATGTGTTCCTATTGAGCAAAATTCTAAATACTGTGATAGGCCTTAAAATGTTCTTATTTATTATAGATATCTTCTAAATGTGGAACTAGTAACTCATGCAGATAAATTCAGAAGCATCCTAGTATACACAGAGACCCAAAATACAAACATATACACACCTTCTTTATGAACCTGAAATTGCATTATAATATAGGATGGCAAACTTTTTCCTTCATAGAAGCAGAGAGGGGATTATTTAAGGGAGGAACCACAAAATAATGAATGGAAATATACTAGAACTGTGGATGCTAATTATATCATCTTATATATACCATATAGATATATATATTGTGTGTGTGTGTGTATATATATATATTTTATATATAGCATATATACATAAAATGTAATAGCGTGCATATATATATACACATATATATATATATATCATAAACATTGACCTCTTAAGGCAACATTTCCATATTTATTTCCATACTTATTTCCATAACTTTTCCATACCATTTCCATACTTATAAAATATAAATATTGAAGAAGACAAGTGCTAATGTTCCTAAAGTTATTAATTCTCTGATTGAATGGCCATTAATCAGGTACACATTTGTATCTGATTTTAAATGCAACTCTGAAAGAAATAATTGTTTTATTCTAAGAAAAAAATGTCATTGCCCATATCTTATTCGAAAAAAGAACAGGAGTAAGTAGCCCTATCATGTTTAAAAACAACAACAACAACAAAGAGCACCCAGAATGGCTCTAGCACTCTATCAGCAACTAACTAGGGAGCCACATGGCATATTAATAAAACATCACAAGTCCAATATTTGCAGAAAAGTTACATGGAATATATAAATAGGTTTTGTAGACATTTTGGGGGAAATACAACTTCTATTTTGCATTTACTTTCGGTACACTGGATTTGTCACAATTTGACTCCACTTTTATATACATGCACACTTTTTGTTTTAATCTTGATAGCTGGTATCTCATTATGGAATCAGAGCATGAGAGAAATTAGGAGATATATGTAAAAATCTACTAGATCATCTGCACATTGTGGAAGTAAGGCCCATGAGTTCAGGTGGCTTCCCTGGTCACAAGGCTAATTAACAGTAGGACTCAGCCTGAACCTCAGAACTGCTGTCTGCCAGGCCAGGAATTTGTTCGTCTAAACCCAGAGGATACCCAGCATAGCATTATAATCCTATTGACAGGATCTGCCCCTTGATTGTGAGATTTCTCAAGGAGATTAGTCCTCAACTATGGTCTTCCCAGGAGCCCAGCATAGTGCACAGGATACATCATTGTTGCTTGACATACTATTTTTTCAATGCTTCACTTCCTTTACTTTAGGAACATCTTTCTGCCTTCTTACCTATCACAAAAGGTGCACAATAGATATTAATTTAATAACATGTGGTTGAATGATTTATTAAATCAAAGAGGCTAAGATATTTGAAGCGCTCATTTAACTTTATAAAACATAAATGTGTGTTTTCTGCATCTCTGCCAGAGTTGTCTTTTGCAGTCCTTCTCCATCAGAGTCATTATTAAATTATCTACCTTCACTTATAAGAAACATCCCAGCTCAAACCATTTGAAAGAAAAAACAATAAAGAATGACTAGTTAAATACAACTGTAGCACAATCATATATTTTTATTAGCTGCAACACATACGCTTTCTCTTTGAAACAACTTTATTTAAAACTGCACGTGCAATCACATGTGGAGGTGCATGCCTTTACTCTCAGCACTTAGGCATCAGAGGCAGGCAGATCTCTGAGTTCCTGGCCAGCCAGCAATACATAGGGAGATCCTATCAAAACAATATATAGGCATTAGGCCTTGTTTTAACTTTTAATATTTATTTCTTTTCTGTGTGCATATGTGTGTTGGCACACATGCCATGGCGCATGTGTCAAGGTCAGAGGGCAACTTGTAAGAGTCAGTTCTCTTCTTCCACCATATGGATTTTGACAAACTCAGTTTGTCAAGGTATCAAGTGTTTGGGCTGAGGTGTCCAGGGACTTTTGCCCACTGAGCCATCTCAGTGGGCCTTAAGCACTAGGCTTTGAGTGTGCCTCTGGTTTCCTAAGATTCCATAGAGATGGCTGTGGTTTTACTATGTTTCAACTGAAGCACTCACAAAAAGGTAATACCTGATTGTCATCAAACCAATGAATTCTTTAACTGAATTCCACTCTGCCACTTGTAAATCAGAGATGATGCTATTATGCAGGTCATTTTGAAAATGAAATAAATAAATATCCATGAGGACATTAGTGTTTACATTCCACATATCATTCTCTTTGGATGTAACTATGGCTTAGAGGGTAAAGGTTCATACCAAGAAAATAGATACCTCTTCTAACCAAGACTCTTGCCATGCCCATCAGTGGAAACACATCAAGAGTATTAGTAAACACAATAAACACGAGGTTCTGAACATGCAACATGATTCAGTTCTGTCTTTTGAAGTCAAATATTTCTAAGGATGGAAATGTGCATTTACATTTCAAAAGAATAACTCTAATTCTCATTCGCTCCACATTTCTGCCACACACCAATTTCTCACTGTTGGAGATCTAGCCAAGGCATTATCAAAAAGTCTTTTAATTCAGTAGAAAGAATGACATGCTATAAAATATTTTGCAGAGTTAAATTTGAAAGTTAATGTGTAGTATATGTACTCACTAAGGACTAAATCACCGCAATAAACTAAAAATAGAGTATTTATGATAACAATGGTCATTAAAAGTTATCACTAATAGGTTTCTGTAGTCAGGGTTTTTATCATCAAAGAACTTCAAACATGGAGGATGGGGAGAACCCAAATTCATTTGATACTATGACACATAGGATGCTAAATAGTTGATATATTTAATATTTTATTATTTTATATTATATCATATTGGTAGGTAGAAAGATAGATAGAGTTATGTGAATACAGATGGTGACAATAAGCACATAAGAATTTTAAAATTCCAGAGACAGACAACAAAAAGTTCCTGTCTTTTGGAAGAGACAAAATCTACAAGTCATCATAGAAGGGACATAGTAAAAGATCACAACTTGAAACACAAATGTCTGCAACAGTCAGATGGGTGCTATTGGACAGAAAAGCAGATGCAAAGACATGCAGAGTTGCCATGGTTTTCTGAAGGAGTAGAAAAATAAATATATCCTGTGTTCTGCTACGGAAACTGCAATTATATTCTGCCTGATTTTTCTTTGTACAGTCTCAAACACTGGAGTTGAGATGTGCTGGTAAGAGAGAATGCATGAGCGATATGGCTATGATGACGTATTATATAGTTAACATCAGAAGAAGAATGAATGACAGAAGCCAAGCACCACACTAGAACCTCAGAGTGATGGTGCTCCTTAGTGTCTGCTGTAATTGGTACCACCAGTTAATCATACAAAACTGATTTCAAAGACTAAGTGTATACAAACATTTCAAAACCCCATATTCCCTATTAATATTATTACCCAGTTGACATTTCATAATTACAATAAAAGAGTTTAAATGTTTTTACTAGAATTTATCATGGCCAAGTAAGCAGTGTGCCATCCAGTTTGGCTAGACAAGTAGGCCATGTTTCAGCTCAATTTTTTTCTTCAAATTTCATAATAAGAACATTTGGTGTCTCCTGTAAACTGACAATTCAGTTTGTAAGAGAGGCATTATGCAAATTAGGAAATTAGCAACAAACTACTTCAGATGTTAGTCATTACTACTTATTCTTCACTCCAGATTTGCAAAAACATAATAAGGCAGTAAATTCAACCAACGGATGTTCTGTTACTGCTATTAATGGACAATATTTTATTGTAATGTTAAATTTACTACAAAACATGTGAATTTACAATAGCATACATTTTCCTACACAATCTAATATAATTCAATTTCCCTGGTTCTATGAGGGAAAGAAATAAAGGCAAATATATCTCATACATATTTGGGGCACTAACGTTTCATATTTATTAAATATTCAGTCAGATTCAGCATCACTCTGAGAGCCGAGAACCAATTTCACATTCCTCGATGGAAAACTGAATTGTTTTCATTCTTCAAGATATTGGTGAACATTGCAAGTTTCACACATACTTGCCTGCTCAATCTAATTCCAGCATCTCTATTCTGTTCACTGATTGTTCTTATTGTTACCCCACATATTAATGCCCAAATCCCACTGCAAAGATTATAGATACATTAGAAGTCATTAGTGTAAATATGGAGCTCAGTTTCCCCTTGTTGGCAGCACTCATTTATGCTTTTTATTGGGACATCCCTTTGACCACCACTTACTCTGGTTAAAATAACAGCTAAGTCCCCAGTGCTCCTTAGGAGCCTGCACTGAGTAACCATAAAGACTTAGAGGGAATCGGTCATCCAGCTGAACCATCATGTACTAAAGACATGTACTTTAGAAGCAGGATTTGGTTTGTTTGATTAGATTGATAGCTTTTTCTGGGTATTTGCTCCTTGGTTTGTTTGCTTTGACAGCCAAAATACACTTGTAAAATCACTGGCAGAATGCACAAGGGCAGTATTGAAAACACCCAATCTAGATGGTCCTTCTATTACTGAGCATCACAGAGTTAAGCTACTGTTTTCCTTTGTACAAAGAATTAATTCAGTGCTATACTGTGTCTGTTGTAAGTTCATGTGGAACCCAAAACAGCCTCATTCTACCAAGTCTTTTATGTCATGTTTTGTGTTCTAAATTCAGAAAACAAACTCATCTTTCTTTGTGAAAGGACGATATATGAATGGTCACTCCCCAAAGTGCAAACTTTACAAAGTATCTTCTAGGTCTAGGGTTTGTGATTCTTCTAATGAGAATAATCTGGAAAGAAACATTTCCCTCAGTGTTGCTGCTTAATATATCAGAAATGGTTATATGATTCCCCCAGGCTCAAACAGAGGCACATGATATTTATTTCCTTTTATTAGCATTTAGAATCAATTTCGGCATTTAGTTTAGTGCTTAAGAGCACTTATTCTCTTGCAAAGGTCCTGGGTTCAATTCCCAGCATCCAAATGGTGACTCAGAACCACCTGTAACTCCAGTTCCAGGGGATCTGCAGCCTCTCGTGAACCCCACAGGATTTTGCATGCACACACTCAGGCACACACACACACACACACACACACACACACACACACACAAATTATAATAAACATTTAAGTAATCTCATTTAGTGTCACTGTTGAGAAGGATCTGTCAGGATAACTGAAAATAAATGATTATCTCACAGTATAGGAAATAAGGCTACAGAATCTTTTCAAATGTGGTCATTTGAAGTCTTCTTACAAATTATTTTAAGTCATTTTAATTATTCCAAGATGTATAATTTCTTTTAGATTCTATGCCAAGCCAAGATAAAATTAAGTACTTAGACAAAATAATATTATAAAGAATGAAAAGACAGATCTGAAGCCTTTCTGGGTTAATAATTTATCTATCCTATCTAGACCTACCACACACCAACTATGAAGAAACAAAAAGAACAACTTTCAATCAAAATTTAGGCAGAAAGAGGATAAGAACCACTTCCCAGTCTCAGTGTTACATGTGCAATGAACAGATGAACAGCTGTGTGGGCAAAAACAGCGAGGAGGGCTCCTTCCTGTTGTTTTAATTAGCTGAAGGAACGAGGAAAAGATTCAGTCTCTTGAGGACTGGAGAATTTAAGAACTGTGAGAATACGTTTGCTCTAAAGGAGTCTTTACTTCAAACTGTTGGGTTGTTTTTCCTGAGGAGCCTTAGTGTTTTCCTATATTCTCATCAATTGATCTGTACTTACTAGTATCTTCTAGTGGTGAGCAATATAGAAATCAAGTGAAATTTTTGGTGTTAACTAAGGAGCATTTGATCATGGACTAAAAGCACAGCCTTGCCATCACACATCAAAAATAATTTTGCTTTAAAGCTTTAATTTTTAAAACCTTATAAATTGCTGTTAGTATGTTTAGACTTTAAGAGAAAAATACAGGATTTTAAACTTATTTTACTGAAAATAAATCAGCTAAAAAATAGGCATTCTTATTTCAAAGTAGACATCAAAAGTTGGGTAGCTTATGTATTTGAACCTTTTAATCATTGTGTCTTGATTAGAAAGGAATCAAGTCACTCTCACAAACAATTAGACTAGCATTCAGAACAATGAAAGTATTATTTCCCAAGAAATGAGTCTGATTGTACAGTTTGTGTTTTTAAGACAATACCACATCTCAAACCACAAATGACTAGGGGTCTCTGAATCAAGCAAAAAAAAGTTAAAAATTCTACTAGAAAACAATTCCTAATTAGCTAGTTGGTTTGTTTATTTGTTTACTGTGGTACCAAGAAATTGAAACTAGCGTCTCTCACATGTTAAGCAAGCACTCCCCCACAACTATATATCCCTAACCCTCTTTTCCACTTTATTTTAAGCCAGGGTCTCATTCATTTACTCAGGCTCACCTTGAACTCACTTTGTAGTCTAGGCAAGCACTGACCTGGTAATTCCCCTCCTCACTCAGCCTCCCAAATACCTGGATCACAGGCCTGGCTTCCAACAGTCTTCTTTCCCTTCCTTCTTTACTCTTCTTCCTCTTCCTCCTCTTCTTTTTTTTTTTTTAAATCTCTTTAATTTCTTGGTTTCCTGAGACAGAGTCTCAAGCAGCCCAGGCTGGTCTTGACCTATCTCTGTAGCCAATGAGGACTCAGAACCCCTCCCTCTTCCCGTCTCTACATGTCTACCTTTCTTTATTGCAGGCATCCCCTTGCTGTGAATCTTTCTGCTCGGCATCTGTTCTCCATAAAGAGACACATAATGGATTATTCTTTTGAATACTGTGCTTATAAAACATGCAATAACAGTGAACCCAAATATGAACAAAAATTTCTATGAAATTTTTAAGAGGAAAGGGATGAATGAACAGCATTAAGTGAGCAGTCAACAATGAGATGTGTTCTCTGCCTTGGACTCTTTCTTCCCATTGAAGCAACCACAGAATGGGCTGTCAGATCAGAGAATTCACCTACAAACAACAGCTATCAGGAAATGTGAAATGAGCACAAATGCCAGAGCTTAGGAGAATGATCATTCTATCATTTACTATGATATATTCAATGTGAGTCTCTCTGACTCTGTTAAATTGGTCTTTACTTGCATTAAACAAAAGCTAAATTCTCAATAAATTTGGTGTACAACTAAAGTGTTTTCTACACTAGCACTCCACAAGGCTCAAATGACACATATTGGAAACACTACCAGCCACACTGGTTTTGTACTATGAAAATTCAAACCCATTTAAAACCAAGTCCTTCTGCGGCATGCTTTTCCTATTCTATCCACATGACAGATAAGCTCACACTTAACTCACAATCCTAGTCCCCATGATCCTTCATTTATTAGAGAAGCATTTTCCTGTTTTTGTTCTTTGTGTATTATCTCACTTAATCTAGACTGTGTGTGTTATTATCATATTTTATGTATCAGCAGGCAAGAGGAAAAGAGGTTGAAATGCTCCCAATTCTCACAGCGCTAACTACTCAAGACCTTTCTCATTTTATAGCTCAGAATCTTAAACCCTACTCTCCATCCTCTCCTGAGTTTACATGATTTAAGATTCCCCTTTTCCTTTTTCAACACATCTTTCCTCATTCAGACGTACATAATCCTTGCCAAAAGGGTCTGGATATAGATTTGGTCATGTCTGTCTCTCTTCTGTATTATTTCCTGTCACCCAGGCAGCTACAAAAAATAAATAAATAAATTCTTACAGAAGAAATCAAAGTTCCAACTCCTCCTTGAAGTCAAACCTGCACATGCTCCTTGACTGGGTCTTACTATCCTCTTCTGGGTATCTGGATATGTGTTCTTTCTCTCTCTCCCTTCTTTGGGGCTTTCCATGGAAGGCTGGGTTAGCTGATAACTCATAAACAGTAGATACCAGGTGCCTAAACTGGATTAAACATGTAAGCATTTTGGGCAAAGTAGGGGCAGCAAGTAAAGCTGTCAGATACTGGTACGGTATAGAAACAGGAAGGAAACTTGTGGATGACTTCTAGACTGAAGTGTCTAAAGAAGACTTAAGGGGGCTGGCGAGTTCTGAAGCTGAAGTCAGACAGTAAGATGGTACATGTGTTGCAAAGAGAAAAGGAGAGGAGAGGAGAAGAAAGGAGAAGAGAGGAGAAGAGATGGGAGGGGAGGGGAAGGGAGGGAAGGATAAACATAAATATATACTAAAACATGGAAAATATAAGGCAGCCCATTACACGTCATTCAAGAATATCCAAATACCATTTTTAACCAGGCCTTCCTGTCAAAGTTGGTTGTTCTAAGCCTTGGCTGATTCTATCTACCTAAATATTCAATATCTGCTCTCATTACTACACTATATGGAAGATGGCATTCAGTAAGGTGACAATGTAATAGTTTTGGATGCTGTTGTGGTCCCATATCACTGATCAGAAAATTAAAATGGCATTTGATGTAGAAGCACTGAGATATTCTCATCAGCTTCTATTTCAGTGCCTGAGGCACAGCAATGAGAGTAATGCAATTACTGAGGAGAAGGAATGATAAAAGTAGCAATCAGCCCCTAGCCTGGACACTATCACTGTTCAGGTACCCTATGGATCAAAAGAACCCCACAGCATAAAAGTACATTCAGAGTTTTATGTTCAGCCTTTATGTTCAGTATTATGTTCTGAATAGTTGTTCTGAGTTGCATACCTAAAGACTTGTGTTTTGTGCCTAATGGCTGATTATGATAAATCCCAAAAGATTATGTCAGATAGGGCCAAGCTTTAAAGATAAATTAACACTGTGCCTTCAGTCTCTCGGGGAGAGTGGTAACCCAACACAATATGTAGTTATTATTAGCCTTCCTCTGGAAGAAAAATGAAATGATTTCCTGTTCTCCTTATTGTTCTTTATAGAAAGACCTGGACAGTAGGTAAAATGAGCCACAAATTTGCTATAGCCTGCATTAAGGAGAACTCCACACTGAAAACTTATTGGAAAATAAAATGAAATTTGAATTAGTAAAACTGAAAACTAAGATTGGTTTAGGCCAAATAATGAAACATAAATGCTAGTGAGATCACTAGATCTTACAGGAAAATAAATAAAAATTAGATTTAAAAACTTTCATATCATGTCTTTATTTTTAATTTCATTTTTAAAGCCTAGCAAAAGAGAGAACATCTAATAGTCTCCAGTGTTTCCAAAAGTCACTATTTTTAAAATGTTTCTGCCTACACAGTAGAATATGGAAAACTTTTTGTATACATATATACTGATGAAAGTCATATAAAAAATTATTGTCTTTATATCTGCAGCCTTTGAGACAGATAAGGGTACCCACCCCTCTCCCCGAGGCACTAGGCAGGCAGTAAACATTGTTAAGCCATTTAAAAATCTGTCTAAAATCATATTACTGACAATGATGTGTTCTTTAGATACTTAGCCTCCTGTTGTAAGCATTCTTTCTGATGTTCATTTTCCTGTAACTGAGCAAATATGCTGGAATTTGACTCCCTAACTGGAAGATGTTGGACTTTCCCTTGCTGTCCTGTCTTGAGCAAAGAACTGTCAATCAAACAGCTGGCCAGATTTGCACTCATGATAGCATGGCCATGTTGAACCCTCTATGGATGCCCTGAAAACATACACACACACACACACAGTGATTGCAATTGTTCCTTCTATTGAAGGTATAATGTCAACATGAATCCCAATAATGTCACAGGACTATTTCAAATGATTTGTACTGGAGTCTTTTACTATCACAAGTCTTGATGATACTAGATCAAACATTTTTAACCTCAAACAGGGTGGAGCAGTTCCCCTTAGTCTAGGAGAAGAACTATTCTGACAGGGACAAAAGAAATGATTAAAACAAACACAAACTTCCATTTGCAAGCAATGCTACGATTGGTGCAAGTACCTTCATTTGCATGTGAGATGAACTGTGATTTGTGCAAACATTCCTTTTTCGAGATAAATGGAAGTAGGTTGTTTGGCTCAGTAAGTGGACTGGAGTCACCTCCCTCTGCTGCCTCCTCTGGTGTTGCAACATTAGATACAGTAAAAGGCTTTTCTCCAGTCGTCTTTTCTTGTATACTTTTTATAGTGAGGGCTGAGCTAGTGACACAAAGAAAGATGAGGACGCAGCAACATATCAGGAGAGCAAGGGCATCAGGTCAGCAACAGCTGAACTGTTGGTAGGTTGAGCAGTGTCAAGATGGCCAGCTGTTCTATAGCTGTAAACAAGGCAGCTGAACTGTTTAAGAGACTGGCCAGTGGAGGAACAAGGAGAAGAGTAGCAGACAGGATCGACAGTGTAGGGTGGGGGGGACAATGAATAGAAGAAGATAAACAGCTAGAAAGCATTAACTACAGGCTCTGATCAGTGGAAAAATTCCAGAAAACTCTCAAGCCTTTGAAGTCAAAGTTGTAGGACATCCTAGCCTGGGAGCTGTAACGCTGGCCACTGTCAATGCTGGGCAATCTTGACTTCCTCAGCCTTCGCAAGAGCTACAGTATTTGGAAAATGAGGGTTCGGGCACCACACATCCACCCAAGACCTACAATGCATGTAGAGTGAAGGGTTCTGATGCCAGAGGCCTGCATTAGAGCTGGCACACAAGAGGGCGCCACCTGCTGTTGCCCCCGCCTTCTTGAGACTGCTCACTTCTCTCAAACACTGATGCACAAGATCTGCCAAAGACCAGCTCTTAAGAAGCTTCTACCTGCAATTATAAATTTAATACTTAAGAAAAACTATGGTTACTCTCGGCTAAGAAATAGAAGGACACGGAATCAGAAGCAGGGGGATGGGAAGAGAAATGAGAAAAGGGAGAGGCTAAAAGGAAAATTACCACCCGCCAAGCAAGAGAGAAACAGTAATTTACTCCGTTGTTCTGTGAGATCTGAACCCTGGAGAGCTATTTTTGCTAGTGCCTCTACTTAGAACTGCAAGATCCCTAGAAAGAGTTCTGTTTGCTTACCTTGTTCTTTGAAAGACTAGAGAGAGGTACCTAATAAATCCCAAGATCCACAGTTCACTGACACACTTGCTGTTTGTCCCTCCTCTGTAGAGATTATAGAGCAGTGGTACTCAGCCTTCCTAATGCTGAAACCCTTTAATATAGTTCCTCATGTTGTGGTGACTCCCACCCATAAAATTACTTTCACTGCCACTCTATAACTCTAATTTTGCTACTGTTACGAACTGGATTGTAAATATCTGATATGCAGATGGTCTTAGGTGACCTTTGTGAAAGAGTCATCCAACCCCCAAAGGGGTCAAGACCTACAAGTTGAGAATCGCTACTCTAGACCAAGAAACACAAAGAACTTGGACTTATTGCTCTTCTTTCTCCTATCTCATTAGCTACCTAGTTTAAATAGACGCCCTGTCTGCTCTCATCCTGACTTTTGCAAAAACCCTGGTAGATTAGGATTTGGAGCAATGTCTTCTGGATTATTCTAAGCATATTCTTACCACTAAATGGACTTAGCTCCAAAATGTAATGACAACCCAAAGATTCCTAAATAGACAGAGCAGGATACCATGGAGAAAAGCAAGAGTGCTTCTCTTTAATAATTTGTTTGCACACAAAGCACACAGTTTCACTTGAATTCTGTGCTTTGAATTGGACAGGGGCTATAGCTCCAATCCTAAGGCTGGCCCTCCGTGCATCTTCTGCTGACACTTGGCACCATCTAAAGAACAAATTATGAGTGCTTCCTCTGGAGCCAGGACTAGTTAGACAAGAGGGAGAATGGATGCCTGACAAAACTACCTACCATTCACCCACAAGACAGTTATTTATAATGTTCTTTGGGAGACAAGGAGGAAAGCTTTTAAAAACTAAATTCGGATTTCATTTTCCTGACAGAATGACCACCTTCAGTAACCACCAGTTACTGACTCTTTGAAGTCAGTTTAGAGCAGTGATTCTCAACCTGTGGGTCACGACCCCTTTGAGTGTCAAATAACCTTTCCAAAGGTGTTGCCTAAGACCATCTACATATCAGATATTTATATTATGATTTATAACAGTATCAAGATTACAGTTATGAAGTAACAACCAAAATAATTTTATGGTTGGGGGTCACTACAACATGAGGATCTGAATTAAAAGGTCACAGCATTAGGATGGTGGAGAACCACTTGTTTACCACAGTCACTACTTTTTAATCAATTAAAGGTACTAGCATTTTGGATAATTTCTCCCCTACAGAAAGTAATAGATTCAATACTAAATAAAGAAAATGTAGCTGAAGAAATCCATGACTGCTCCTCCTAGGTGCTAGGTCTTCTGAGTTCAGGGATGGGTAAGCAGGCTTAGATAAACTAAGTGAAGACAGAATCTCCACCCCTCCCCCATTGCACCTTCATTTTATTTCTCCTTTCTGTGAACACACATTTTGAACTCAATGTCAAATCCAATCTGCCACGTTTTTGCTCTGTGTATCTGCTGGAGTCTTTTGTCCCTTAAAATTCAGATATATCTGTTAAATCTTTTAGAATACAATGAAGTTCCAAATTCTGCTCACAGCAGCATCGACCTCCACTATTGTAACAAGACACCACAGTCATAAAATGTACAAAACAGAACAGAATGCACAATTTCACAAGCTTCCCAGTAATTCAGAATGTTTATAAGTAACTCCACTAGTGCTGCTAGTATTCACAACAAATTAAACCACTCAGCTACTCTACTGGGGAACAGAATAGAACAAGCTTGGACAAGAACCGAGGGCCCTCCTTTTCTTCCTTTTCTTACCCTCAATGTGGGATTCTAATTGGAGCTGTCTTCTTTCAGTCCAAAGCCATTAGGTAGGGTTTTACCTGATTAGAGAAGCAACTGTGGTCAAGGATGTCACATCGCTGCCTCTGCTTATAATTAACCCTCTCTCTCATAACCAAGGCTGATCCCAGCTTTATCCCGGTGAACTGTTCCTATAGGCAGCAAACCACAGGGATCAGTGGCCTGACATGAGATTTAGTAGGGAATCCACCACCAAAATCCTGCGCTGAGCCCCATCCTGTGAATCAACTACTATAAATTCCATGACTTCTGTAGTGGGGAAGACGCCAAGAAAAACAATAGCAGAAACAATACTGATGCTGAATTCAATATAATATAGTGAACCCGCACTTTCTTCAATGGGATGCCGTTAGTCATATCAATGATAGAAATACAGGGTTTTGAGCAATAGCTCTTCATTAAGAATGGTGCTAAGGTCTTGGAGATGGTATGCCATTCTGCCATCTCAATTCATCATCAGTTCCATGAATATACTATGCCCATTTCACAGAAACTTACAGAAGTCTAGTCACCAAAACCCTTAGGTGAAAATGGCAGTTTCTAGAATTTGATCCCAGAGCTGTCTGACTCTAAGCCTTGTAATTAATACTGTGTGAGCTCTTCCTAATCATGGAAGTAAAAGACTTATGTAAAGCAGAATACAGCACCCATCATCCACTCTCTTGAACCATGAACATGTTCAGTCACCAGTAAAGAAACTATAGAATTCCCTCAATTTAAAAGAACAAGCAAAGATTCTATCTTTAGGAGTCTCAACACTCATCTTAAGATTTCTAAGCCACAGGCCTCACACTGTCAACATGTGCTAGTAATAAAAGTGTAAGTACCATGATATCGTTAACATAACTCCATGGGAAATTGGAGCTTAACCAGTTATATAAAGGAAAGTAGAGCTTTCCTAGTCAATCACACAGACATTCATTCTTTACAGCACATCTTCCCATGCACTACCTTTTGCTTAGTACCTTCCTGAGGTCTGTGGGATATGCAGGGAATATACTGTTCTTATCCTGGAAATGACCTAAGAAAAAAGATAAGTCAAATGACCACCAAGAGCTAAGTAATGACGCCAACCGGTAACATATGGGCCAGCTGAGTGACATGGACAGTAGCTGGAATGGCAGGGCAGCAAAGAGAGCAATCAGTTTAGATTTCTTGACAGGGGACACTTTAAGGATAGACAGAGGCAGAAAAAAACACTGAAAATAGCCATGCCTAGTGAGACCTATGCAAAGCACGTTCAGGGGGAATTTCAGTTTGGAGATGAAAAATTCAAGTCAAATGTTCATGCTGGGGATTAGCATTGATAAGCTTAGCAATGGAGTCTGGAGTAGAAATGTATGAGCTCTCACATGACACATCCTGGGGAATCCAGGGTTTATAATCAGTGGTGGGTATAGGAATGTAAGGGTTGCGGCAGCAGGAACTCTGATGAGAGCAGTACCTCCAGAGGACGACTCTTACAATGATGATCAGAATGTATCATAGATGTCAGAAATTAGAGCCAGGGAGCCAGACTGGAGGATGTCTGCAAGCAACGGGTGATGAGGTGACGGAACCCATGGAAGAGAAATGAGGAGACTGAAGGGACAGTATACCCGGGATGATGCTGTGTTCAGTGGGTCTTCTTCCCTTTGTGTCATCCTAAGCCCACAGTCCACAGTTAGCCCCTGAGTGTTATCTAATAAGTAATAGATCCCCTCCTTCTCCTCCTCCCCTTACTCCTCCTTCTCCTCCCCTCCCACACCTCTTTTCCCCCCTCTCTCCTTCTTCCTGTCTTCCTTTTCCTCATCCTTCTCTTTCTTCTTCTTTTCTTCTTCTTCTTCCTCCTCCTTCTTCCTCTCTACTACTTCTTCTTCTTCTTCTTCTTCTTCTTCTTCTTCTTCTTCTTCTTCTTCTTCTTCTTCTTCTTCTTCTTCTTCTTCTTCTTCTTCTCTCTCTCTCTCTCTCTCTCTCTCTCTCTCTCTCTCTCTCTCTCTCTCTCTCTCTTCCTCTCTTTCCCTCCATCCCTGTCTCCCCCCTCTGTTTTTGTGTGTTCCTGCTGGGGAGAACTAGAATCCATGTGCCATGATGACAGAGTCACAAGGGGGTGCATCCCCCAAATCACTGCTTAGCCTGGGCAAAATCTAAGCTTGTCTGTGTTAAGCTATTGTGACTCAAATATAGCCTAACTTCTTACTCAAATAAAGGTAACCATGTAAGAATTGATAACTATGCTCAAGGACTTTGGTAACCCTAGGGCTTTAGAAGCAGGTCCGAAAATGGGAATAGCTAGAATTTGTCAGTGTCTTATATAATGGGACTAAAGCACTAAATTTAAAAAATACTACTCATCCAATGTGAGGAATGCCAATGTTCTCTCCACTGCTTTCATTAGATTAACTTAAGTTATTTCAATCATAATCTTGTATTAAGCCATAAACAAAACAGAATTTGTCTTAATCACAGAAGCAGCACACTCAGTAACAGCAGTTTACCTAAAAGGTGAATTCAAAATTTAGTAAAATCTCTACATGGACTTGTACTTAAGAAAGTTCTGTCCTCTGATTCTGTGATAACAGGAGGCAAAGGTTCCAGAGCAGTGGGTCTCAACCTTCCTAATGCTGCAACATACAGATCCTCATGTTGTGGTGACCCCAAACCATAAAATTATTTTTTTTACTACTTTGTAATTATGGTTTTGCTACTTTTATGAATCATAATGTAAATATCTGATATGCAGATGATCTTAGGTGACCCCTATGAAAGGGTCCCACAAGGGGTCACAACTATAGAGAGATAGCTCAGCAGTGAAGAGCATTTTCTGCTCTTACCAAAGACCCATGTTTGTCTCCAATTTGGTGGCTCACAAAGGTCTATAACTCCATATCCAAGGAGTCCAACACCCTCTCCTGGCCTCTGCAGGTACACAAACACATAAAATAAAAAATTTTGCTTTTTTTTAAAAAAAAGGAGAGAGAGGCAGAGTGGGGTAAGGCTCTAAGAGACTTCTGTTAAGTGTCAGCAGTCTGGCTATGGCAAATCTTGAGTTCTATAAGCCGAGTTCCATTCTGCTGCTCTGTCCTATCCTACAACAGCCCTGTAGAACTTCCAAGCAATGTCTAAGCTTCCTCCTGGTAGACATTTTCTCATTCATTACAAATTTGGTTGTCCATGGGCTTTCTGCGTCTAAGGTCTCTACAAGGATGTAACCACAATGGAAACACCACAGGACGAAACTTATTGGAGTCCAGTTCCAATATTACTCAAACTCATGCATTGGAATTACATACATGGCATCAAACCATCTTTACATAGTCCTCTGATACAGAGAAATCAGGTGAACGAGGATATATGTAGCAACATGTTGAGTCTGCAATGACTATACGCAATTTCTATAGGAAAAAGCTGGCAGGCCTGTGTCCTGTGCACAATGAAACAAAATACCTCATGTGTTCGTTTTTTCTTATCCACCAGAACAACTTAGCAAAAGTCAGCCTGAATCCAGTTTTCAAGCATGGGTTCATGCAACACAACACACACACACACACACACACACACACACACACACACACAAACTTTCAGAAAGTCTTGTACCCAAAAACATATTAAAATAATTTCAGATTTTGGCTGCTTGTCATCTAACATGCTAGCCTTATTCTCAGGGATTTGCAGTATTCTCCAAGGAAGTGTCAGGACACTGATTATCAATTCATTTTGCCAAAAAAAAAAAAAAAAAAAAAAAAAACCTACCTATAAGATTCCTCAACAGGATCAAAAAGGAAATCTGTGACAAGACAGCAGAATAAACCAGATCACTAGCATGGAAAGAAAAGCCTCACTTCTGGTTGCTTCAGGACTCAACATTAACCACTAAAGCAAATTTGGACAAGGATAACCAGGCAAAATGTGATTAAAAGGTTTCATCTGCAAGCCACATTTCAGAATGTATCTTTATTTTAGATGAGGAACTAGCCTGAAATAACTCCTGAAGCTCTGGCGAGCAGCCTCCTTGGGTTGCAGAGCAATGCCAAATACCCACAGGGACTCTATGCTACATTAAGCCACTGGCATCCTCCATAAGGACACCTACAGATTCCCTGCATAGGACACGGATATGAAAATGCTATGTGTGTATCAAAATATTTAGCAGAAACATGCCACTTTGGATGCCATTTTAAATCATCTTCCTGGGGGTCTTTTGTGCAGGAAAATGAAGGGGTGGAGACTTCAATACACTAATCCTGATCAGCCAAACCCCCAAATGTACCTTATACGGTCACGAGAAGTATTTGTTTTAATTTAAAATTAATTAAGTTTGAGTTAGAGTGAAAAAGGAGTGGCCCTAGAGCTTTAATTACAGATGCCGGGTACAGCACAAAGACAGGAATCCTGATGCTTTGGCCTTGAATTTCTGCCATCAAAACCATTAATCAGTTCAAAGAGAGAGCTTGCACATTTCACTGCCTGCACTCGGCCCCATCTGCTAAGTGCATCATTGCCAATACGTGGTCCAGTGTGCCAAGGACACGAGGCATGGGTGGTTCCTACAGAGCAAGCAGGATGCCTGCATAGTGCCACCAAGACAATGTGGTGTCATCTGATCTGCAGGAGGAACTGTCCACATAAAAACAATGCCATGATTTTAACACTTGCTTGTCCATCCCTCCTTGCTTTAAAACATAGGCTATATGACCTCCTCAACACAAGAGAAAGTTTGAATTTGGGGCCAAAAATCAGAGGTTCAGCAATTATTATTGTAGCATACATATGTATGTGTGTTGTGTGTGCAGAGAAACATGGGAAGAGTTCCAGGGAAGGTATCTTGGGAGTTACTAGAGGTAGGAAAGGGAGGGAGGAAGGTAATATAATTCTATTTCAATTAAAGTCATACTTATTTAAAAAATAAGTAAGTAAATAAATAAAATGATTTGACAAAAAAAATAGAAGATTCAAAACAAATGCATCAAATGTATATTGAGAAAAATGAAACAAACTATCAGAAGTAGAAATAATAATTAATAATTATATAATAATGTTTAATACTATTTAATAATAATTAATAGATCAAAAATATGCAAAGACAAAATTTAAATAATAGGTATTATAACTATTTTAACTTAGTCTAGTTGAATTAGTGACTATGATAAGAGGTAAAATTTCTAGTCTAATCAAGTGGGTTTTAACAGGACTGAAATCAGTTCTGAATCTTAACCACTCTTGGTAATTCTATTCACACATGCCAATATGATCTAGATGATCCTCATTTAGATTCTTTTCTTGGGGTTGGAGAGATGGCTCAGCAGTTAAGAGTACTGGTTGCTCTTCCAGAAGACCCAGATTCAATTCCCAGCAATCGCCTGGCAGCACACAATTATCTGAAACTTCAGACCCAGGGGATCCAACACTCTCTTCTGGCCTCCATGGGCACTATACACACATAGTGAGCAGTTATACATACAGACTAAACATACAAATATTTTATGAAGGAAAAAAGACTTTCCAAGGCTAGAAAGATGGCTCAAAAGTTAAAAGCAGATACTACACTTCCACAAGACCTCAACTCAGTTCTCAGAACTCATATCAGTTGGCTGGCTAATGAATGCTCCAGGGGGTATCCAGCTCCTCTGGTGTCTGCAGGCACCTGCATATGTATGCACATATCTACACATAAACGCACAATTCAAAATAATAAATAAATATTTTTTAAAAAGACTTTCTTCCAAGCTGGTTCTAGGTTATGTCAAGTTAATAGTTAAAACCAACACACAAAGTATAAAAAGTTTCCCCACATTCACCTAACTCCTAAGTGGTAGAGAAAGGACTCAGAGCCACAACCTGAAACCAATTGACCTTTTCACTAAGATACACTGCAGCTCTGGGCTGGATCAAGGTATAACAGGATGATGGTTGTGTCGAATCTGTCATCAATTTGAACAGCTGTTCACACACCAAACATTCTTCACAAAAAATAAGGAAACCTACTTAAAAATGAAAAAGAAAAAACAAACAAACAAACAAACAAAAAAAAAGTCATGATCTCTCTTTTGGTTTTCTTAATGAGGATTTTTGGGGTTTTTTTTCTTTCTCTTTTTTTCTCTGTATTCTTCCAACACATGCGTGTGAACATGCATTCTTTGAGACTGTACATGTACAATGCATCCTGATGATACTGGCTGTCCCACCCTCTCTCATTCCCATTTCACCACTAATTCCCCTTCCTCCCAACAAGTCTCCCTCCTACTTTTATGTCTCTTCATTTTTTGGTTTTCGAAGGAATCATGCAAAGTAATGGGTTTTGTTATAGCATTGTCGTGTAAGTACAACGATGTACTTCATTCCTACAGTGCTGGAGCTGAAGTTCACTTACAACAAGAAAAGAAATGTTAGAGAAAGCTGGAAGTGAAGTGACCTCTGTTGTCCCTATTTTAACTCCACAAACTATGAAAAGTGATGTCTCTCACTTGGAAGAAGAAAAAAAATAATTCCAGGCTTAAATAGGTATGAAATACAATACCAGGCCTTTCTCAGTTGAAGTCAGAGCCAGACATTGCCCCCATAACACCTGCTTCTTGTCCAATTCACACACCCTGACCCTCTGAGACCATGTTAGCCAAGCAGCTAAGAGACACCATCAGTCCTTGCTCAACAGGGACAAGTGAGAAGATAGGTCAATATTTCACCCAGGATCAAAAATGAACACAAGACTTTCCTTGTAGATCAGGGTCAGGCACAAAAGATGATATCCAATTCCAAACAGAAAGCAAGCCCCTTAGTACCCAGGCTCAAATTCCAGGAACTAGACCGTAAACCTGTCCCCACACAAGAAAGAAGTCTGTGGGCCACAGAGACAGGCATTGTTAACCTAAAATTGGTTACCAGTGTCCCTTCCCAAAATATGAACAAGTCTCTGTGGCTATGACACACAGTACAATACAGCTTAACATCAGCTTTGGCATCCAACAGACTATCTCTACCACACATCCCTTCATTTCAAAAAGCACAGATAATTATAAGCTGGTCCTTGTGTATGGAGAAATAGACCCACTTGGCCACCAGGCTGAGACCTGCACTCCATAAGTGCTCAAATTTAGCCTCCATCATTACCAGCTGAGTTTGGGCCTTGGTGTGCCCATGAGTTGTACTGGTTCTTACAGACTGTGAGTCTCAGATGTGACATAGCCTTAACACAGCTTTGGTGGCCATGAGTGTGCCTTCACCAATACTACTCTGACGTTCTCATCCATCATGGTGTGTGTTAAAATATGACACAGAATTACATGGAAGGAAGAGCCTGAATCCCACACAAGAATTCTGATTACAGATCTGAGACTGTAGACAGGGAACTGGTTCAATTCTGACCCCAAGGATAGGTGTGAAGTGATAATAGATTTGTAGATATCCTCCAGTTCATCTTGAAGAAGACACCAGCAGCAAATATAGGCTTGAACATCCTTTATTTACAAAAGTAAGAACCCCATATCAACAGAAAACACATTAGAAACCTTGATTTATAGATTCATTAAGGAATGAAAGAGCAAAATTACTAAATAAAAGAATTTTATCATTTTTATCATTTTTGTGCTATATGTAAGGAAATCCTTTGGATAGAAATATAACATTTCTGAATATTCTTCATAATTTCATATTTTGTATAACTACCTGCAAATTTCAGTATATCTTATATCAGTAAGCTAGTTTAGTTTGCATAAGTCCAATTCTTCCTCAAAGAAAAGTTTAAGATTTTGTAATAAAACATAAATAATAGAATTTACATAAATTTTCTATAAAATACCTAGAACTACTTAAAATTGAAAACATACATTCTTTCTCATCATGTCTGGTTCAAAATTTTGTCTGTATTTATTACCAAGTATGCGTTATGGTGACTTCTCAAATTAGAGAACTAGTTAACTTTGATTGTTTGGAATGTATTTGGAGAGATTGCTCAGGTGTTAAGAGTACACTATTTTTCTAAAGGACCCCGGTTCATTTCCCAGCACCTTCATGGAGGTAGGCTCACAATCATCTTTAACTCCAGTTCAGAAAAAGATCTAAAGCCCTCTTCTGGCCACTGCAGGTAATGTATACACGTGGTACACAGACATACATGCAGTAAAACCACCCATACACATAAAACATAAAAGAAACCTAAAAAAAGTAAAAATAAGATATATTTGTGATTTAATAAAAAAGCATTGGGGCAATTTTAAATTTGTTATATATGTATGTGGTAGTGGGAGAGATGAGTATGTATGTGTACGGATGTGAATATATATACATGAATTTTGTGTCAGCATGCATATGTTTATATTTCTATTAGTCAGTCAAGTAAATTTAATATATAATACAAGTTCTTGTCTGCTGAACAACCTAGTATGGACCTGTATTCTAAAGGCAACAGGTAGCTCATAGTAATATTGATTTTTGTATTGATTGGCTATATTTGAGACTGGTTTCTCTGTAACCAATATTATTATATTGTATATAAAATATATAATTATACACTTGTAATATATTATAAATTATATATATTATATAGTATTTATACTATATTGTATATAAACTATAGATAAAATATATAAATTATAATATTTACATAATATGCAATTGTATGATTATGTTATGTTATCTATTATAAATATAAGCTATACACATTATAAATGTAAACTATCTATTTATTGTAGAAACTAGTTAAAATTCCAAGAAAATTCTTTACTTGGTATATATAACTTTGATTTTGTTATTCCTCTTCCATTCCAGGCCTCTGCCTAGAGAAACCCAAGCAAACACATTATCATGCAGTCAGGATATTAGTCTCAATTCTTATTTTTCACATATTTTCCAGAGAAACTTCTACATGACTCGAGACTTTTTGCATAGAGCAGCTTACAGTCTTCACAAGTTAAGCTTGGAAGATTGTAATTCCAATTATATTGCTATAAAGGTTTTTAAATTCTAGAATGATAAGCACAGAGTCCAATTACAAAAAATGTAATAACTATCTAATTGTAAATGCCAAGACAATGCTACATATGACAATCCTGAGCACTTTCAGGGATCCATGGTCTTACTTGATACTCCAAATTCAGCACCAGAAGGAGATCATATAGTAACCAGGATAGGTGAATTCATGGATGGAAAATTGAAAATGGTTAATTAAGGAAACTGTGAGCTTCAAGGGAACCCTAAGTGTGGGCAGGATCTGCAGACTTACTCCAATTATGAAGAATGTCGAAGAGCTAACAATGTAAGATGTCCATGTCTATATCCTTGGTAAGTGCCAGGACTCCTATCAAATGGACATTTCAAGAATCCTAAGGAAATGTGCAAGTGAGAAGAAATTGAGGCCTTCCAATAGCCATGGGTGAGCCATTTTGGAGGCCTATCTTCCAGGCCTAGTTAAGCTTTTCCATGGTGAATCCCATATAGTAAATTAATTGCAGCATCATGAGTGATCCCAAGCCGGGACTATCATTTAAGTCCCTCCCAAATTTCCTACTCAGAGAAATGATGAGATAAAAAGTATTTTTATTATTTATTTTACATGCCAATAATTTGGAGGCAATCTATTACATGGCAACAGATAAGTACTACAGAGAGATAAGAAATGCAGGGAGAGGGATAAGAAAAGACTCAGATAATAGAACTCAGTGACACGCTGAACAACCATCCTACAATTCGGGGGAGGGTATCAGAAGGGCTGGTTGTGGGTAGCTACATAGGGACATATCATGGGGAAGAGAAAGGGCAGAAAGGGCCACAAACTATTTGCGATCACTTCCTCTCAAAGGAGCTAAAAAATCAAGAAAGATTGGTTTGAGGGTGAATTCATTTTCGAGGTTATTACAGAATTTGACAGCACTCCATATGACATACGAAAGGGCACCCAAGCTCCTGAAGCAATAATGCGTCATCCGAAGTCAAGTCATTTACTCACTGGAAAGATATGACTATTGTTTCACAGAGGGTCAAAAGACATCCTTCACCATGTGGAAATAGAAAGCAGAAAAGGCAAAGTCATTTGCAGCAAAGAATACATCCCTGTAATGGGAATAAATTCAGAAATAAACAATCATCTTTGGATGTAAGATACCCAAACATTCAAACAGTAGGACTTTTAAAGTAATTTTGCTGTTTTCCATAGTATAATGAGATAGTTTATGAAGCTATGTGCTATTAATGTGGACTGAATTAATTATAGACTAAGAATTACATTTTATATCCTTTACCTATTAACCATTAAGCATCATGCTATTTATAACTTAGTATGCAACTGTTCTTACTACAAATACAAATTTCAGTCATCCTTGTAGAGGCTTTCAGTCAACAAAAGTCCAGATTTGGGAGTCAAGCCCCCTCTGAATTCCATACACCATGTTGTAATGTGTCTGTTAGGAAAACATCAGGGGAGACGGCAGGATATACTGATTTTGTTCTTGCGGGTAAATCATCTCCCCAGGTAACTGTTCTTAGAATAAAACCACCAGCTGGGTATCAAGGTTTTGCACCAAGAAAGGGTTGAATTTTAGCCTACTTGTGAAGTCAGTATAAACGTTAAAATCAGGAGGAGGAAAAATACAATAAACCCCTAGTGAAAAGAGGATAATAGAAGGTAAAAAGGGGAAATAATTTGGGCACGATTTTGTTTTTTGTAATATACTTTTGGTATTGTAGATAATATTGTAAGAGGCTTGAGTTTCTTTAAAAAAATTAACAGGTCACACCAATGACTGATAATCCAATCTGTTTTTCCAACTGGATAATAGGACTTTCTTGGCTTCATCATTTGTAGCATACTCCAGTTCAAAAACATACAGAAATGACCATGCCAAGTTTCCCGGAAGTTAGAGAAAGAAAGCAATGTCCACCTATTTAGTTTTGCTTACTACCATAACCTCGTAAGAGGTTTGAAGAATACTCTAAAACATGTTTCTTCACTTGGCATCTTCTGGCTCATTTGTATACTCCACATTCCTGGCCCTTCACTATCATGACGTCACTGGTGACCTCAGGAGGAACGCTGACTAAAACAAGTCTGATTCCATGGGCAGTGACACCATCACATCAATGCAGTGCCTATTTTGTGGCCCACCATCTTCACTTGTCCCAAGTCCTGACAACTACCTTCATCCCATCACCTCGTCAGGACCTTGGCTTTGCTTCTGTCTTTCAGGCTTGCAGACATGGGGCTTGCTCCACCCTGCCTATATATTCTCTTCCAAGGACCTTGGAGTCTACTCTTCCTTGTTGACCCCTCGTGGTTCTCCCTCAGCATATCAGGAATACTCTCAAGATAGATCTGTTTCTCTCTCCCTCTGTGAGCACCCTTAACTAGCCATCAGCTGCAAAAGACACCAGCTGTAAGTAGCTAGATGTTATAGATAGGCTGGAATTCCCACCCACTCTTTATCCATCCATGTCAGCTCTTTCCTTTCATTCAAGGTCTCATTCAGTGTCAGGCTGCCCATCTCCTTGATATCAAGTCAGGATACATTTGAGCTGCAGCACTGTACTTAGCTAATGTGAAGTGATAAAATTCAATGAAAGATCTCCTTTTGGGGGGAAAATAAAGTAAAAATAAATCAATTCTCCCCCTTTGCTTCATCAAACTTCAAATCAAATCAATTCTGAGGTAAACGTGGTTTTTTGTTTTTTTTTTTTTTAAGCTTTCTGCTTTAAAAGAGATATTTGGATTGATTCACAAATCCCAGACTAATACTGAGCTAAAATAGAAATCCCATTTCTAAGGTCTGTGTTGTTTTTTCAAACACAAGATGATGCACACCTGTAGAGCTTTACCACAAGTGAGCTGTCAGTGTACCAGCTCAGCTCTACATGATCCACTGGTTTGCAAGATAAATGGTATACAACATACATGTACACACACACACACACACACACACACACATATATATACACATACCCATATACAAACATAAAATATGAATGCATACACAGAGATATACACTCTGAATATATACACTCATATACACACACAAATACACACACATACCCATATACACAAGCATATACATACATACACACACTTGAGCAGTCTCCACACAAACATATAGAGATTGGCCCTTAAGAGCTCATTAGGTAGAAAAGAAATTTCTTAACACCTCTGCAAAATCTACTTCAAAACAAACTGCTGTCTGAAAAGCAACAGGTGCCTCTCCTTCACTCTTTCTGTAAAAATACTCTTTTCCAGATACATGGTTCTGCTTTTTTGAAAGTCTACTAACACTTTAATCAAGATGAAAGACCTAGTATTAGAGAGGAAAGCTTCATGCTTGCTGTGACTAATGCCTCATACCATTTTCTTGACTCCAGTATAGCTGTGAGCATTGGGAACGTTAACAATCAATGCGTGCAGACTCCCCTGAACCCCAGAAATACACCAGGGACCAATGTCCCTGGGGAACAGAAACCAATAGCCAGATCTAGCAGGTTTTGCTTCGGCAGATTATTGTCACCATTTATGTGAGAATCCTTTGCTTGCCTACAGCATGTCATCTCTAAATTCTCATGGTTTCACTTAACTGAATCTGTACCTATAACTGCTCTCTGGCCTATTTTCAGAACCTGAATTCACTAAATATGCCACCACTGTACTAAACCAAATACAAAAAAGAGAGGGGACAGAGACAGGGAGGAGGAATGGTAGTGGGGAGTAGAGGAGAAACAGTATAAGATGAGAAGAGAAGGGAAGAGAGAGAAGAAAGAAAAGAGAAGAGGAGACAAAGGGAAAGAGAGGAGGGGAAGTAGGAGGGGAGAGAAAAGGAGAGGAAAGAGGAGAGTGGAGGAGAGTGGAGGTGAAGAGAGGAGAGGAGAGGAGAGGAGAGGAGAGGAGAGAGGAGAGGAGAGGAGAGGAGAGGAGAGGAGAGGAGAGGAGAGGAGAGGAGAGGAGAGGAGAGGAGAGGAGAGGAGAGGAGAGGAGAGGAGAGGAGAGGAGAGGAGAGGAGAGGAGAGGAGAGGAGAGGACTTGGGATATGGCTATAAACTAGGAAGTTCCTGGGATAGGGAAGTGTTTTACCAATATGGTATCAGGAATGAGACACTAGGGCAAACAAATGGCACTCCAGAGATGTTCATATCTTCCAGAACCTAAGAATCTACAGGGAAAGAGTCTTTTGTCATTAAAGGTACAGATGTTGATACTGGGAGCCTTTTCTGGATTATATGGGTATATATAGCAAATATAATGTTCTCCTTAAAGATGAGAGACCTCCCAAAACTTGGCTCACAGAAAGATGTAACCATAGAAGGGAGATTGGGGAAATGATAACTTAACATCACTGAGATATTCTGTTACTGGAGAACATGTGGTTCCTGTGCAAAAACTAGGGAAAAGCCTCAAGAACCTAAGAGTTCTAAGTGGCCCTGTGACTACCAGCAATGTAAGACAGGTCCTACATCCCATGGATTATACCGCATCTGCACTGTAAAAGGGAAGATAAAGAGAAGGGGCTCCCATCTTCTAAGGATTAGCTAATGAGAACTAGGACCTAAACAGAGACCACGTAAAGTAGAGGCTAGTTCTGCCCACATGATCCTAGCCTAGTGCCACCCATGCTGGACTCTGAACTAAGAACTATAAGATAATAAACTCAAGCTGTTAGGACACTGGATTGAGGTGATTTTTAGAGCAACATGGTCTACTTAGATGAACCAGCCATATACATATGGACTTGTCACTCCAGGGAGAGAGTTTTTTCCTTTCTTTTATTTGTTTTATCATTATAAATTAATCCAAAACCCATAGAACTTACAACACCAAGTAAATTGCTACACACTAGAAATTCTGAGAAACGAAGATGTATCAAAACAGACCCATCAGAAATGTACTACTCAGATGAGAGAAGTCGACAGAAGGAAAACCATGCTTGTACATCATATAATGAAAACCTGTTCTTGCACTCAGTTTTGCTGTGAACTTAAGACTGATCCGAAATGACACCTGCTCTTAAATGATTTTTAAATTTTATTGTAGTTCCTAAATGGATAGTTTCTCAGAAGTATCAGGTATAACAAAGAAAAAGAAAGCTACATTTGAGACAAAAGATAAATTTTAAGGTGGATTTCTCAGATTTTGTGATGAATAAGACATGCACATGAATATGTGAAGGGAAGGAACTAAAGACTGGACTTGTGTTTGAAGTTTCCAAAACGGACCACATTATGGTATCACAGAGATAGAAAGGCTAGGGGGACCAAAGGTCTGAGTACTGAGTACTGAGTACTGAGTACCAAAATGTCCGTTTTGGACATATTTGGATTAAAATAGCCTGGAGGCATTTAAGTAGGAATTTCAGTAGATTAATGTGTGAATGAATGTAGAACGTGGAACTAAACAGGAAGAGAAATGTACTCCAGAATCTTCAAGTGACATGCAGCAAGAGACATGTAACGAAGTGATATCAGCTAAGGAGACTGAATATGAAAGATAATAAAGATGATACAAGGAGAGGAAGAGAGAGGCTTAGATGCAAAAAGAAGTTTAAGAATTCATTAGAAAATAGGAGTAATGAAAAGGAGACTATGGTAACATTTTTTTTTATTTTCTAAGATTTATTTTTATTATTTTTTCTTTTATTCTTAAGATTATAATATAATATTATATAACATAATATAAACAATTCTCCCTTCCCTTTCCTACTTCCAACCCCTTATACCCCTCCTTACTCTCTCACAAATTCATATCTTTTTTTCATTGTTGTATCATGCATATACTCACATGTGTGTATAGACATGTATATATTTCTAATTATAAGCCATATAATGCTAACTGTACATATGTTTCAGGGCTAGCATTTGATATTGGATAACCACTTGGTGTGCTTTTTCTTGGAGAAGATTATTTTTCCAACTCTTGGCATTCCTTAGTTGCCTGTAGTTCTTTGTGTAGGGTTGAGGTTTCATGGGCTTTTCCCCAATATTCCTTGGCATGTTTATTGTTGCTGTCCTTGCTCAGCTCATGTTTAGGCAGTCATGTTGGTGAGACTGTATGGGTATAGCTTCTGAAGTTCCTAACAGACACAACCTCACAGCAAACTTCCTGATCCTCTGGCTCTTAATATCTTCTCATTCCTTCTTCTGCAATGTTCCCTGAGCCATAGGTACAGAAATAATGATGTCTTTGACATCAAGAGGAGGTGTGGTTCAAAACGAAGAGGCAGGTAACAGTGAACACCAGTGAGAGAAGGGTAAGAGTAGAGAAAATGTTCAAGAGTGCAACAGGGGAAAAACACACTGGAAGTGGTTTGAAGAGTGAATGGTACATGAGGAACTGGGCTAATGCAAATGGATTAAACAACCCAGAGGATAACAGAGATTAGAGCTGTGATTGACAAAAGGCCCAGGAGAAGGCTTTAGCTTCCTTTCTTCCTATGCTGGAAGATGCTGGATACTACAAGTGTTCTGTAAGACTGACTCTGCAGGATAGGGAGGATCCTGATGCAGATGAGACTGAGAAGGGATTCCTGTGAAGGAGTAGAGGCATGAAATTCAGAGCACATCCGCCTTGGTCTTGGAAGTGATCTCTGTCAGTCCCCAAGGGATCACCATCCCAAGGTGCACATTCCTACTCAGACCCATATCTGTTTCAGCGTCTGGTCAGTGAAATTATTATTGTTGGAATCCCAGGTCTGGGAAGTTCCTCACACTAGTGGAATCAATACTTCTGACTAAGCTTTGACTTCTTGGTTATGTAATCTGAGATGTTACCATCAAATCCATTACCATGGAAACAATACATTTTACTTTAATTTCTCATATTATGATGAAGCATGCACTTTCAAACACACAGAAGGGAGGAAGGAGTGGTAAGAAATGGTGTGGTGGGTGCTTCTTCAGGAGTCAGCCTGACTCCCTTTAAGTTCATGATAAATGGGTCTGGTAGTTTCTAATATCTGGTAGTTTCTAATAAAGTACCTCTCACTATGGAAGGCCTAGCTCTAAGGAAGTCAAACCTTTCCACAAATATCTAAGACAGGCTTTCGATGGGCATTCTGATCACACCATTCATCATTTAAAATGATATTGTGAAGCAAGTCAAACTCTGTGTCTTTGCTGTAAGAGTCATCAGTCACTATATTTTCTCCTTTAAAAAAAATCTAGCTCCCTTATAGATACACAGAGCTTCTTCTATGCTTTCAAAAAAACCTTAATATTTTACTTTGCATGTATTTTAGAGAAAGATCAGAGGGAAGGAAGAAATGGTAGGAGAGGGAGGGGTGAAAATCACACGGTGATACTCAAATGCAGGCAGACTACAGCACAGACACAGGGCACCAATGAATTACATTAAAAGGCTTCCCCTCCTGTGTGGCCTCTGGGTTAGAAATACCAGGTGCTTACTTTCTACAATGCCTTCAATCAAGGGACCTCTAGTTGAGGCATGGGGGAGTCCTAGATGACACCCACAGGCTTATATTTTTGTTCCTGTTCTGCATTTGCCAAACATGTGACAAATTCAAGTCCCTTGGTTCCTCTAATCTGTTTATAGAATTTTAAATTTAAGTTAGTGATAAATGTCACTGATTAAACAGTCAGATCCAGCCTCATCCAACTCAGCAGGTGAAGGGGAGAACCAGTTCCTGCAAATTGCCTTCTGACTTGTGACATGTGGTTGCATATACCCCCACACTCACATACACATACATAAATCCAATTAAGGTTTTCAATTAAAAATTCAAAACCGGGGGCTAGAGAGATGGCTCAGTGGTTAAAAGCCCTGCTCTTCCAGAGAACTCGAGTTCAATTCCCAGCATCCACATGGCAGCTCACAATTGTCTGTAACAGGTCCTGTTCCAAAGGATCTGACACCTTCATACAGACATATCTGCAGGCAAAACACCAATGTACATAAAATAAAATATTTTTTAAAATTATAACTGAAATCTTAAGCTTCATTTAATTTTAAGACATTTACTTTCCAAACAAAGATAGCCATGGTTCTTTCATATGTCTGAATTGAAAGGTGAGAACAATTTCTCATGAAAGGCTTTAAATATAACTGCAGCTCAAAACACACCTCAAAAAATGTTTGCTTTGGGAATTTAGATCTTTAAATCAGCAGAATGTCAAAATGCAACGTGTTCTTTTAGCTTCGTTATTGCAAATCAGTTTCTTGTTTTCCAATAAACTGGAGAAATAAACAGTGATTTTTTTAAATTAATTATGTGCTGCAATTTCCCTCCAGAAAAACCAATATAGCTTAATTTTCATTAACTGTATTGCAAATCGCATTACTCTTCTGGAAAATATTCAAGGATGCTTTAATTTACAAAGCAATAGATGAGAACTACAACATATTTACATTGTGCCTGAACCTTTTTGCAGGGGGACCTTATTTCTGAAAGAATCAAGAAGTAGAATCCAATAATGATATTTTTCCTTCTAACCTTTTTTAAAATGAGGAAAAAATCCAGTATATCCTTGAAGCTAGAAATAGTGGCATCCAGGGTTAAACTGCAGCTTTCAGGGTGCTAATTAACTAAGCATGACTGTATGTATAATGAAGATATTAAGCTTTCTCTAAGAACACTGCAGCTTGAAATTCAAATAACTAACGTTATGGGATAATTGGGAAATATGATTAAGTGATTTAAACACTACTGAAAATGCAATACAGCTCCCCTTCAAGAAGATCAAATATATCCTGTAGACAGATGCCAAAATCAGAATAAGCACGTACTAAAGGAAGGAGGTGACAATATAGGGGGGACCATTTTGAATAAATCTCTTTAAAGCCAGTCATAGTGTGAATGAGGATAATTATATGGCTCTCTGTTCATGCTTTTTCTCTCTCAATTCTAAATCCCCTCGATTGTCATGTTTAGTTGTCTCCTTGAGGTGTTAGTATATGTGACAACAAGTGAACTTGCTTTTCTGTGAGATTTGTAAACAATCTGAGGTCATGAAGCAAAGACCTAAGCTTAGGAGAGGAGAGTTGAGACTTGAGTCTTCATATTCTGTTTTGTAATGCCAAGAAAGGCATTACAAAATGCTAAGGTCTGAAATGATATCAGGAACATATTTTGAAATTAGAAAAGTTGTCAAAGTATAGCTTTCCTATTTATGATTTGTACCATGCATTTTTATATGTAAGAGGAACCAAACTATGTGAACTGAAATTTTCAGAATAAAAAAAAAAATCACATTCATGTTAAAAACTTTACAGTTTGGTAATGTTGTATATGGCCAGCCAGTCTTCAGCTATCTTCAGCTCCTTAACATCCACCTATTGCTCACAACCACATCTTACATAGAATCCTCCTGACTGTCATCTGGAACCATCTGGAGCATAATAACAGACCAGTAGCTTCCACCAACCCAAAGGCTAAGGAACGTCATCAGACAGCAACTCAGATATACAGCAGGGGTTTCCTTACTCTGCTGTAACATATCTTGTTTGATGTTTCCATCAGTGAATTTTATAAGTTCCTTGATTTATGATTTTATTTTCTTCTGTAACTACAAAAAATACTTAGGGAACCATCCCCACGTTGGAACATGGCATTTGTGGTAACTTGAATACATGTGGCCTGGCCATGGTTATTCATACTCAGCTCCAGAATAAACTCTCTCCTGTACCTATGGAGAAAAGAGCTGAGTCTGCATTAACAACTATATAACAAGCAATTCCCACTAAGATATATTCTAATTACAACTAATTTGGACCCTCTAAATCCTTTGGAATAATTCAAATAATTGTGTATAACCGTTCTAGTAATCATGATATAATAAAGTGAATTGAATGAAGTCATTATGACACAAATTTTCTAGAGGAGATGGACAAGATGCTATTGCAAGCAGTGGACTAAAAAAAGGAAAACCATCTATGCAGAATCACAAATGAGCACCATGGAGAAAGAAAGTCCCACCACCTTATACTTACAGCTGTAAGACGCTAGATGATCACTACATGATGATGGTTGCCTTTTGACACCAGGACCAAGGGAAGAAAGATTTCTGGGGCAAGACTAGAAATATAAGCTATTCATTCAGAAAGCCAGCATAAGCAAAGCGAGGGAAGTCACCACACCCAACTCAATGCACATTGGATCCTTTTACAAATGAATGAAACTACTTTTTGTGATTCGTGTTGTCCTTCTGACTTGCTATACATGTTCCCTAAAAAGTTACCACCAACCCAAGCTAAGTCCAAGGAGCCCTTCTGCTAGAAACCAGCAGAAAATGGGGCAAGTTCTTTACAGACAGATGCATGCTTTCCACACAATGTTCTCAGAAAAGCTGTGACTGTTCAACATTTGTAAATTCTAGATGGTGCTATATAATGAGCACTCATCTACTAAGCATTTTCACAGAATAATCAACAAAGGGGAAACAATAAAAATAAAACTTTTTTACAGTATAGGATATTATAGTAGAGTAGAGTACTGAAAACTACTTATTTTGTCCCTACATTATGTGCACTCATAATTAAAACATTCATAATTTCCCTAGTATTTGTCACTTGAACTCCACTTCAGATTTTCATGCAGATTTTTTAAAGTACAATACACTCAATGAAGTAAAAATATAAGATTCAGCAGCTTTTGTTTTTTGTGTATAATTGAAACCAATTAACTGTGATATCAAATCAAAAAATCTTGTTTTCTTTGAAACAAAACTTTGTAAATACTGCATTTTATGTATGTGAAGTGGACTTTTCAGTCACAAGATTAGAAACTGGTTGGTGCACTAAGGAAATACTGAAAAATGAAGAAATCCACAGTAAAACTGGAGGAATATCATTAATGACTGCATTTGTATATAACATAAGAACCATCTCTAAGAGCTACAGAGGACAAATAATGGAAATGGCCACGCCTCTGAAGTACATTCCACCTCAGTCTTGTCTTGCTTCTTTAAAGATTTGGGGGTCTCAAAATCCAAAAGCTATGCTCTAGTTCTCAGTTGGTTGTGTCATCCAGAAGGTGAAGGAATTGCTTACAATCCTTACTGATTAATATATATATATATATATATATATATTCTTCTACTTATATATTAATATATATTACACATATATTACGATATATGGCAATGCTTAACACTTTAGCTACCTCAACAGTTAAGCATTGGTATTGATTAATGGTTCTTACAGTGAGTGTCTTGAAAATATACAAAATCTGAGAAGTAAATAAAAATTTCAAATCAGATGTGCCCATTAAGTAAAGAAAATGTTAACTATATAGATTTCCTAATATAAATGTCCTAACCAAAGAAATAAAGTATAAGGCAGAAAAAGAGGAGAAAGTCTATGATTAAAAGAAATTGTGACTTATATTAACTAAATACAATCTGAGAATTTAAATTTGTTATTTATTTAAACAAAGTATCTGTGCTCATCTCTCTCTCTCTCTCTCTCTCTCTCTCTCTCTCTCTCTCTCTCTCTCTCTCTCTGTGTGTGTTCATAGTGAATTTGATTTTCACAAGTATTCGATTTGACATCATCAAAATTTTCCAACTTTTAAAAACAGGATATCAGCATATTGACAAAAATAAAGTTTTGTGTTTTTTTCTCATCTGTATTTTGTACAATGTGTGTTTGTGTGTCTGCATAGGTGTTCACATGTTTATACACATGCATGTGCAGACCCCAGAGGTTAACATCAAGTATCTTCTTTCAACATTCTTCACTTTAATAAGTCAGGGTCTCCTGAACCTGGAGCCAGCCTTCCCTTGCAGGAGACCCTGTCTCTGCCAAATAAACTCTGGGATTACAGAGAAGCTATCACATTAGCCTGACTTAGTGTGGATTCTGAAGCTCTACACACTGGTCTTCACAGTATGCAGGAAATGCTTTACCCAGTGAGCCACCTTCCTAACCCAAGCAACATAGTTCTTAAACAGTCATATCTTTGTGATGCATAGCTAGCTTCATTGATATCTGAGATTTGCTTCAAAGTCATCCATGAATGTAGAGTGATAATTAGGGGTATACATAAATAGAGTCTGATATGTGCCATTAATGGTTCCTGGAGCCTGGATAGTAGGTAAAATGTACATTATGGCATCCTCCATAATTATGTACATGCTTTGAAAGTTACCAATCAATGAAAAATACCAATCCATGAAAAAAAGCATAAAATTGATTAAACAAAAGCTCTTATTGTGGTTTTAGTTGTGTTGCCTTGAATTTACAAATAGATTAAGTAGAGATGCTGCATCATTTAGTCCAAGGTCATCTGTCTTTCCACTCTATTTCTCAGTAGCATTTTAGCAATCATTGAAAATGTTGGTTCTTCCTAATTTGTGTCTTTTTTCCCCCTCACTAACAACCAATTTGAAAACAATTGGGAAGAAATTATTCTTATAAATCTGGTATTGGTAGCTTTTATGGTTAAGATCCTGGCTTTGTCATTCTAACAACTTTTACATAGAATATCTAAGACAATAAGGTAGATAATTTATAGTGGACAAATAAAGAATTACTGTTTGATAATTTCATGCATGTATACAATGAAATATAATAGTTTGTTTTGGCCTACTATTTTAATATGTATAAAATACATCTGTTGGGATTATATTGTAAGGGCTATTAATAGGTACTTATTAAGTAGTTTTCACATACTCTTACTTTGAATGACTTTTCATAGTAAAACAAAAGAAAACTAGTATATATTTCTGCCAAACTTCAAGTTGTCTTGATTTTCAACTATGAATGATAATGATAAGTTTTCACAATGATTGAAGTTCCCAGTTCACTCAACCATCACTAAAGCCACCAATATCTAGTAGTTAAAAATGTTGATCCCAAATAGGCACTAAAATATCTTTGCCAGTACCACTAAATGGTTAAGTAGGAGAAATCTTCTGTTTCTTATTTTAGACTGATGAAATACATTAATTAAAAACTACAACAAAAAGTAGGTTGTCCCTTGGCATAAAGTAGAATTAGGGAAGGATATCATGGAGATAAAAAAAAAAATTAAGCCAATCTGAAAACATCAGCATGAGTCTTCTTACCATAAGAAATACATTTTGCACAGCAGTTGTGCTAATATTCCAGAAGACATTATCTTGGCTTGACTACACACATCATCTGCTTGAAAGCCTTGACGAGAAGCTCTATTTGATGGCTTCAAATTGCATCTGATACTGAAGAGACTAAATGAAGTTAGTTCATGCCACATGCCAGGTTGTTTTGCATAAGTACCTATGACACCTGACTTTCCCATGGGAAAGAGCAAATGAGTAGGATCAGGACTCCACATTGATTTCTTCATTATAAGGTAAAAAAATTTTCCCTTCTGTATGCCATGCCTCATAGTGACTTCAAGGGCTTTTAACCTTGCACCTCAAGCCTCTGTAGGGACAGTATGACAACTTCATGCTGGTTCCCTGTAGAATATAAGCTGCCAGAAAATTATTTCTGACGAGGGGTCTATATTTGTCTTGGTCAAGTTACAGTTCATGTGGACAAGGATCTTATCTGATCTGTCACCATTGCACTTCAACTGCTTTAACAAATGTTCAGAATAAAGGGATGGCATGCACTCCTGAAGACCCTTGAACTGCAGGATTGGAGACAGTAATAATTCTCGTTCAATTTTTCACTGTTCACTATCTGGCAAGTGCTCACTAACAGGTTCCGGTCATACTGAATACTAGTCAAGGTCAATAACTGTCTCTACTGAGAATTTACAAAATAACTGAGAATATTCTAGGTATTGCTGAGTAGTGTCATTCATTTCTGTAACTGCTTGTTTTAACCAGGAATTGTTTCTCTGCTAATAAATACTTCTTGGGATTGCAAGTTGAATCTTGATAATGCCATTTCTGTGAAGTTACATGATTATCTGTGCTTTTGTTCATGAGACTCAATAGTCACATTGTATCAAGTTTTTTATCTGTACGCCAGACTAGATTATACAGACCATATGGTGATTTGAGTAAGAATGGCCCCCATAGGCTCATATGTTTGAAATTCATCAGGAAGTGACACTCCTTGAGAGGGTATAGGAGGTGTTGTCTTATTGAAAAAAGTATATCTCTGGGGGTGGGCTTTGAGGTTTCAAGGGCCTAAGCCAGCTCTTAAATGCTCTCTCTTTCTTCCTGCTGCTTGCAAACCCAGATGTGTCTGCCTGCATGCTCCCTTGCTCCATGCCATGATGATAATAAACTAAACCTCTGAAACTTTAAGCAAGACCCAATTAAATACTTTCTTTTATTTGACTTGCTGTGGTCATGATGTCTCTTCACGACAATAGAACATGGCTAAGACAGACTATAAGAATAGATTTGTGCTTTTTCTCTCAATTCCCTCTCTTGTATACAGAATACAAGTGGTATAAAGCAGATATACACAGGCCAGGTTAAAAGAAGACCTCAGTCAAAGCTTCTTCCAGCTTGCTCTGCATCCAGCCTTCCTACACCAAGCTGTATTATTAAAATACTTCTGTGTACTGTATTTTATATTTTATTTTGATTCATTCATTTATTTACATACCTGGGTTTGCGTGTTTGCTCTCTGTGCAGAGGACCATGCCCAAAGCCCCTCATATGCTGGGCTAGTAATCTATCATGTAGTTATAGGCTCAGGCCTTATTTATTTTTAAAAATTTACAAATAAAATAAGGTGCCTAATAAAAGCCCACTTTGGCACTGGAGGTAATATCATGGATAAAAAATAGAAAAAAGAAACAGCCTTGAATGATTATCTTGTCCTTATACTGTCCAAACATAAACACCTCAAAAATGCAAAGTCACTTCTATTTTGCCCAAAGTAAGTAATTAAACACATTAAGTGTAAGTTGATGAACATGTTGTCAAGTTGCCAAACTACTAATGGGGATTACCTTTGGATGATGACATCATGGTTGCTGAAATCTGAATAGTTATACACTACCATTATAATGGAATGGAACAGAAAGGAAAATTTAGTTGAAGAATTATTACCTTTTTATTTTATTTTTAAAAAACACATTTTAAGTTCTAGTTCATGAGTAAATCTTTATGACCATAGAAGGGAATTTGCATGTAATTCCCACTAATTTTTTTCACAGAAAAATTTAAATTGTCTTTGAGAAAGTCAAAATGTTTATAGGATACAGGTGGATAACAAAAGGTCAAAGTTCCTCCCCTCATCATATATTTGAGGTGGGCATTTACTGCTTCTCTTTAGGATTCTGTGTTATGTCTTGTGAAGTGTGCCTTGGATAAAATAATCTCAAAATCCTTAACAATTCTGTAAGTCTCTTAAGCTTTTAAATCACTATTACTTGGTATTACTAAGTATTTTCCAAGTTTAACTTGCAAAGCTTGTAAGCCACTTGAAATTACATAAAACCTCTTGAGTCTTCTAGAAGTATCCATGGAAAATACACAAAGCTTAAGGATTGGGACTAATGGCATGAACATGTGATAACATGTTTAATTATTTGTGTTTCTCTAGGTAGAAGTCTAGAGTGTCTCAGAAGAAAAGCACAAAGCTTGAAATTACATATAACAAGTAGTATTGTGATTTCAATTAGATTCAATAGAGAGGAATTGTATAGAATAAATGTAAGTTGTTGTCTTAAAAAGAAAACTCTTAAGCCAGGCAGTAGTGGTGTATGTCTTTAATCCCAGCACTTATAAGGCAGAGGGAGGCAGATCTCTGTGGGTTTGAGGCCAGCCTGGTCTAAAGAGTGAGTTCCAGGACAGCCAGAGTTACAACAGAGAAACTCTGTCTCAAAAAACAAGGAAGGAAGGAAAGAAAGAAAACTGTTTCCTTTAAGAGAAAATATGATCTCAGCAAAGCTGATGAATATAAGAAACAACTTAAATTGCTATGTGGTGCCTGTTACCAGTTCGGGTACACTAGGAAATAAGGAGACACAAACTTGTACCACATATTAAATTTAGTTGCTGTCTTAGTTACTTTTCTATTGGTGTGATAAGACACCATGACCAAGGCAACTTACAAAAGAAGACATTTATTTGGGGCTTACAGTTTCAGAGGCTTAGAGTCTATGATCATCGTGATGACAGCAGGCAGGCAGACATGGTAGTGGAGTAATAGTAAAGAGCTCACATCTTGAGACATCAGCATGAGGTAGAAAGAGAGATAACTGGGAATGGTGTGGGCTATTGAACCCTCAAAGTTCACCTTCAGTGACACACCACCGCCAATGAGGCCACACCTTCTCATCTTTCCCAAACAGTTCAAAAATGGGGATCGGGCATTAAAATACATGAGCCTTTGGGTGCCATTCCCAGCTATATTCCTAAGAGATTGAACCATGCATGGACACATAAGCACAGACATATATACACACAGTTTGTCAGGATCACTATCACATGTATAGCTAAGTTGTTCTCTAATGTTTACCTAGGCACAAGTACATATTTTAAACTACCAAAGTTAAACATTTTCTATTTGAAAAATCATTCTAAATGATTACTGACAATTTGAAGCACAAATCTGATGCAAAAAAGTGGAGAAATATGCAGATTTTAATTCAGTGTTTTTTAGAAAATATTTACATAAAATTCTGCTATCCTTATTTCATCATAAAACTACAAACTCATCTTTTTTGAAGAAACTATTGGTTTAGACTGACTAACAAAATACATTATAGATATTAAAATATTTTTTCAATGGCTATAATATGCAGTGTGAAATTTAAAAGATAGTTTACATGGTCACTATGGTTTGAAAAATCTTAATACACTCAAATATACTCCATTCCAACATATACCTGAGCTGTAACATAAAAAGGATATGTTAAAATACAGTATTCTAGCACTTTTCGCATTTATTTCTACTCTTTATTTATATTCAAGGTATAATACAAGGTAATGAGTTTTATGCCAAACTTTGAAACACTACAGATGTTTTCAACAATCTTTTATCTTAAGAATTAATCTGAATACTACTAAACCCTTCTCACCTCGACCTACAGTCACCCATGACATTCTGTGCCCTTAGAAGTCACTACTATACTTCCGGTGCACATGCTGATGACATCATCATATGCACACATGAAATATAGAATTTTCTTAATGTACTAAAAGTTTACATAATGACACCACCACTGTCGATGTAGTTTTGTATTTTGCCTGTTTCACTGTTTTGGTTTTGGTGTTGTCTGTATTGACATGTATGGAGAAGGACATATCTGAATTTACTTCAGTCATCCTTTTTGATGGGGTTTTCTTTTTTCTGCCCCTTCCTCCTTTTGTGCATTCTAATAGCTTTATTGTGCTTTTTTTGTTCTCATCTGCTGGATTAAAAGTCTGTTCTTAGTCTTTCAATTATGACTGTTTTCAGGCATTTACATAATATTTTCATCTTGCTTCCCAAATGTTTAGTGCAGTTTACTTGTCTTCCCCTAGAAATGAATGACTTGTTCTCAAGGCTAAAAGGAGGGTGTGAGACAAACCCCACAGTGGTGATTACTTAAAGTTTACAGATACTGAACAAATGGGGGATGTCTTAAGTACAACCCACAGAAGAGGAAACAAAATGAAGATGAGTAGCCAAACAAGCTGTTTTGATAAGAAACGTGTCTCCAAGGTTCTTTTGCTTTTGATGTTATAGAGAGTATATGCATCATCAGAGGTGTTTTAATGGCTAGTCTTTCATGGACACAGTGTAAGAAATGGGTAGCAATGGAGGGCAACAGCTCCCTCATCCACAGAAACCTTGACCTTCATCTCTGTCCATGAGCTGTGCTACTCTACAGAGCCATCTTGTCCATTTCTTTGTACATCCATTATACTTGCCATGCATCACATCTGCCACAAACATGGCCAAATGCCCATTCAATTCCCTATTCTACCTCAAAACTTGTGTAATCATGAATACAAAGAAGATAAAGAGAAGAAAAAGATGGATGAGCAGTTTCTATGAGAAAGCACAGAATGTGTGCTAGATGAACCTGCACAGTTAGCAAACGGGAAGACTTCATTGTGCAACAATGACCTGAGCCAGAGGGGCACCAAAAATATGGGGAGTGGCTTAAAGCTTTCACAGACAGGGTCAACTACTATGTGTGTGTGTGTGTATAGGTATATATATGTATATGTATATATATATACACACATATATGTATATATACATATACATATGTATATATACCTATACATATGTATATACATATACATACACATATACATATATATACATATACACACACATACATACACACACATATATATAGCATTATACATATAGATGTATATATACATATACATTAATGTATGATATATACATACATATATATACACACATATATGTGTGTGTGTATGTATATATAGCATACATATATTAATATCAAGCAACCAAAGCCTATTCTCTTTTTGTGAATTTTATGGGGTTTTTTTTTGAGATTATAACATAATTACACCAATTATCCCTTGCCTTTTATCTCTCCAAACCCACCCACTCTTTACAACCAAACAGAGTTGATTTTCTGTTATCTTCAACAGACACTCTGTTGTCTGTAAAAAGGACACCCTGAAGTAAGGGTAAGGATTCAAATAGGGGTTATGTCCTTGGTACCTTTCCCTGGTCTTGTGCAGAGAACACCAGTAGCAGGTCCAGAGCTTCCATGAAGGAGGTTGGTGTTCAGCTCCGGTGGGATAAAACACGTACATACATACATCTAGAGTTTTTCTTCATGAAAAAGACAGCTCACTATCTAATCTTGCTGACACAAAATCCATAGCCTAAACCTTTCCTGCACAGGAGGAACTTTCCATCAGCCTTCAGAGCCTGACTCACTAATCAGATTAATGAAGACACAATAATCTTAATGGTTTTTAAAAGCCTCCAACATGGAATAGGCCAAAATAAACTGACAAATTACATCAGAAGAAAGAGAAGTTTTAGCCTGGAGTATCCAACAAAGATTTCCAAATAACACCCTCAGTGTGAGAAAAGGCATTGTCTCTGTCTCAAAGAGTATACTGTGAAGACGAGCCAAAAAGAGCAAAAGGGAGCTTGTGATGCTAACAAATATGATTTTCCAAGTTGGGATGGGGTTCAGGAGGCACCAAACATTTTCTACAGAAATCGAATAATGGATATTCTAAAGTTGCAGGACTTGGAGGTCCCACCTGTGATTCCTGACACAGCAGTATCAGAACACGTGGGTTTGACATAGTTTATTGGTGTCTTAGATTTTAACAGATACAGAGAATCACAGCATAGAGCTGAGAGATCATCTAAAATGATAAAAAGATAAGGAAACAAAATGAGTAAAGAAAAAAACAAATGTCATTCCAGAAAGCTTAAAATTTGCCCCAAAATAAAAGAAAATAGGGAGAATATACTTACACACACACACACACACACACACACACGCGCGCGCGCGCGGGATAAAGGGGATGGACAGATGGCTCAGTAAACCTTCTCTCATTCCAATTTCAGGGGACCCGATGCCCTCTTCTGGCCTCCTCAGGCACTAGGCATGCACAAGATGCACAGTCATACATACAGGGAAAGCACACACACACACACAAACATGCACACACATATATTTGTGTGTGCATGTGTGTTTATGTGTATATGTGTATATGCACGTGTGTATAAATATAGATGATATGTGTGTATATATGTATATGAAATATATATATATATATATATATGCTTTTTAATACGAGAAATTTCCATAGAGCCAATGAGCACAAGTATCTAGGCTTGAATAGTTCAGCGAGTACTACACAGTGAATGAATACTCAAACTAAAGTAGACCTTGGTACAGTTTCCAAATACCTAGGAAAGTAAAGAATAAAAATATTCAAAGAGAATAGATTATCATTCAATAATTGGGAAACTGAAAAACATCTGCTTCTCAGCAGTCATGTAGGTAGTTAAAAAAGAACCTGTGTGGAAGATTCTGAAAGAAAATTGTGTATGACGCAGAGTCACATCTGCATGTGCATCAATCAGTAGGGGGTGACCCAAAACAGACACAAAAGCCTCAGCTATGAACTGTTCATTTCATACTTATGCTTTCTGAAGAATCACTTACTAAGATGGTTTAATTATGTAGAAAACCAAGCAAAAGAACACATGTAACACAGGAATGAGAATCTGATGCTGGAGAGTGGTCAGCCCAGCACTTGGTGAGCACTCTGATCAGACACTAGAACAGAAGAACATAGTGTAACAGGAGGTAACTTGTGTCTGGATTGCTAGAGTGATTGAAAATGTAACTACTTAACAGATCTGTTAACATACTAGTACCAGTTAGGACAAACAAGTACCACTACTTGCTGGAAAAATTGCACAAATTTAAAATAGAAGAAAAGTAGGAATGATTCTTAATAAACATCTCTTTAAAACTGAATGTGAATGAACACTATCTAGCATACCCTTTAATTCTCAGTATCGTGGTTTACAGTTTTCATGACCTATCGGTTGCAAATTAAGTCAATATTGCTACTTAATAGCAATATTGCTACTAATATATTATATATTAATATATTATACATTACTATATAATATTGCTATTAAGTAGCAATATTATCGTGGGAACTAGAAAACATATACAATACTAAGTCCTTGGTTATATTAGCATGATCTTGAAATATCGGTAAAATCCAAAAATATTATGGAGCCTAAACAGTAGCTAAAGTAAAGTGATTGCATCAGGAGAGAGTAATTGGGGAGGAAACTAGGAAGATGGGGCAAAAATGGATGTTTCCAACAGAAGCCTTTCTTATTTGCTGTTTAAACTATGCGCACAAAATTCAGTTCTCTGTGGATAAATACTATCCCTAATGTTCTCCATTTTTAACCTACCTATTAAATTTAAAGAACCCTGAGAACACTAATGCTACAGCCATTATTAGCTAATACAAGAGAATTCATTTCTTTGTAAGTGAGAAAATGTCCAAAAAATAACTAGTCCACCAAAGGCATCAGAAACATAGTACTGGAAGTCCATGAAAATCAATAACAGTGAAGTAAGAAGGTGCAGGGGGTGGGATCTTCTTATATGTGAACTTCTCCTTTTTGAAAACTGTAGGTAGGTCAACAGCCTTTGAGTGAGAGGGGTCACATCTAGTGGATCGAATACTCCTGGTACCATGACCACAAAATAGGACCTAAGAAAACTTAATAGTTGTTTTATGGATTATGTTTTTATCATTTGATTGCCCTCATGGTAGCAGATGATTTTATTTATTATTAAAGTGCTTGAAATCCCAACTGTGCTGTTGTTCTAGTAAGAGAAGAAGATGCCCACTCTTGGGCTAAAGTATTTGAAAGGAAGAAGTGACTTCCTGAAGCTACCATAAAGTACTGGTGGCTGTGACATAATAATAGATATTATGTCTCTTCCCTGATTTCTGAAGAGTACCAAAAAATTCCTATAATTTCCTTAGAAATACAGGTGCTGGGAACATTTTTTTCCAGTGAGTTAACCTTGGTAGGCTTCTAGACACCTGCAAGATGAGGGCCAAGCATCAGAAAAATCAAATTTATGGCCAGAAGATTCAAAGCTTCAGCCCCAATCACATCCTTAGAAGAGGATAGCTGGAGGTTGAGTAGGTAATCAACTGTTCCCCTTTTGTAGCCTCCTAGAAAATTCTTCAACTAAAGCATGTAGAAAAATTCTAAATTAGTAAAATTATCCACATGCCAAGAAAGTAGCACATTACTAAATTCTATGGGACAGAAGCCACTTGGTATCTTCTAAAACCAATCCTAGTCCCTCCTCATCTGATAACCTATCTACATTCTTTTATCATAAACATATAGAAATAAATTAACTTTTCCTGAGCTCTGTAAATTGTCAGGACAAATTATCAAGTAGAAGTAGAAGTCTCCAATTTGTAACAAGGTGAGAAAACAGCCTGAGTATCCTGGAAGAACCTACTCTAGATGGTATTTGAAGGATGTCAGGAAGGCTTGTGGGGCTTATCCACAAGTGCAGTTTGCATTAACTCCAGGAAGTCCATCCCATATGTATATTTTAAGAAATTCAATTGAGGGTTAGAGACTTGGAGAATTGATTAGTGCAGAACTCCCCACCCTTCCCCCATACAAGTTCTGATGTTAACAGTGAGATGAATGTATTTTAAAAAGTAAGAGGTACCTCCATTTTATTTGGGACTAATTAAAGACACAAAGGATGGTTATATCACAAGGGATAGAGTCATGTGAATTGCTTCCTACTTGTTTTCAACTATAATTACTACAGAGGGATTATCTGATTCCAACAAAACTGTCACTACCCTTCCTCTTGCTGTAACATGCTTCTCCATAGGATATAAAAGTAGCTAACAGTACACTGTGGACTTGTGTTTGTTTTTTTTTTTCTTTTACTATCTCATCAACCAGAATACACGGAGGGCATTTGTCTTAGTCACTACTGTATCACCAGTCCAAAGGAAAGCTTGAAAACACAATAAACACTCATTGAATAGATAAATGAATAGCAACCTAATAACAGAAGGAAGTATTGTTTTCATGAAGCACTCACAGCATTTTCTCCCAATAATAAAATTAGTTTTTAACTTTATTATAAAAAATGTGTTACAAATTTGAAAAATCACACATAGAATTTTCAGTTTAAGTTAATTATTGAGTCACAATTTTGCCACATGGAGGCTATGCTGCTAGTTGCAAAAATCTTCACAAGCATCTCCAAACACTCTTGGATTAGTTTTCAATCAGAAAAGAAATGGCCATGGATACCAAATATCAGCAACCTAAGGACAATTCACCAGTTCAGATAACTTGAGTCTCCAAATACTTCAGACATATTTTGAACAATTTAAGGACCCATAGGTTCTTTTTGGCCAACACATTGCAAACCCATGTAGAAGTTCAATGCATCTAGACAGCCTAAAATTATTATCAAAGAGGTACCTTGCTTTTAGATACAAAAATAGAACCAACCCATGGAACATTTACTTATTTCTCAAAAATCAAGATTTGTATTATCTTTTCCCACCGGATGGCCAGAGAATTGAATTTTCCATGCTAAAATACTTACTAGGAAGTCCAATTCTAAAATATGCTAGTCATTTCAAACTATCACATGCAACGATAGAAACACACAATGTAAACTTTATTCCAAAGTTCTTGTTATAGTGAAATATATGTGATGTGTATACAGCCCAATGTTTATGATGATACCATTTTCAAAAACCTTGACTTCACATTCAAAGCACAGATATCCATTCAGAGTAAAACATTAAATTATGAGGTACAAATTTGGCTAAGGGACCCTCATTGATAGTCTACTAAAACTCCTTTTTTCTAATGTGAGAAATATTAAGAAGTTTGAGACTATATGGAGGACTATAAATTATACAGTAGGGTTCTGATGCCAGGTGTTTCTTCACGGAATTTTTCCTACATAAAAATCTAGAAAATTATTTTTTCTCAATATATGGGACTGCAAATAAATTTTCATTGCTGTTCATTTGATAAAAATTTTTTTTGAAACTCTATTAGAAGAACATCTTGTATCAATGCACAAATTCATGGGTTGATATGGCAAAGAATAATATAACAATGCTTTTGCTGACTATAAGCAAAAAAAGAGAACTGAGATATGAAATAAAAACAGAAATTCTAATAATATGAATATTAGTGCAGCATTGACTCAAGGTGCCTTATTATTAAATCTTGTTACCAAATCTGCCAGGGAAGACATCACTGAATTCCCTGCTAGAATAAATACCACGATGTACATATTTCTTTCCACTCTCCAAGCCCTACATAACTGAAAAGTCATTCAAGTTCTAAATTATCGCCAAGTATCAATTTGATTTCCCAAGTACCCATCTGAGCTGAAAGTTCTGTCTAAATAAGTGAAGGGCTCTTGCTCAGTACACATGCCACCAAACTGACTCTTTGCAAGTTAAATGACACAACGGATGGAGAAACATCATGTGTAAAGCATAGAACAAATTATCAACCATGACACAAGATCTCCATCAACTCAATGGAATCAAATAAACAAAAACAAGAAGCTCCAGACATCTGAAACTATATATACTAAGATTTGATACAAACAAAGCACATCTAAGGACTTACTGCTAACATTGTCAGGTAGAGTAATGGTAGGTGTCTTTAATGTTGTTATTCTTTAGCAATATATATGGATGCAGAGATTTTGATTTCAAAATACTCTAGAAGAAAATAATGCATGAGTATAGGAAGAGAGCAATGATAAACAAAACTGCCCACTATTGATAATTGTAGACATTAATGTTTGCTATAAGATTTTTCTACTTTTATGTATCTTTTAAATTTTCCACCAAAAAAAAGGAAAATGAACATTTATTAATATTTGGTCTTCAGAAGTTTCCCAAGTAAAAGTGATGTAATATGAATTTGTGATATTTCCCTATTCTCAAAAGCAGGTTATACTACTCTACTGTAGGAAGTTGCAAGCAAGGATATAAGTCACAAGAATGTGCCCTGCTGCTACCATACACAAGTATCTACACAAACTAGTGGTAAAGACTTTGAATTAAGCATGTGGAATCAAGAATATTCCCAAGACGTGTTAATGTTCTGATGAAGATGAGAATATAATTGTAAATGTACATATGCATTTGAGTATGGGAAATGACTTGGTATAAGAACTCTACACTGGCAATATTATTTAGTCTACAGATTGACTATGTATTGGAGAAAGAAACTTCTAAGCGAGAACAAAAACTATTAACCAGTATGCTTTCAGGTATGGTCATTTAGCAGTGCATACTCTTAACTAAAGCATATGGGTAGCATTACATGGACTGAATAGATTATATTTAGTAATATATGTTATATACATACATGTGTATGTATGCAGTAACAATTAGTAAAGAAAATAAGAGATTGTGAATTTGAAGGAGTGTAGTTGTATGCTTACCCTGACACAGAAGACACAGAGGCACTCTCATACATGCAAACTCTGCCAGACCTCACCAGAGGGAACCACTGTCATGGCCAGTGCCATACTCCATTGACAGTGGAATCCCGAGCATCTGCTCAGGTGTTTTACTGATCCAGAACTCCTTATGTGTTCTACTGATACCGTGTGCAGATCATAAGCAATTAAACATCCTCCACAGAAATTCAACACCTGCAGACAATACAAAATGCCACCCAACAGTGCATAAAACAATATTTTAAACATAACATAAACATAAAAATAAATGTCCACAACAAAGGAGAGTAGGGAGGGATACATAGGAGGGTTTGGAGGGAGAAAGGGGAAGGAAAAAGCATTGTAATCAAATTATACTACCAAAAAGTTAAAATGTAAATACAAAAAAAAAGTATGCAATGCTTTTGCAGAAGACGTGAGTTCAGTTCCCTGCACCATGTCAGGGAGCTCACAACTACCTGTAACTCCAGTTCCAAGGGATCCAGTGCCCTCCTCTAGACTCCATTTTACCTTTGCTTAAGTACACAAAGATACAGACAAATAATAAGAATAAATTAAATAATAAAACAGTCTGTGCTTGGTAGTTCATGCCTGGAATCTCAGCAATTGGGAGGGTGAGGCAGGAGAATTTGAGTTCAAGACCAGTCTAAAATGCATACATAGTTAAGATTCTGCCTCAAAATCAAATAAAGTATAAAATATAATATGTATTTTTAGAACTTAAAGTTTTATGAAATTCAAGAAAATATGAGTAGTAAATCCAGACTTAATTCCAATATGCTGAACTCTTGATCTTATTTCTCAAACTTGGCCCATAAAAATCAGGGATGGCTTCAGAATTCTCCAGGTTGCTGACCCTATAAAACTAAGGAATGAGTTTTGGAGAGCTGGCTCAGCAGTTACAAGTGTGTGTTGTTCTTCCAAAAGACTGGAGTCTTGTTCGCAGCACCCATGTAAGCAGTTCACAATCACTACCATTGTTCCAGCTCCAGGGCACCTGGCTCTCTCTTGTGGTCTTTGTATGTACCTGCACTCATATACAGGTGCCCAACCCCCAATACACACACACACACACACACACACATACACGTGTGCTCATAATTTTTAAAAAAGAAAGAAAATGTTTTAAAATATAAAACTAAGGATCTATCTTTAATTTCTCTTGTGATTTCATACCTTTGCTTCTAACTCGTTTAAAAATAATCATTTTTGTTTTGTCTAAAATATATGTGGAATTCAACCAATTCTCATCACTTCTGCTACCACACTGGCCCAAGTTCCATCACTTTTCTCCTTGACCGGTGTGAGAGCCTCCTTAGTAGCTTCTACTCTGTCTCCTCTTGCAATAACAGGACCAAGAATGATCATCTTAGCCAGTACAGGCTACCTTAATGAAATGCTACACGCAGTACAAGCAACAGGTTTCTACTTCTCACAGTTCAAAGATCTAGAGTGTATATCAGATCTGACGTCTAGAAAGAGCATTAATAATGACAAATGGACAGATTCAGTCTCCTGAATCCTCACATTGCTTAGAGCAGAGGGAGAAGAAACTAGTATGCCCATGCCTCTTCCTATCTTTATAATCCCATTAACCTCATCATGAGTGCTCCAACCTTACAAGGCTCTGTCTCTAAACACCATCACACTGGAAATAGGGTCTTCGATATATGAATCTGGCAGGGATGAAAGCCTTCAATTTGTAGAAATAATCGTTTAATATCCAAATTTGTTAATACATCCATTTCTGGGAAGAGGGAAAAAGAACTCCATCATTCCAGAATAAAACTAATGTTCTTACAACAGCAATAACATCCTTCGGTAATCCAGTACCTAAGACCTCTATGGCTTCATCTCCAATCTCTCTAGAGCTGTTATCTCTGCTCTAGACTGGTTGTCCTCCTTGAAGTTCATCAAACACATGATCTGTTTCCACCTTGGGGCTTTGCACTAGCCAGTCTTCACCCTCTGTAAGTCTAACAAGCTCTTCTCATTCTTCAGTTTGCTAAAGTCCTCTTCCTAGTGCCCCTAACCATTCTGTTTAAAACCATATATATTTTCTCACACATCCAATCATCCTTATATTTGTCTTTCTTCCAGAGTGCAAATTGCATATTCATGTTAGTTACATTTGCTTTACTGTGACGAAATGCCTCCACAGAACAAGTTCTAAGAAAATGCTTACTTTGGTTCACAGTTTCAAAGTGTCTCAGTCCAACAGGCAGAGGAGACATGGTGGAGTTTGTAACAGGGAACCCTGTGGCAGAAGTTCATCATATCATAGCAGACAAGAAAGAAGAATGGACGGAAGTAAAAGCTGGGCTACAGCCATCATGGGCCTAAATCTAGTAACCTCATTTTAAGGAGCAAGTCCCAATTCTCAGCCTTCTAATCAGCAGTATTAGTCTGTAGAAGAACACTTGGAAGAAGGTTTTGTTATTTTGGTTTCTGTAAAAAAGCAAAATGGCGTTTAAATTAGGTTTTTGTGCCCACCCCCAGCTGTGGTATAGTTTTTTTATCAGTTGGATTTGGAATGATTGTTGCAGGTGGCTATAATTTGGTTAGGTGCAGTCATTCTGGCACCTGCAGCTTGTTTATGGGATTGTGTGCCGCACTTCTGTATGGGAACTTTAGCTTAGGGTATAAAAAGTCTGAAACCCTGAGAGAGGGGGTGGGCATTGGTTGTTGATTCATTGGTTGGGTTTCTATCTCTAGTTAGTGTGATAATTACTAAAAAAAACAAAGGTTGGAGAGATTCAGTTTACAGACCTTGAGCTGAGATGCTAGTCTGACTCATTGTCAGTTAGTCCTCTTCAAGCTTAGGACAGCCTAAAAAGAGGCTGTGAAGATTTCTACCTTTCTCTCATTCTATATCAAGGCTGCTTATAAAAGTGGTGAAATTTCTATCTCTCCTTTCTCCTTCCCTAAATAGAGGGGGGAAAAGTGTAGTGTATTGCTACACTAGTCAGGAAACTGGTGCTCAGAATATGAGCCTATGGGAGCATTTCAGATTCAAAGCATAGTGTCACTAATATCCTACCTATGTTTACATTTAAATTGTTTGTCTTATCCATTTAGAATGTAAGTTCCATACAGTGTAAACCTTTGTTTCACACACTGATATACACATATTTTGATCAGTATCTAGTATATAATAGTATTCAGACTACTTATTGGCTAAATGAAATCTCCTAAGCCAGGTACCCGAAGATACCTTGTTTGATTGTATTTGGCAATCTGACTTCATATTGGACTGAAATTTGGCATTATATGTAGATCCTTGATTTATTTATTAAATTTAAACAAAATATGTGAGTGCAATAAAAAGTGTTTAGATAGAAGATACTGTTCTATAATTGTGTAAATCATAAGGCCTCAGATGCATTTGGAAAATTTAAGTTGCCAGGTAGTTTATGGTTAGTCCCCTCTGTGATGGCAATTGCAAAGAAAGTTGCTGAGTACATAATGGGGCATAATTTTGCCCATATAGAAGAAAAGCAAGGCAGAAACAATCAGCTGGCTGTAGTGAACAAGTAAAAGAAGATAAACTTTGAAAAACATACCAGAAAAAATTAGTAAAATTTTCTAGAACATAGTATTCTTTTTCTTTTGAATGACTAGTCAGTGTCTTTAGAAGAATTTATACAGCCTAGAGTGATGAGCATGGCTTCAAGTTGAGCTTTTCATTTTGGATTTTTTTTCAACTAGCCTCATTCTTCCCTCTTCAGGACTTTTGTCACCTTGAACTAGGACAAACCTAGAGAGATGTCAACTTAAAAGCTGGTACTGAAGGAGGGACCATTTGGAGTGCCTCAATGCAAGAATGTCAAGAATTCTTCTGAGAAATAGACAGGTGGTCAGCATTAATGGGAAATATTAATTTTAGGACCCAGGGTAGGAACATGAAGTCAGAAACATGGAGCAGGACAAGATGGGAGTCAACATGTAGTAAAACTGCTTAAAAATCAAGGACAAGGTGTACTACAGGAGACAGTGGTGTTTAAAATAAATAATACAAGTATATTCTGTTCCATGCAAAGAAACCTGAGGTTAATTATATTCCCCTGGCCTCCTTTGTACCCCTGTTGCAAGGGTGTGAGGCACACGGATGAGAGAATGGCCCTGTGCAGCTGTTAGCCAAGAAAGATGTCTTGATAGCGACTTCCCAGTGAGGAGGAGGAAAGGGTGAGCAGGAAAATCAGAGGCTTTCAATGCACAGAAATGAGAAAGAAGCTATAAATATGATTCCCTTTAGGCTTTTTTGAGACATGCAAGTTGTGAAGTCCCATTTGGGTTGTTAGATAATAAAGACTCAGAGTTATCCTTCTGTACTGTGCTGAGTTGAATATTTAGAAGCACATATTTACTATTCCTGTGAAACTTATGGTTTAATTATGAAGACAAGGGATGTCTCTGTGAAGAGTGAAGACCTGCTAGTCACCTAATTCCTCTCACCTTTTATACACATCATTTAAGAGTACTTCCTTTGAAATTATTTCCAATCTTACTGATAGAGGAAATCTCTAAGATTCAACAAGGATTGTAGAAGAGTAGCATTGAAGTAACTTCTAGAGACTTGGCCCTTCCTCCTGCTATCATTCTGGTACTACCTCTCTTGGGACCTGGTGGTAGACCCCAGAGGGACAGTGAGTAAACCAGGTATAATGTGTGGCTTTGTGTTGAGAGTCATGGATGCCTTTACTCACTTCCTCCAACAGACCTAGGAATGGGACTGACTTCTCAGTGCCACTCTCTATACATGAACTATGTTAGACACTATGTTAGCTGAAAGATGGCAAAGAGAGGGTAGTAAAGAACTAGGCTCCAATGAGAAAGTAACAGGATGAATATGACTGCAGTATATCATGTACAAGTATACAAATGTTATCATTAAGCTATGTATAATTGTTCAGCAAATTTTTATAATATAAAAAGACTACCATTACATAATAAGCTTATAGTACAGCTAGCTATTGCACTTACTAACTGGATCTATAATGTGCCAAGCACTGTTGTATTGACAAACAGTGGAGAGACAAAAAGTGACTTCTTAGAAATCACATCTCAGTATCAGAGATCTCCAATCTCTCTCCTACTAAGAGAGCACTTATTATTGTTAATTATTCCTTTTTAGTGACTTTTTAAAATATATTTGTCAAAAACAAAAACTAGCAAAAAGCAACAAAAATAAAACCTTTCAATGGACAAATCCATGAAAAAAAACAACCTACTTTTCCCGTGCCTCAGTAGGTGGCCCTACACCCATGTACATACAGCAGTAAATGGACTCAGTGGATTTACAAAGAGAGGGTGGGAGAGAAAACATGAGTATATAAAATTGAATCTCAATGGGACAGGGGAGGAATCGGATGGAAAGTTTGATCAAAACACAATACATGCTTGTATGAATTTCTCAACAGAAAAGAAAAATACAACTGCTTCCATCCCCTTGAATCAGAATTGTGGGGGATGGAAGAAGAAATTTTTATAATAAGCTGTCTGGTTGTTTTAGATAAAGCCACATGGATAAGTTCAAGGTAATCTTTATACCATCAATAGCGTGATGCCCAAGGACCTGTCCTATGCCTGTGTTCCCTTTGATCATCATGACTTAGCATTTACCAAGTGTTGACCCTGGATAATGTCAAAGTGGTCCCTAATTGAGGTGCTGCCAATTTACCTAATATAAACAAAGCATATATTCTACAGAATAACATTTATAGAATATGGCAAATTCTGTAGGGCAGGTGTTATGCTCTACTTTGGGACAGAGAAACATCAAGCATTAGTTATTAGACATAGTCTATAGAACTAAACCATTAACTTTAAATAGGAAGCAGAGATGATGAAGATTCAGGAACTCTTCTCAAAAATGACAAGATTTACTGAGGCTCAAGAACCCACTAAGTATACTTATGTATAAAAACTGCTCACTGAACTAGTTCATTATGAGTTTAGGACAGTTAACAGTCAATATTAAGTAGGAACATCAGCCCATATTAGCAGAGAGGATAATTGTTTGATTTATGTGCTATGCAATGAGCTAAGTGCTTTAAGATATTAAGATGACGTGGGGCTGAAGCTGTAGCTCAGGGCCTTAGGTTCAATCTCCCATACCACAAGCACAGGCACAGAGGTAACTTAATACTAAAAATATACCCATAAAGTCACTTTACTGTCATGCCTGTTTTACAGTGGAGAAAACTGAAGCACAGAGAAGGTAAGTAAGCTGCTTAAGATGGCACAGCTGGTAAATTTAGAAAAGATTAGCGCTCTTAGTCAAAAGACTAGCTGCTGTTTCCTCCTTACTTCTCAGATTACTTCTCTAAGGCAAAGGAAACTCACAGGGTTCTTCTCTAGAGAACAAGAATGCACTCTGTACAGCTTCCCTACCTTCATCTCTTTGTCTATCTTATTGTCTCCTGATTCATTTTCCAAAATGAACACAGCAATGCCATTGGACAGGAACTAGTGCTTGGTGAAGCAGCGTAAGACAGACTTGGTTCTGCATCTAAGCTATTATCACCTCCTTGCTGCACTCTGGAGCCTTGAGCAGGTGACCCTGTAAGTCCTAGGTCCTTCACCTTTGAAATGTAGATTCCAGTAGGCCCTGCACACTGCTACTGCTGAAAGATAAAACAGGGTAATCTATTTGAAGGACTTAGAAAGCACTTGATAGATATTATTAGTGCAATAAATAGAAGCAATATCAATAAACTATGAACCAAATGATCTTTGGGTTCTAATACTAGCACTAAAAATGGTTTATTTCTCTTCTAAAAAAAAATCCCACAGCAACCAAAATAAGTCCAGTCATAAGCCATTAAACCAATTATATCTTTTGTGGGAAAACCAGAAAAGCCATTAGACCTATTAATTTGGGTGTCATTAGTCATCCTCTCTATTGTAAAGCCAATGTAGTCCAGCATCCTGAGACACCTTGCATAATATAATCACTGTGACTCCAAGAGGTCAAACGGGCACGCTCTTAATGCAGCTTTGTGAAAAGCTCAATAATTCATTTTATAAATTTCAGCTCAAAGCCTACATCGAGGTTAAGAAAAATTGACATTCGGTCCGTGAACTTAATGTAAAGCTCTAGAAAAACTCTGGGAAGCACATGTTTGGCGATTAAGCAGACGTTAGACAGTACAGATGTTGCCAAATTGTAAAACAAGACTTGGAAATCACGGAAAATGTTGCTAGTTATTGATCACGTTGACCACTCGCTTCCTATTGAGCCACCCAAAAGAATCATTCATTTTCCAGCAGAGCCTGCTCATTTGCAAGATAAAAGAGAGCCAGCTCTGCACATGCCCATAGTGTTCCTCACCACTGGGGGCAGCTTTACATAAGACTGCATTCACTGAAACCTAAGCAACAGTCCGAGCAGCTTTCAGAATGACAGTCTGCAGGAGTGAGCTGAGCGTGTGCGCGGAACCGGGCTCTCCTGCCTTCTGGGCTCCAACGCAGCTCTGTGGCTGAACTGGGTGCTCACCACCACGGGACTGCTCGGCTATGGAATACAGATGTGGCAGCACAGGTAGCCCCGCATTGTCTAGCGGAATACATCATGTTTTTTGAGAAGAAATTGTAGAAGCCAGTTTTTTTTTTTTTTAACACACACACACACACACACACACACACTGTAAAGATGCAAAAACGTAAAATCCATGAAGATCCTATTACCTAGGAAGACTCGGATGTTTTGCTGCGAATGCGGTGTTGGGATTTATTTGTTCTTGGAGTGTTCTGCATGGCTGGTAAAGAATAATGTTCCAAAATCGGTCCATCTCCCAAGGGGTCCAATTTTTCTTCCTGGGTGTCAGCGAGCCCTGACTCACTACACTGCAGCTGACAGGGGCTGTCATGCAGGCGGCCCCTAAGCCAAAGCAAAAGACCTGAGGACGACCTCTGAACAATACAAAGGATGGGTATGTTTGTCATTTTTCTTCTTTGCTTCTTAAAAAAAATGGGGGGGTCCTCTAGTCTAGGTAATAATTCTGCTTTAATTGTTTTAAAGAGTATCCTTCTCTGGTCTAAGACTATAAATTTGATTATCAGTGAACATATTTCCTTGTTTAACTATTAAAAATGTACGATATCCTTACATTACTAAGCTGATATTCGGTGTTAGATGTTATCTAAATGTTTACATTTCTGAATATGGAAATGGATGGTTAGTTTTGCTTGATTTAAAAAAATGCTCTCTTTTTGGGGGGATAACTTTTCTAAGTTGTTTTTATTTCCAGGTTTCAATGTAATTAGGCTACTGCGCGGATCAGCTGTAGCGGTGGTTCTAGCCCCCACTGTCTTACTGACAATGCTTTCTTCTGCTGAACGAGGATGCCCTAAGGGTTGTAGGTGCGAAGGCAAAATGGTATACTGTGAGTCTCAGAAACTGCAGGAGATACCCTCAAGTATATCTGCCGGTTGCTTGGGTTTATCCCTTCGCTACAACAGCCTCCAAAAACTTAAGTATAATCAATTTAAAGGGCTCAATCAGCTCACCTGGCTCTACCTTGACCATAACCATATCAGCAATATTGACGAGAATGCTTTTAATGGCATACGCAGACTCAAGGAGTTGATTCTGAGTTCCAACAGAATCTCCTATTTTCTTAACAACACCTTCAGACCTGTGACCAATTTACGGAACTTGGATTTGTCCTATAATCAGCTGCATTCTCTGGGATCTGAACAGTTCCGGGGCTTGAGGAAGCTGCTTAGTTTACACTTACGCTCCAACTCCCTGAGAACCATCCCTGTGCGGATCTTCCAAGACTGTCGCAACCTGGAACTTCTGGACCTGGGATATAACAGGATCCGAAGTTTAGCCAGGAATGTCTTTGCTGGCATGATCAGACTCAAAGAACTTCACCTGGAGCACAATCAATTTTCCAAGCTCAACCTGGCCCTTTTCCCGAGGTTGGTGAGCCTTCAGAACTTGTACATGCAGTGGAATAAAATCAGCGTCATAGGGCAAACCATGTCCTGGACTTGGAGCTCCTTACAGAGGCTTGACCTGTCTGGCAATGAAATCGAAGCCTTCAGTGGACCCAGTGTCTTCCAGTGTGTCCCCAATCTGCAGCGCCTCAACCTGGATTCCAACAAGCTCACATTTATTGGTCAAGAGATTCTGGATTCTTGGATCTCTCTCAATGACATCAGTCTTGCCGGGAATATATGGGAATGCAGCAGGAATATCTGTTCCCTGGTAAACTGGCTGAAAAGTTTTAAAGGTCTGAGAGAGAATACAATTATCTGTGCCAGTCCCAAAGAGCTGCAGGGGGTAAACGTGATCGATGCGGTGAAGAACTACAGCATCTGTGGCAAAAGCACCACCGAGAGGTTTGACCTGGCCAGGGCGCTCCCCAAGCCCACATTTAAGCCCAAGCTCCCCAGGCCTAAGCATGAAAGCAAGCCCCCGCTGCCTCCCACTGTGGGAGCTACGGAGCCCAGCCCAGAGACAGATGTGGACACGGAGCACATCTCCTTCCATAAGATCATCGCGGGCAGCGTGGCCCTTTTCCTGTCGGTGCTGGTTATCCTCTTGGTGATGTACGTGTCCTGGAAGCGGTACCCCGCCAGTGTGAAGCAGCTGCAGCAGCGCTCCCTCATGCGAAGGCACCGGAAGAAGAAAAGGCAATCGCTCAAGCAAATGACTCCAGGCACCCAGGAATTTTATGTAGATTATAAACCCACCAACACGGAGACCAGCGAGATGCTGCTGAACGGAACGGGACCCTGCACGTATAACAAATCAGGCTCCAGGGAATGTGAGGTATGAACCATTGCAATTTAAGAGAGAGAGAGAAAGAAAGAGAGAGAGAGAGCTCTTAAAAGCTGGGAAATAAGTGGTGCTTTATTGAACTCCGCTGACTATCCAGGGAACACGGTGCCCCTCCCCTCCCCCTCACTGTGCTGGCAAGGGCCTTCCCTGTCCTGAGAGTGTGTTCATAATACTGGGCATTTTCCTCTCATAAATAATCAAGCTATTGAAATTTAAATACCGCAATCAATGTGAAGCTGGAACTCTGCTTCAACACCATGCCTATTGTATAAGACCCTTTATGGATTTCATTAACACCATATTTGTTTCCAGATAAAAACTTATTTCCTGAGTGATTTCCCCACACACACCTGCTCTTTTTCTCCATCTGGGAGGGTCAAATCTTCAGCTTTAGTTGTTTGCAATTTATTGACAAATCTAGGGGGGGAAAAGAGAAGGGACCCTGGGACCTTGGAGGGTTGAATGAATCTGGGGAGATGGCTAGATTATGGCACAACCCAGAGACTGGAGATGAGAAACAATGCCTGCCTTTCAAAGAAAATCCCAGAAAACTATGCACAGAGGGTGGTGGGTTAGAGCAGGTCCCTGAGCAGTTGCCAGGCATTCAGAAATTACAAGGCAAGCACTGGAACCAGTGTCAAAGGGTTAAACTATGGAAAGCAGATGACTGCAAAAAGCATGGAGACCCTGAAAACACAAAGTTTGAGACTGGCAGCTGTATCTTAGATCCCCATCCCTGTAAAATCAAACTGTCAGTTTTCTCTAGCAGCTGTGTTCCCTTAACATGTTGATTCATTGCACAACCAACTCACTCAATAGGCAGCTCTGAGGAAGCAGAATGTCCACTGGAAAGGAGGGAATTTTCAGAGATAAGGCTTGCAAATGTAAAGCACCTTCTCACCCTCGTGTGGCTGGGAACTTACCAGGATGTGTCTCTTTATAGCTTATTTTCCAAGACCCCAGTGTAGTTAGAATCCCGAGTTCTGTGCTGTTCTGTTCAGGGTTTGTGAGGCTGTCCTGTAGTGTCCTGTGATGTGTTCTACACACACCAGACCCCTGATGACTGACACTTCATTCAGATGTCTGAACATGCTTCCCCAACAGTATCCCTGAAAAGGATGCTTCTGGTAACACCTTGACACATGCATAAAATCAACTCTGGGACAATGACAGACACTATGACAGTGCGCCTTTGCTTTGCTGTTGTTGACATCACTGTGTCCCTGTGTTCATCTGTATTGTAACTCATCCATCAGTACAATTCTGTACAGATCCTGCCTGGCAGCCTGCAAGCTGCATGCATGTTTTGATGTCATTGGTGAAAGTCTATTGACTGCAGCACGGATATCACACCCTCTGTATTGATGAGGTTTTAGAAAAATATATTTATTCTGTCACCCCTTTTTGTCCTCTCAAATGAACAACAGTTTTAGTCTAGGAGCAGACCATAATGATTTTCACATTAAGGATGATTCACCTCATGATTGGCCAGGCCTTATATCTTTGACAACATCCCTATCTTTATTTTTTTTTCAAAAAAATTGCTGCAAAATAATAATAAAAGCAAAGAAAAAGTAAATGGCTATTTCTTACTAGTATTTTATAGAGTATGGAGGTTTTCCATAGGCTGAAAGGAAAAATCCAGACATGTCAACATGAAATATAATAGCAAGGAATCCAGATTATTAAAACCATCCTTCTATTAGCAATAAGGAAAACCAATATTTCAAGCAGATCAAGGTACTTTGATGAAACCAGGTGCCAGCTCAGAAAAGCATCACAAGTATACAATCTGTTTACTCATGACTAACCACAGAGTATACATTTATTAATGCCAAATGGCCACAGAGTCCCAGTGGATTAATAATGCAGTTACATCTTACAGTATCATGAGCTGGATGACCGAACTTACTGAAATGGTTTTCATTAAAATTGTAATTTTACATTTTTCTATATTGTCAGTAAATACATATTCCATCTTTTAAAAATGACATTTTCTTTGCTTAGCCTCATTTTTATCTGTACTATGAAGATGACTGTATCAATTAAATGCACTGTTGAAGTGAAAAAAAAAAGCCCATTTCTATTCTTTTACTCGATCCTCTGCCTTGTTTATCGTGGGAAACAAATACGTCTAGTCAAGGCAAACTGACAGCCATAGCCATATATTTTTTTATTTTTATTTTTTTTTACAAATTATTAATGCTGTGATGCCACTAAGATATACAAAACATGTTTGCTGTACTGAAAAGCATTTCTGAGATTCAAAACCACTTGGCTTGTAGAACTGATGGAAGATTAAATGAATGAGCAACATTCTGAAGGCTGTTCATTTTTAATGCCTCACTTTACTTTCAGATTTACTAAGTGATAAGAAACCAACTGAAATGCCTTAGAATGATGAAACACTTTCATTCAGGGCATGGAATTACAAGGAAAAAAAAGTTTTAAACCACATGTCTCTCCTTTGTAAAGGACTCTTCTCCAGCTGTCAGTATGTCCCAAGAACCAACTTGTGACCCCTGTGGTTAGCTAACCCTTTGCCATTGTGTCACAGAAGAAAGCCAGCTGGCAAGTGTTCTCCTGATCACAAGTTGCTGTCCTTGTGTCTGCCCTGTTGCACTTCTAGACAGGATACCATGGGTCTGTTCTTATAAGCATTTTAAATGCACTGCATATTGGGGAAGAATCCTTGCTATTCATTTTTTTCTATTGCAAATTTACATGAACTGTCCAATTTCCCTCAAAGGAAATGATAGCTAAGTGAGCAGCCTTACCTGTTGAGACTCCATGGATGCGGGAAAGAGTCTCAGTACCTTTAGTGCTTTCTGAAAACAGAGAGAAAATGGACATGCCTCTCTCTTTTTAGTCTCTCAAACTGAACGTTTGTGTTTTATATTTTGTGTTTGGTTTTCATTTATTTATTAACCTCAGTACGCACTGTGCTGAGGCAACACAGAGGGAAGGCTCTGAGCCAGAGACTTTTAAGCAATTTTATGCAAGATATATTTATTTAAATGACTTTGTGCCTTCCAAGGATGTTGACATGACATCTTTCCAAAGATTTTCAACCATTTTTTTTTTAACTTGGTTTGGTGAGTCAACTACCTAAGTAGACGCTGCCAATGATAACTTCTATAGAGTAGCACTGACCTCTAGTGGCTGATTTGAGTAACCACAGCTGCTCATACATTTTAGCCTTTTTTTTTTTTTTTAAATTTTGGTCTTTCTTATGAATTTATTGACAGCAAAAACTTTTATGCTCAGTTCATTGCATCATACTTAGCTTTAACTCTCCGTGAAGTATAATTATCATCCATATTACCTAAGTTATGTATTACTACTTGTTTTCCCAGTGATAACAGAAGGAAAAGCCATAAAACTGGTATTGAGGACTAGAAATAAATGTTCAAAGACACAAAGCAAGCAGTAATGTAATAAAAGTAGATATGCCTTAAACATCTGTATTCACTAACATTAGCCAAATAGTCTGTAATATTTTCATTAAAATTGTTACTATTTTTCATGATCTGGATTCTGAAATATAGTTTAAGATAGGCTGGGAAAAAACAGATGGCCATAATGCTACTGAGAGAATCAGGGTCAACTCTTGCTGGTCAATAGATATGTCAGAGTTATCCAAGGAGGGAGGCCTTCTCTTCAGCATGAGAACTGCTCTCCTGTTTGTTGATCATGTCAGTGACCTGTGCTTCGCCCCGGGCTTTCTCTCTCCTTCCTCCTTTGCAGTCAGCTAAACAGTGGTGCTATTAGGCTCTCTGACAAGGATGGTACAGTCTAAGAGGCGATGATTCATGGATAATGAAATTATGCTCTCCTTCTGGGGAAGGAGAATGCAGCGTCACATTCACAGCTTTGGCAAGAGACCTTAGGATGCTGTAGGTGCACAGAGTAGCTCTTCCTTTGACATTTACCAATCTGAGAACATGAATTGCTTATTTAAACTGTGGGTTAAACTAGCAACAGATATGAGCATTAGCCCATCAGGCTGAAGACAGAATGAGTTCCATACATAACAAATGCGAATTGAGCCATGAGGATTGAAAAATTCAAAAACCAAGCGGTTTCTTCTGTTTTTTTTCCCCTTTTTCCCTGGGGTCTTGTTAGGATATAGATCTGTAGTAAACCTACAACACCTTGATGTCCTTGTATTCTCTTTGCTATGTGTATATTAAGAAATGAGAAACATTTGGGACAAGCCAAATACATGAAAAATAATATCACCAAATTTGAAGAACATTGTAAGAGAAATAGAATGCATGGATATTAAATAGTGTGTGGTAAATAGCTCTTAAAGTCTAATGAGACACTATCACCCTATACAAGTAAAAGTCACCAGAGGTCCTCAGCCACAGTAGTCAAATGAACTGGACCTGAATTTTACTTAGCATCCAAAATCATTGATGGTTTTGAATAATTGGGTAGCCTATAATAAAAATACTACAGAAAGAGAAACTAATAGCTTATTGTGTTTCATATGAGGAAAAATATCACAGCTGTGCATGACAGATTAGAAGCCCTAGAAATTAAGACCTAATTCCATTTTCTGAAGCACTTGTTAAGTCAACTCAGGTACATTTCTCAGCTTTTCAAAATTTGAAGATGCCCACATATAAACTAGTTTGCACTGACTGCTCATGATATTGGAAAAGTGAATGTGAATATATATATATATATATATATATATATATATATATATATATATATATATATATATATATATATACACACACACACATATCCTTCCCTGTTTTTTTTTTGTTTGTTTGTTTGTTTTGAAATAACACTTGGTGAAATACTCCTCTGTGTTTGCTGCTGTTCTGTCTTTGGTACAGTATATATATATATCAAATTCACTTTGCATCAGGGAGTCTAGAACTTTCACCTTTTGACTCTACAAAGATTAAGATTCTTTATCTTGAGGTTTTGTTGCTGTTGTTTGTTTGTCTGTTTTATAGTTTTTTTGAGACAGTGTTTCTCAAATATAATATTGGCTGTCCTGGAACTTACTCTATAGACCAGGCTGGCCTCGAAGTCACAGAGATCTACTTGCCTCTGCCTCCCAAGTGCTGAGATTAAAGGTGTGTGCCATCATAGCCTGGCTATCTTAAGTTATTTTATATCCATCTCAGGGAATAAAAGAAAAGCTAAGATTTTATCAGCAATCATATATGGATGTATATAGCTAAGATATATATAAATGATAGCAATACCAACCAGAGAACACTGAGACAAAAACCAACCAAACTATATCAAAATTTGATCTGATCTGCATCTTAAGTCAGACCAGCATATAGCAAGTCTGCTTGTCCTCTGTACCAACATCATTGATCTGTTGACTTTGTACTGACAAATATACTTATGTGGCGAGATGGCCCTGATTTTGCACAACACTGGAATGGCCCATAATGTGTCCTGCAAGCTTAGCACCTAACATCATGGAGGTCACAACACTGACTTTGTGGTTTCCCTCCCGCACAACCTGTTGGAGGCTTGGAAGCCACTTTACTTTCACTACTGTGATAGTTGGGAATCAATGAACTTTTAAAAAGAGATATAAAGAACAAGAGGTTTCTTTTATGAATAGCAGCCTTTCATCTCTATGAATTAAATAATTAATAAAAGAAAGATCAATATAATCCCAATTGTCTCTCCACCAGATGTGACTAGTCATCTTGCCAAATATGAATGTGCTTCCAAAAGTCTAATCATTTAAGTTAACATGAACTGTCTCTTTGCTAGCTGAGTTCCTGTGATATATCTAGAGAGAAGAGAGAAAGCCACTGATTTTTAAATAGTTTGGGGGGACATGACTTCCTAAGGTGTCAGGTGAATGCTCCTGAGTTAGCTTTCCAAATTTTGTGAGGATCATCCCAGGAACACAAACAACAGAAGACCAAGCAGAGAGCATCTATATTAGAACTACCATCTAAAATCAGGAATTCTGTGAGCAACAGTAGCCCATCTCAAGGGGGAACAGAGAAACTTCTTCTGTCTTATCCTTCCCAGCAAGTTCTGAAAATGAAATTAATCACGTCCTGAAAATTCTCTATTTTCCTATTATTTTCAGGGGCCTCCTCCTCCCCAAAAGATATTCTCTTACTCTTAAATAGTTATTTCTTTTGTGTGAAAGAGCCCACTATGCTAACATTACATGCACAAAATCTTGTTTTCAGTATATAAATCATTCCATTGAAGAGGATACCAATTATCCAATAGAAAGTGTATTTACATACTACAACATAAGGCAAATGAAAAGCCAACTGACCCTTCTCTCTTTGCTCTAAAGCCTGTTAAACATCTCTATAGTATTTTCTGATTTTTCCGTGGGAAAAAAAAATGAGAAGGTATAATTGAATACTAGTCTCACAAATACTACAAGCTTTTTTCCTACCCAATTAATTAACTCAAAACAAGGAATAATGGACTTTAAGTGAGAAAGGCATCAACTGTATTTCATCAATTAAAATGATCAATAACCAGAATTGTGTCTTCTTAGGGATAAAAAAAATGGTGTTTGGCCTCACATGTTAAATGATAAGGCAAACGCTAAACACGTTCAGCAAAGGAAATTTCTATTACTGACTCGTTATTTCTTTTATTCATTTTCCATCAAAAAGCATAGAGCTTCATTTAAATGTAAATCCTTACTCAGCATTCTTGTTGCTGCAGCTTATTAGTGAATTGGGAAGATGCATCAGGCAGTGGTGGCAACTATAAGGAGGCTAACTATTACCATCCCATGGTCTTTGTAGCTCTATCTGACTGTTTCACTCCTTCATATGTAACTAATCAGAATCTCAGAAAGAGAATGCATGAAACCTGCATATATTATGTGCTATTGGACAAGTGCAATAGCCTTAAAGACTAGTACAAGTGTGGTAGGTTTACAGTGATGAAAGCTACACGCTAACAGTGATAACAAGCACAACATAAACAACACTCTTTAAGGTCAGGGTCAATTTAGGAAAAGGTTTTTTCCAACTTGCAAAAAAAAAAATTTAACATTCAAAATAGAGCTATTTTGTTTGAGGGCTGTCTTAAGTCCATTTAGAGTCAAAAAAAATTTGTGGCTTTGGAGTTAATAAAATATTAAAAAATGTATGATAGGGCAGAAGCCATATTGTAAATATATTTTGTCTTCCACCAAGCTTGTCCTTTGGTAGATGATGCTAAAAGATCCATATCCTATAAATTCACATCCTATAAATCCATATCTTATGCCTGTCCTACTTTATAGGACTTTCCTAAAGTAACTCCCACCCATTCAAACAAGGCATCATAACCCAAGTTACACACCTTCAGTTCTCCTCATTGCATGATTTCCAGTGATTTGCACGAGGGTTTTCTGCCTGCTAACTAAATGTTAATCTGCCAGTATTGCATTCTTCCCTTAGCCTCTGACATCCACTCCACCCCATTCATGTCATTAAAAGGCAGCATGCACTTAGTCCTATGGATTTTTTAACAGGGATGATTGGGTAGTAAATTGTAAAATTCTACATATACTTTTATGAGCACTATTCTGCTCATTTTTATGGTCTAACACATTTTGATGTGTAGGTTCTTTATTAGTTTACACTAAAATGCAAAAACATCCAGGTAGCTATGAATTAAAAGGAAAGATCATTATAGATATTTTTAACTGCCTAAATACTCTTATCACATATTCAATTTAAAACATAACTCCAGTGATAGACATTCTTTATCTTATCCTCCTGACAACTACTTTGCCCTCCAAAGTTGTCACTGGAATCTTGATTCTGAGTTTCACATTCCTTCCACTTTCCCACTTTAGAGAGATTTTTATTTTGTTTGTTTGTTTGTGTCATGGTGGAAATGTTTGAGAGCCTGTGCTACTCTTATTAGTTCAATCTAGAGTTAGGTGTGCAGGATCGGCCTTCTGTCTTCTAGCCCTCCCATGACTTTCTCCATTTAGAGAGAACACCTGTACTGAAATCCCTTCTTATGCCTGACTAAATGCCTGTTCCAAGATCCAGGCAAATGTGCCATTCCAGGATCAAAGAGCACTTTCATTTACAAAAGGATAGACTCCTGCCTTAGCTGGGGGTAAGGAGGTGTATTCTGGGAGTACAAGTGAGCAGAGTAACTAAGAAAAGGATTGAGGAAGATGTTTCATGGAGCGGATGGCTTTACAAACTTTCCTTAAATCATTCTTCATAGATGGCTCCATACTTTTCTCAACCTTAGAACCCAAGGCAAGAGAAATTATCCATCCTCTCCCATTAAGCCATGTTTGAGAAACTTATTCCTTGAATTCTCATGATATGCCTCCTTTCTCCATCCTCCTCCCTGAAGAGACAGAGTGGTCTACTAGCAGGAACATAGGCTACTAATCCTTGAAGAACTCTTTAAAATCTTGCTCTGACATCTAATAACTATGTGGCTTTGAGTTTTAGCTTCTTTATTAAAAAATATGTATAAAATGTTAAAAAAAAATCATCACAGGACAGTTGCAAAAGGGCCAAAAGTGAGGATGTTTTAAAAATAAGTTTATGTGGCTTTTCTCCTACCCTCTATCATGTATTACTTAATTGAATAGTCTACAGTCTGATGTAAATAAAAACCCCAGTCCATACTTGACACATAATAGTGACTTTCTCCTTTCTTCATGAGCTCTGGTATGTAAGCACCCTCGTGCATCTTAATAGTCATAGCCCAGTATAGTCGTCATTAGAATGAGACATCTATTGATCTAAGCTGTAATAAGCACAGACGTATCTGGGCACAGGACTACTACTGAAGAGCTGTGTGTGACCACAATCCTCAACTTCTAGAGGAAGTTGAGCCACCTCTCTATGTTCACGTTGAGGCCTTTCCCCACCTCTGACATAGGCTGGTGCTTGAAGCACCAGATGCTTTGCCATATCTGTGCTCCTGTACAAGGACTGTACTTTCCTCTGTGATAAATGCCTTTCCTCCCTCTCAGAAGCCCAGCAACACCTCAGCCCTAGTAGGACACAGTCAGCTCGACTTCTACTCAGCCTTCCTGGTCTCACCATCCCCCTTTTCTGTACTTTAAACCTGTGACAGAAACCATGTCACAGGCTGCTCAATACTTGTGTTTTTAATATGCCTGTGTTAGTCTTGTGAGCAAACAGATCTTCTCTTTTCTTAATTCCTCTGATGTTAATTGGTACAGACTTTTCTAGCCACTGTGATAAAGTTACTATTACAAACAATCCAGAACATTATCAATTCTTTGGAAGCTTAAATGCATCAGTCTGGATCTATCTATCATCTATCTATCTCCCTCTCTCTCTCTCTCTCCATATATATATACATGTGTGTGTGTATGAATATATATATATTCACACATACATACATATATATATGCATACATATATATACATACATACATATATATATACACACACACATACCCACATACATATGTATGTATATATATATATATATATGTATATACAAATATATAATTCTGCTGCATATAATATTCCTATTTTTATCACTGATACAATTTCAAAAATTATTCTTTAAAAAATAGAGTATAGGCAATTAGATTCAGATGTAAAGGTTGTTTCTATGCTGAGAATGATCTGACAGTGGCTTTTCCTTTTGATAGTTCTCAAACTTTGAGTATTTTCCAAGGTATATGAAAGAGAAAAACAGCTTTTAACAAAACTGAAGGATAGTATTTTGTTTAAAATACTACACGTTGTTTTAGTGGAGGCAGGGTACCTGACTTCTCTTGGACCACCTGTTCCTGGAAAAAGTCCTCTGATCTTCCATTTAGGTAGCTATTTATCTTGATCTTGTATAGTTCCTGCTTTGGACACATTCTGAGGCCTCAACTCTCTTCCCACTCAAAAGGACACCCTACCTGGGGACTAGGCTGAAGGTCTTCAACTCTGATCATACACATTTCCAAAGTACTATACAATTAGAGATTCCAAATTTCAAAGACTTGCGGTGGTGCTCATCTTTGTCTTCATCTAAAAAATGAATCTGCTTTGCAAAAAGCATGTGAATCACATGGTATAAAGGGCCCAACATGGCTGTATCTCCTCCATCCCATCCATCCCTGACTCTTTTCTCCTGAATTTTTCCTTTCTCATCTCCACTGTAGATGTTTTCCTTTCTGTCTCTCTATACAACTTTTATTTATAAGCTAATCTACACCACTTGAACATGTACCTTCAGATAGTAATATAAGGAAAGCAGTAATGATGTTTAATCTCTTAGAAAACCAATAATTAAAATGATACAGTCTAATAATTTAATGAAATAGAGAGTAAAATATTCTATTAGTACTCAAGAACTTTGAGGCTCTAAATGAAAAAACTGTAATTTTGTAAATTGCAGCTTAATTCAGAGTAAAAATCACATGTTCCATACTCTGTGTTTAAGCCCCATTTCAGTTACAGTTTTTAAGGTAGGGCAGACTTGTAGGCTATTATTTTCCATGTGAGGTGTTTCTCAGGCTAGGGACTATGGTAAAGGTTGCTATCAACACAACAGATTGTTCTTCCAGACATTTGTAATAGGAAGGTAGAAATTCCTTTTTCTTCCTAAACATGGTCATAAAGCTCTCCCAGAGCCCTGCGGTGTGTGTTCTAACTGTCTGCTTGTAAGTCTGAGCTAGGATCTTCTAGCAACAGCCTCCCTCTGTCCATCTCATCCTACCAACCTAAAGGTTTCAGTACAATCACCTCATTCTTTCTAATCTATGTCCATCTTGATTCAGACAGTCCCAGTGGCTATGTTATTATTGTTTTTGATTCTCATAAACTTTTGTGTCCATATTAAAGAGGAAGAAAGAAAGGAAGGTTGGGTTTTTAACCATTTTTATTTTCAATAATGAACTATACTTGGACTAACTCAGGTAAAGGGCCTCTGCACAGCCTGAATGCCTGTGAAACGCTGTCCCAAACTTTGCCTCAATCTCCTTTCAATTTAACACTTTTGCATGAAAAATCAGATCAAATGAAAGATCCAGATGATTAACTAACCTGGAGCTAGTCATAGAGGCAAGAAGCTTCTGGAAATATCCAGCAGAGCTTCCAGAGAGGCCCTCAGTCATATTCTAGAGATCAGATTTGTACATAACAACTTTAACCACAATTGTCTGATCATATTCAACTCAATCTTAAGATTCAGCAGCACACTGTGCAAAGATAATCAATGGTTAAAGTATTCCCTGGTTGTTGGCTCAGTTCACAGTGGCCCACTGATGATTTTAAGGGAGGGAAACAAACCCTGCCTGATCTTCCATTTATATTTCCATTGTTCCCAAGTACAGATGCCATCACTGGTGATAAGACAAACGATTTAGGTTTCTAAATGTTTCTGTGTGCCCTGGGAATAGCAGGAAGACTGCTGCAACTATGCTTTAGCACCAAGTGCTGTAAAGAATTCAACCTAGCTTGCTGCTGGGTTTTAGAGTTCATTAAACCTCCTCCACCTGTAAATTTAAGGAAAAGAAAAGAAAAAAGAAAAAAAAAGCCCAACACTCTTCAAGAGCACAGAGGAAAGGACGGTTTCAGGAAAAGAAGTCCTCTGTATTCGCAGGGAGGTGCTTCACAAGGCAGACAGCTACACCACAGTGGAGACAATATTTCCTCAGCTGATTCAGTTCATTAAAATGCACAGTTACAACAGGCTTCCTTAGAGCCTGCAGCTGAATGACCGGAGTCTCCATTTTACTCCAATGTCACACAGAACGTGACGAGGCAAACATACTCCTGGAACACAGTTCAACTCGCTAAAACCCAGCACTGTAAATACCAAATACATTTCTCAGGCACTTTTAAAAAGATGCTAGTGTGATTTACGACAGAAGGGGAGAAGTCATTTGCGGGCAGGCACCAGCAGGAGAATATCCTAGCTTGTTCTCAAAGTAGTTCTAAGTACAATTCACAGATAAATCTGAAGGCTGGGGGCCCACTCTGAATGCAAGGATCTTCACCTCTTTGCTTCCAAATGTATGGGATTTGAATCTGACAAACAGTCTCCATCGACTGCGGGAATTTATGAGTTATACGAAAACTCAAAGGCCACAAAAGCTATTTGTCAAATAAACTGCAGTATCCAGTATCAGTCTGCAAGGCTCATTTGCAGACCTCAGATGAGCCTTGGAGGAGGGGTGCCAACAGCTGCAGCCTTGACTGCACTGGCCATGCCAGCGAGAATTCAAGCTGAGTGAGTCAGAGCAGGGCTCAGAAAGGGGGCTGGCAAGTGAAATGAAGAGACAAAAATTAAAAGGACAGTCGTTTCTATATACAAGTACTTCTGAAGTCAGTCCACCAGCATTTGCAGAGGCACAGTCACAGAGATGAGACCTGTAGAATTTTAAAGGTATCCAAATCAAATCACCTCATGGAAGACTTGCTTTCATTTCCTGGTGTTGGAGAGTCTGGAGTTCGGTAGAGCTTTCGGTTTGGTTAGAAGTGCGATGGCAACTGTCTTGTCATCTTTAAATTACCACTTCATGACCCAGGATAATTCTCAACATAAATCGAAATAGAGTCAGCAGGTGGGTCCTGCAGGTGCCAAGTGAAAGACCTGCCCACTCTCCCCTCATTCAGAGCAGAAGTTGATTTAGTGGCAAGGTGGAAACCCCAACATTAAACATTAAAATTGCCAATTCAGCAATTTGCTGAATTGCAAGAGACTAAATGTTCCTGCGGTTCACTGATCAGTCTACTAACAATATCATCTCCATTTAATCAGTATCACCTGAGAAACTGCCCATTATCCTTCTAATCTGTAAAGCTTTGTCCTGATGCTTTTCCTGCAGTATAAGTCCCTTCAGCTGTTAATTTTGTCCTGAAACCATTGGCATGTCATATTTTACCAAGCTCATTGTTCTTACTATGAAAGTCAAATGGCCAGAAGAATTTACCACCTGACTATTTTTAATTACATTTATTAGTGTGTGTGTGTGTGTGTGTGTGTGTGTGTGTGCAAGTGCCCATGTGTGTGTGCCCAGGTATGTGTATAAGTGTGTGGAGGTCAGAGGACATCTTGCAGGAATCAGTTTTCTCCTTCCATCATGTCAGGATATCAAACTCGGGTTGCTGTCTCTGTCAGCAAGCACCTCTTCCCACTACTGAATCATCTCACCTTCCCTTTAAAAATAAATGATTAAAAAAAATTAGTTTGAGTTCTGGCATCAAACCAATGTGGGCATTTGGAGGGACTTACTACAATATTAATATTTAAATTTTAAAAATTCAAACTAAGTGTGAAATGATGGGTAAATTATGCAAGAGCAAACTCTCCAAAGAGGTCTGTGATAGTGTTAATTGTTACCTTAACAATGTGGAATTATCTGAGATATGGGTCTCTACATACCTGTGGAGAGTTACCTTGATTGATTGCCTTAATTAGGGTGGGAAGACTCAACCACTGTGGGTAGCACCATCCCCTGTCTGGGATTCTGGAGTGTGTAAATGAAGAATAGGATCTAAGCAAGGCATGCATTTCTCCCTCTCTGCTTCTTTATCAAGGACTTGCTATGACCATTTCCTTCAGACTTCTACTGCCTGCCTTGACTTCCATACCATAATATACTGTGCCTTGAACCGTGAGCTAAAATAAACCCTCTCTCCCTTGAGTGGCTTCTGTCAGAATATCTGTCACAGCAACAGAAAAAGAAACTAGGATACAGCACAAAAGAATTCTGCTAAACATTTACTGAACCTCCTTCTACATGTCAGCACAGGTATGGAATTTCATATCTCCTTGAGGAAAATAAAATATAACGGAGGTCAAAGAATATTTGAAACTTGGAGCCCAGACCAGTAGACAAAGTCCCTGAGTTGAAAATTTGAAAATCCATGTTTTAAAGCAAGGAGCTCCCTTTTCTCCAGAGAAATCTGATGTGTGTCCTTCAGTGGAAACACAGTAATAATTAGTTCATTTTAAAGACCCAGAAAAGAACAGAGATGAAAAGAGCTACAAGAGTTTCTAAACAACACAAGATCTGTGAATTGGTAGATACTTAACACAGTTCTCACCAAGCTGTTATGTGGATTCATTAGTTAATTAGTTAGTTAATGACTTTGAAGTGTTAAATCTTATTAGATGTTTCCTTACACTTTAACACACGTGTGAGAGAAATTGCTCTGAAATTAGAAACTGACTATACCATTCAAACATACTGGATCTTTTAATGGTATACTTCAATGGTCTTTCTTGTTCTGATTTTTTTCCATGACAACTCCTAAAAAGACTATCTAGACCCCAACCCTCTAGCATCTAGTTTTCAGTATTGGCATTGGGTTACAATTAACACCCAGCATAACCCTGACCAATCCTCATGATTCAAAGTTGTGATTTTATAATAATACAGCATCAAGTGACTTTGACATAAAACCATGTTTAGTGAAGCTTTGTACATCCAGGGAAGGCAACTACTCTGTTGGGTAAATCTGAGAGGAATTAGGAAAGGGAAGTTTCCTTTCTGTTGCTGTGATGAAACAATCTCGACCAAAACAATTTTAGAAAGAAAGGATTTTGTTGGCTCACAAAATTTTGTTAGTTCATCTTTGCAGAGAAGTCTAGGAGGCAGGAGCTTGAATTAGCTAGTACTATTACATCCACAGTCAAGGATGACTGTGTGAGGAATCAAGGCAAGCCAAGCGAGCTAATGCTGGGCTCACTCTCTTCTTTTCATTCAGTCTAGAGCCAAATGTACCTATGATACCAACCATATTTAAGGTGGATCTTCTCTCCTCAATTAACCCAACTAGGAAAATCCCGTCACAGGCTTGTCTACAGGTCATTCTAATCTAGTCAATTCCTTTTTGAGCCTCTTTTTCCCAGCTGACTCTAGACTTAGTCAAACCAACAGTCAAAACTAATCATCACAGGGAGCAATTGAAGCCCAGTGGTGACTATGTTGCTCTTTGGCAATAGTAATCACCTTGTCCCTTCCTGGTGGGAAGTTGAGAAATGGTAATAGTGACACATTTGGATTATCAGTGTTCTAGTTTGTGGGAGACATGTATATAGTTTAAAAGAGAGAGACACACATTCGTGCACTGCTTGGTGGATAACTGAGCATACTGGTGTTTTCTGTCTCTAGAGCAAGAAATACCCTTCTTGCCCCCAGCCCCTCATTTTCCCAGCCACTATTTCATCTCCAGGGGTAGATGTGTAGCTGTCTTCTAGCAGTTTGTAGAAAGGTAATTATAAAGTGGCACTCTCAGAAGACTCCATACCTCTTTCTGGCTTAGCATCATGTTTTTATGAGACACTGCTGAGTGTAGTTGTAGATCTCTGCATTTTTTCTTATCCTTCTCTTTCCCCTCCTCCCCCTCTACCCAAATGTCACTAAATTAATCACTTTCTTATTCAAAGAGCAGATCCCTATGCTACTGTCTGTACTATCACATCTGTACACCCAGATAAACATCCTCTCTTATGTATTTCACAGCATGGGTAACTCAGAAATTACTAGAGACAAACATAATCTAGTCTTATTTATCTTTTTGCACTGCTAAATTGAATTTGATCTCAAAATACATGTTTTTTTTTATCTTGGCTATGTACAGAGTCTACTTTTAAGGAAAACACTAAGCTATTTTTTATTTTTAAATTTACGGTTGTTCTTGTTTTTTCTGTTCCCAAATCTTCCACCAGAATTATCTTGAACAGCACAGCTTTTTGTCTTAGGCCTTAAACTTTTAGAAAGAAAATATATTTTTAAAAATCAGATAATGTACTTCACACAAAATGTTAATGCCTAAATCATCATTTCTCCAAGGCATGGCCCTAGGAAAGCACGTAACACAGAGGACCAATTACTCTCTGATTACTCTATAATGAGGTCCTTTGTAGAGCTATTTTTATTGATGTGCTATGAGGTCCCTCTACACCAAAGGACTTTAAGAAACAGATTCCTGGCACTCAAGGCTGTTTTCATAATTAGAAGAGTATCGAGATTATTTAATGAAATCAAGAAATATTCCCTCTATAAAGACCAGTAGAGAAAGGGAGAATAGTTCTACTTGGAAATAACTTTATTATTGTTTTTCATTCAGGAGATCTTGTTCTTCTGACTCTCCTTGCCCCACACTTTGCCTCTCACCTATCAAAATATTAATCATACATAATCAATTCTAGTAAGTGTTCAGGACTTTATAATTCATGGTTTGGATCTCTTTTCCTCACTGTTGGTTTCATTGCTTTGTGTTTTCTTCTCAGTTCAACTATCTTTACCTTAAAAATTTTCCTGCTGGCACTGGCACTGCTCTTGTGCTAAAGAGCCAGAAGTCCATCTTTGGTTTTAGCATTAGCAGTGGTGGGCAGTAGCGAGTGAATTAAAAATGGGCGATGCTGAGAAAGGCAACAAGACTTTTGTTCAGATATGTGCCCAGTGCCATGCCGTGGAAAGAGGTGGCAAGCATTAGGCTAGACCAAATCTCCATGTTCTGTTTGGGTAGAAGACAGGTCAGGGCACTGGATTCTTTTACACATATGCCATCAAGAACAAAGGCATCATCTGGGGAGAGGATATGCTATAGGAGAATTTAGAGAATCCCAAGAACAAAACAATGATCTTCATCAAAATTAAGAAGGTAGAAAGGGCAAGTCTAACGGCTTATCTTAAAAAGGCTATTAATAAGTCATACCACTGCCTTATTTATTGTGAAACAAACATGTATGTGTCATAGCTTTTATTGTGTACTATAATTTAATTTACACAGCAGAATTCAGATCATGAATGGCTAACAGTGCTCTTGCTGGACACTCCTGATTTAAGTAAAATTGACATGTAATGAAGAGGATATGATCTATTTGAAACAACAAAAAAGTCCTGATGGATTTAGGCAGGATATGGATTGATTCGATAAAATATCCTGTCTCTTAAAGGAACATTCCAGTCACTGTCATTAGGTCGAGCTGCCAAGCCGACTTTGTCTTAGGGATGGATTCTTCCCACAGTTGCGGAACTGTGAGCCATGGTGTGCAAAACTGAAGGTTTGGGTATCAACACTTTGTGTGGAGCATATTACCTACATAAGAAAATGATGTATGAGGCAACTCTGTAAGATGATGCCACAGAGAAAGTCTTAACAAAACTATACTTAATGTATTGACAAAGATATTTTCTATTAAGCAAAGTGAATGGAAGGAGAAAAAGTCCAACAACAGGCTAAATCAAGGACAGGATGACAGGCAAACCCAGATGTGAGACAGCATAGAGGTGAATTTTTAGGAAAACAGAAAGGTCACTATATTTGCTTTGTGACACTTTGTGGATATTGATCCATTCTTATTTCCAAGGCTCTCAATTAGAGTACTACTTGGGAAGAGTGAATTAATGCACTATTCATCTACGAGTTGTTTGTTTGTAAAGATTAACCATAAGATACAACATAGCTCCTTTTCTTTCTGATATTTCTACCTACAGGAAGACTGCCATAGCAAGAAAGGAGGTTTCCACTCTTGCCTGGTAGTACACAAAAAGCAGTCACCTGAGTGCATGATGCTAGAAGCGTTAGTAATCCATTACTGTCTGCATTCCTACCATCTTACTATCATCTTTAAGCAAACTAATTCTCAGAAATCCAGTGATGATTCAGAAATCCCCTCACAAAGTGGTCTATTCTAATAACACACTATAGTGAAATGTTCATTTCCATGAAAAGTGCAGGGGTAAAGCTCTGCATTACTGTGTAGATCACAGCAATCCCAATTCAGATGCATTAAAGATGTGGCTCCTTTGCTTTGCTATTAAAGCTACTTGGCTTGAGACTGAGAAGAGCATGTAGTTGGTCTTGTCAAAATATGATTAAAGTTATTATCAATGATTGAAACAAAAATTTATAATCTTCACGATTATAAACGTAACATTAGATAGTCAGATTAATATATTTTTATTTATTAAATTCATCTCATGCAGCTGGGGAATGGTAAAGCAGTCAAAAGTTTCTGCTGCTCTTTCAAAGGATCCAGGTTCAGTTCCCAGCACCCACATCATGTGGCTTACAATGTAGTGGAACACTTGGAAGAAGTTTTTGTTATTTTGGTTTCTTTAAAAACACAAAATGGTATTTGGATTAGGTATGCATTCCCACCCCAGGTGTGGTGATTGTTTATGAGTTGGGTTTGGAATGCCTGATGCAGGTGGCTATAATTTGATTAGGTTCAGTCTTTCTGGCACCTGCAGCTTGTTTTGGTGATTGCGTGCTGCATGGGCTTATGGGAACTTTTGGCTTAGGGTATAAAAAGTCTGAAGCCCTGAGAGTAGGGGTGGGCTTGGTTGGTGGTTCGTTGGTTGGGTTGTTTTTGCTAGTTAGTGTAATAATTACTAAAAGAACAAAGGTTGGAGGGATTGAGTTTCTAGACCTTGTGTTGAGATGCTAGTCTGACTCACTGTCAGCTAGTCCTCTTCAAGATTAAGACAGCCTAAAAAGAGGCTGTGAAGATTTCTACCTTTCTCTTTTTCTATATCAAAGCTGCTTGTAAAGGTGGTAAAGATTTCTTTCTATCTTTCCTTTCTCCTTCCCTAAATAGAGGATAAAAGATTGTATCATACTGTTATGTTACAACTAACAGTAAGTCCAGTTCCATATATATAGGCATAGCCAAATCTAAAATACACATATTGAGAAGCTGTCATTTGGAGAACTCCTTGGCAGTTGTTCCCTTAAAAAAGCACTGGAAACAAATATAAAAATTAAGATCTGTAATACTGAAATGAAAAGTCATCCCGGACTGAAATAATAAATCTACTAAAAACAACACTGTACATATATATTTATTTCAAACACTTCTACTACATAAAAATTGAAGTCATTCTGCTTACATTTGATGAAACACCTTCATACTCGTTAAACCCCAGCAGACTCTGACTTCATGGGACCTGTCTGTCTGATGAGTATGCAGAACCATATTTTCCTCAAATACTTTGTGATTCTAACAACATACAACAAAAGGACTACATACCACTTAAAATAAAAAATAGAAAAGCATTTTACAAGAGTTCTGAGTGGATCAGGACCTTGGAAGCAAAGCTAGGCAGCAAGGTAGGTTCCACCCATTATTCAGTTCCTTCTGAGTGATCCTTTCCTATCACTCTGATCCAATAACATCGCAATTGACCAGCGTTGCCTTCTGTCAGTCTACCTCCAACTTCTACTTAAAATACTCCCTTTTTCCAGTAACTTTTTTTGTCCAGTATATGTTTTTGTGACCAAATTCTATTCTTTTATGAGCAGTTTTCTGGCTAATATAGTTGGAAGTATTTTTCTACCTCAGTTGCAATTCTACATTGTTACCATTTTATTTCTATATCCAACATCACTTTCTAAAACCCCTGCTATATAAAACAAGTACATCTTCTGTGTACTTGTTATCTACATTACAGGGAAATTTTACTGAGAAGAAATGTCTCATGCATATTTTTCAACAGCTCAAACATGGTTAAAGCAGTTTGGTACAAAGCATACTATAATGAAGGGCTGTCTCTTACACTAATGTGTGACTCTATGAAGGGTTTGCTTACAGACAACCCACTAGAACTCATCCTCAATAAGAGGTATTTACTTCCATTCTTTTCAAAATACTCACAAGAACTTTGAAATCTGAATGCTTTGTTCCATGTATATCACATGTTTTAACAAAAGTTTACCGCTCACTACTTGGCATAGCTGTGATGGGGACCAAGAGAAGTTTTGGGACTGTGCATCATCTTCCGAGTTATAAAGCCATTATTAATTATAAGAGCCCTTTTATATCTGCATCTGAAACACCCACTCAAGGGAAACTGTTTAATCCATAGGAAAGGCCAAAGTTTGAGGTCATATAGACACCACACTGCAGGGAGCTCTGAGCAGTTGCCATGCAGGGTCTTGTGGAGACTGCACAGTCAGCAGGATGGCTTTTCACCTGCTTGATAGTAAAGGAGTTGAGTCATGGCCACACAGAGCCTGATTTTGGATCCTAATCTATCAGAATTGGCACCTCCTCTGAAGAGACAGCATGCCTATTCTAACACAAGTTATTTGCCCTGTTGTGTAGTAATTGCCTTGAACCCATTGCCCCAGTGATCCAGCTTTCCCCCAGTGATCTCTTAAAATCAGAACCATTTTTCAGAATGCTATACTGTGCTTGAGGCACTATGAGAAAAGCTTCTCTTGATATAGCCATTTCAACATCTTTTGATAAAGGTAGTTTACTCATTCATTTTCTGGAAGGGTAAACTGAGGCACAGGAACTTTCAGTAATATGCTGAAGTTCATAGAGCTAGTAAAGGCAGGGGGCAATCTGAACATAAGTATTTTAGCTCCAGAACCACTGCATTGTCTTTCCCCCATTTCCACTAATCATGATTAAATATGATTTCTCCCCCAAAAGAAATAGTATTATTTGAAGTGTTCTGGGTCACAATATTCCTCTTTGAAGAAAGAACCTTGCACACTACAGCAGAACTGGATCTAGAGGACAGAAAAGGCTGGGGAAAGGGGGAGCAAATGTGAAGAGAGGCTCATCTTAGCTGGCCCGACAAAGCTGCTTATATTCCTCAGAGTCCATCTTCAAGCCCAGTCCTAAAATCACAGTAAACCTTGGTCTTTATGACAGGGGACACTGCAGTGAGTCAACTGGGGCCCTTGAAGGACCTGCTTGCTCTCCTCTCCTTCCAGGTCCCTTATTCTGCAACTCAGAGCAATACAACAGGCAAGTCAATCCTTCCCAGCATGCTGAGTCCACCCCCACCCCCTGTATTTCTTATCATAAGACAGGTGCAGAAATAACTTCAGCCACCACTGGAGGGGTGCACAGCAGCTGCCACACAGCCGCACAGAGGCAGAAGCTCCAAAATGAAAAGAATATTTATGTAATTGGAACTATGTAGGAGACACATCCTCCCACAACCTCAGAGTTCTGAGATTTTGAAAAGGGGGAGATGTCACTTTTATACCCAAGCTAGAGAGAATGCCTCTTGGCAGCTCAGGAGGAGGAGGTATGCGAGAGTCTTATCTCATATCTATAGCAGCCAGGAGGTAAATAATTCCTGAGATCCTGAGGGAGGGTGCGGAGAACACATGCTTTTGCTTTTCATTTGATGACAAAGGCTAGAGAAGTTATGTCTAGCACAGGGTAACAGAGCACAGCTTCAGCAGCCAGAGCCACAATTTCTGCCCTTCTCTCACTGCTCTGTTTAATTGCTTTCTTGTATTGTAGTTTACTTTATCTTTTTGTCATTTTTCTTGGTTCTTGAGGGTTACATAGTGTAAAGCCAGGTGTGACCTGGCACCAATACAAGAAGATTTATTCACAATGTGGGAAGCTCCTTCCACTGAGCAGCCTTCTCCCAGAAAAAGCATTTAGTTGTTCTTGTAGCTCAAACAGAGAGAAAAGCCATGTACAGTGAGATGTCCCTGGTGAGGACACAACCCGATACAGTTGTTTCTCTGGGTTATGGCTGGCTCAGCTTCCCCATGGACAGCTGCCTCTATGAAATTTCTGAGCCTCTTGAAAAGATGTGAATTGCCAAATCCCCTGTCTCAAAAGTATGATTTTGAGAGTTAGTACATTCATTCATCAAGCCCAATACCCATCCATTCAATGTGTATTTTAAGCCAAAATAGAAGCAACTGTCTCCAAGGTTAAATATTTGATATATCACACAGCATTTGGAAATGACAGGAAAGTGGCATCTTACTCCATCATAGGAATGGACTCAGTAGGGTTGGAGAGGTAGCTCACTGGGTTAAGAGTGGAGAGGCTCAGTTGGTAAGAGTACCTGCTGCACAAGCATAAAGCTCAGATCCCAGCACCTACACTAGAAAACTAGGTAGTCTTCTGGGTGCCTGTTATCCCAAGGCAGTGGGGAGCAGGGACAAGATGACTGATGGTTCGATGGTCACCACCCTAGCCTCAGGTTTATTGAGTTACCTTGTCTCCGAGGTATAAGGCAGAGAGTGATACAGCAGGATGCTCAATGTCCTCCTTTGCTCTCCACATAAAAAGGCATGCATACCTGTACATATATGTGCTTATATAACACACACACACACACACACACACACACATACACACACACACCATATCCACATGCATACATACATACACCCACAAAAGAAATTATAAAGAGAATGAAGTGGTCTCAGTCAATCTTTGCTCCCTAGTGATCAATTTAATAAATATTTATTGAGTAGTTCATTGTGAAAATATTTATGATAAGCTTGGCCAAGAGATGTAAATATAAGCTTAAAATAAAACGAAGACAAATGGTTCTCCTATGAAATAATATCAAAACACTAGATATTGAGTAAATATCTTAATATTCATAATATAATATGTGATAATCTATGACATGGCAAAGCTGCTAGTATTACAAGATTCTATGGGATGGGTTCTGCAGGGTAAACCAAGGAAAGGCACAGAGGAGCTTCTGAAGCAGGTGTTCTGAAGACAGAATGGACAGGAGGAGGGTGGAGATGTCATTTAAGGAAAAGAAAATGTAAGAGGTTGTGTTTAAATGTAGATGTCACCACCACATAATAACTTTAAGGAATAGCTAATAGAAGTTCAGATCTTCCTCTGTCTCTCTCTCTCTCTCTCTCTCTCTCTCTCCCTCTCGTGTGTGTGTGTGTGTGTGTGTGTCTGTGTGTGTAAGGGTATATTACTTATAGGGTAATTGGCCCTAGCAAAAGATAAATGAATTAATTATAAGCTGATATTTCCAAATTCAAATGAATACAGAATTTCGTTGCAATCCATTTTTTAATCGTAATCTGTCATCATTACAATGGTACATTATTATAACGAATGCCTCTTCTGCTTGGTCAGTGCATATTACCAACTAGATAAATATTTTGAAAATTGGCTCACTTATAATTGACTATATATTTTTAGCAGACTCCTGATACACAATCAGACCTTCTCCATGTTAGCTAACTTCAATTAAACAACCAGCAGAGGAGAAAGATATTTCAAATATTGGTATCCTTTGACATGTTTCCACAGAAGCATACATACTTCTACAGCGTTTTCAAAAGCATGGAGCCATTGATATGATTCTCACTGAACTTCATTACCATCTACTGAAGAAAACAGAACTCACTCAGAAACTACTTCAAACACAAAAGGAAAATAATAGGCAAATCCTAAGGGAAGTCCCATTCACATTTGACCTGTTATGTGTGTGAGTTTTATGTAGATTCTGGGATTTGAACTTAGGTCTTGATGCTTGCAGAGCAAGCACTCTTACTCACTCAGCCACCTCCCCAGACTCTATCTTGGAGACAATCTAGACTCACTTTTACTTAATCCTTCTGAGAAGTTGACAACTCTACTCTCTCAAGATCTGTCTGACTATTCCATGAACAACCTGATTAATCTGAGACATCTTTTTTGTTACCACAGGGAAGTGATTATTATGAAGAGAGAAATCACTAATTGTCATTCAATGTACTCTTGGCAACTATCAGTTGTTAAAAACAAAAACTGTCCCTTCATGGCTCCCTGCCAGTCATCTGCAATGAGAGTTGGAAATGCATGAATCAAGGAGATTTATTTTCAGATCTCCCATATTTTGATCTGATACTGCTGACTACATTCTTTCTGCATTTTCCCAACAAAGCACCAGTCACACCATCTTCTTCTTCCAAAATGGCACTCATTGCTCACTGAAGATAACTATGACATAGATTTGGTTATTCAAAGATACATTATCTTATAAAAACAATAAATGAAAAAATGTGACTTAGAGAATTTCATCTATTTCCCACAAAAAAATCATCATAGAAACTTACAACTAGAAGTTAATGTCTTCTAGATAATACTTCTTACATGTTCTGTCACATGTAGAAATTGTCCTGAGATGATATTAGGCCATGAGTCTTATGTTCAAAATTTACTCCAAATTATTCACAGCCTTTCTTTAATGTCATTGTTTAAAGCACAGTGATGGGGTAAAGTTCTCAATGGGAAGGATTGCTGTGACCTTGTGTAAGCATGTAAGCCACTCTGAGCCTCCCTTTCCTCCAAAGTCACGGTACTTAATAAAACTAAGCTCAGAGGTTGTTCAGAATGTCACAGGAATTTTGGATATAAAATGTTTAAAACAAGGGCAATGCATACTCAGTGTTCAAAAAGTCCTCTCAGGGGATGGATAGATGGAAAGACGAGAAGTGTTATATAATAATGTATACATATCATAATCCCTAACGTAAAACTCTGGCTCCCAAAGAAGTTGCTACTTAATAACTCCAACCTCATGCAAACACAAAGTTCCTATTAAAAACTGATTGCTCAAAGTTCATTGTAAAAATTTATTGTTCTTGATGCATTTCTGTACCTTCTTTTATTGGTTTTGGTTTAATCGTGTATTGACAGTTACTGTGAATTATGCTGTTAACACTATACTTTTACTATACACTATACATTTACTCCAAATTTGCCTCATGTCTAAGTTACACATAAGTCAAAGATGCTACCTTGTTGAGTCCCTTCTGCAGTGAGTATAAGAATTAAGCAAGCACAAGTTAACTAAACTACTGTGATTCCAGGCACAGGAGAGCAGAGTGTAGACTCCACAGTTCCTCAGTGTATTACCTGTAGATGTTATAAAGCCAGTGCTGACCCTTATGAGCAAACCATGTATACTGGCCATGGGCATAGAGTAGATATAAATAACATAGAATTGGTTTTAGCCTAAATTATGTCACATTTTAACAGAAGGAATTATAGTATAAAGACAGATCTGTGACTAAAAATTACTTTTTGACAGATTTGGACTAAATTCTAGATGTTTCTACTCATCAGTGCTTTTGACTTTTTCTCTGTTGGCTTAGTTAAGGTCCCTGAATCTGTTTCCTCAAAGGCCCTCTTTCCTATTGAAAGGGAACAGAAGTATCCCCCACAAAGTATCCCCCTCTGTATGCTAGCAGGCCCCAAAATGTTAATTTCTTGAGAAACTATCTCAGTTCAGATAAACTTTCCCCTGCCACTATGTGCTCTCTCTCTCTCTCTCTCTCTCTCTCTCTCTCTCTCTCTCTCTCTGTGTGTGTGTGTGTGTGTGTGTGTGTGTGTGTGTGTCCTTGGAGATGAATCCAAGGGCTCACCCATGTCTCTTAAAATTTTTTTGAATTATTCAATGTCTTCCAAAAGATTATTAAAGGTTCTTGGTTAACAATAAAGATAACACTCAGGAGTATAGATTCAGGCCTAAGCACCACATGGAATGTAATTTTGTATGCTTATCTTGTATGAAATGTAAGCAATAAACTCTGATTCAAATAGAGAAAGTATCAAGATAATGGACGTGCATGATCTTTGAAGAAAATAGGAGTATGTGAATTACATAAACTTATTGAGGCCTTTCCAAATCTCCACCATGTCATACATGGTAAACAAAAATTAAATATGATCTCTCCTTACCTCTGAAACAAACACTTTTTCTAAATACTTTTATTAAGTCTTTGTAACATCACTCTACCCCTTAAAACTATCTATTTTATTTTGAACTATATATGAAATATGACAGGAAAGAGATGGTGCACAAAACAGATCATCAGCAGAAAATTGAAAACAGTCATGTTTTGGTATAGTTGTTTCCTATCCCTCCATAACATCTCTATCACTGATTATTCTGTATGTGCCAAGTCAAGTCAACATCATAGACATGTGGTATCTTAATTTCATAGTCACATTTAATATAGGTTATAAAATGTGCTCTAGATGAAGAGAAAACCCAGGGAAGTCACCCTGCATAAAGGTATGCACCTAGGAATCTGGGAGAGCCAGGGTTCAGGCACATGTCTCCTGGGCTTCCAAGCCATCCCAAGTGTCCTCAGGAACTCTCACAGAATTTGACAGACAACAGATACTCAAGAAATGCAGGTGTTAATGGGGCCATGGATAGATGGATGGATGGGTGGCTGGCTGGCTGGATAAAGTGTACGTGTGCATGTACGTATGTATAAGTGGGTGGGGGGATGGATGGATAAATGTATAGATAACTAAAGAACTCTGATAACTAGACTGTGGATCAAAATGGAGGCTACCTGGCTAAGTGATAAACTGTAGATCAACCTTTATCTTGCTTCTCTTCTGCAGTTTGAAGATCCTAGATTACAAAAGTTCTCAACTGCTATATGAATATCACCTTCTCGGTATAATTTCTGCCTCCATAGATGAAATATTTGACAGAGAAAGAAGAGCCTTCCTATTTGCCAGCTTTTGTCCTTCCTGCATGCTGAGGGCTGTGGACTTCCCTATTTGTCTTATTTCCAAAAGGCAACAGGCAGGCTAGTGGCTAACCCATGCAACTCTGGGACACACGTTCATAAACCAATCCCCCAAAATAATTCTGAACCTGCTGAAGCTTGAAGACCACTGACCTAGAGTTTTGGGGGCCCAAGGTATTGTTCCCAGTGAAGGCTATTTTTCTGTTAACCAGGAAAAGATCAACTGAGCTCTAAAGGCTGAGGAAGGCAATGTGTGTTTTTTGTTCTATGGCATGAACCTCACAAAACCAGTTGCTGCCTAGATTTGAATATCTGGTAGAATTGAGACTCAACGGCTTTGTCACTTGTTGTCACCCAGGAAATAAACAACTTCAGGATCTCTACTCTGTAGCAAGGAGAGGCCAGATCTAGCGACAGCTAGAAAGAGTTGTCAGTTTCCTTCCAAGTGGAGTGTACTTTCCAGAAAGTCAACAGTCAGCCGACAGGCACGGTGTTGTTGTTTTAGAGTAAAACTCTTCTCGTTGTTTTCACTGTTGCAGAGCAAATCTCAGGACACCAGCTGTGTGTAAAATAATCACATCGTTATTTTGACGAAGTGATTGCTAAACTATCCTTACCTAAATTCAGCTGTTGCATATCACTTTCCAAAAATGGACCTGAAAAATGACCCCAGTGACAGGCTCTGTGGTGCCCACTGTTCTGCTTCTCCCCAGCCCTTAAGAGAACAGCTGGAGGACCACACTTTCCTAAATAGTGAAGCAGTGTTCAAAGATTTGAAAGGAAATGGGGAGGGGCAGCCAGGAGTTCCTAATGGCTTAGCCTCAGGGAAAGAAATGAAGCAGGAAGGAGGATGGGGAATTGAAATAGGGAGAATTATTTTTTTTAATCCAACATAGAAAGAAGGCATAATACTACCTAGCATGTGAAGATAAAATTCATCACACACACACTCACACACACACACAGGATACACCATCTCCTGGTAAACAGGAAATAGCAGTCCATGAAGATGCTTAAACACTTCATAGGTACTCAGTAGAAACCCATTTTTATCAAGGCTCCAGTATCCCCTTCCCTCCATAAAACAAGTATGCACCCAATAGACTATTTTAAGATAGTGTAACCTTTTGCTAACCTTATATCTGAAAGTTACTTTTAAAAAATATTTTTATTTTATGTCCATTGGTGTTTCATCTGGGATGTATGTCTGTATGAGGATGTTGGATCCCCTGGAACTGAAATTACAGACAGTTGTGAGCTGCCATGTGGGTTCTAGGAATTGAACCCGGATCCTCTGGAAGTGCACCCAGTACTCTTAACTGCTGAGCCATCTCTCCAGCCCTGAAACTTACTTTTTACTTATTTGATGTAAAAGACATAAAAACAAACTGGGGCAGGGAGTATAGTCACATGATTTATGGATGCTGGATGGATCCTGAAGGAATATGCTTATAGGTTTGTTTTGTTGTTTTTTTTTTTTTTTTTAACTTGGGACAAGTGGAAATGTAACAAATGGGGTAAGGAGTCTGGTCTCAGTTACAGTACAGATGGAAATGAGAACTGTCCCAGTCTAGACTGAGCAGGAAATGGATGATATAGTTGAGACCACTGGATGACTCCCAAACAGGTAAAGGAGAGAAGGTCCTCATAAATGGGGCAAGAACTAAGTAAGGTTAGGATGGGGAGCCATTTCAGGGACAGACAGGCAAGATGTCATCGCCCTACCAATGAGAAAGATCAGAGCAAAAGTGCCAAAAGAGTACAGCCACTGCTGCCCTATACATGCCCTATACATGACAGGGAAGGGCATGCCCCCTCTCTTCTGTTCTCTAAAGCTATGAGACTATTTTACACCTAAACCCAACAAGAGGCAGCAACTGGGCATGAGATCTCTGAAGCATGCCACAAAATTAAACCACCCAGGGACAGGGTGTATGGGGGTAGGAGGGACTGTACAGTCAGAAGGAATAGCACCAGGGCTTGTCACATGGATAGGTAACCGTCACATTTATTTTTGCTGGTAAAACCTTCTGGAAAGCTCAGGAAGAATTAGATGATCTCTGACATTTTTTCCATCTCAGTATCATTTATGCAAACTGTCTTAAACAGAAAGGAAGCAAATAAAGGTTTTAATAGTACCTGCTGATTTATCTGAAATAAGCACATTTAGCAACTTTGATTTACTTTGGTTAACAAACACAGGTCTTTTTGTCTCCACCTGCTCTCTTGCAAGTAAAGCTATCTGTGCCCCAAGGTCATTTAGAAAGCTCCTGAAGGCTATTAATAGAAAGCAGATTTAAACCTAGGCTCTAAAAGGCTTAGGTTTGTGTACTGCAGTTCTACCCTTGTAGAAGAATAGAGGACAAAAAATGGCACATTGCACAGATTATTGATGGTGTCATCGTTACAAATGTGTGGCTGGGTAGAGAATTTGTATGTTTCCTAGGCAAGAGAACACAATAAGCGGGTGAATGAATCCTGCCATTTTATTACATACGTTGAGAAAACAGAAGACAAAGCAGGCTTTGCCCCACCAGAACCAGAACATAATCCCTAGAGACAATAACACAAGTTCAAATCCCAGCGCCAGAGCAGACCTTAAGGAAAGAATTCTCTCCTCCCTACTGTGATTCTCAAACTCACACACTTTGGGGGTCCGCCAAACATGTGTACTCAAATGGGAAAGGAAGACACTGAGATGAACAGAGTTAGGGTTTAAAGTGTATTTGTAAGGTATACAAATGAAAGCAACAGAAAGCTTTTATTCGGTCCGTGTCCAGGACAAGCACCACTTAACTTGTTTGAAGAATTAAGCTTCTATTTGGGGGCAAGGAGAGAGTGAAAGTGAGTTACTCCTTCCCACTGCCCTTCAACAGGCCCTTGCCTCTTATTTACACATAGCACCATTGCTCAGGTCGTGCAGAGCACAAGTATCCACAGAGTATGTGTTGAGAAAAGAAATCTAATTTACCGTGTTTCCTGGTTCTACTACTCCTGCAGACTCAGGGCAAAGGCTTACTGCAGAAGTTGGCTTGTTGTCCTGAGGCAGTGGATCCATCATTCTGATAATCTTTTATTTTCTTCAAAGCACCGTTTTCTGTATAAAATTCAACATCCCCCGGTTTCAGGAGTAATGCTTTTACTCTTGGGGAGATGGCGGGGCCTTCTGAAGCTTCTCATCACCTGGATTGATGCTTAGGAAACTCTCAGAGGTAGAAGCCAAGATAGGGTTTCTATTTTCACTAACACTGTATCTTCATGCTCAATGGATAGGAGATGGTCCCTAAATGTGTTTATCATAGGAACGGGAGTCAGTGGTACTGCTCTTCCCACGCCTGTGGCACTTAGGTCAAGACAACAGAAGGCATAAAAAGGCCGAGGATACAGTCCCCAGAGGCTGCCTCAGGTTATTTCCATGAATTTTAGCAAAGAAATTTAACTTCTCTAGATCATTTAGAAAGCTAAGTAGTTAAAATGGTTAAATGAGGTGGTTAACGCGGTTAAGGATTTTCTACAGCTACTTCCAGGTTTATCATTCTGCAATCGTATTTGTCCCAAGGCTCCAGTTCCAATCTCAGTACAATTAAACTAACTTTTCCCTCATTCAGTCTCCAATTTCTCAAGCTCACCCTAATTTCTTAGTGAAACCCTATCTCCTGCCTTCATCGTTCTTTCTATCCATAGCTTGAAAATGGAGACCAATCAACTCTTTTCAGATGCTCACACAGTCTGTGCCCTTTCTTACCCCCATCATCATCCACCAAAACTATTTGGCATATCCCCAATCTTGGATAAGCCTGCCACATCTACACTCCAGTCTCAGTTTCTCAAACTGCCTATCCAGCCTCGAGGCCCCTCTATAGTAGTGAGTGTCACATTCTTGGCTTTCAGAAGTCTCTTCAAGTCAGGAAAGGTGGCTTCCTGGGTTGACTCCGTAGTTGGGAAACTTTTTTCATCTCTAGCAACTAACCTCCCCCTCCTTCTCTCTCTGTTCCCCCCCTCCCTCTTGCTTGTCCTCTCCCTCTCTCCAGATAGTTTTATTTTCCAGTAAAGTGATTACAATCAAAGCATTTTCATAATGAAAACCTTTCCAATTTAAGATGTACCAGCTCATGTCTGGAACTATTACCCAACATAAAAAAATGGTCACAGATCTTTCATAAAAATCATGGCATTTCTCCATTTCAACATCACTTTCAAGTCTGCTCCATTTTGATTTATAAGCTTCACTGCAGATCTAGCTGTTGAGCCAGATGTGTTAAAAATAAAAATAGAAAACTTAGTCTGATTGTATTGTTCAATCTGTTTCATTTGAAACCAGAGAGTAAAACAGAATTAGCTAAGAACTTCAAAAAGTTTTAGGGCATACCACTAATTGCTAAATGAAAATCTCTTTCCTCAGATAATATGCAGCTTGAAAGTATAAGCTAATCATTCATAAATGCCTGGAAGAGCAAGGAGGGATGGAAGACATTTAATTGAATCCAAATGTTAGGAATACCCTCCATCTTTGATATTCTGAAAGGTATTGGCAGGCTCACTGCACTTTGCAGGCGTCGCTCTGGAGCTTAACACCACAGTTCAAAATCTGAAAAGATGAATAAAAAACGTGATGCTTTGAGATTGACGGTGGATAAAAACTGTTGTTTTCAGTTCTGTTTTATAGGAACCTTTAGAAAACGGGCATGTAGAATTTTCTAACTAGCCAATCAAATGTCCCCTTTAAGGAGGGCTTTTGATCCATCTACTGAAACTTTCCTCTTCATTGTTCTCCAGAGCAGTTTCCGGCATGCAGTATTTATGTGCTTCTCTGTCTTGCCTAATGATGCACTCCATATATAAAGAGCAGGATTTTTGTCTGTCATGTTCACTGATTTGTTGCCAGTGTCTGGCATAAAACAATCACTCATAAAACAGCTGCCACCTAAGGAATGAATGAGGAAGATCTTTGGAATCTTTTCTTGTGTGAAGTCTTGCACATTTACCCATTGCAAGGAGAAGCACATGGGTCTCCTTGCCAAAATCGTACCCTATTCTGCAAATTAACAAGTATTATTTTAAGTGTGGTACAGATGAAACAAAGCTAGTCCTTGGCATTTGCCAGATAAATTCTACAAGCTTTCCACAATGCAGGCAGGAAGGACTGGTATACTCTGCCATGGAAAGTACAGGACCTTTGGCAGAGCTTTGAACTCTACCTCTGCCCTAACTGTTCTGTGGGACGTTGAGAAACTGTTCATCTTTCTAAGTCTCGAGTTTATCTATAAAATGAATTTTCTATTGTTTAATTAATACATCTTAATATTTGCAAAGCATCTGGGCACCTGAAAAGTTCTCTGTAGTCTTCTCAGTGTACTTATTACTTCCCAAGTAGAAGAGAATGGATGATTTAAAACTTTAAAAAACTAATCTAAAAGGACCAAGGAGATAGTTCAGCCAGCCAAGTGTTTGCCTTGAAAAATGAAGACCTGAGTTTGATTGCCAGGCCCATGTGGTGGCACACTCTTGTAATCCTAGTTCTGGAAAGGGAGATATACACAGATCCCTAAGGCTTGCTGGCCACACCCTAGCCTTCTTGGTGAGTTCAAGAACAGTCAGGGAGCTTATCCCAGGAAACAAGGCAGATGGCACTTGAAAAAAGACACCCAAGGTTGACTTGGGACTCCATACTTGCATGTGCAAATACATACACACACACACACACACACACACACACACACACAGATCAATTACATGAGAGAACACGACAGAAAACACTAATAAAGCATGAACTTCAGTAACTTCAAGTGGTTGTTACAGTATTAAGATGATTTTGGTTCACCCCAACCTTGACAGCCCCCATAAAAAATGATATGAAGGTCTTTTTTAGAGTATGGTACAGATGATACCTAGAAAATGGTTTTATATATCTCTGTCTGTGAGAAAAAATAACTGTTGAGAATGATTTTGCTAAGGAAGGCAATTCATGAGAAGAAGGGGATAGCTGGGCAGAATTTGTGCTGTGTAGTAAACACCCCCTTCTCATGGATTTGTTCTATTGAAGTATTTTTCAGAGCATCAGCACTGATTTTATTCACAGTTGTTTCTAGGAAAAACTGTGTATGGATTTAGAAATAAGAAGACTAATCCTTATCTTGAAATATAAATAAGGCATAAAATTCTAGACTGGATGGATCTTCTGTTTTTTCTACTTATCAGTAAATGTAGATGGTTTTGCCAAATAAATAAAATCACAATCACGATGGTGTGAATTTTGTAAACCAATATACAGTATTTCTCTCATACTTTAAGCTTTGTTTTTAAAATGGGTCAAAATTACTATCCTGGAAGACGATGGGAAACAGATAAAATGCTTCAGCTGATAGTACTGTAGGCATTCACAAACGAGGGATGACGTGGGAATTAGGAATGTGTTTATTCAAGGAAAAGCCTCATTTTAAAGTAAAGCTGGCTCTCAGGGAATCTTATCATTAGACAAATATGTCTGTCAGGGGATGCTTGGTGCACTCCAGAGAGACTGGCATCTACAGGGATACCTCTTAGCCCTGGAGTCTCCATTTAGAGTTTCCTTTCATCTTTGCTGTATTGTTGTGCTTTATAGAATTCCACAGGATCTTCTAACTAGGCAGTGCAGGAGTAGAGGGGGCAGGCAAAAGGAAAAAGTAGGAGAGATACAGACCATAAAGCAGAGGTTTATGGCCACTGGACTCACAGATTAGTCATTTTATTCAAGCTCAGAAGCAAACCTTGGTAGATGTAAAAATGTTGCTTAGGAACACATGTAACAGAAAAATCACATGTCTGTATGAATAAAACTTAAAAGCACTAAAATAAAGAACGCTAAGGTTACTGCAGTCTGCTCTTTTTATCAAAGCATTCATACAGACATAATTGTATGTTAAGCACAACCCCATCCCCTCCCCCTCCTTTTCTTTTCTCAGTCCATCCCCCCTCATGTCGGTCCACTTTGTCCCTCCACAGTTTCTCTTCAGCTTAATTCCATATATATGATTTTACAAATCTATATGAAGTCTTGGAATCACAAATGCCAGGAAACATGATAGTTATCTGAGACTGGCTTAATCCATTGAATAGAATTATCTCTGTAACATCCATTTTCCTGAAAGTGACAGTGTCATCCTTGTTCTTGGTGGAAAACACACTGTGTGTGTTTACACCATTTCCTTCTGTTGTGGAACATTTAGGTGGGTTCTGCAGCTTAGTTACTGTGAGCAGTGCTGTGGTGACCATGGATGTGCAAGTATTTATTTGGCATGTTGGCTTAGAATCCTTTGGGAAAATATACAGGAATGATATACACAGCTGCATCTAACAGAACTCTGAAGCTAGTTGTTTGTTTGTTTTTTGTTTTGTTCTGTTTTATGTTTTGTTTTGACTTTTTCTTAGACACCTCCAGATTGACTTCCATGGTGTTTGGACTAGGTTTTATTCCAACCAGCAGTGTACAAGGCTTGATGAGACAAGCAGGCACACATTCCCTTAAAAGTTTTTACTGGTGCTCTACCACTTACTGCTGTGTGAGTTATTGGTCTGGCCATTTGTCCTGTGTCAAAGAGACAGCAGAAAAGCTCCAGATGAGGCAAACAATCTCCTGGGTTTAGGAATTAGTCTTTTCTAAGTTGTATTGAAAACATTTATTTATTTATTTATTTATTTATTTATTTATTCATTCATAATAAATAAAATTTATTTATAATAAAATTTTTGGTATGATGAAACCAAATTATGTTATTTCCTAAAAGTCATGACAATTTCCAAGATCTCTAACAAACCATATAGAGAAAAGGTTGCTGGTTGTCTTCTAAAGGCAAATTCAGCAAATCTTTTCCCAACATTAACTCCCTCCCTTCTTTCCATCTTGTGTTTCAAGAATGCATGATTCAGAAAGATAGAATAGTTCTTTGAGCTTACAGACCTGCTTGTGTCACATACAGATGACAAAAAGCATCATAAAGCATGCCTTCTTAGGGCTACAAAATATATTTGAGAGGCTTCAATCTTCCTTGACAATATGCAGAACCTAGAGGCTACTTTGTGAGCATTGTATAAGTTCTGGGGAATAAGTTCACAAGCTCAGTAGCATAAAAACAATTTGTAGCATCGTAATCAGAACTCAAGACCTGAGTCCTTTGTCTCTTTTACTTTGAAAAATTAAATGCCATATAGCCTATGTATCCTACATCACTTGTAAAACTAGAAAAAAGAGAGTCCGTGTTTCACAGTGACACTATGAGAAAAGTGAAGCATCTGCTACAAGACTTCAATAATGTTAGCTATTATGACCCTTGGCACTGATGCATAAATACATACTGTTTATAAACTATATAAACTTTTCTATTTCCACTCAGATTTAGTGAAAAACAAGCATCTGAAATAATCAATTATGGCTCAGGTCTAGGACACCTCTCTAGCACTTTGTCTCAGAGTTCTGTGTTCAGTCTTCAGCACCACACGCATGCACACTAGCATAATCTCTGTCTCTGTCTCTGTCTCTCTCTCTCACACACACACACACATCATCATCATCATCAATTGGATTAATCTTTTATGTAGTTACAATTTCATTATAATACAGCTAATCCTTAAAGACTCTTTATCCGAAGGAGTAGAATATAAATTTACTAGATGTCATAACTTTTTCAAAGGTCATATCATTGTTTATCTTTTTAAATAATTAGTATAAAACCAATTTATTCAAGTGTGCAAAATAGGTTTTGTTTGTACATGAACTTTGTAGTGTTTTATGAAAAGAAATAACTATAATTTGGCACTTGAGTGACAGAAGCTTATTAACATGGTCAACTGTAGACAGATTTTAATGTTATAAATCTAATGTAAAAGACACAAGTTACAAGGTGAGAAAAAGTGAGGACCACCATAAGCAATAAGAAAAAAGAAGCCCTTCCCTACCCTCTAAGAAGAACCTCAAGTTTGAGGAGATCGATAATTAACAAGCCATGTATGAATAACCAGTTAAGAGAAAAGCAGCAGGAGTGGACTTAGTGTCTCCGTGTGCATGCTACTCCACACAGAATGTGCAGCTTGTATTTAGGAGTATTCCCCTATGCATCTCTTAATTCACTCATATGTCTAGCTCGAAAGCTTTGGAAGAGAATAGGAACACCTTTCTGGAAAAAATAAGAATTGGTGATTTTTTTAACATATTAAAAAAATTAGTGACTATATAAAGAATGCTCTGAAGCAATCCATAAAGATAAATGTGCCATGAGAAAAAAAACTATCCGTGGTAAGTGATTAATTTAATCTAACATTTACAAATGGTATGATTAAAGAATACCAGGCATAATATGTTCTGACCATATGAACTCTGGCTAAGATGCAGTATGTCCTCCTAAAAAGTTCTGTTCCATGGTAATTAGCTAATAGCTTCTTCAAGGGAAGGAAGTTGTTGTCCTATTAAAATATTTAGAAATGATATTTGGTAAGTAGATGTTTGATAGCTGCTGAACTGTTTTCTGTCCTCTTGCATAAAAGGACAAAGCAATACTGAAGACAAGGAAACTTGCACTCTGAGCCTTGTGTTACCACTCAGAGGCAGCTCTTTGTCTCATGATCACTGAGGCTGAAAGAGCCCATCTGTTTACAGAGAAACTTGCCAATAAAACCCCTAAGAAGTTATTAGTGATTTTAGTATCCCAGAGAACCATTCCAAATGCGGTCAAGTAAGAGTGCTACTGTCTATGGGTTCTGCTGTAATTTTAAAGTTTCCAAACACACACACACACACACACACACACACACACACACACACAAACAGCAACAACAACAACAACAAACCACAACTATCACATTAGAAGAAGGAATGTGTTTCTTACAATACTCAGAGGTCTCATTTCCCTGAAGGAATATGGACTTCCATATTCCCGTAGCGTGAACAACACCATGGCACTGTGTGAGTACTGAAGAAACAATTCACTGAAACATGCAATCTGAGAGTATCAATAGCACCATACTTCAAGATATCCCCCAAACACACACACACACACACACAGAGAAAGAGAGAGAGAGAGAGAGAGGGAGAGAGAGAGGCTTTGAACTTGAGCTCAGGAGCCCTGAACCATACCAGGGTTAGATATGACAAGTAGGTATTTCATTCAAGCATCTGTAAGAATGTACACTCTGCCAGTTCTAAGCAAAACTCTCAGAATTGCCTTACAGTCATTCCCTTATACTGTGTGAGTTTATACTTCATTTTATAATACTTTCAGAAGACAGCCATGTACTTGCTGAACATGAGTCAGCTTTTCTCTGTGAAGAGCAGATATTTAACAATTATCCTTTTCTTCCAAGACATGTGAGGTGATGTAATAGTTGAGTGCTATGAGCTAAGTGATAGCCAGAAATAAATTGCTCATTCTTATACCCCACAGAAGGTCTTAACAAGCAAAAGAAACAAATAAAAACTTCCAATAGAGTAAGTTTTAGCACCTATTTATTTCACAGGGAATTCTAGTAATGCCCAAAACATTGCAAGTACTTACCGTGGAGGCTTAGAAACAGTGACCTGAATATCTATTAAGTATAACCAGATCTGCATCTGAATAACTCTTCTTTCACAAAGAACCAGGTAGGTATTAGAAAGCCAATCTTGTTTCTTTTCTTGTGTCTAAGCAAATCCCCTCAGATAATAACAAAGAGGTCACATGATATTTGAATTCTACCTGAAGAGAGACTGGGCTCATTCTTTGTGTGTGCATTCTTTTCTCTCGATGGTCATGTGTGTCTGTGTGTGTGTATGTGTATGCAAATGTGTGTGCATGTGCATATGTGTGTACATGTGCATGCATGTGCATGCATGTGTGTGTGTGTGTGTGTGTGTGTCTGTGTATGTGTGTGTATGTACGTGAGCATACACCTGTATGAATACTTATATGTGTGGAAGCCAAAGGTTAATCTCAGGAGTTTTCTACTGTCAGTCCCTCCTTATCTTTTGCAATAGCCTATCTCACTGAACCTAAATCTCACTGATTAGCTGGGCTGGCTAGCCAGAGAGGTCCCAGGATCTTTTCTCTACTCCCCTCCTCCTCCAATGCTAACATTATAGATGTGTAAAGCCATACTTCACTTTTACATGAAATCTGGATATCTACAATCAGATCTTAATGCTTGACTAGCAGGCACTTTACCAACAGAGCCATCTCCCCAGACCCCTGGTCCTTTATTTCTTCCAAGATGATAGAGGTAAGAGGTCAAACAGAGAAATTCTCTCTCACAACAAATGAAGTAAAACATGTTTGTTTGTTTGTTTTCTTCTTACAATATGCTAAGATTCCAATTGTCTCTCAACTGAACTTTCTTTCACTATATGGAACACAGGGAAGAAAAGCATGAGCATGGTGTTATACGAAGCTTATAGCTAGGCTGTAATTCCACATACACTCTTCAGCATGAGTGTGGTCAGTAAACAAAGACAAATTTTTCCCCTCTGTTTGGAGATTACCATAGGTAAGGCACCAACTAGAACACTTCTTAACTAGAAATACCAGTGAATGGCAGCTGTCACCATCTTAGCTGTGTCAGTACAAACAGGTAAGGCTGTAAACCGCTCTGCCTTCACTAAGCACTGGCATTTGAGCACATCTGATAGAAAGCTCACTGTCAGCATGACTGATTTTCATTACAAGGGACTCTGTCATCTCTACCAATACATTTACATCAGGTATTTTATTTCTTCCAGTATTTCTCTTTCATGGTCCAAATCATTTTTTATCTGCAAGGTCAGAACATGGGCTATTGCTTTTAAAACACTACAGTGTACTTTGGTAGATTTTATGCTGCCAACATTTGTTTTAGAAACTTGGGAATAAGTGCAATTATTTTCCTCCACTTGACCTTATGACTTCTGGACATTTTCTTAAGTACCTTTGAAGCTGTGCTCTTTAGTAGTTTCTGCATCACCCTGTTCCTACATGCCATTGAGTTTCTAAGCTTTGTCTCCTGTCCTGTGCTCCTTTCCTATAAAGACCCAGTTTCTTATGATTCCCGATTGCACTGGGAAGAACACTGTCTTTCACAGTACGTGCTTTTCTCCCTTCTTTGTTATTTTGCATCAGTGTCTGTTCAATTTTTCTTAGAATATATACAATGCCTTGTATTATGGTCTATTAATTGAAGAATGTTAATTCTGTGTGGGAAAATAGGTCAGCCAGTCAAATGCTTGCCTTGCAAGCAGGAGGACCCCAGATCTAAGAATCTGCATCGGAACCTGAATTATGCTTAACTTAAATCTTTCCCATTTACTCAACCCTTCAGATTTCCCTATATGTTTAAAAAACAAATATCAGGTCAGTAACAGTTTCCAACAAATTTTTCTATGAAAATTTTCTCCGAAGAGTTTGTTAGAAACTTGCCTGTTAAGTGCTACTGTAAATATTTTCCAGTCAAAAGACCTTTTGACAATATAAAAAATGAATTAAATACATAGTTTTATATACACATATTTGTAAGTATTTTATAAAGCTGCAAAGTAAATAATAATGTTGTAGAGCATAAAAATGAAGAATGGCTACTAACTTTGGAGCTCAAAGAAAAGGGTTTAGCAAGTAAGTTTTTCAGTTGAGATATAAAGTTGACAAACTTGTAAGACAGAATAGAAAATGAAAGTATCTCAACAGAGAAAAAAGCACAGCATCCCTGGGCTCTGGATCCTTCTTTCCACTGTCCTCCCTCCCTGTTTTCAGTCTGCCAGTATCGAGTTTTCTATGCATCATTCTACTTGACATTATCATGATGACACTATGTCTTACAAAAATAAAAATAAAAATAAAGACCTAACATGAATTCCCCAAAGAAAAATGGTCAAGTTCCTTCAAGCTCATTTATCACATTTTGGCCCTCTTCAATCTGAATCAAATTTACCTTTCTAGTTTTAGCTTTCATTATTTTCCTGCTCTCCTGATTTATTCACTTTCTGCTCTTTACATTCCCCTTATCAACCATTTTGTTAAAAATAGCCTTTAAGTCTCAAGTAAATGTTTGACAGGATGTAGGAGTCACAGGCCTATTAGCAGATTGTAACTGTATTTGTTTTGTTTTGAAGATGATTGCTTATAAAATAACCGTGTTGGTGATTTTGTTATTTGGTTGTTGAATCAAAATTGAAATCTCTATTATTGAGAAGTACTGAGAATTTCAAGTGAAATTTCAGGTAGCTTCTCTGTCCATGGGATTCCATAAGAACTGACCAGCAGCTGGTTCCATTGTCTATGTTAGTAATCTCCTATTCACCAGTGGGAAAACACATTATGAACTTGAAATGGCAGAATCTGTTTAAGGGACTTGAAACACCTGTATTCTGTGCATCTTGTGATAGGACCCAAACCTAAGTCTAGCAATTAAACTTTAAGCACTACAAGCTTTGCACTGGATCACAGGGGATGAAAAGAGCTACTGTTCCCTGTCAAATGTAGACTTGAAAGGTAAAAACATTCAGCATTTCTATCAGATGCCTATCGGAATGTACCTTACATTTACACACCTAAACAAGAATTTCTGTTATCAGTATGGAGAAAAACAAGTTAAGTTTCTATCATTAACTGATGAGGTCATCAATTTTTGCCATAGCCAATAGTAAACAAAGTAGGATTCTGTTTCTGTTCCCTGGAGAGTTGCTGTCTGTAAATCCTATACACCTCTCTGAAATGAGATAAGTCATAGTCCATAGCTTCCTGCATGACTGCTTACATTTTAGTTGGAAACTATACTGAATAGTACATAAAATATTCTTGCTTGGTATTTCTGAGGCCAACATATGTTTGAGGAAAACTAACACACATATAGCAAAACTTTCAGGAGTCCAAAACCCAAACCAAGATTGTGTATACAAATCAACAGTTCTGTGTGACACAAATAGTCATACAGATTTGCATTAACCTATCAGGAATCTCTTCCCTGGGGGGAAAAATCTGATTCTCTCCTCCTCAGTAGCCATTGACTGTCTGCACTCCATCAACTAAGAAGTAGTATGATGGGGCTGGAGAGATGACACAGTGAGCAAGAGTGCTTGCTCTGCCAGCATGAGGACCTGGGTTTGGGTACCATTTCCCAACTAAAAAAATAATAGGCATAGCTGTACTGGACCCTGTAAACTCCAGAGCTGTAGAATGGGGGAAGTGGAATTAGAGAAAGGAGAATCCCTAGGGCTTGCTGGCTGCTAGCCTAGATTCGGGGTCAGTGAGAAACCTTGTCTCAAATGAAAGTGAATAAAGTAGCACACCTAACATCCTCCTCTGGTCTCTCCCAGGGCATTCACATAGGAACATACAGCACACACACATTTATGCACTCATACATACATACCATACACACATACCATACACACACATACACATTTATACACTCATACACACATACCATACACACACATACGCACACATACACATTTATGCACTCATATACATAAAACATACATGAACATACACACACACATTTATACACTCATACACATTTATCACACCCTCATACACACATATGCACACACATAGTGGCAAGAAATAAGACTTGATACCCATAGCCAATATGATAATAAAATTATTTCTTATTCTGAATTATTAAGAACTATATTTTATATGAAGTGCACAAAGGCTATTATCTGAAGGAAGTTAAAAAGATAATCCTTCGTTAAATATATATATCCTAAACAGCACTTTTAAAAGTGAACACTGAAATAAAAACATCTATTTGCTAATATGGTTTTCTGGTAGGCTTTGCATAGTATTAAAGCCTACATAAAGGATTTTCCCCTTCCATATAGTTTGTCTCTACATTAAGGCAATGAAAAATTTGCTACGATTGAAGTTTCTACCATGATATTCTATATGACTGAAGAGAAAGAAGAATATGTCCATAATTCAAACTGAGACATTAGCTTTCTGGTTGCTAAAAGACTTTGTCCTCCTCTGGCCATGTGACCTAGAAGAGTCACTTAATTATTCTGAGCCTCAGTTGACAAATCCTGTAAAATAGAAAGTAAAAATGGCATGGCATAGCATTATAGAAGGCCAACTAAGATAGAGGAGGTCAAGTATTTAAAATGCTCTTTGGCTTGCGGTGACTGCCCAGTGATATCAGCTCTCACTCGTTATCACAATCATTACTGAAAAACTGAAGACCCCACTTTCCTTTAATATTAATTATTAGAATTTTCTCCTTTGAAAAGGGAAGTCCTTGAAAGGGCACCATTGTTCCCTGGATTTTGAAAACTCAGACTGAAAAATGTAACCCAGGCAGAAATGCTGGTTTGGTTTGGTTGGGTTTTTTCGGTGCCTTTCTGGGGCACTCACAGAGCAGCAGGTGGCTCCATCGGGTTCTTAATCTTTTCTGTGCAAAACATGGAAAGAGAACAGCTTAGAAAAACTGAATGTGTGTGCAGATGACTTACTGTGTGAGTAAGCATTTCACATCTGAACCAGGAAGGCAGACATATTACAGGTGAAGGTCGAATTTGACTGAATTATTATGGTCAATAATCAGTCTTTTTTTCACCCTAGCAATGGAGACATTCACTAATTCCATGGCTACTTCTGCTCTTGTCTGTTCTACAAAGTGGGTATACTATAATACAGTGAGAACAATAGCTGCAGGCTGCCAACTTCCAGGGTGAGGAAATGCTTGCTTTCTGCTTGTTCTGTTAGTAGCAAGTCACATGGAGAAACTTCCTTCTGGCTCCCACAGAGGAAAGAGATCCCCAGCATTGCTACAGCTGTCACAGTCCTCTTCCATTTCCCAAGCAGTCATCGGAATTGAATGAGAACCAAAACTATTCAGACCTTCCTACCCACCTGTGACTAAATGAGCCAAATGAATAGCAAGAAGACAGATGGCCCTAGAGTTAATGAGAATCTCACAAGCCCACAGTGCTATGGAAAGGAAATTTTACCACCTTGCTGTTCAGTACAAAGATGTATCAACTGACCCCTCCAACAGTTTCCCGTCAAAGTCATGGGGACATTTTTAGAGTACAGCTCGGGTTCCAGGGTGTTCAATATAGCCTTGTATTTTTAAGGTTAACTTTGCTAGGACTCCTTGAACATAAAAATTTACTTCTTGGAATTGATTTCAAACATCCCTAGTTTTTCTAGCCATACATTCCACAAGCAATACTGTGAGTCCTAAAGATGAATCACTACACTGAATCACATTTATAAGTGTTTTCTTTCTACCTTTATTTGTATCTCTAATTACCAGTCTGGTGAGACCTCCTGATTTAACCCTACATCTGCTCACCCAGACATGCATTTCATGGATTTGAGTCCTTTTGAATTGCCACTGACCATATGAATTACATTCCCTGGCTACCATTTCTCTCTCTTTTTGGCAGCTTGACCCCAATTCCTGTCTTCTCCTCCCCATTTATAGCATATCTCTGTTGCAATTCTGGCCAAGTTTCATAGCATATTTTTTCTTCCTGCTGTAGCTAAATCGAAACCTGCAGTTGTTTTAATATGGCATCTGTGGTTAATTTTTGGTACAATATTGCACATCTTGAATGACAGTAATGTTCAGTGCTAGCGCAGTATTATGCGAGATTCAGGATGGATGGAAACCTTTCAATTAACTGCAACCTGATGCACTGTGCATGTGGTATGAGCTGCAATACATAGGACGCGGGTGGAGGAAACTCTTGTAACCTCCAGCCACCTAGGAAATGAGAATGCCATTGCTCTCCACTGCTGCAGAGGCTATAATTTTTATCACTTCCTTGCTCCTGAGGTGGTATCAAAAGAACAAAAAGAAAATGAAATCCACATGAATATGCCTAAAGTTGTCTATCGGGCTCAGCAATCTACTCATTTTTCTAGATGATGAGCTTGCTCTCGGTCACTTTTGACAGTATGAGGGCAGTGCCTTCTATCTTGAGTGATGAGGCAAGGGGCTGCATGTGCATTGTTTTAAATAGACGGAACCCAGTGAAAAAGAATAAACCTACCAATATACTAGGGATGAACTTCTCTTGCACACTCCCCGAGAAAACTGCTGGGATGTAAAGCAACAGAGCCAGGCCCAGCTTATAAGAGTCACTTCAGTTTTTAAGGGTAATGTATGAACATATTTTAGCAAGGGTTGGCAAGAAGCATAAAATGTTGTCTTTAGGGACGAAAGAGTTAGGCTCTGAATTTTAAAAAGACAGAGTAGAAAAATAAAGGATCACCTTGTAAGGTTATAAAAAAAAATGAATGAAAGAGATCAATGAATAGACAAGGCCAGATGGAATAAGACAAGCAGAGGGAGAAAAGAAAAGGTGAGAGAAAGGAGAGGGAGCACATAGATTAAAATGTCAAATGATAGGTACAAATGAAGGCTTGCTGTCCCTGGAAGATGTTCTGAGGACACTGGGGACCATGAGGAAGAGGCTGAAGTCCTTCAGCTGACCTGAATAAGAGCAGAGACAGAGAGAAAGCATAAGACCCCAGAGAGCCAATGCAAGGTACATCTTAAACAGCCTGTCTGCAAAGGACTGGAGCCTTCCAGTTCCAACTGCGCCTTTGGCTCAGGCAGTGCTAAAGGAAGTGCACTAATGAGCACGAGGGCCTGGAGCCTGGAGCAGACTGCAGAGTTCACCAGTCAGGCAGGGCTTTTTCATTTCATAAATCAATTACCACATGTTATATTGATTTCACTGGGCCAGCGTGACTTAAAAAGCTAATGAGCAAAATATTTTTTTATTATTTTTCAAAACACTGCAGTGTCTAGAGATCAGTACACTCTGCAGTAAGACAAATTAATACCTTGGCTGCTGCAGACTTCATTCCAATCCAAGTCCCTTCTGAGAGCCTCATCTCAGTACCAGAAAGGAGTCTGGACCTGGCATGGTACCCTGGTGCTTTATGCCAATGAAATCTCTTCCTAGCAACTGAATCAGGGGCATTCCCCAGCTAATATATCTGTGTTTAGACTCTAGTGGGTTTAGTACAGGTGGCCAGGCCCTTCCAGAGAGGAGGAAGAGTCTGTCCTGATATAGTAGTTGGCAGGGCAGCTTTTGTGAGAGTAGTTCTTGAAGAGTGTTATAGCACTCCTCTGAGCTGCAGTAACATTTATCTCGGACAATTCCAATACTAAGAAAAATGCTAAGGGCTCTATTCTGCCAATCAATCTCTGGCCCAAAGCAGAAACAACAGAAACCTCTCAAGTAGAGATTGGCCTGACTACAGCAAAACTATTCTGTGCATCCGGTTTTCAGAAGAGAATAACATTGAGTAGTTAATAGTAGAATGGTAATGTACAATAAAGTGCAGGTCACATTTAAATTTTAGAAATACCCATAACAGCATAACACATGGTAACAAAAATGGAAACTTTTCATTGACTCATCACTAACTGATGAAACAGGAGGGTCTGCACATGTCATGTAAGATAGATGGAAATAATTAAGCCTTCCCTGCCTGTGAAAACTCTAGAAAAACTCTATGATTATACCTACAGAATCTTTTTGTTTGGGTGGTTGGTTGGTTGGTTGGCTGCTGGCTGGTTGGTTTTTGTGCTTTGCTTTGCTTAGTTGCTGTTTGTTTGGTTGGTTGATTAGTTAGTTTTTGTTTTTTGTTTGTTGTTTTGTTTTGTTTTTTTTAGTTTTCCCATCAGAAATACAGTACCTTGAGGGCGTTAAATATGAGCAATGTTACATTTTCTTTTCATATCTTTTTCCTATAACAATATAGGAATATAGGAAAATTTGTCACTTTCCTCTCTCAAAATATCCTCTGTATTTCAGATTGGCTTTCAATTGACTTTTACTTATGAGCACTTAATTCCTCCACATTTCCCCATACCCTGGGAATCCTAAGTGGATCTCCTGTGTCTTTACTAGTCCTCACAAGATGTGGTTTGGAAACAGAAGTTATGTCACCTAGAGAAAGGTGATTTCAATTTACAAGGGACAACATGCAGAATGGGAATAGCAACTCCCTTCATGAAACCCCACCTCCTCAACCCTCCCTGCTCATTCTGGACTCCTATAGTTGACATGTAGTCCAGGACACACACACATCCAGAAACAAGAACTCCTCAGAGGCCACAGTGCTTTCATATAAAAACACAAGTGGGATAAAATTAAATTATACATAAATGGTCCATGAGAAAATGAAAGAAGGTGAAGGGAGAGGGAGAAAGAGATTCTGCAGTTTCAAATATTCAAAACCCAAAGTGTATACCAGTGACAGAGTGAAAGAGAAGCAACTTCAGCCACAGCCTTATCTAAAAGCTTAGGGCCACTATGGTGACACTCAGGCAAGATAGCTCTGATGGATCTGAATTTTCTACAGAGTTCAAAACAAGATCTTGTCATTCAAGGAAAGAGATTATTGGATTCATTCTAGATCTTTTCCCATCATGATTTTTAGGTTTAAATACATTTCCTCATCATGAATATAACAAAAAAAAAAATGGATCATTACAGTGTCCCTGGAGAACTAAGGCCCAAAACCATGAGTTCCTGTCCCATTCTCACTAAGAGGGTGCCTCTACCTGTTTTAAGGAATGGCATCATATTCTAATGAATCTACAGCTATAGGTTTGGTAGAACTGACATTATGGTATCATGTACTATATAGCTGGAAAGGAGCGACTAGTAAATGAAGGTTTTTATAAAACAGGCAGTTGCCTTGGTACACATAAAGACCTGTGCTATGTGATACTCTTCTCAAGTTCTATCATGATATATATGTGCATAAACACAAACCTGCACGTTCTATACTGGATGAATGATGATGTCATCTAACATGGATGTTAGTTAACTGGTGTCAGAGTTAATGCCTAGGATAATTCCTGCTAAATCTAATCGACTTAGAGATCAAGCTCACATGTATCAATGTTTTCAGCCTAGCTGATAGCAGGTCGCAGATTCTTTCCTCATGTAAATATTATGCCACTCACAAACCAGGAGGAAAAAGAGTAATCTATTACCCTTGAGCACATAGCTACTTAAAATACAAATGGAAGCAAGGCATAGCACCATTTATATCTTACAGATTTCTGTTTCCCTCCCCTTTACTTGCTAATAAGTTAATATTTATCTTTAAGTGTTTCTGGTAAACGGTGAAAAAATCTCACAGTAAACTAACTGCTAAAATTTTCTGTTAAATTTGACTTCCTATGAAAATAAACACATTATAATATAAACGCTTTATAATAATGTTAAGAGTAATGGTAAACACTTGAGTGCTTCCTGTAGGCTAGGCTCCATGCACTGCAGTGCCTCTGAATGCATGATGTCCTTTGATTCCTAAAGAAGTCCTAAATGGTTAGACATTGTTAAACCTTCCGTTTCCTACATAACCGTCACTGAGCTCAGGCAGCCTAATATCTCCCTAGTGCCACGTACTCCATAGTAGCCTTGTCTCAACTATTTTCACTGGAGACCGTGTCTCTGAGCATCTGTTCCTTCAACAAACATTCACTGCACACATAAAACATGCCAGGCATTACCCCAGCTGCTGTGCACCACTAACACCACTTTCTATATCAAGACAAAGCATTTATCAGAAGTGAACATATTCTCAACAACAGCATTCTTCTGAGAATATGATTCCACTAATCACCAGTTTAGAGAATCCAGAAAGGAATACAATCAACTTGGCAAAGGAAATCCAAAAGAATATGAAGTATTCAGAATATGAGATTATAACAAACTGGAAGCAATGAATCGAAGGCTGGGGAGCAACAAGCTAAGGAGTAACTTTCTTCTTGCAGAAAGGGGGCATGTGAAACTGAACAAACAAACAACAAAAAAGAAAAAAGTAACTATGGGCAATGCTGAGGAGATCACACTAGTGTTTCTTGGGCCATTATTGTGATCTCCCAGACATAAAAATAGATTAAAAGAATAAACTGTTATGTAATCTAGATTTCTAAACTATTCAAAGAGTTAATGGCTCATTTTGAAATCACTAGGGTAAACAAGCATGAAAGGTGATTTATAGTGGTCTTGCCTTATTAATTATTTTCACCTTTTCTCCCTTTTTCTTTGTTATGCTACCTCAAAAACTCAAGCAATAGTGCCACAAATAGAGGAAAATTAAAATATAAATTACTTTTAGTAATGTTGTCTGTGTTTCTCCTGGAATTTACAAATGAACAGTATTAGGAAATGACACAATACACAACATGTTACTTTCACTGACACACTTTTCTTACTAATGTTTCTTTATTTAAAGCACCACAAATATATTGAGGGAAGGATACTGACATATGTCTGCCTCCAAAGTGCCTTGTTGACTACGCTTGAACCAAACCTTGTTTTCATAAACACACAGGGCCCATCTCTCTTTTGGTTCCTTTATTTCAAGTGTTCCCTTGGCTTAGAAGTTTGTTTCTTGAATATTTTCCTCAGGGATGTCTTTCTCGAAGCTCATATTATCTATTAGTTCAGCAGAGAGGCTATTCTTAACCACCTTTATCAATCTTGAGTGTACAGAAAATAAATGATTGGATTACGCTGTTAAGCTAATGAAGGGAACAGTTGGCTATCAGGTTGTATTCATCATATCATAAAGATTAAAGTAGCCTTATAATTCCAAAACAAACATGGTACTCTGTTACCACCTGGCCAAAGAGATATTAGCAGTCCAAAGATAAGAGAATAAGAGAGAGCTTCCTCAAGTCAGAGCATGGAATTGCAGAGTGGCCTAACAAACAAATCTTTCTTTAAAATATGTGGTTCTCAACCTTCCTAATGTTGCAACATTTTAACACAGTCCCTTGTGTCGCGTTGACTCCCCAACCATAAAATTATTTTCATTGCTACTTCGTAACTGTAGTTTTGCTGCTGTTATGAATCATAATATAAATATCTGATAGGCAGATTGTCTTAGGTGACCCCTGTGAAAGGGTAATTTGACCCCCCCAAAAGGGTTGCCACCCACAGGCTGAGAACCATTGCTTTAAAGAAAAACACCACCAACTAGTGGGGATATGGTCAGGAGAAATCCAGGGGAATTTATTATTATTATTATTATTATTATTATCATTATTATTATTATTAACCTTTCCAAATTATCGACCATTCTGTAGATTGATTCCATGCTCAAACACAACCAGAGACCAAATAGAGTATTCAATAACATTTTGCATAAATGTCAGCCTTCTGAAATGTAAAGAGGATGGAGGAGTCGAGAAAAAGCTAGTTATGGGGAGAAAATGGAAATAGGAGCATACCATTCAATTTGCTTCCCTGTCACTCCCTAACGCATCACCTTTGAATCCTTTGAAAGGCCTTCACAATTCTCATGCTTTTTTCTTAATTTGTATATCTGTGTCGTTAGTGGCAAGATCTAAATTTGTTGGTACTGTTCATTAGTATGTCTCCAAGGCCCAATCAATGTCTGCATACATTAGGTCCTTAATAGGAACTTAACAAATTAATTAGGTAAGAAGACTTCTATCAATTAAGAAGATTGCTTTGAAAAACCTATTCATCTTTGAGCAAATACTCTACATTTTACAGAAGGATGATGTGGAATGGTGTCTCATTTTATATGATAAAGACTTTAGAATTACTTAGTCAAGTAGTAAGACAACTTTATAATACCATGGCTAATTTGATCCCTCTTACCATATCTACTTAATGGAGATCATGTTACCTATTCAGGGTTAGCATGGCAATTAAGTGACACATGACATTCAGACCCTCATCATCAATGTATTAATTCCCATTTATTGAAGACATGCTATGACAGCATAGTTGACACTAAGGAGACAGCAGGGAATCAGAAAACCAAATTTTATTACATGTATGAAGCTTCCATTTGAATGAGTGTCCAGGGTCAGAGAAGAAAACAATCAGACGGGACAGAAAGGAGTGAAAAATACACAGGGAGGATGTGCCTTAATCATTACAAATGACAGCATCAGGGTGAAAGTATCTAGAGCAGTGTCTTGTTTGCAGTGGGGATGAGGCAGTACCACAATCAGAAAGGAGCAACTCAGCTTTCCCTTTGAATGAGAAAGGCAAAGTATAATCTGACTTGCACATTGACAAGGGAGCGAGGCAGAATGAGAGAGGCAGTTACAGGATCTGTAGTTAATTCTGGAAAGACCTGCTCAGTCTCTCAAGGTCAAGGAGAGACAATGGTCCAATGCAGAGTAGAACTGAAGATTCAGTACAGGACGATGTAAGGTTTGGGGTCTGACCCATCAAAGGTACTCGGGAAAATTCTGTTTGCTGTTTGTTTAAAGTTGTTCTCCATTTGACTCTTCCCACCAATGATCTCCAAAATACTACCACCTCATGGAAACACTGAGATTAGATGCAAGTTTTCACCTGGACCATTCAGAATTTACTCATCTATGATGTCAGTACAAATAAACTAAAAATGTTTGATCTGACACAATGATTTGCAAGCTACTGCACAGGTATTGAATTAAAGGTGACTTCTACTACCACTGCTCAAAATGCACTCATTCTTACTAAACTAGAAAGCCCTGAGACCTCATTATGAGGTGCTTTATAATCAATGGTCAAAATTATCATTTTGTCATTACTGTCATTCTGGCAGTAAATACAACTTCAAATGAGCATGGAGTATTTTATTCCTCCGTAAAGACACTGATATTTTCCTTATGATTTTTCATATTATATCAGGTCAGTACTTCTGATTGCCAAGCCCATCAGCTCATCTTTAAAAGCCTTCCAAATATTCTACAGTCTGATGCAATATAATTTTCCATACCAGAAGCAAAATTAAAGCCACAGCAAAGAGGAAGGAAAGGGATGAATTCATTTTTCTTATTTCAACTCTTAATGGCAATTCTCACCATGGGTGATAAACCTCTATTCTGAAATGCTGTCCTGGTTCCTTCTATTACAACCCCAGTTCACATGTGCCAGCAAAGCCCCTGTACCACTTCTTCCATGATCCTTTTCTTTTCATTGTTTACATATCAAGATGTCTCCTGGGCTTGGGTCATCACAGTGTTGGGGGATTTGTGTTTTGTTTTCCCCTCACATTTAAAAAAATTGTTGTCAATTTCTCCTTTGTCAATCTCATTACCCCTCCTGGCAATAGAATTTACAGGACATTTTACCTACTTTACTTGAATGGCCCTTGTCACAGTTTCTAGAGGTGAAGGCTAGGAGATTTGAAGTGAAACTTCCTTAGAGTGATGTCAACCATTTATTTCTCTCTGTTTTTACACTGAGTCTAGCAGAAGAGCTTATGGGGCTTGACCAGGAATTCAACTGTTGTTTCAGGGTACCAAAAAAGCTTTCATGTTATTAATATGCATCAATCCTTTCTCTAAAATTCCACCAAACAAGCATCATCAAAGAAAAATGGACAGAATAGGATATATCAGTTCCGGATTTTAATCCTTGATTCTATTTTATGTGCAGTGGTCAAAGATTGGTTTAGAAGCTTAGTGTATCTTTATTTCATGAGTGAAATAAACTAAGGACCACAAATGGTATATGCCAACAGATACAGTTAGCCTCATACAGATGTCAACTAAAAACATCTATGCTCATTAAACAAAGGAAGTATGCAAAAGATAATAGTTTTATAGCATAAGGCTACTCATTCAATCATTGAAAGGATTTGCATCTAAGTTAGTTTTCGGGGGAATTCCTTAGGAAATGCCTTTCTTCGACATAGATGGTTACTATATTCATCTGTTGACCTGAGCCTATCCAGGAGACAGAGTTGAAGTTCTTTATTATGCTCTAGAATATTCCAAAAAATAGAAATTACATTAATATTTAATGATATGAGGATTGAACAAAATGTCTGATACTTAACTTGTGATCAGTGATTTTTACAGTGAATTTAAATAAAATGAGAAAACTATTTCAATAGTTTGTTTCATACATGCATTTCATGCATGTTATACATACCTGAACATAACTGTTATTCAGAGATACGTGCCTACAGTTATGTGTAAAACAATGGCTGTAGGGAGTTCACCTCAATAGGAATGTTCTGGGAAAGTTATCGTAATTTTGTGAGTTTGTATTTCAAGCTTGTAAGGAGAAAAACCTAAGCGACTATCAGACTCCCCATCTCACGACTGAATCTGTATTGTGAATCAAGTCCTGTTCCGTTCCTCCTGATAACCACTGCCATTCCATACCCCATGGCACTGAGGCCAGGCCAGCAAACTAAGGGGAGCTTTTAAGTTATCACAGTTCTTCTCCGCAGCTCAGGATGATAGCCTTGTTCCTATTCAAATAGAAATGTAAGCGTGTCTATTTTAAGAACTGAACCCTGCACTATTTTCAGATCTGAAGAAATTTTAAACTATATAGCCACAGAATGTATTTTATTCATGAGATTTCTAATCATTGCATCATTCCAGTATCCCAGGGACTGTTTGCACATGAAACATATCTAGATTTTTGTTGGTATAAATATCTTGAGAATTGTGGGGGAAAATAAGTTATCTATTACTCATATCCAATGCCCATGGTTAGTATTCACAAAAGTAGGAAACAAAATGTTTCTCAAGTTGACATGAAAAGTAGAAGACAGGTATGGGCCAGATCAGTGTCTTTTTTTCTGTACTTCATTGTTTCTAGCTATGAATAGTAGAACCACCCTTAAACTTTCTGTAGTTCATCTGGGAATCAGGAATTGTATGCATGGTAATGTTCATCAAGGGAACCATGCAACCAAACTATATCCTTTCCCAACATCAGTACCATTACCCATGAGGTGAAATCTCACCATCCTTAAAGGCAGCTTTAGAAAGTCCATCTTGTGACCCAAGTATAGTCTGTAGTTACTTTTCTCTGAAAAGCATAGCATCATTATGTCTTTAAAATATATAATTTCAGGATAATCGATGGCTTGTAAGCATATAAATGCCTGCTAATGACATTAAGTACTGGTAACCAAAAAATCTGAGAGTCCTCCCTTTAGATAAAGCCTTTAGAGAAAGGTCTTTCTAGCCCGAGAATTGATATTCTGAAGTACCTTCAGCAAAATAAGGTTTGCATATGAACAGCATTCAGTGTTCCAAGTTTTCAGATAGTGGATTAAAATGACATGATGTCGATTTTCTAAACTTTAATCTTTAAATCAGTATAATTTGAAGCAAGTTGTGGCTCTTTCGATGTCTGCACTCTACTCTTTGAGACATAATGTATTTTTCCTCTTATCTTGTAGTGCTGGGGAACCCAGCTTCTCCTTCCTGGTACAGGTTCTCTACCACTGTGTTGCATAACCAGTTGTTTCTATTTCTTTATAAGTATTTTGCCAGTTTCTCACTTGATAGAATATATTGTGATAGTATCTTCCCTCATCCTACTTTCTTGTATTTCCCTTGTATACCCCACTGACCCCCTTCCCAACTAGTCTCCCTTCTACTCTCCTGTTTTTGTGTGTGTACACTTTGTGTAGATGACCACAGTTGCTTAGTGGATTTTCTATTCTGAGATTCAGACTTACTCTATTACCCAGTGTGCTTTGAGCATACTTTGTAGCTTTAGTGGGAATTGAACTGGTGACCATTTTGCAGCCGCCCCAGGAGTAGCTGTGACGTGAGGCCTGTTCATCAGGGCCAGTTGAGAGAGTGAGATTCCAAAGTACCAATGATTGAGGGACATTTTTCTCTTTTGGAATGGCAGTTACTTTAAATGGAACAGTGTACCAATATTAATAGGCTCCATCAGAAAATTATATCATTCAGTAACAGGTGATAATCATATTTTCATTTGTAATTTAATTATTATTTTTGAGTTTTTAGTGCTAGGGATTATGTCTAGTGGCTTGGACATGTAAGTAGGAAAAGGCTCTGCAAATGAGTTACATAACTAGTCTTAAAAATAATTCTGACTTTAAAAAAATGGAGCTGGGGCTCTAACTCAGGTCTTTGAGTGTGGTAGAAAGCACTATTACCCCACCAACAATAATCACATTTTCATGTCAATCTATACTTATTCCTATTTTTAATTGTGTGTAAAATTACTTCTTTGAACACTGAAAATTCACAAATCCTTTTCATAAGCCTAGTGAAAACAAATATTTTCTCTGCCATCAGTAATATTTGCCAGAACTCTGCTGTAAGTTTCACAAGCCCCGTTGCACCTAGCATATTTTCTCATCTCTTTTGCATGCAGCTACTAAGGCAATCCCGGATGCTTCTACAGCTCTGGTTGTTTCATAGGAGGGAGAAGAAGGCCATGCATTTGCCACTGCTGTAGGTGAGAAGCTTTTGCCCTTGCCCTCTTGGAGCTATCTTAAGTCTTATTCTTTCATTATATAATGTCTGGCTGATTTGATCTAGTCCTTGTCTTTGAATATAACCTACACCCCTCTGACTACTCTCTCTAGTCCTGATCAACTCTTTAAGCTGACTTAGAACTCTAGCTGCACTCTACCTCCATCTCATCAATCATCTCACTCATATCTCAAATATGACATGTCTAAACTGACTTTTACAACTCTACTCTGCTATCATGACCCATGTGCTTTATGACGTTCTAGCCAGACTTATTTTCTAAAAGTTGTGTGTGTGTGTGTGTGTGTGTGTGTGTGTGTGTTCTGCACATGCCAAAGCATATATGTAAAGGTCAGAGCTCCACTTCCTAGTCAGTTCTTTCCTTCCACCATGTGGGTTCCAGGGACTGAACTCAAGCCATCAAACAGGGATGCAAGTACCCAAGTACCTTTACCAGCTGAGCCATTTTGCTGGCCCCAGACTGTTTTTACAGTAACTAAAACATTGAGGTTGTGAGTTTTGCAGCAATGACTGCAGTATGTCTCCTTGGATAACTCAGATAATTAGACTATGGCCTGCATCAGTTCTTCAAGATGTCCCAAATTGCTCTCCAAAGAATGGATATCAATTTACATTACAGCCAGTGTGAAGTGAATTTCCATTTCTGTACTTCCTAGCTACTTGTTTTTGTTATGTTTTAAGTGTTAACATTTCATAGCTATAAGATACAATCTTATTGCTGATTTAATTTCTATTTCCTTAATTGTTGCTGAAGCTAAGTATCTTTTAAAATACGCTAATTGTAACTGACATATCAGAAATATTAAAAAGTATATTTCCTTTTTTTATAAGCAGCTTGTTTGTATTTGTAGCCTGTTTCATGGTATTGATTTGAAGTGTTTTTCCCTCTGAAACTGAATCCTTCTCTTCCTCCCCATCCTCCTCTTCCTATTCTTTTTATTATCATGGATTCCCAAATAGCTTAGTAGTATCAGAATAAAAACTGGCAGACTCAGTTCTGTGCATGACAAATATCTTTGTTCCCATCTGCCTTTTAGATTTACTTACAGCAAATTTTATTATACAGAGTTAAAATCTCTTAAATGTTATAGTCTTGTCATTTAAGACTTAATGTGGTGTATGTATATGAGAGAGAGAGAATGCATGAGCATCGGGGTGGAGATGAGATCCAAAAATAACCTTTTCAGGTTGACATTTGATACTGGCTGTCTGGTAGAAGCCCAGCTGTGATTCCCAGCCAGAAGCATTCATTCTCTTCTCTGTTGGTCTTTCTGTGGAGATTTGGTTGGTTGTAGCAAAGCAAAGAATCCAAGAAAATGCCTGAGAAAAAATTCTCCAAAGGCAGAGGCAGTCGATCTCTTAAGGTACTAGTCTCAAAAGCCACTCTGAGAAGATGACTCGGCATCATTTTATCAGTTGAAATAAGTCCCACAAAGTTTAGAGGGAAACTTCTGATGGCAGACTGGTAACATTATTAAAAAGCAGGCTGGAAGGAATTTAGTGTTATAATTATCTTTGGAAATAAGTCCCATCCTACCAGAATCGGGCTAAGCAGCTTTTGCCTTTTCTATTGTTGAGTCTCCATCCATCACTATTTTGGGCCTTTTCCTCCTTTCATCTTTGAACCCATGCATTCTTGTTATCGACTTACCTAGTTTCAACCAAACTTTCTCAAGATGAAATCTTGCACGAATTTCCATAGAACATTCAACAACTAACACTGTCTTCTGCATTCTATGGTGAACAAAGTAAAGCCCTTTCATTGAATTTGTTTTGGACTGTGTGGAGACAATAAACACCTTTAATAGTTTAGTAGTTTAGTCAGTAAACATAATTTGTTTTTCAAATTTAGCTATTAGTTCTTGGATGTTCTTCATTGAAAATTTGTAATTCTTCCTCTGGACTTGTGCCTCCTTCATCTGACTTACTCTTAGATAACTTATTATGCTATAACTCCTGCTTTTTGAAACTAACTTCTTCAATGGAAAATATTCTCTGCTTATTTCTTCCCATGGCAGTAGAGGTGTGAGTAGATGCAGAAATATATGTGGTGTGTTGAACAGAGTAAATGAAGCAAAGCACACTAAAGAACAGCTTTGATTTCCCTTTGGAGAGCTAACCTTTCCTAAACAAACTATTTGAAAGGAGCTGAGCTCCTAGATTTAAGAGTATTCTGTAGAAAGCTATCTTCATTCATATATAGAAAGAACTCTCTGGAAAAAGACAGTAACTGATGGAAAGGAAAGGCATGACCAGTTACCTCCACCATTAAAAATAAAAAAAGAAATACAAAAGAAAAGAATTATCTCCATTTTCATATAGATTATGTGTTTAAAATTAATTTTCCTGGCCCTGGCCAATCATGTCTTTTACTAATAAATTTGAAATTTGCTTCTAAATTGCTTGAAAAGTAGAATAAATTAGCTCAGTTAATAAATAGAATAAAGCTTGATGTATATTAAAAAAAATCCAAAACATTTCTACTCCCAGACCCTGGATTACCAACTATCAATAATTTCTCATCTTGTAAGCGTAGAAATTCTTAAAATATAACAAAATCAGCTAGAGTAATAACTACAACATCCAGTGATCTAAAAATAGTGTCAAGTAGTAAGTGGGGAAACCTAAGATTCATATTTCAATTCTTTATTCCCAAGAAAAGTAGATTCTGACACAGTGTCACTACTCTATCAAAACTGCCATTTAAATCTTGACTTGCCATCAAAGGGAATTTCCAAACATTTCAAGTCCTGACACATAGACAAAGGAATAATCTAATTACTACTTAACAATAGTCAGCACTATTTATGGTATACAATAAAGGCCTTCATACATCTAAAAATTACTGTACACAAGTTTTATAAAACACCAGTCCTCTAAGGAACTCCAGACACTATGTAAATAATTTAAATTTGCAGAATGTTACAGTTTGAAATGTAGAACTAGAGGACCAGCAGATAAAACTTGAGAGCACAAACTTAGCTAGTACCACGTGAACCAAGATTGGACTGGCTCTCCACTGACCTCACTCTTCTGCCACTTCTCTTTTGGTATCATTGGAGTTTTCTTCTGATCATGCCATGTGAATGCTAATAACTTATCAATAGAGTCTAGCCTAAGCTCCATCTTTTCAAACCTCTTACTGCCTCATAGTTCAAGTCTTCATCAACTCCTACATAGCAATAGCTACCCAGCTTCAAGCCCCTGTGTGTAGATATACCTTTGAATCCATTCTTCACACAGTCACCAAATGATTCCATTAAAAGGAAGGATAAAAAGATTCTCATAATGGGTTGAAGGGGTTAAGACAGTATGCTCAGAGGTTTTCAATATTATATAGTTGTATCCTATTATAAATTATTATTATAAATATAATAAATAAATATAAATATAATATATAAATTATTTTTATATTATCCTGCTACTACTATACCTTATTAATACAGTTGTAAATGAGTTCATTATGCTTTCCTTTACCCACTAAATATTTTTTCTGCCTGAATACTCTTAGGTCTAGGCTTTATTTTTCTATTTCCTAAAAATACTTCAGTGTACATGTTAATCTTGAATACTTGTTGATTTTAACAGCTTCAAAGAGACTGATATCAGCATAGTTTCAGTAACCTATCTACTTAGATATTCTAGTAAATACAGATGATATTAAACATATTTTTCTAAAAATTTAAATAACCCCAGATCAAAGCAATTATCTACTCAGTAGCTATGTCACAAAAGTAAAAGAGCAAACCTGCCATTTATGACACTCATTTCTAAGATAATTTAATAGTGCATCATGAATCAATCATGGATGCACTTATCTGAGTTAATTAGTGCCTAGGTATTCTTTCTGCTTGCTCAAAAATATCAAAAGACATTTTTCTATGACAAACTTTAAATACTTAAAATAGCATCAGAAAAAAAATATTCTAAAATGGTATTGTTGGATACATTAATTCTAAACAATTGCATTTGCACAAACACCTGTAAATGTATTGACAGCCCACAATAGAAAGTCCATGATTCTGGATTTTGAGTGTTAGTGGCTTGTAACATTAAATAAAGATATTAATTGCAAAGGACAATAAAGAATAATCTTCCTGGGATCAGGGAATACAGTATCAGTCTGTAAAATAATTCTGACAAAGAAATGCAGAGATTCCCTGAACTTAGATGCTGTGAGAAGAATAAGACCAGAGAAGATCTGCTCATAAAAGTGCTCATTTCCCACCTTGCTTAAGGCAAATCCTTAACAGATCAATGCTTTGCCATATGTCATTACCTCCTCATTCTAATGCTTCATGACATGATCAAGGCAGTCTGCCCATTCATAGGCCACAGTCTTGTAAACATAAAATGCAGACTAAGTAGAAGGCACACATGACTATTCAGCAACTATGACTATGCATCCATCCTTGCTTGTGACATTTGGCTAACTTTTATTAAATTATTATGCCTAGATTTAAGTACGGCATCCTAACTATGCCCTCCACTTCAGCAACTAATAAAACTTACAATTTTGAAGCTTACCTAAAATATTTTAAGTCAAAAATCTTACCTATTCACAAGCTGTAGTTAAATCTTAAAATCCTGAAATCCTTCCATTTAAGTAAAGGCAGCTCTTAGTATTCATTTACATATATATATATATATATATATATATATATATATATATATATATATATATATATATTCAATACTCTTCCTGTGTATGGTTTTCTTTCCTTCACTGTTTACAGTGTTCTTTATTCTTTATTTAGCAACCATCTCCCAATTCTTTATTACATTCTTTCCCAAGCAGTTTCACCATCTAAAATGCATCAGTAAGTCGTCATATAACAGTCTATTAGACGATTACCCTCATAGGACAAGAAGTTCCTCCAAAGTGTGCTATTCTTCTCCTATTGGTCTAACCATTTATTCAGTCACCCAAACCAGAAACCTGCAGCGATTCATTGCATCCGTCCCCACACCCATAATTGGTCATTAGGACCTATTGATCCTTCCTCTCGAATATACTGAAAATCTATCTGTTCCATTTCAAGTTAACTACCACTGCTTCACCATTCATCTCTTGGATTACTGTACCGATTTTCTAATTAGACTCAGTGCCTATCCTTAGTTCTGTCCCTTCATTTCCCCACACTACTCCCATCCTGATTCATTTGTGTATCACCATTGTAATTATGCTTCTAAAAGGAAATGGATGATGCTCTTCCCCTTTGTAAATCTCCCACTGCTGACAATAAGTGAGTGCAAACCAAATTCCTTGTGCATCATGTTAGATGACCTATACATACTCCATCAGACATGCTCCATCCATTTCTCACATAATCTCATACTACAATTCTCTTAACATAAGCAGAAAAAGGTATTTTCCTCTTCTCTGTTCAACAAGTATTTGTTATGTTAATACTAGTTGCAGGAAATAATTCACATAGAAGACAGAGCAGTATTTTTGAAGGCATTCATAGGCATATTGAATAAAAATGTATAAAAGGTAGACATAAAAACATAATGATAGAATTTTGTAAGGTCTGAATTTGTCTTCTAAAATCAAAAATTTTAAATGAGACATGTGTACTCTTGCAAGATATACAACTAAAATATAATTATACAAGATAGTTAAAAATTAAAGACTGGAAAAGATACTGAACAAAATAAAGCAAGACAGAATAAGAACAAAGCTGGTACATTGGAATAAGGAAGTTTCAACAGAACAACACAGAAATAATTAAATGATTAAGCTAGGGGCTAGACAGATGGCTCAGTAGTTAAGAGCATAGACTAGAGCTTGGATCCCAGCAGTCAAATCAGGTGACTTACAGACATCTATAACTCCTGCTTTAGAAAATCTGATGCCCTCCTCTAGTCTTCTGAGACAACTGCATGTGTACGTCACATGTGTGCGCATGCACATACACACACACAGAAAAAGAAAAATACTAAGATGGAAAATGTAAGAATTTCGATTTCATACATAATCACCCAATATAAAAAAAATACAAATTCAAATGGAGTAAATTAGATCAAACTAGTAAAAAATCAACCACAGTGATATCAGTGTGCTTGTTTTGTAACTAATAGCTCAGCCATTGAAAACAATCATTAAATTTTAGATTTAAACAACCAAATTAAAAAGTGTGTTCCAATGGACAGATGTAGAGCTCTGAAGCCAACAGTTACAAAACAAACATTCTGCTTCAGTGCATAATGAATTCTAAAGCTCAACACATTTTCCACAAAGCAAGTCTCAACCAATATGGAAAAGTCAAGTGTTACTTAGAATTTTTTCCATGGAAGTCAGATGGTTATAGTTTAGCCTGAACACCCTGAAGGCTTGGCTCTGGGACCCTCCATAGATACCAAAAAAATCTACAAATGGTCCAGTCTATTAAATAAAATGATCTTCCTTTCAATTCCCCACATACTTAGTACTATCTCTAATTACTTATAACAACACATAATACACTGTAAGAAGTGTCAACATCAGTTAAGGAAATAACAATAAAATCTCTGCATGTGTTCACCACATATGCAAATTTTTCTAAACAGTTTTAACATGTGGTTGAATCCACAAATGTGAACCCACAGATGGGATAGTATCTTTTAGAAATGTATTTTTTAAGATTTTATATTTGGTAAATTCAAATGAGGAACAAAATTTAATAAAATCTAAACATCACAGAAATGATAACAGAAGTTTTTTTCTAAATCTAAAATTTGAGTATTAATGATTTTTCTACTCTTCTTTTAACCTATTGGTTTCAAGATGACTTACACAAAACTATTTCACTCATCCAAATTTGAAACATCAAAAATATCAGTATTATTTTATGCCTTCAAGTTTCCCAGTTAATGACCTGTGAATGAATCACAATGTCAAGTGACTGATGAAGTTAATGGCGTTCTGAAATGCATTCTGCAATCTGGCAGTCTCGGGGCTAGTATTCCCAAATGAAAAGTTAGGGGACTTTAAGTAATATAAAATTGGAGTATCTGGATAAATGATCAGACAACAAGTTAATATCAACAATTTACATGAACTTCACAAAAATGTAAGATTATGTTGGCCAGAACAGATCAAAATATGATTAGGTATAAATCTTCTCCATACAGTTTTGATCAGTCTCTCCTCATCTGGCTAGGTTCTCACAAAGCGTCCTTTTTAGATCATAAAAGAAATTCTATTAAGTACTAACGTATCAGTGGTATTTCTGGAGACATAAAAACTTGATCTGGGTTAGTTTAGGATGAAATGGTCCTTAACTTAGATAGAGAGTAGAGATGAATGATGCATATTTCATTGTCTTCAACAAAAGATACTGGCAATGTTCCTCTATTTTATCATTCTAATTTATTGGAATTCTACATCACTGACAAGATCACTGGACCAGAAGATTTTCAGATTTTTACACTAATCCCAGTTTCATTTTCCTAAAATCTTCTTCTAACACCTGAAATCTATTCAGAGGAAGTGGTAATTAAAAGGCAACGACAGTCCCATTGTTTGTCATAGGGGCCTTAGATCATTGACTAGACTTTACCAGTCACTGCTCTGTCAGGTTTGGTACAAAGCATGCATTTATCTTACTAACAGTTCAATTTGTGGGATATTTCTTTCTCACAATTAAAATTACCGAAGCTTTACAACACATAGAAATGATCATGACACGATTTTTTTCTACATTTCTAACAATTCTATAAGACTCTATTATGCAATAGAAATAACTACAGATGGTTTTCTGAGAATTGATTTAAGATTATGATAAGATCTTAAGAGAAGCATTTTGAAGAATCTTAGATCACTAAATGCTGCAAAGAAAAAAAAAGGATTTTCAACAAGTCAAAAAAAAAAAAAACACCCAAAAATCAACAACAAAGAAACTAAATAAATAATTGAATGGAACAGTTGTAGGAGAGGGTTCACTCAACAGTAACTGGCTGAATAGCCAGGACAGTTAATGAAGAGAGTTGATGGAAAATGGAGTCAGGAAGGTTAACTGCAGCCAAATGAAGCTGAGCTGCCCATTGAGGTGATGTTGACCACCACACAGTTAGTTCTATGGGATAAATGACCTACTTGCACAGATTCTTCCTCTTAGTTGAGATTGGGGCCAGCTCAGTAGACACAGAATTAAATAGACTAGATAGAGAGGGATGTTAAACTTCACCTCCTTTAGCCCTTATTTCTATTAAGAGTGAGTAAAATTACATAATTCATCCAAGAAATAGGAATTGTATCTGCTGCCCCCAGTTATGGGGTTCTTTCTATTGAATTAGACTGAATTAGATGTGTAGATTCAATAGAAGCGATCTTGTTGTAAAGTCAATTAGCATGAGAACCAGTCTTCTCTCACCCCCATCTGACAATTATAATAAAATTCCAAGGGGAACACATGAAGAGGAGCAGAGAAGACTGCCAGCACAACTCTGCTAAAGCTAAGGCAATCTAAGGATTTAATTTTGGTATGTCTAGCCAAAGTCAATTACTCATGCACAACAGGCTGAGGAGCAATGCAGAGCTGACTTAGCAGATTTCAAACTCGTCCTTTAAATTAAAAAAATAAATAAATTATATTAGAAATAGGAAGAGAATAAAGCAAAGTCCAAACAAAGGGTTTAAACTAATCAGTGGCTTAATGATGGAATTGTGATGTTTGGGCTGAGTTCCTTTCAAGAATGCTAAGTGCTTATGGAATTTTTTTCTAAATGCAAAAGAGGGTGAAGTACATCTTGGGACGGATAGGGGAATGGCAATAATAAAATGAGACTAGAGACCACAGACACGTTAACTATCTAGAGAAATCTAGACTTTCTATTAGTTAAAAGGAAAATCTTTTCAAAGAATAAATAGATAAACAGAAAACAACAGAAGACAGGACTCTTGAATACATCATGATCATCTAGCATTACAAACAAATGGAGTTTGGTATTTAACATGTAAAACAAAGTCTATAAAGAAGTTACCAGAACTTCTTTATACAGCCAAGATCCACTATAGGAGTGGATATAATGGATCCTGGCTGTATAACTTGATTTACAAGACTGTAATTTATACATACTACCAGGGACCTCAAGAGAACACAAAAATGTACATATCCATTATTATAAGCCCATGAAAATCAAAGCTGTATTTCTCCTTGTAATTTCATTCCCTCCCATGCAGAATCCAAGGAGCTTGTCAATCATCTCCTGTAAGTGTTTGGTCTATATGATATGTCTGTATGGTTTGTTGGGCTTTTTTGATGTGCTATGGATTAAGTCACAGCCTTGCACATATTAGACAAGCACTGGACCACTGAGCTATGCCACAAGTTCTGCCATTTTCTTTTGAAAGAAACGAAAATGGAGAAAGCAAAGAGTGGAAAATGGACACTTCTCGTAGAGTCTGAAGACCTATGTTCTGAGGTCACTACCTCAGACTGACCATACTGCAGCATCATCAACTCTCAGGAATTTAGGTTTCCTTATCATTAAAAGGTAAAGGTTGCATTACACATCCCTAGACACCCTGACAACTTAAGTGCAGCCTCTTAAATTTCTCTGCTTTCAATTTTCCACACATTGTCATTAAGGAGAGTTTTGCAAAATAGTAAGTAATTCTTCTCTCTAGTAAACTGTCTCTCTCTCTCCCTTTCTCAATCTCCCCTGCATCTCTCTCTGCATATATTCACATGTATATGAAATTGCCTTAGTCTTGACCAAAAGTCCCAGTAGACAGGTAACTTCAAGTAAATACTAACTCTGAGCAGCAGGTCATCTACGGCTACTGTTTACATCCTACACTGATAGAGGCATTTTTCTAATGGTGAGAGGTGTTTTCAAAGCTCAACTGAAATAATTTGATGATAGGGAAAGGAAAGCTTTTTACAGGTAGATCTAAATCCATGTCAGAGATAAGAGCCATTCCCATTTGCAAAGTGTTTACAGCTAAAGAACAGAAAATAGGAGAGAGAAATTTCTCCTCAAACATGATGCTCTTATATTATGCCTTTGACAAAATGGGCAAAGATAAATTATTTCAGAGCTGTGTTTAATGGATTTAATGGTCAGAACAGGAGTGGACCATTTATTTCAGGATACCTACTTCCTTTTACAACTTGATTGCAAAAGTCAGGCTAACATTGTAACTTATCTAGTTATTTTTTTAAATCCCAGAGTGCCTGGAAATATTTCATCTATTCTCGGTAAAATAACATGCTGAGTTTTCATATAGCAATGTATTTGGTTATGGATGTCTACACATAAACTGAAGCAATTTTAAAAATAAACTAAATAGCCATTTGAGATATGCAAGCATGGGAACTTGAATTCAGATGTCAGTACACATATGAAATATCAGACATGGATGTTCATGGCCTATAACTCTGATGTGGTGGAAGGGGCAGACAGAGGAGGGTTGTTGAGGTCAGTTGGCTGCAGCCTAGCTGCAGGTTCAGTAAGAGACCCTGTCTCAAGAGAGCATAGTGGAGAGTGACACAGCAGAACACCTGACATCCTATTCTGTTTTCCATGCATGTGCTCAGACATGCTTACCTATATACACTAAGTGTGCATAAACCACGCACAGGAGAGAGGGAAAAGAGAGAAAGAGAAATCACTAGGAAATGATTAGAACCATATCATTATCCTTTAAGCATAACCACACTTACGTTCTTAAATATGCTTTTTCTAAGACTTGTGGCTGCTGAATGCAAGACTTCTCATGGTAATCATGATACTGCCTGTGATGCCAGGGTTCTGTCAAGGCCACTAACATACGCAGTCTTCTAGCTGCAGCACTCAAGCATAATTACAATGCCACTCTCAATTAAGATACTCTGCACTTCCTGTCATGGTGACTTCATTCCACAGCCCGTGCCTGCATAATCAGACTGCCCTAATAATTCAACCATAATGCCTGTGCCTAGGACTAATATAAGATTAAAATTGGAAAATAGTCAGAATTACTGCCCATGCTCTCCTGTGTCTTTTCTCTGTGCCCCACCTGTCTTGAGTGTCTCCTTTAACTCTAATGCTGGTTATCTTGTATTACTTCCGGCAAAGCCTCATATGCTATAAAGTCCTCAAGCAATCCTTACACCAGTATTTCCCAAAACAATGTCTCATAAGATACTTCTAAAACCAATCAGAATGGAAAGGTTTGAGAGCCAATATTTTGGGGGAAATTCTGGGTCATATTCCTAGTCCTAAGGATCCCTCAAATCTATTCACATCTTAGAAGTCCTAGACTATAGATATATTGTATCCTTTATTTAATCCAAGCAGATCTGAAATTTATTTAGCTATCAGACCAAATTAACTTTAATAAACCTTACACACTTGATATCTATTGGCAAACACTAGAAATTTCCTTGCCCTTATGTAGAACTAAAACTCTGAGGTCATCTTCCATAATGTCAGTAGTTCTCAACCCTCTTACCCCTATGACCCTTTAATACAGTTACGCATGTTGTGGTGATCCCCAACCATAAAATTATTTTCATTGCTACTTCATAACTGTAATTTTGCTACTACTATAATCATAATGTAAATATATGATATGCAGATGGTCTTAGGTGACCCCTGTGAGATGGTTGTTTGACCCCCCAAAGGGGTTGTAACCCATAAGTTGAGAACTACTGCTTTAAGAATTAGCCAATATTCTGGCAAGTTAGCTGGAGAAATCAATAACAAAGCAGTGGGTAAGCTTTTAATACAGCCATGTGTCATCAAAGGATAGTTGGGTCGAACCTATATTTACAGTATATCATTCCAGCAAGCAGAATAAAAAGGAAATCCAGAGTTATGAGATTTTACCCTAATGCATTCTTCTTAAAGCCTGTTTGAGAAAGATCAGTTCTGGAATTTCTTCACTCAAAGAATATTCTAAAGCAAAAGACACAACTATTGAGCAAAGGTAATATTTCTACATATGTCAAATCAAATCATTTCTTCTTGCATGACTGATGTAACTGGATTCACTTATCTGTCTTTTGATAAGAAAGAAAGAAAGAAAGAAAGAAAGAAAGAAAGAAAGAAAGAAAGAAAGAAAGAAAGAAAGAAAGAAAGAAAGAAAGAAAGAAAGAAAGAAAGAAAGGAAGGAAGGAAGAAAGGAAGGAAGGAAGGAAGGAAGGAAGGAAGGAAGGAAGGAAGGAAGGAAGGAAGGGAAAAACCACTTTCCATAACTGTGTCTGAGCTACATGTTTGACCAATGTATAGGTACTTGGGTGGCTGAATCAAAAGGAAATCCTGAATTTTAATTTCTATTAAAGGTCTCAGAATATTTTTGCTTTTGATATGAACATCTACCAATCCTCAGTGTGAATCTGTCTCATCATTTATACAGTTTATTCCCGTGTTTAAACAAAGCCAAGGACAAAGGCAAGACTGTAAATAACCTTTGATGTTCATGTGAACCAGAGAATTAAATATTGATTATGAGGCTACAGGGACAAGAAAAAGAAAGGGAGAACAAGTAGGAAGCTGTGCCCAGCACCTTCTCCAGGATGTTTCCAATGCAGCCTGATTTCCTATTAGAACAGAAGCACATACAGCCCCACCCCCATGGTGGCTGACACTTAATCTCTGTCAGCTTTTTATTCCCATATGCTTCTCCCTTCAAAAATGCTGATCAAAGAGCTTTTGAAGCAGAAATTATTTGTAGGCATTTTTTTAAGCATAAACCAGCATTATTGCCTTTGACCCCAATCCATTCCAATAGAGGACTATAAACCTAACCCTGCAGTAAGTCAAGACAAATGACAGTTTGAGGCAAGTAGTAGAAAACTTTAGTGTAACAAAATAATGCTTTCTAAAGACTAGACTACTCATTACAGAATGCTTCCTATGCATTCATATAGTATATTAATTATCTTAAAATATTTGTTGCTCTGGGCAGCTTTGTAGTTTCAATTTCTGATTTTTTGTGTAAACTACAAATAATGTTTCTAAAATTACAAAGGCATCAGTACCTTTGGCCAACAATGAAGAATCTTAGTAAGACACAGATTCCAAAATAAGGCAGTACCACCCCAAAGTAATGGGAAAAAAAAGGAAGTTACTATTTCTTAGCTGAAACCTTCAAGTAATTTTAAATACCTATTCACATAACCTGAAACGAATATATACACACTGCCTTTCATTTTTTATTCTTCTCTAGGAAAGAGAAAGGGTAATCACGTCTCATGATAATTACAAAAATGAGTTCTTGATACTTTACAGGTTTTTTATTTGATTTAGAGATATCAGATAAATGGATCAGCTAATGGAGTTTTTTAAAAGAAACTAATGACATGTGATCAAAGCCCAGTCTCCTAACCCTAAAAATAACTCAAAAGCCTAACCCTAACCCTAATGTCTCCTGATAATTTTCACAGGTCTTTGTTAATCTTCTGATTGATTCAGAACCAGCATAGTTTCAATTCAAGAATGAAAGATACATGACCTGAATATGCCTTCGTTTAAGTCACCCCTCCTATCCAGATGTTCATCTCAGCCCCTAGTTCATTTCCTTCAGTGTATTTTTCAAACTAGTGTTTTCTTTGCCCATTTCATTGTGTCTTTCTCTGCAAAGATCACAGGCGTTATGTGGGAGGAGAACTCTAGAAATCTGGTGGGTACCAAGTGTTACTGCTCAAAGGAGGAATGGATAGAGGAAGAAAGGATAACGGAGGGGAGTGGGGGGGAAACGTGGTAGAGTAGGGAGAAGTCACTACGTGATTTCAGATAGCAATGAGTTTCTAAATACACCAAGTAAAAGAAAAGGCAATGCTTTAGTTTGTTCATCATTTCTTCTGATCGCTTATTTCTAAATTATTTAGTGTTTCCCCTATCCCATCACTGTCCATCTCTGGTTGAATTACTGTTAGAAGGCTCTTTAAGAGCAACACTGCAGTTTTCATATAATATAAACACAAAGAAACAATGGCTCAGGGAGGTAAAGCTTCAAGGTCATGGAGAAAGGTAGAGGCCAGTTTCAGACTTAAACGTGTTCTGTGCCCTGTGTCACCGAGCTGTATTCACTGCTGTGGCTTCTCAATGACTGATAGTTACAAAGCAATGCACAATGAGACACGTGTAAGAGTTGTTTTGTTTCTTAATGTGTCTTTTCTGTCTTGCTGGTTCATAACGTACTTTCCAAAAGTAAAAACTGGACTGTCCTTCACTCTGGCTGTCCTGGAACTCACTCTGTAGACCATGCTCAAACTCACAACCTTAAAAAAATCAGTCTGCCTCTGTCTCCCAAATGCTGAGATTAAATGCGTGCACCACCACCATCTGGCTTGAACTGTCTTTCTTTTAAAAAAAAAAAATTTGCGATTTTTTTTTAATCTAAGGTGCTATGTATATACTCCTCTATGACAGCATCATTGCTTCTTCAGGAATACCATCTTCAAGCCCACTTGCTTACTGGCTTCTTGCTGTGAGTACATGTATGCTGGTCACTTAACCTGTGTGGCTCCTAAAGCAGAAAGTACCCACAATCCCCTCAGCATGAGTTGCCAACATCCACATGGACCAACTTAGATCAGGGCTCACTATGTTATTTATTTTCAAGGAATTTCCATTCCCACTATTTGAAAATTGATAGCAAAGTGACTAACTTAAGTTTCTTTAACATTTCTTCTCCTTGACTAACCCATTGATAGCTTGAATTGGCCTAATTACATATAAAGCAACATTTTAAACATACCTTCAATTGGCCTTGTTTCATATAAGACAACATTTTAAACATACATTTCTGTTGGAATGTTTTTTCCATTTCAAAGTCTCAGATGCTTTAATTAAATTACTAAAAACAAAATAAAACATTTAGCAAGCAGGACTTTTCTTTCATACTTTCCATTATATAAAACCGACTGTCACTTTAATGAGTTAAGTTTGCAACCCAAAGTCCTGAAGTTATATCCAGTGGAAGAGAAAACCAGAGAACTTGAATCAAAGGCCTGTGGTTAAAATCACAGCAGTAGCTCCTTATAAATACAACAATTCACTTATAGTGCCACTTACATCCCTCATCACTTAAAAAAAAAAACCCATCATTTGTTACAAGTAAGTCTGGTGAGAAGGTTCTACAATATACTGGATTTATAAAAACTGGGATTTGAATTAATTTAATAAATATTCAATTCAAATGTTGGTAAGTAATTCAAAAATTATAAAAATACAGAATCAATTTTCACCAACAAATACATAATTTTGGACATTTTTCATTCAAATTTACATAGGATAATGGGGGAAAAGAACAGCCAATAAGGTCAACTGATAGTGGAAGACTGCTTCTAGAAAATAGACTCATGCTGTCCTGTTACATTAATTATATTTGCTACAGCAAACCTAACTATATTGGAATTGGTTAAAGTACAAGAAATTTAAATAAAGTTGACACAATTATAGAATTGATGTCAAAGTTTCACTTTTCCCTTGTTTTCTTTTAAGGTAAAGCCTATGTTGCCCAAACTAGACCCAAACCCTTACACTCAAGTGATGCTCCCTTCCAGCCTTACTGGGGAAAGCATGCACCATGGTACTTGTTTGAATGAATGTTGAAAATTTTAAAGTACTTTAGGTACAGGAAGACATGTATTTAAAGCTCAGAGCCACTATATGTTATAAAAGCAGAGGGAGGGAAGTTGTCAGTGGGTTTTCTTTTCCTACCAATCTGCTCTGTTTTCTTATGTAGTTGTTTTCATTGTATGCATCACTTCTCTTTTATTCAATAATCTCTATACTCTTGATTTTTGAGCTCCAAATTTAAACTGGCCGAAGACTTGCCTACACATTTTCTGTTTAATTTCCCTCTTGGAGAAGTTTATTTTTAGTTGTTTGAAATTGTTTTATGCGCTGATGGGTGAGGGGTTCTCCTACGTCTAGGGAATTCTGTGTTGTTTGCAGGTGTTGGATTTCTGTGGGGGTTGTTTAATTGCTAATGATCTGCATGTGCTATCAGTAAAATACCTGAGGTGTTCTGAAAGAATAAAAACACCTGAGCTAAGATGCTCAAGTTCCACTGTCTAGGACAGCTCCTGCCAGCATGGTGGTTCCCTCTGCTGAGATCTGGCAGAGTTTCCACTCATGAAAATGCCTCCATGTCCCTCTTGGTGAGCCACCCCTAGGAGTACTGCAACATTCCCCCTAACTCAAATCCTGTGTCTCGTTTCACCTCTTGGGAGACTAAATGTTACTGAAGTTTTTTATTTTGTTATGACATGACAGAGGGGCTATCCAGTTTGGGTTTGGCTGAATATTTTTAAAGGACAGGAAAATATCTTCCTGTGCTTCTTTTGGGCACCTCGGTATTTCTTCTCACCTGAGTCACCCTGGCAGAACTCTACAGTTATATGGAAGATTTTTAGCAGCTGGTTATTACAAGACAGGATTATTTGTATCTCAGGCTCTGACATGCATGTTGGTTTAAGGGTCTGTGCTGGGACAGCAAGCACATTTGTCCTCATTGCCTATCAGCTCAGGTATGCTGCCAAGAAGGGGATTCAAAAGAGAAAATGAGCTGGTAAATTGTTTTAAATGATAGAAACTGAAAGAAAAAATAGAAAGAGATAAATGTATAGATACAATACCTGAATTTAAAGTAGAAGAAAACTGAATTGGTGAATTCAAAGCTGATATCTGGTTTTAAGGACACGGTACACCATGGCAGGTTTAATAGATCATAATGATCACAAATCAATGTTGTGAATGTCAACTCACACGTATGTGTGTGGGGGTGAGATTAATCTGCACAAAGGCTCATTAAGCATTATAGTCTTACTTAGGATGGTGTCTACATTTTCTGAGGATAAAGGTAATCCAAAGCTTTATACCCACTTAAGGATTCCAAAGAGAAAACCAGCCAGGTGTGGTCACTCATCCCTGTAATCCTAGTACTTGTGAGGCAGGAGGATCAGGACTTTGAAGCCAACCTGAACTCTATGAGAAGACAGAGGCAGAGAGTGGGTAGGGGACTGATTCAATTCAGAAGTATTCTGCAAGACTTTGATTCTCTGATTGTGGCTACTTGTTTTGACTTCTTTTTAATTTCCCTTTAATGGGAGTTTACTCTAGTTCACTCGAGTTACCAGTTTAAGAACATGCATTTGGATTTATATGTAAAAGAAAGCATAGGAAGATATAAAACTGTGGGTTTTACATTGCTGTCCTCAGAAACTTTAGAATAGTTCTGTAGGATTTTGCCATTTAATGAACCATTAGGAGATTATTTTCACCCCCCTCCCCAATGTGAGGTAGAACTAATGCTAGGATATAAACATTGATTTGTCATTATCATTAAAGTTTATCAACCTTATCAAGATACACTGTCCTTAAAACCTGAGTTAGATCTTTATTTCAGGAATTTGTTTCTCTTCTACTTTGAATCCAAACATAATTATAGGCTTTTTGTATTCTATTCCTTTTCTTTGCATATCTATCATTTCCTTATAATTCACTTCACATGACTATTTTTCTTTTTATATTTTCCTGTGTGTGTGTGTGTGTGTGTGTGTGTGTGTGTGTGTGTGTGTGTGTACGTGTTTGTATGTGTACATTTGCATGTCTGTAGGAGTGTGCATGCTTGGGAATGTGGAAGCCAGAGGATGATGTATGGAATCATCCTCACTTGCTTTCCCACCTCATTCATTAAGGTAGGGTCTGTCAATCAAACTCAGAGCCCACCAATATGGCTAGTCTCCTAGCCAGATTGCTCTGGGGATCCCCTGTCTCTGCCTTTCTGGGCTAGAATTACAAGTAGAATGCCACACCCAACAAGTATTTATGTACTCCAAGAGCTCCAAACACTGAGCCATCTCCCCAGCCCATGGCCACATATTTAAACTGAATTTTGTAGGTTTTCTTAAGGCCTGTATATTCCTAGCTTAAACTCTAGTTGTATTTATTTCACTTGATGCTGTTGCCTCTAACATCTCTTATCAATTTAAAACATTTAAGTTCCATTTTTCATTGATAATAACCACTTCATTCATCTGTTTCTGATTGATTATCTACTTTGATTCCTATAGGACTTTTTTAGATTTATTCATTTACTTGATTTTGCTTTTTATATAATGCCTATATCATATCTATTAGAATTTCTTTGAGATAACTGGTAATGTTATCCTAATCTTTCTGTACTCTTGAGTTTCCTAATGTATTATTTTTAATAAGTCTGAGAACTGCATATATATATATATATATATATATATATATATATATATATATTGATCATATTCTTCCCCACTTCTCCCCCTAACTTGTCCCAATCCTCCCTCTGATCTCACCCTCATCCCCATATGCTCTCAACTTATGTCCTTTTTCTATGACCCACTGAGTCCAATTTGTGCTGCCTACATACATATGGCTGTGGAGCCACCCCCTAAAGCATGGATGACCTACCAGGCAACATCTTTAAAGAGAACTGTCTCTGCCTCCTCCAGCAAATATCACTGTTAGTATCTCCTCAACTAATGATGAGGACCCTGAGTCACCCCGTTTCCATGCTGGAATGTTGACTGGCTTGATCTTGTGTAGGTCTTATGCAGGCAATCATGAACTGCTGTGAGTTCATAAGCACAGTGATCTTGTCTTATCTAGAATACACTGTTTCACTCCAGTCCTCCAGAACTTCTGGCTCCTACAATCTTCCTCTCCATCCATGATGTTTCATGAGCCTTGAGAGAAGAGAGTGTGATATAGATGTCCTATTTATGGTTGAGCACTCCACAGACACATATTCTCTGCATTTTAATCAATGATGTTTCTGTATTATCAGCTGTCCACTGCAAAAATCCCCTGCCTAGTATGGGATACTCCTTGAGTTGTTGGTCAGAAGTGCTGAGAAACCCCAAATAATACAAGCTATTGAGATTATTCATGGTTGCCCACTAGAACTTGAGAATAAGACCCTACTGCTAAAGACATTACACATTTTGGCTACAGAATATGGAGAAATCAAGTTGGTACTGACCAGGAAGCTTCCTCCCTGCTGGCTAGCTTTCATAATACAGAAAGGTGCTACACAGGCTTCTGGGAAAGAAAAGTCATCAATAGTCTTACCCAGCTGTGAACCCTGTGAGCTAGAGTGACAACTGGCCTGTCAAATTTTACTCATAGATGCAACAGTGCCAAGAATGTTATGAAAGTATCCAAGCGCTTTCTGGATGGATTTAAGGCCTGTGCCACAGAAGGAAACAGAGGACTAGTACTATAAATCTGGCCAAGAACTCATTGCTGGGTAACTCATTGGCCCCAGGGGCAAACCTATTGCTATTATTTTTCTAATGAACATACTGTAAAACTGGCGTCTAAACTCATATCTCTATAGATCCATAAAATGCAGCTTTCACATCTCATCAGAATACAATTCTAATGATTCTTGATTGTATGATCACTTAAGTTTCCTTCATAATCATTATTTGTAGCTAATAGTATAGACTTAGAGAAAGAAACAGAATGGTGTTCGGTCTCTTGGTAGACTGTTTACTTTTTTCCCCTGTCATCAAATCTCTTATTTTCTTCTAGCAGTCTACATATCTCTGTGTTCATGCCCTAAGTTATGGTTTGAACTCTTCTTTTTCATCCATGCTTCATCATCTCTTGAATTTCCTGGTTCTGAAATTTGTATCTAAACAAAAACATTACATTCCAATACATCTTCTTAAGCTACATTGCCTAGATGGTTCAAAGAGTCATTCTCAATCTCACAGTCTCCCATCACCACATCGTCTTCTTTTTGGAGCAGGGGTCTTTGACTATACTCCAACCCAATGTCTTCCAACACTATATATTCTACTCTTTGAGGCAGGGATCTTTAACATCATAACATTGTAATCCTTGCTTTGGGTGAGCTGATTACCAGATGCTAACAAGTGCTGTGTTATTGCAAATGAACAGGTGTACATACACCAAGGAGAGTAGAAGATGGCCAATACCTATTTTTAAGTGATTTTAAAAATTTTTACAATGTTTCATAATTGCATGCAAACAAATATATCTTATTCTAATATTAACCAGAATATTTTGAAACATTAACAGAAGTCCTAACAATGTTTTAAAAAGTAGTATTATTGGAGCCTAACACTGGACTTTGGATTTTATGGTCCCCAAGGTAGTTACTGCTTGGTAGGAATCAAGATTTGTGTTTGAAGCAAGAAGGTTTGGGGGATTTTCGGTCACGATTTCCTTCTTTGAAAAGAAAAACAGAAATGTCCAAGCCACCCATTGCCACCCCAACACCTCCAGAAAATTTCTGTTCATATGTTAGTGAAATTTTTCATTACTGTATTGTAAGCACACAATAGAGAAGAGGGTTAAGAAGGGCTTTTGTTATGACAGTCAACACTGTCATGCCCCAAAGACTGAGAACACCACAGAAAGGATTAGAGCTCATCCATCTTTGTATGCCCAGAATTTAGCAAGCTCGCACATATTTGTGGATATTAAACACATATTTACTATATTCTTTTTGGCTAACATATTTATTGCTTCTGAATCTGTTATTGAAAAAAAACATTTAGAATAGACAGTCATGGTAATATACTTCTGTAATCCCAGCAGTTTCAAGGCAAATGGAAGAGGATCAAGAGTTTAACGCCAATTCAAACTGTGGCACTTGGTCTCAAAAATAATTACTATGAATATTGGACAACTATACTATGAAGTTTGTAGTGTAAATCTGTAAATAGATTAAACTGAATTTAGATTCCTGACATATGTCATTCAAGCATTATATGTAAGCAAATTTACACTTAAAACATAAAATCACTTAAGTTTCAAGTGACAAGGAAGATAAAGATTAGAGTTATATTTCCTTTGAAAAAATACAATTCTTTCTTTCCTGTGTGATCTCTCTTCCCTCCTACTGAAAAGCTAGATTATCCTACTTCTTGATGATGAGTTAGTCAGGAGTTTACAAATGAAGGATACAATATAACTAGTAAAAGTAATATAATAAATATACTAGGAAAAGCAAAATAGTAGGAGTTAAGCTATAAGGTGCACTGAGAATGCTTTATAGTGTTTTATAGTGTTTTTTATCAGTATCTGTAGAAACTTTGCATAATATTCCATAATACTGTCATGGTGTATGTAAGATCAACAATTATTTCTTCTTAAACATGTCAGTAATAATTACACTTAGGGATGGTGTACCAAACTTATTCAGAACTTTGTGTTTGATTGAGGTACAGGTGTTAGTTGTAGACATATAGAGGACATACATGTTCCAGGTGATTTCCCTTTTGTTTGTTGTTTTTTTGTCGTTGTTTTATACCTTGAACAAACTACATAGCTGAGGATGACCTTGAACTCCTGATCTTCCTGCCTCCATTTCCAGAGTATTGAGATTACAGGCATGAACCACCATGTCCAGCCAGTTATTTTCTAAGGATATTTCATATCTGGACTCATCTAACCCTCATAGCATCCCTAGGAGATATGTATTGTCATCACCTGTCATAATATTTGAATTGGTGCAGGCAGATAGTGAGGAAAGACTGGAAATCAGTCTTGGCTGAGTCCAGAGCCTGGACTCTTAATCACTGTCCCCTGAGACCCACCAGGAGTACTAATACCATGTTTTACAAAATATTACTTCTTCCAACTTTTCAATAATTCTAATATGTACACAATTATTTTCTGATTCTGATACATGAGAAAACAGAAAGAAGCCTAATCATGAATATCATTCAAAGGCAATTCCCTCCTACTCTGAAATCTACATTACCTTTAAAATTCATTTTGACTGGCATAAAGTAATAACTATGGTCTATGATATGATATTTCAATACCTATGTGCAGAGTTACCATGATAATAGTAGGGTAAACATTTGGGGTATTTATCCTTTTGTTTAGGACCATTTAAAATCTCTCTCTTTATTTTGAAATATGCAGATAATTGTTGTCAACTACAGCCAAATTGCTGTAGTACTGGACATTAGATGTTATTTAAGTACCATCCTGTCTGCATCACTCCCCCTCCCACTTTCTTGCCAGCTTTTGATAACCACTAGACTATGAGATTTACTCTTTTTAAGCTTCCACATATAAGATGAACATGTGGTGTCAGTCTTTCTGTGCTTGGCTTCTTGTATTCAACACAATGTCCTTCAAGGTTCCTTCATGCTGCCACGAATGACAGAACTTCATTCTTTTCATAACAAAAATGAAGTACACCATTTTCTTTATTGATCCATCCATCCATCAGTGAACACTTGAGTTGTCTCCATGTTTGGGTGCCTATTATCAGTGTTGCAATCAAGAAAAAGTGAAGACGTCTCTTCACCATACTGATGATTTTTCCTTAAACATAGCTTTAGTAGTGCAATCGGTGGTGTCCAGTAAAGTAAGATGACTATCATCAATAATAATTTATATATATATATATGTATATATATACATATATATATAATAAAATACCTACAAGAAATGGTTTAAAAACTCTTAATACAAATACATGATAAATGCCTGAGGTAATAACTGTGTTAATCAACATCATTTTGTTATTACATGCTGTGTGCATCAACAAAGCCCATGGTACCCAGAAATTGTAATTCACAATATTATGTATTTGTTTTAAAACTAATAAATGCCACAAATAACAACAGCCAGGATTGTCAATGAAGTCTGCACACTTTTATACACTATCCAGTGTACCATGCTGACTGATAAGAACAGTTTCCAGTGAGTGAGGTACTTTCTGAGTCTTAATGTATGAAGACTCTCACCATCACAGAATTTCAAAGCTTAACAGGACTGCCCAACTTCACCTGCTTATTTCACAGGTGGAGAATTGAACACTAAAGAAAACATAAATACTACTACATCACTCAGGTCTCCTGTCCCTTCCTGTGGCCTAGTCTTCCAGTAAATGTCCTCTCTCCATTTTCCTTCATGCTGAGTTCCCATTTAAAACTTCTTTAGCATGGTATGGATTGGTATAGGTGACATTTGGGAGAGAATTATAAATGTCCACTGTTTTCATTTTAAAGCAATGAAAACCTTAAGTGTCTCATAGCTTTTATTTCACCTAAAGCTTCATTTCAAAAGCATTGTCTCTGTTTGCCATTTGAGACAATATACACTCTACCTGCTGGAATGGCCTACAGCATAACATGCATTGTGCTTCTCTCCAGAACACTAAGAAGATAGTAATTTTACCAGTTTCCACAGAGCATCCCTGAGAACCCTAGCAATCGTGTATCTCTTTTTCTCCATTGTCTTTATCCTTAGACAAATGTATTCACTTGGGGTTCTAAGTCTTTTCCAGTTTCACATTAGTTTTGTATGGATGTGTCTATAAAATGAATGAGATTGTTGGTTGTCTGATAGCTGCCAAGTGTTTGTTAAGTTTCATTCAGAATGGTCTTAAAAAATACAGCCAGAGCTTATAAGAACTTATTCTCCAGATTAGAAAACTATCATAGCCTCCATGCAGTAAAAACAAATGTCAATCAGTAGCCAAGACATACCATTCTTGGCTTCACTTTGTCATGATGAAAATGATACCTTATACTTTTATTTTCCAGGTCAAGGTTCTGCATCACAATGCCCACTGAGAAATATTTTTAATTGACACTATCACTGTATATTATTTCACATCAATCCTCAACAAAATGGGAATCATATTATCCAACACTTTCTCGAGAAGGAAGTAAAGTTCAGAAGAGTTCTTTGAAAAGACCAAAGTCAGAAAAATAGATGTTGGAATTCAAGCTCAGACCTACAAACCACCACTATCTCCTTGGCACCACCCCTGTCAGCCTTCTTTGGATCAATACGTTTCCCAATATGTTGAGAATTACAAAATTAAAGATGTATGTCTCAGCGTCAACTTTACTTCAATAAGTAGTTCCTTCACTGGTTTTTTCATAGAGTTGTTCCTTTAATTAGATATTATTAATGCTCAGATTTTTTTAAATGAAGTTTTAAACCAATGGTTCTCAATCTATGGGTCGTAACCATCTTGGTGCTCTTTCATAAGGGTCACCTCATTGTGATAGCTGTTGTTGCAACACAGAAAATAGCTTAACAGGGCTTGAAAGTGACTCTAGTGTGACATCTTGAAATAGTATTTTCCAAGTATGCACTAGTCTGCATGGCTTCTAGAGCCATTCTCTGCAGACTCACACAACATACAGGCTCAGGCTTACATTGGTAAGGAGGAATGGCTCTTCATCACAGCATGCACCACATTAGGGTGTGGAAGGGGAAGCTGGGCATGGATGAAAGGAACTGCTGCATTTGGCACTCTTAGGGGTGCTGCTTTGTACAACTCAGCAGCTTTGTCTCCAAAATCAAGTGTTTAAGGATAGAGGGAAAGTGGGGGCATGGAAGGATGGAGTTTCCCTTTAATATAAAGAACCAGGCAACCACTCTGTGTCTGTGTTTAGTAGAATCACTCCCCATCATGCACTCACCCTAGAGGAAGGGTTTTTTTCCCCACCACTTGGTACCAGACAAGTGTCAGTAGCCATAAACACACTAGTAACTCTTACATTTATAATCCACTAGGCATATCCCTTAGGAAAAATAGATGGATATGTGGGAACAAGTTTCTAGAGGAATTATAATTTCTGTCATGCTGTTTTGTTGAATGAAAACTTAGTTTCTATTTATAGCTTTAATAAGCTACTGCACGCTTCATAATTGTATAACCTATGGAGTTATGGGATATGTAAATTTAAAATACCTTTATCAGGTAACCCCAGATGTTGTCTGCTTATCATATACACTCTCTTTAAATATTCTCTTCTAAAGAAAATTAATTCTTAGATTAAAATTATCAAGGAAAATTTACTGTCCTTTATCTTCATTGTATTTTAAATCACAGTTCCAAGACTTACTGTAAAGAACAGTAAGATATTTCTAAAGCAGAGGTGGCTAAAATTCTGTAATTTGAGAAATCAATGAGAATGGTTATTGAGATGGTACACACTGTTTATCAAAAGTCCACCAAATTCAGGCAGAAAAATTTACATGAAGTTTGATTTTACATAAGCCAAGCCCCACTTATCAATGTAACTGTAGTGTGACATCCTCATCAAGTAGTACTATCCAAGTAAGCACTGATAGTCTACATGGCTTCTACAGACTTGGACTCACAATGTCTACTCCTCAAAAATTAACACATTGTTTTAATACTTTCTAGGCTTTGGGTAGTGAGAATAAGCCCCTCTTATTAGGTAAAAGAAATTTAATTTGTTCAATATTATCTTCTGCTCTTCCCAGTCAATATCATCAATGTATTTATTAGGACAGTTTATAATTATACTCTATTCTGTGACTATAATACCCACAGTTTTACCAATAATTAAGTATATCTAATTTTTACAAATTACCTAATTCTCAGTTTTTGATTCAGGATACATGCATTTGGTTAGGCATATATGTATTTGCAAGTGTCCATGTGTGTGCTTGTGTGTGCAAACGTGTGTACAATGTGTGTGCATGTACACACAGGAACATATATATTGTGTGTACGTATGTGTGTGTGTACAGGTATATATATATATATATGTGTGTGTGTGTATGTGTGTATCTATATATATGCATGTATATATATGGATGTACATATATGTATGTTTGTATATGTGTAGGTACATGTGTGTATTATATGCATGTGTTCATGTGTTTTTGTGTCTGTGTGTATGTCTATGCGTGTGTGCAGATCTCCAGGTTTGCACATCATTTAGAGCTTTGCTTCAGAATATTTCTCTGTTGATATTATCTTTGACATAAAATAAAATTTAAGTCCCATGTCTCTTCCTTCAGCACTGTGTACAGATTGCTTCTCTGGCTTCTGGTATTGTTTACAAAGTGAAAATGGAAGGCAACCTTACTTTCTCCTTATATAGCTGACTTTCCCCTTAAATAGACACATAATCAAGTCCATCTTTTTTCTTTGAGTTCATGAAGCAGTAGTGAAATGAAATATCTCTTTATGTTCATAGTATTATATAAATTTTCCTAGAGTGTAGTATAAACTTCAATTTGAAAATTCAACTAAATTTCCCTTTATTAGTATGTTTATTGACTTTTTTTTTTTCAGTTCTCCTTTCTCAAAAACTCCAATTTATGAGCATGTTAGCACACTTCTCATTGTCTTCCAAACATATCTCATTATAAAATATATTGTTCATATTCATTTCCCTTGTCTGATTTTACTCAAACCAAGGATCTAGGCTTCTGATGATTTTTGTTATGCTTAGTATATCTGTATGACTTCCAGTATGTAGTTCACTGTTTACATTTTCTTTATTTCCATTTCATGTCTTCTCTGAATACTGCCTACTTTATTTTCATCTGCTTTTGCTGTAATTGTCTTCTCTGAACTCTGTCCCTCTTCTGAAGTCTTTCCAAAGAGCTGGAATTTCTTATGGGATGTTACTTGGTGCTTCCCCCTTACCTTTCTATATGTGAACGGGTAGCTTTATGCATAGATTTATCCACTGAGTCCCTTTGAATCACTACACACCTTTTTTGTTACCTTTTATGTGTGTGTGTGTGTGTGTGTGTGTGTGTGTGTGTGTGAGAGAGAGAGAGAGAGAGAGAGAGAGAGAGAGAGATACTCATATAAGCACATGAGAAGACAACTTTAGTAAGCAAAGATAAGCTTATGACATATCTCTACTCCTTGTTTTCATTCACTTTTGATTTTATTCTTGATTTTTTAACCCACATTATTTTTCAGTCCAAAGCAATTTTATTTTTTAATGATTTTTTGGGAACTTCATGTGTACATGCTATATTAACATAATTTCCACCCTTGTGTTTCTCCTACTTCATCTCCTGTCTCCTTTCCACTCACCCTCAAAATTATGATCTTTCTTCTGAAACTATTGTTACACACACATACATACTCACACACACGAGTCCACTTAGTATCACTCATACATACACATAAGTAGGACCACTGGGGACTGTATAAACCCTCATGGAGCTCATCCCTCATGGAAATGGACTCTTCCTCTCAAAGTAACCATAGATTGTCCATATCTTTTCACTTACTGGTGGAGTCCTGTGAGATTTCTGCCCTACATACTGGCTTGTCAACTTTGTTGTCTTTAATTCAGTCTTGTTTACGCAACTATATTGCTGAAATTTCATGATTTACCTCCATCCTTTAGGCAGCTGCTCCTTAATCTTAACAACATATCATTCAATTTCCTACACAAAGCTATACAATCTCATTCTTACTTTGCATTCTTATTTTATAATATGACACTCAGTGAAAGTAGATAATCAATACTAATACAGTCATGATAAATATGTTTGGGTAGAACTAAAGTTTGGATAAATATTCAAGTCAACTTTGAGAGATGAGATAGACAGACCTTGTTGTATAGACCATTGCCAGATTGCCTGGATGGAAGCCCTGAGCCTACGATATATTAGCTATTTTAACCTTACACAGTCCCTTTCTTAACTTCCCTGTACTTCTTTCCCTCCATATGCAAAATGAGAATGGTGGGCATGTTAGGGTCTCACTGTATAAATAAAAAACCACATCAGCCAAAGCACACAGAATGTGCTCACTGACATGAATGAACATTATATATTCTTACAAGCAAAACAAATTCAAAGTACAAGGGATGTCCATCAAAATGTGTCTTGCAAATAGAATATAAAACATCAGCTCATCTAGCAAGTAGGATATTTTTAGACTCTCTAGAAAGAGCTGTTATTTCTATATTTGCTTATCCATTAGTGGCCTGTATTAGATCATAAGTATCCTCAGAAGAGGACTGAGATCTGCTTCATTCTCTGTACATATACACTGCCTGCAGTTACTAAATATTTTCTGAGTAAATGAATAAAGCAAGTTCAAATATAGTAAGATGGTAAAGTTTCTACACCATGCCATCAGTGCTACCCTATAAATACTATTGCTTCACATTTAAGAACTATTCTGAGTCTTCTCTAATTTAGTCTTCATGGTGATGTTATAGGGTATTTAATTATCTCTAGTTTATAAGTAGTGCATACAGAGTGGTTAAGTCATTTGTCCCAGGTCACACAGTGAAGCATCACCTGTTGTGGCTGAGGCTCAAAGTCAAGATTCCCTGTGGCCTTGCCTGCATAGTGTCACCATCCGCTTCAGATAGTCTAAAATCATCTCAGCTAATCCTTTATTTCCATCAGAGCCACCTCTCCCGGTTCATCCTTTTTGACATTGGATGTCCCTAACTCTCTTTAAGCCTAAACTCTAAGCATTTGGGGAGGAGAGAAACTGCTACTCTTCCACACTTGCCTCGTTTTCTCCATCGCTGTAGCCTCATCATAAAAACAGCCAACCATGAGATTAAATGCAGTGTATGAAATATGAACAAAGCTTGTTTAATTTGCTTTAAATACTTTACCTTTGATGCATTTGATAACATAATCATGTTAATACCAATAGCACTGCTGCACATCAACAAGCATAGTTCTTTAAATCCTGGCAAGGTTGCCCGCTCCTGCAAGTCAATCCCAAATCATCCAACAACAGAACATGCTGCCAAAAACAGTGGATAGACAGGACTTCAGGACTTTACATACTAGTAGCTTAATGAAATAAAATGGCTGTGACACCTTGGTATATACCAACTTAATATATCCCAACTAATAAGAAGAAAAAGTACTGTGGGCTCAGTGGAGGGCAAACTCTCAAGTGTTTAAATTTATCCAGAACACACAGATTTCTTTTCATTTACAACCATTCCTAACAATCAGTCCCTTCCATTTTTTTTATAACTCTCATAAATGACTGGTGCTAGGGATATTGCCAGATTCCAACTATAAAGATGTAGGTACAGTGTCTTTTTTTTCATAGGGCCCAGTAACCCTTCCCCATAAATTAAAAATCACTCTAAGTTTATTAAATTCTATCAATTCACCAAATATTTACTCAATTTTATAGTGTTTTAAAATATTTTTAATTTATCCTCTCTTTGTCTCTCTCACTTTCTGTGTGTGTGTATGTGTGTATGTGCACTCATGCGAGGATACATGCACAGAGGTCAGAGGTCAGAGCAAAAGTCATAGCAGTCAGTTCACACCTTCCACCACATAAGTCTAGGGATTGAACTCAGATGCTCAGGCTTGGCAGTACATGCCTTTAGCTTATAAGCCATCTCTCTGGCCCCAATTTTCCTGTTTTATCCATTGTATTGGATGCCTTGAGATTCAATGATTGCTTCAGGATAGTCCCATGAACTTAAGATGAAATCACAAGCAATGATCGTGGAACTGTCAGGGAGGAACTATTTGATGGTTCCTTACTCCTTGTATTAGAAAGTTGAAAAGAGGAGAGTGATTTATGACAAGAAGAAGGAAACAAAGGGCCTACTTAGTAAGATTAAGTGTGTGCTGGTGTGGCTGTCAGGGAATCCCTCAGAGAGAAATAAAAACAGCTGAAAGTCTAGATGCACCTTGGCTATGGAATTCTTGGGTGCTGGTGCTGAAGAAATGGCTTGAAGGGTAGAAAACTTGAAGACATATGTTGAGAACCTCAGCATCAGTGACAAAAAAAAAAAGAAACCAGCATTCTAGTGTGTGTATGGCACCAACACTGCTGGGGGAGGGCAGAGACTGGAGAATCCCACGGGCTTACTAGCTAGCTAGTCTAGCTCCAAGTTCAGGAAGGGCTCTATCTCAAAAAATAAGACAGAACAGTATGGCAAGATACCCAAAAATCAACTTCTGGCACACACACACACACACACACACACACACACACACACACACAGAGAGAGAGGGAGAGAGAGAGAGAGAGAGAGAGAGAGAGATCGGCAGGCAAGTATATGCCCCCAACACACAAATACATACACAGAAAGTCTAAAATGTTGTAACAATATAATCTGCCAACCTCAAGATCTTTCAAAATGATATAGTCTCTTGTGCCATGCAAAGGATCACAGTTACAAATTCTAGTGACTAGGATACAAATATCTGTTCATTTCTGCTGCTGTGATAAAATACTCTAACAAACAAACAAAACCAATTTAGGATTAAAGGAGTTTAATTTAGCTTACAATTACAGACTATATTTCATCACTGTAAGGAAATCAAGGCAGGAGATTTCCAACAGCTGTTCATAGTCACATCCACACCCAAGAGCACAGAGAAGTGAATGCATGCATGCTCACATGCTTGCTTGCACTCTGCTCCACATTTCTACTCAACCAATTCAAGACTGCCTGCATAGGGAATGGCATCACCTACAGTGGGCTTATTCTCTCAATTAACTTAATTAAGATGACTCTCCACAGACTTGCCCACATCCCACTCCCATGTAGACAATCCCTCATTGACACTCTCTTCCCAGACGATTCTAGGTTATGTCAAGTTGATAATTAAAGCTAACATCTTTGGGAATCATTGTTCACCCTATCCCACAGATCTTACATTAATTAATTAATGTAGGATTAATTAATTAATCCTACATTAATAAATCCTTCAAAGTCATGAGGTATCTGACTTATTGCTATAAAATGGTTTTCCTAATTTTAAACATGACAAAATAAGCTATATAGTCAAATAGATTATAACTAGCAAAGAAATTACCTTGCAACAGATTGGTTCATTCATTTTTCTTGTGGCTCAATGGGTAAACTATTCATGTGGAAGGATCTTCAGAGCCTAACGATCTTCAGAGCCTACCTTACATTCTCTTGAATGCCATCAGTGTTGCTGTAAATATTTTGACTTAAAATTACTCATAACCAATATTAATAAAGAGAAGGGTTTCATAGTTTTGGAATACAAAGTAGCATATCATAAGACTTATTTTTGGTATGCACCATCAGTTTGCATGTAAGGTAGTCCTCAAAAACAAGGACTACCATCATGTGAGTGATGATAGCATTATGAGAAAAAGTCATCATGACATATTCAAGAGAGAAAAATTCATTCTGTAACTAAATGAGCTAACTTATGAACAGATTTTATAACCACAGGCCTAAATAAATAAATAAATAAATAAATAAATAAACCAAAAAAAAAACCTCTTCCTAAAAAATGTTTTATAAAGCCATGTCATATTAAAACTTTTATCTCCCTTATCTTATTTTTTCATACATTTTTTTCTTTAAGAAAGGGAAAATTTAAGAAAGGAAATTTAGGAAATATGAGAATACTCACATTACAAAACATGAGAACTTCCTCTGTGATACTATATACACATTTTATTAGAAAGACAAAAATCTGCTACGCCTGATTATTTGTCACATGACTGAGGATTGTTTCTGACTTTGGTCTTTAATCCCCATCTGTAGAAGGCTTTTTAAACAGACAATTTCTATTTCAATACTAGGAGGTATTGGGTCCTAGAACACCGACAAGCTATTGTTATCTCCTACTGTTTGAAAATACAGACAAGTTACGGTGTCTGTTATCAAATTTTTCTCATTTTCACTCAAATACCAATGACAATCTGCCAACCCAGAGCCAAGAAAAGTTTTTATGAAGATAAATTAATTGATATTCTTATAAGTAAGTATACATACTGACAGAAAACCCAATGGATTTCATTTACAAAAGTAAAGCATAAATATTTAAAGAACACTAGTCAGGAGAGAAAATGATAGTGTCACACAAAGAACACTGGAGATAAGGTCATTCCCTAACTAAAAGGAGAGACATGCAAAGAGAAGGTGCCTAGCATAGCTCCTTAGATGTCAGTGAAAATTACCTCTCAAGAAAGAACTGCCTTCTGAATATTTATTTCTCAAGAAAATGAACTTCCTACTTGAAAAGAACCCAAGCCATAAAGTTTCTTTCATGTTGAACAAATTGAGCAGTAAAGAAACTGTGTGCTAAAGTCTATCATTAATTTTCATTCAAAACCTGCTCTTCTGGGTCCATAGGCATTCAAAGAGTTGTCAGACATATAAAAAGAGATTCATGAAAAATGAGAATTTGCTTATGTTTTAATGAAAATAGTCTACAGATTTGAAATTTATAAAGCTTATTTTTCTCATCCATTTCCTTTACTTGGGGGTAAATTTAAGAACCTTTTAAAATAGAAATTCTTTGGAACAGTATCTTGCCTTCTCTGTTGCTCCATACAGGATAGAGTTAATCCTGGGTTATAAGGAAATAAATGATGATCAAATATTACCTTTTACCTAAATCACACACAATTTCAAGGGACTCAGCTGAATATAAAACTCCCTAAGAGCACAGATATTGCCTTCTACTTCTTTTATATATCATAGGTCACTTCTGAAAATCTGCTGACATAGTGGTGCTTAAACAACATAAGAAGAAATGGGGAATGAAGGAAAGGGAGTAAAAAGCAAAGGAAACAAGATACAAAGGAAAACATAGAAAAGAGAGACAAGTCTCAGACAGGGGAGCCTCAGAAGGGAGAAGGGGTGAGAAAGGGGGTAGGAGGGAGGAAGTTCGCTGAGTGAATCATGTGCATCTTCTGATCCCTCCTTCAGTAACTGTGGAAGTTACTCAAAGTTCCCATCTGACATTCAACTGACATTATGTGAAATCGGTTCCTGGATTGTTTTAATGACTCACTTAGAAAATACCAAAGACAGACACGTCTGTCAATAAGAGTAACTTTGCTCTATTTGAGAATATTTTCACATAACCATCTATAGGTCCTTCTGTTTGCACAGAAAATAGAACACATCCATTAGAGTCATGTACAAAGACTGCATATGCAGTTTTCTTTCAAACCTTAAAGTTCACATTGGTCATTTTCCTTTTGCTTCTGAAGAAGGGCTGAAACAAATGCCACCAGGGTGATGCCCCTTCTTGCTCCTACAGCTCACTGGGAGTTAGGTCCCCACCTGCACTGCACAGCAGAGAAAGCTGAAGTTCAGAGGGACAACTGTTGAGCTCTCCCTCAGGCAGGACTTAACTCCCATCTACTTTGCATCAGACAACTTCATATAAAAATAGTCTTCTCACTTGAGTTTCCTCCTCACTATGTAGTTTTTGAGGTTTTTAAAATCAGGGTCTCATGTAGCCCAACCTTATTAGTAACAGAAGATGAATTTGAAGTCCTGGTTCTGCTGTCTCCACCTTCAGAGCCCTGTACGCTGCTGGAGTCCAGCACTAGTTTCACACACGCTAGTCAAGCACTCTGCTAACCAGACTATGTGCCCAGCTGACCTATTTAGTCTTATTTCTTCCATTATGCTTGTTCATGCTATGCTATTATTTTGTTACTTAAGTGCATTATCACAGGCAGAGAAATTTAACTTGGTCTTCATGGCAGCAATATTGATTGACATGAAAGTTTGAAAATATATATGGAAATAAGTGCTCCTCATAGAAGTCATTGTACCATCTCTTTTTTTAAAATATTTCTCAACTTCGCTAAAATTGAGGATCTACCAATCAATCTTTACTTTAAAAAAAATCTGGCAAGTAACATTTGTGAGTAGATGGCATCTGGGGAGCTAGAAGAAAAGATTATGGGCAAGAAACCTATGGAATTATGCAGACACTCCCATGATGAGATGGGTTATTTACAAGCAGCATTTACAATGAGACAGGATTTGCCAGCAGGAGAAACAAGTACAACAAGCTGCTTGAACTTGTGAAAGTTTCTCTTCCCTGAAAGAAAGAAAGCTATTTAGAAAACAATTTAGGCCTTCAAAAAAATTGGAAGCAAGCTGAGGAAATAAGTTTGATGTTTAGTGGGGGATCCTCCAGAGCTATCTGTCACAAGTAATTACACTAAAAGAAAGGAAATTCCTAGACAGGGATTTGAGTTTAAGAAGTATAAATTGATTAGTTACCGTAAAATTTTGGAAGGGAAGAATCGGGGAGGGACAGAGAGGAGGGAGGGAGGGAGGGAAGGAAAGAAGGAGGGAGGGAGGATAGGGTAGTATGAAACTAAGGCAAGTATGTGAACCACTCTCCTGACAATTCTGCTCTAATGTCACAAGATCACAGAACCGTGGAAGATCAGATCTAAGGTCATTTTGATGAGTCTTCTCCATGATGTCACAAAACACTAAACAAACGCTTGTTTTCTCGCACTGCAGTGTAACAACGGCAGTTCAGTGCCAGTGCTTGCTTAGTGGTAGCTATTACTTTATAAGGAGTTCTATGATTCCAAGTTGTAATGAAAACCTGTGGGTTGTATAAGTTTCTTGAGAGGAGTACATAACCTTCCTGAGTTCTCCACAAAAACCAAGCAAGTTATATATTACTCAGGTAATTCTCATCATTTCCCCTATGAAGTCTGTCTTCATTTAATATAAAAAGAAACGGGGGCCTACACAAGGTACACTATGGCCCACATAGCCAGAGATGGTCACCAGTCAAGACTTAAATCCTGTCACCCTGAAGCCAGAACTGATGGTGTTAAACCCTGTACTACATTGCTTTTATTGTTTTTATTTATTTTGTGAATGGTGGTATGACCTGTATCAAGGCAATTGTTTCCTAGAAACTATTCTTAAATGCCAAGGAAAATTTCCTACTTTCTTCAAAACATATATCACCATTTAATAAAATTTAATGCAATGGACTCACTGATGAAAACCCATAATATTACAAAATTTCAAAGAAAGAGGAAGAGATGTATCTGCTTTGAGGGTACTTTCTATAGTTAATGAAAGAATATTATTTAAAAAAAATATGTAGAGGTTTCCCTTTATGCCTTACAGACTGCCAGGTATTAATCACCAAACAGCTGCTATTGGTGTTTTATCAATACTTATAATTTTACATGTTAAAATTAATAGAAAACAGTAGGATTTGTATTCAAATTGTATATTTTCATGTTTAAGACATCTAATGTCATTATATGATATACTACATAAAAGAAGCCATGTATGAAGTCTTAGATACTTAAAGCCAGTAAAAGTGACCTGGATCATTTTTTAATGATTCCCAGTTCAATTAGCCTACCCACTAGAGCACACAGAACACTGAGTGCCTACCATCAGATAAGCTTTTTCAGCTGTTTATTACAACAACTAAGGCTTTGGTATTAAAGAATGACATTTCCAATTTAATTTTTAGCCTGTGGCAGAATTCTAACTGATTGAGAGTGACTGACTTTGAAATTCCTTAGAGCAGAAGCATCTCCATTTTTGAACTTGGGTTATTCTACAGTATTTTCAACTGTAAACAAAGTAACAAATGCTACAATTGTTTTTCCCAATTCTCACAATGTTTAAGAGCGTTTTAAGAAATGCTTTTTCTTAAAAAGAAAAAGAATGGCTCATTTGAATTTTAGAGATCATTTCTTTCTCAGACTTATTCCTCAAGTCCTCCTGACATTTTAGCTACTTTTGAAACTGAGTCCTATTTGCATAGAGCTTTTGCTCTGAGGAATTCAAAGCTTTCTATTTGAAGGTGTATCCCAGGGTTCAAAAGCATAAAACCTAAGGACTTAACCACATTTACAGGCATGCAAATTTTCCATCATTTTGGCTTTTCCCACCTCTATGTAGCACAAGCCTTTTAAACTTACTGCAATTAACATATGAAATACTAGGTCCCATTATGTGTGTTTAGGCAAAATTTGCTTTTGTTGTTTCTCTTACTCCCATGCTCCAACTCCATTGCCCATCTCCTTGTATCCTTATACACACACGTACTCCTGAACTTAGGTGTCTAGGAGCAGCAAGAGACCAGATAGCTAGAGAGAAGCAAAGAGGGGAAGTGGGTGGTTGACCTGGTATAAAGGACCTCAGAAGCTCTGGTAAAGACTACATCTGACTCAAACAACAAAGACACACAGTTTCATTTGGGTGAAATTGCCTTGCTAACTGAATTAGAGTATAGGTCGTCTGCTGTAGGTCAAGGAAAATGATATATTTATTATTTATGTGTAAGGGTGCTTGGAAGCAGTTGCTTATTCTTATTTAGGAAAAGTGTTGATGGATTACATAATACTTATAATATTGTGGTGTTATGATTGAGTATGTCATACTCAATTGTTACCTCTAAATCTTAAGCTCTCTATAACTGTATCTTGGATGTTGGACCTGTGAGGAGGTGATGAAACCTAAGTGAGGTTATGAAAGACAGACCAAATTTTACAAGCCTGGGCCTTTTTAAGAAGAGAAAAAGACACTAAATGTCTCTCCATCATGTGTGGACCCAGCAATAAGGCCATCAGCATCTTAGAAAGGGAACCTTTGCCACAGGTCTCATGAAGTGATGCTTTGAAATTGGAATTCCTGCCTCCAAACCTATGGGATATAAGTTTATGTTGTTCAATCACAATCTGTAGAAAACTGACATGGTAGCCTGGTAATCTGATATGACAAATAAATGTTTAGAAAGTCCCCTGCAGGGATCTGATAATTTAAATAAATATATGTATGTATGTATATATGCATGTATATATGTTAGTTTGTTGCTGATAATGATGAGAACCAGACGTTGTAGCTCAAGCCTATATTTCCAACACTGGGAAGATCAAGGCCAGCCTAGGATATATAAGACCTGGTCTGAAACAATTAAAAACTGCATGTTGTTGGAGGAGATATGGTTCTGTACTTAAGAGTGTTTGCTAACCTTACAAAGGACCCAGGTTCACAAAACCCACACCAGATGCTGCACAATTACCTGTAACTCCAGTTTCAGGGGGTCTGATACTCTCTTATGGCTTCTGTGGGTGCTTACAGTTATGTACACATTACAACACACATACATAATTAAAATTAAAAATTAATCCTTCTTCAAAATGTACCTCAACTCACAGTAATAAGTTGTTTGTAAGTTGTATAAATAATGTATCTGGGTACATTAGCAAAAAGTGTTTTCTTAAAACTGTGCTTGCCACATATTTTTTCTTAGCTCATCAAAAAATATCGACACACTAAAAGTATGAACTATATAAAGTACAACAAAATTTATTAAAAAAATAAACAACACAAAACAGCCTATAGCCTTGAGTAAATACATTTCAACTGGGGAGGTATGTTTTGAACAAATCTTTATCTTCCATGTAAAAGAAACTGCATGTGCTAGGTGAGGGCAAGGTAATGGGATCTGCATCTCAGAGCCATATGCAGAAGAGATTTGAATGAAACATGACTAAATTCAGGAAGACGAACTAGAAAGCTATGGAAAGGATGAGGACCACGACACTCCACATAGGGCTGAGGACTATGTGGAAAGCAAGGATCCATCTTTAGAATGGAATATTGACAGAGATTTTTATGACTAAATAGGTGTGGGTGGCATAAGGGGGAAGGAATCAGAAATAACTCCTAGTTTGCTGACTTGAAGAGCTACAGGAATGGTGGTTAGAGTTAGTGAGTTCAGTTCAGGACAACATACAACGCACTGGTAAACTACAATTAGACAGCAGTTTGTGCAGTAGGGATCCGGGGTGGGGATGTCAGATTGAAAAGATCAAGTAGGAGCATCCAAATTCCAACACTTATGTAGTAGACAGCACAATAATTTCTCCTAAAAGGAATTCAAATGCAAAAATAGAAAGGGGAAGGGAGTTTGCTTGGAAGCCATGCATTATATGTGCTATGTATAATACTATAGCTGACTGCTGATAGGAGCAAATTCATCATGACTACTTATTTTTAATAACACTGTTCATATGAAATATTTCGGAATAAGCTTTTGTGACTTGGGGTTTCTATTGCTGTGATGAAACACTATGACCAAAAAACAGCTTAGGGAGGAAAGGGTTTATATGGCTTATACTTCCATGTCACTGTTTATCATTGAAAGCACTGAGAGCAGGAACTCAAGCAGGGCTGGAATCTGAAGGCAGGAGGCTGATGCTAAGGCCATGGAGGAGTGCTGCTCACTGACTTGCTTCCCATGGCTTGCTCAGTCTGCTCTCTTATAGATCCCAGGACTATCAAGCCCAGTAGTGGCCTGACACACAATGGGATGAGTCCTCCCTCACCAATCACTAATTAAGAAAATACCTACAGCTATAATTTTACCTACAGCTTGATCTTATAGAGGCATTTTCTCAATAGAGGCTCCCTCCTACCTGATGATACTAGCTGTGTCAAGCTGACATAAAGCTAGCCAGCACAACTTTCATAGAAAACTATCAAATTTACAAAGCTTATCCAAAATTAAGTTAAACAACATGCTTACATTTAAAGTATATTATATGAGTGTATTATACTGCTGATTAGCAATCTGGAAAAAAAATCCTCCTAAAGTCAAACTAAATTATAAAGTTACTTCCTTCAGTGTTTCAAACTTAATCACTTTAACATGCTTTAATATTTCAGTTTATAAAAACAAGTAATTACATATCAATATCATTTCCTAGGAAAAGAAGCTGCAGTGTTAGAAATAAATATGTGTTGCCAAAAAAGATGAAAACATGTGTCCAACAATTGGAAAAACTCCCAGGACAGTGTGTAACCTCTGAAAAGCTCAACTTATTTATGAAAAGCGGGTTAATATATATTCTGATATCATCACTATTCAAATTGATTGCAAAAATTAATGGAAATCCAATGCTTTGGAAAGCCTATAATTTGTAAAAGTAGTAATTTTTAGTAACAGCTCTTTTGTACAATCATTGGTAACAAAACAATACTTATACATTTTTGCTATGGCTTCCTAAGATGTTAAATATTTGCAACAGCAATTGCTAAAATCATTAATCAAATAATTGGCAAAACCTGGATTTCAATATGATTTTAGATGCCTTTCTATATGTGTTATAATATTCAAGTTATTTAAGGGTAAATGTGTGAAGTATCAATGTATGTGACATCTACTGTTTAGAGCCATAATGAAAATATATATAATTTAGTAGAGAGGAAGAAATTAACAGCAACAATAAAAAAAAAACCTAGAAACGCCTTGATAACTTATTTGGAGATATATTAGTGGTTTATTGTTCTGTCGATATGGTAAAACATTGTGTCAAAATCGACTTAAGGGAGAAAGAGTTTATTTGGCTCACAATTCCAGTTATAGCCCACCATGGCAGGGACGTCACAGCAGTGGAAGCTGGAGAGAACTTGTCAAGAGCAGCTAGCCAGGATATATTACATGTGTGCTTGTGTCCAGCTTGCCCTATCTCACACAGTCCACAATCAACTGCTCAGGGCCTGCTCCCACTCACAATGAAGTTGGGTCTTCCATATCAATAAATGTAATCAAGACAATGCCTCCCAGGTGTTCTCAGAGGCTAACCTTAATCTAGGTAATACTTCAGCGGTATTCCCAGGGACTTTCTTCTAGGTGTGGAGCTGACAAATTTAATCACAATGTATGGTAGGTATTAGTTTTTAGATGTAATGAAGAATTGTAATGCAAAGCAAAGAACATTCTGGAAAGAAAAGCTTTAAGAGGAAGTTATGTGAGCAGATAAGTGCCCCTTTGCTTTTACAAAGTTTCAACCTGTCATGTGTTCTACAATAACACATGAACAAATGGCTCACTCTGAGATTACCAGAAACCATGTGCTACATTATTAGCACACTTAACATTATAACCAAAATTACAGCTCTGCAAATTGTAAGTAGAGAAAAATTACAGGTTCTTTCAAGTGTAACAATTGTTAGAAACCTGGGATACTATACCTTATAAAATTATATTTCCAGTTAGCATAAATGCTAAAACAGGTTACTCATCCAATAGAGGTTTTCTAATTCTCATCTCCTGATCACCTTTTCTGTCCCTTCATGTAGACCTCAAGGTCAGCTACATCCTCATTTGCATGTTGAGTTTCTCCAGGGGGTTCTTCCATTTCACACTCATAGATGCACAAGCTTTATCTTCTCTATGACTTGCTTTTGATGCTACCGGGTAGAAATTATTACAATGCCACCTCCTGTGTTGAGATTCTCAGGTTGCCTTCCTCTCCTTATTAGATTCTAAATTTCTAGAGGGCAAGCTAGATCTTATTTTCCCAGAAGGCATCAAGACCTAGAATGCAATTACTCAGGTATTTTTAATTGAATGAAAGAATTATTGAATGAATGCAAAAATTTTAATAGCTGGGAGATCTCAGCCCAAAGTGTGAATCTGAGGATGGTGACACAGCTGGCATTTAATTTCTACAGCACTTATGAGTCATTAAATCCCTGTCCTTGTTCTCCAAACTGTGTCAGGAAAGTATTTCATGAATAAACAGGGAGTTAGCAAAAAGCTTAAAGAATACAAGAATTGATGCCAACTAATTTTATAGGACCCTTTCTAATGTATAAAATAAGCATACAATAAATGTCATTGAGAATTTGGATAGCTTCTGACACATACTAAGTAGTTTCTTATATAATAGCAAAGCATAGGAAGATACCTGTGGACCCTGGGAGTCTTAAATCTCTATAACCTCATTACACATCCACACCCAAGCTTTAGCTTAGCACATCTCAGCACATCTTTTCTAATGAGTTTGATTCTCATTTCTAATGTCTGTTTGCTCTAGCAGAACATACTCAGAAAAAAATATTTTTGCTAAATTCCCTAGTGCCCAGTTATATGTGTATAATCATGTATTGTTATTTTCTATTTTTGAACATTTAACTAACATACTTGAGTGCTTCCATGTCCCAAATAATGCTTGGCCTTTTCCTCAGTATGATCTATAATTTTTTCTCTACTAACAAAGAATTATTCTTGTCTTATGTAATATGTTTTCTTTAAAAAAAAATTGTGTGTGTGTGCCTGTGTGTGTGAGAGAGAGAGAGGGGAGAGAGAAAAGAGAGAGGAGAGAGAGAGAGAATGACTTTATGTGCACCATGAGCATGTGAGTATCCATAGAAGCCAGAGGGCACTGGATCCCCTGCAACTGGATTTACAGGTGGTTGAAAGCAAAGTGATATGGTGCTGGAAACTGAATCCAGATTCTCCACAAAACCAATAAGCACTCTTAGCTGTTGAGCTTTATATCTCTAGCTCCTTATGCAATATTTCCAAAAACATAAAATGTTTAAATTATTTTACCTTTAGAATACATAGTCTTATCTCTTCAGAAGAACTACGAGTCTATGGAAGACTCATTCTGGATTTTCTCATCTCTTCTCTTTGTGTGTGCTGCAGTTTTGCGAATGCTTGTTAGGTTAACCTGTTAGGTTAATATTTGTAATGTAAAATTACATAGTGTGGGAGAAAGCAAGAATTCTGCTTTTCATTGATGTTCCAAAATGCATTTTTCTTACTGTCTCAGTTAGATCTTATATCACTACAACTACTAAAATTCTCAAGGGTCTAAATTGACATCACTACCATTGCTGTCATGTCTTAATAATGTCACTGCTGTACATTGTTTAAAATTATAGACATATAACTTCTTCAATCTGTCTGGGAAAGTTCCATCTGATATTTTCAAAAGAATCCATAAATCTAAGGGAAAAGGGAGTGAGAGAAAGCAAATGTCACTGAGGGACAGAAACAGCATAATGGCTCTTCATTTTCATAGTACTCCCAAACCAAGTGTGTGATGGTGAGTGGGGATACCCTGCATCCAGAATGTTTGACATTTGTGCAGTGGCTTCTATTATCAGCTAGGGAACCAGCACAGCATTTACCAAGCTCCTAATCATGGTGTTTTCATTCCTCAATACTGTGCTATTTATCTGGACTTCCGCACATTAAAGCATCTTATCTGGAATCCTTAGGAACAGATGTGGATCAAGAAAATGTCAAGTTCACAGTGAACATGCGTGTCCTCAGAACATTAAAGGGCACCATTAGAGTTTGTTTCCCTTCATTTAACATTCACATTTTTGGCACACTGTGGGACTTAATGGTGCTGTTGTTATGACAAACATTGTTAGAGTGATTGCTGAACTCATTACACGACTTTTAAAAAATGATGAACGCCACTGTCCCTCCTCTTCACCAGTACACCAAGGATGAGGTGACATTCCTGAGGGGTTAGCATCCCCTGAGTAGGTAATATACTTTGTGATAGAGGTATAGGGTGATTTTCTTTAAGGCTTTATACGTTGACACCCATATTAAGATAGTAGGTATTCAAATTAATCTGAAACAGTTATAGACAAGTGAGTAAAGGCCTATAACTCAACAATACTGTTTTAGGTTGGGCATGATGTTTAATCTCATCACTCAGGAGGCAGAATTGTATAACAGAACTGTATCACTCAGGTAGATTTGTATGTGTTCTTAGGCCAGCCTGGTCTACACAGAGAGTCCTAGGCCAGCCAGAGCTACAAGGTAAGATCCTGCCTTTTTTTAAAAAAAAATAAAATAAAAAAGTGTTGTTTTAAATTAAAAAGTGGAGATTTCTTTTCATTTTAAAAAAAAGTGTGTCTGTCTGTTTGTCTGTGTAAGGCATGTGAGTGCAGATATATTTGCTACTGTTAGAAGCTAAGAGGAAGAAAAGAAACCATGGGGAAGAAAAAGAGGAACTCTCCACAGGCTCAGGAAAGATCTGGGAGACATGGACAGGAGATTCAGTTGATTAAAGAAAGGACAGATAAATGAAGGGAAATAGACCAGAGGGTTAAACCGTGATTTGTAGGTCAGATTTGAATATGGTAAAGGCTTTTTTGTAAAGTAGCTAAATACAATGAAAACATGCACCTGTCCCCTCCCAGAGTGGGCAGCGACTGGAGCAGGAGCCCAGCAGCTTAGGAGGCAGAGTTGGTCTGAGCAGAAGAGACAGAAATGTGAGGGATAGCAACTGAGGGATTTCATTCTGTAATGCAAGCTGGTTTTTTTTCTTCTGAGAAACAAGATTCATGCAAACCATTCTTCCTATAATCCAGAAATTGAAAGTATGCCAACAATCTCAGATCTGGCAATAACTCACAGATGGTGGCTATTAGGAAAATGACACATGGGTTCAATATCATCCATATAGTCTCTGATAACTAGAATCTTATTCCCAGGGCTCAGTAGCTAAATGAACAGTGGTTGCCTCTCTGGGAGAGGATCGGTGTGTGTTTTCATTGTAGTTAGCTACTTTACAAAAACAATGGTGGTCAGCTCAAGTACCCAAAACATGGCACTAAGGCATTGTGGGCAACCTACCAAGAGAAGTGATCTAAGAAAAGAATTATCCTAAGAAAAGAATAACCCTGAAGCAGCAGGGCTTCCTTTAAAACTGAAGAACATTTTAGCTCCTTTACTCCCTTTTCTTACATAGAATTTGACTAGGTTTATGAGGATTTCACTACCTGACTTAATGTTATAACATCTTTCCTCAAACTCATGGCAACCTCCTTGATTCAGTCTCCAGATCAATGACAATAGGTTTTAAGGATAGTTAGCAATTCTTGCAGTGATTTCTACCCTTTGTACTTCTCTCAGCTCTTCACTCCTCTCTCTAAGTCTTTATAGTCACCATTTATATCTGTGCTTTGTTCTTCTTGTCAGTTTCCTGTCAGTGACTGGGATTTGTGCATGCCACCTCAGCAGTACAAGCTAGCTCTGATACTCTGGAAACCACTTTCTCAGGTGCTCTATGAGATCCAACATTCTGTCTTGTAGACAGTTTGGAAACTGGGTGGATTTTCATTTTCATTTCAATTTTCATTGAAAATTGAGAGATATCTAGATTATGAATCTGAATTGTAAACTGACCTTTTTTTCCCCTCAGAGTAATTTGACTATAAAAAAGGAAAAACGGCTTTTGACTGATAATACTTGTGGTTTTGTTATAAGGGTGAAAGATTCTGTGATTAGAGGACTGAGATCTTTGCCCCTGACCTTCTGGGGCTAAATTTTGATTACAACAAAATTTGTGGCAATGCTCATTTACAAGAAGACTGGAATTCATCTGATTCCAGTATAAATCAAGCAGTGTTGTTACAACATAATGAGAGAGAATGCTTTAAAAAAAACATTTGACTAATGTTTAGTATAGAGATCTAAAATTACCTAGCTTTGGGATATAGGAACTAATGTCAAAATTTAATTTAAAAAAAAAAACTTCTTTTAAGTAAACAAATAAAGTTAGTTGTCCCTCCCATATCTCCTCTCTTATTTATTCTTCCATCCCCCTTCTCACTTAATTCTCCCAGTCTAGTTCTCCCTGTCTCTCCATAACTAAATATTATATTCCTCCTTACTTGGGAGATCCTCCCCTGCCCTCCTAGTCCCTTATTCCATGCCTAACCTCTGTGATCATATGGACTGTAGCACATCTATCAAATGCTTATAACCTAACACCCACATATAAGAGTAGGTGCCATGCCCAGCAGTAAACGGCCAATACAAAATGAACCCAATGGTATTTTTGAATATTTTTTGTCTTACTGGCCTTTTGCTTATATATTATGGTTTCTGAGTTTGTGTTTTTATGGATTTAGAGTTTATGTGTATATCTGTGTCTGTGTGTTTGTGTGTGTGTGTGTGTGTGTGTGTGTGTGTGTGTGTGTGTGTGTGTTTTCCCTTTTTTTATTATGGTTAGAGTTTGTTTGACTGTTTTCTAAAGAGAGAGGAAAAGAAGGGTGAGTGGGAAGCTGGGAAGAATCTGGGAGAAAAGAGGAGAAGGGAACCAATGATCATAACATATTGTATGGAATTTTTTTAATAATAAAAAAGCAAATAGAGTGAAAATGGACTATCTAAACATAAAATGCAGTGTTTGAATTATCAAGTTTAATAATATCTGGAAAGATCCCCAAACTTTCCACTAAATTTGTCTCTATGTGCACTCATTATGAGAAATGAAAACTATCTCTCTGGCACAGAGTCAGACTTTGTCTTCTTCATGATTGACACAGCTTACATAACATTAAATTTGTGAAATGAGTATGCAAGTCATGACAATTTCTGTTTCTAATGATTTGCTCTGATTTTGTAAGTGTTCATAGGGATTGTGTAAGGATGTAATAACAAAGATTATGAAGTAACATAGGTATTTTGCTCAGTGAAAAGCATGATTCAGCAAAGTGCCATGGGAAGTTCATGGTCTTAGGAAATGACAAAAGAATTTAATCCAATCTTTACAATTCTGCCCACCTCTCTCCTTGCCTCTATCTAGCTTCATGCCCTCAGAAGAGTTTCTTAATTTGTCAGAACCTTTACTTCCTTATTGGTCAAACAAGCATAGTTGGATATGTATCAATAACTAAAGGATCTAGATGCTCCATAAATTTTAAGTCTCATTATCCTAGAGTTATCTCTAACTAGCATAGCTCTTAGCAAATCCATAGAATTCAAGAAGCAAACACCTGATCACTTAATAAAAATAGCCATGCAAAACATACTTTAGTCTCTTTATGAAAACATAGCTGTTGCTTTCTTTTTGTATTTGGCATAATTTCAGTAGTTTTTTCATGTTTGTGTTCTATGTATGGACCACAAGTTAGTTTGCATGAGTGGGATAGAATGTGAGAAGAGAGGGTATAGGAGAAAACAGACTGCAGCTACCTTTTGTAGACATATGGTAGCAAAGGTGAACATGTCAACCAGTTTTCCACATCCTTAACTCCCTCAGGACTTAGTAAAAATTATATATCAACCTGATCCACTGGCTTTTCTGCTTAGCAAATTGGAAAGCCTAGGCTTGGAGGGTCTTCACTGGCTTCCTTTGGCCATAGCCGCACTGAATCCAGTCACCAAAGCTTGGTGAGATGTTCCCCAACTGTAGTGATAGTTTCTTTTCTCCTCTTACTCTGCAGTTTGCTCTGTCTCTGCTTCTTAGCCTGTTTTTTGAGCACCTCTGCAGTGTCTAGTCCTGGGTTGGGCAAATGGGCAGCATTCTTATTTTGAAAGCCCTGTAGCAGCATGTATTGGATAACCACTTTGTGACAGTAGGAATTAAACATAAGAAATCTTCATTGGTCCCAGTTTGTTTGCAATCTGCCTTTAAAGATCTGGAGGAGACTAGAATTTTCAGGAGCCTACAGGTGACCAGATACCCTCCTTTCTGTAGAAGAGACACCAGACAGTGCCCAGAAAGCCCCAGGGATGCCCTCCTAGATCTTAAAATCCAACTCTAATTTGTTTGCTTCAAATCTTATGCTGTATAAAAATTTATTGAGGAAAAATTGTACTGAAATTTCTGAGTAGGTTGGATTTTTTCTGTCCTTTAACCACATGCTGAAACATTATATTCATTCAATTTCTGTAATGGGAATGTATCATTGCCAAAAATGAAATAGAGAAGAAAAGAAACAAAATTTAGAATAAGCTATGCACTTATTGTGCTAGCTATTATGCACTGACTGTGCTGGCTAGTTTTATGTCAACTTGACACAATCTAGAGTCATTGGAGAGGAAGGAGCCTCTATTGAAAAATGCCTAAGTAAGATCAGGCGATAGGCAGGCCTATAGGGCATTTTCTTAATTAGTGAATGGTGTGGGAGGGCCCAGCCCATTGTGGGTAGGACCACCCCTGTGCAGGTGGTCCTAGGCTCTATAAGAAAGCAGGCTGAGCAAGCCATGGAGAACAAGCCAGTAAGTAGCCCTCCTCTATGCCCTCTGCATTGGTTCCTGCCCTGTTTGAGTTCCTATCCTGGCTTCCTTCAGTGGTGGACTATAATGTGGAAATATGGGCCAAATTAACTCTTTTCTCCCCAGCTTGCTTTTTTGTCATGGTGTTTCATCACACCAATAGAAACTATAACTAAGACCTTAACCTTGTTTAAATATCCAGGTGGCTAATAGGATATGCAGCTTGGCCTCTGTTTTCCACATAACTAGTTTCCATTTCATGTAGGAATACAGACCTATAAAGCAGCTGAGGAGCTTCAGTGCAGAGACCCTGTCTTATCTTCTCGGTCTGTAGTATGTGCTTTGTCCTCTTTTAATTTCCCACGTGGTCTATACAAGCTTCACCTGACAGCTCTGCTGCAACCACAAATCTAATAACATAAGTTTGCAGTTTCAACCTACAAGGGTATATATGAGAAAAAGGCCAAGAAAAAGCTTTTTAACAGTTAGTTACTTCAAACAGAATAAGCAAACCAAGGATTCCCAACACAGAGGACTTCTATTCTACCCTGCCTTCAGGTAACTCCAGACTAGCAGACTATGCCTGTTTGCATAGTCTTTTCCTGGGGCACAAGGAAAATTCTGAACAGCAAATAACATGCCTGTCTTTCAATCCACTACACAATATCTTTCACTGTCAGCATCTATGATTGACAATTTATAGTCTATTATCTCCACCACTAGAATAAGATTCCAAAAATGTCAATAGCTTCAGCAGGAATGCTTGGAAGCTTTGAGCTAACCCTTAATAGTTGAGATGGATAGGGACACATACACACTGATGTTTTGTCCCCGTCGCCCTTTACTCTCAATTCGCAACTCTGAAGCAGGCACTTGGATCCAATCAGGAGACTCTACCCTCAGCTCATGGCCCAGTATGTCAAGTGTGCAACAAAGAGATGTTTGCAAAGAGAAAATAAGGTAAATCAGAAGCAAGAATAATGCAAGAAACCCAAAGGAAATATCAAATGAGTGGAGCTGGATAGACACACAAAACTGGATTGATAAACATAAAAGGGAAACATGATAATGAGGATCTAACATGGTACAAAGAGGTGGGCCTAGGCCTTGGACTGGAACAAGTCAAGCCTGCTACTGCTCACACATTAGAACGGGAAGGGAATAGTGTCAGAGTACCAGACTGAGAGTCCCAGCATTCAAAACCAGGATATAGCAGCAGATTGTTCTCAGCTTCCTACGATGTACAGTGGGTAAAGTTCCTAACTATGAGGATAAGTATGAGGAATAAATATATTTAAAATACTTAGCATAACATCTGGCCCTCAGGAAGTATGAATTAGTTAGTCATCGTGCAAGAGGTTTTAATGGGCCTCCTGGGGTAAGTAGATAGGAAACAAGGAAAGGCAATTTGGACACTATCTTCCCTTCATTTGAACAACTTGAGAAGAAGAAAATGACAGGGTGTTTGAAAGAAATTATCACCAATTAAGAGAGGGCAGAAAAGGAGCCATCTCGTTTATGAGCATCATCTCACCGCACCACAGACTAGGAGCCAGAATCAATGCCTAGAAGTGACTGTTTGCTTCTGCTTACGTATGTAAAGGTGGAGTTTAGACAAAGGACACTGGAGCCAAAAGGCTCACATACCGTATCTCATTCTTTCCCAGTATAGAGAATCGCCAGTTCCGGTTTCCATCCACTGCTCCTAAAACTGTCTTAAAATATTTCACAGAGAGGACTGGAGAGATGGCTTTAGTGGTTAAGGGCATTGACTGCTCTTCCAGAGGTCATGAATTCAATTCCCAGGAACCACATGATGGCTCGCAAACATCTATAATGGGATCAGATGCCGTCTTCTGGTATACATATGTACATGCAGATAGAGCACTCATAAATAAAATAAATCTTCTGGTCGTGCTATATTTGAGCTGTAACCTTGGGGAGACTGCTTTTTCTTAGGGAGAGGCAGGGTGGGAATGGAAGGATGGGGGAATAGGGAAGATGGGGGGAGCTGGGAGGAGTGAAGGGAGGGATGGAAGGGTGTTAGAATGTAATATATACAAGAAGAAAAAAGTTTAAATTCTAATTTAAAAATGAAGAAATATTTCATAGAGTTTCTAGAGCAGCATGAGCTCTAGATATACAAGATGCTAATCTAGAAAGTTCATGCTTAAAGACATGAAGCAAGAAATATTTGCTCCTCTCCCCGCAGGGACTTCCTGTGTCTCCAGAGCAGCAGTTCTCAACCAGTGGGTCACAACCCCTTTGTGGGTCAAATGATCCTTTCACAGGAGTTGCCTAACACTGTCTACATGTTGTGTATGTATGTATTTACATACAACATTACTGTTGTGATGATTCACAACAGTAGCAAAATTATAGTTATGAAGTAGCAACAAAAATAATTTTATGACTGAGAGTCATCACATGAGGAACCTTATTAAACCATATTAGAGGGTCACAGCATGAGGAAGAATGAGAATCACTGCCCTAGAGAAAGATGTGGACAGTGCTTATTAGTTTAGGGTTAAGAACATAGCTGCAAAGAGAACAAATATAAATCAAATGAAATAAAAAGATACATATGGTAGGAGAAGCACATGAAGGAAGAGGTAGGTGGAAATCTTGAAAGGCATTCCTGTGTCTGAGAGAAATCCAAGGGGTAGCTGCAGTATCCTTGAGCCTTGTTGGCTCCAGAAAGATGCAGAGATACACTTCTCTTCTAGCCACTTGACTTGAGATTTGGATCTCGTGTCTCTCCCTTTTCCTCTCATCCAAGACAACAGAAGGTACAAAGTGTCTGCCAAGCTGCCACCAACATCTCACAAATGCTCCTGGGATAAATGCCCATGAGCTTTCTGACCCTAAGCTCATCAGGCTAAAAGCTATTCTGTTTGATTCATGTTTCATTCCATTACATTCAAAGGTGACTTTCTCCCTATTTCTTCTTTCCATTATAATGTTTTCTCCTCCAAATAAATGTTTAGACAGTTAGGACTGTGACTCCATGGTAGGGGGCTTACCAACGTGTGTTAAGTATATCCCCCAGAACTATGAGAAATGAAAACAGAAGTTTGAACCAATTTTCTCATATTTATTTCAATATCAAACATTGAAAAAATGATTCTAACCATCCTAATTATAAAGAGAGAACCACGGATCATCAGGTGGGCTGTTAGTGAGGGGGAAGTGATGCTGACCGGAAACACCAGACTGTCAAGAAAAGTAGGGTATGTGTCCATTGCTGAAACAAAAATAACACCAATTTGGTATATTAGACATATGTCTTATCAATATCTTGATTGAGTCAGACTCACTCTATCAGGATGAAAGCTAAAAAAATAAAACAATCAATCTAAAGATAAGTAACTTCCTCTCACTGTCTTCTTTTTTCTGCCCATATCCACCCCCTGCCATTTTCATGCGGGAACAAACAACAAAATAACAATATTGTCCACAAAGACAGCATTTATGGAATGACATTTATATAAATTATAAATCAAACAATTCATCTAAAAGTCAATCTGTATGATTTTTGTATGGCTTTAATAATTAGTAACGTTCTGGGGGAAAAACAAAAAACAAAACCAGCATGTCAATAGACTTTCTGAAAGCTGATCAACATAAAGATTTTTCACTGAGAAGATAAAATCAGTAATTTTGCAAATTAAGATTCTCAAGATATTACACAGCTCTCCAATAAATAACAAGTTACTAATGGGGTCAGGGGAGCCTTCAATACAAATGATCACAACATTCACAGAAGAACAGCATTCATCTTGGAACCATTATGGTAATGCATTTGGTAAAAACTGCAAAATACTTCATGAGATACCATGCATTTCTTAAAGGGAGCCTTCAGGGCCAAGTTCAAAAGGCAAATCATATGACAAAATGAATGAGTTGTGGCAGACAGGAGAAAAGCCAAAATGGCGGTAATTGACAAGACTAATTCCCAAGAACACTAGCACCCCATAAGCTTAACGGTAACAAGGAGCCTCTGCTTTTGTTCTCAAGCACCCCTCTTTCTACCTTTGACTGCTAACACCTACCATGTAACGAGAGTGTGCATTCTTCCTTTTAACAAATAAAGGTAAAACATCTTGTTTTAAAAATATATCCATAATGAGACATTTTGTACCACTCTTAAAAGTGTAAAATAGCATCCATAGTTTGTAGTCTATTGATCAAGATCAATAGCCACCCCTGGTATGGGAATATTAGAATAGTAATGTTAGGTAGAGACATGTTGGAGAAAGGAAACAAGGAAAACGGTAGCAACAGAACATAAGCAGAGGCAAACATGTGAAGCAGAGGTCATATATGCTCACGGATCATGTACTTGTGATGTAATAGGAGCCTTAGAAAGCTCAGCTAATGATGAGATCTCAACTCCAGTGACAAAGAAAACATATTTAATCTAAAATACCATTATCCTATAAGCAGTCACATATAAGCTATATAACACAAATTGGATCTATGAACAACACAAAATTATTAGCATAATTTCCTTTAACCAGAAAATACACAAAAGCATGCATTTGTTTCCTGCTGTGAAATTTCACTTGGATTACTAATAATCAATTCCACAAAGGATTAGGCCAGATTATGTGAAGGGTCTGTTTCACCAGGTTGCTTTGGCTTTAAGTTATAAGAGAAAATAAATGATAAAACTTAGGCAACAATCAAAGCAATAGACAGATAGGTACTGGAGAGGTAGCCCAGCAGTTAAGAGAATATACTGCTCTTGAGGAGGACCTTGGTTCAGTTCCCAGCATCTATATCAGGAAGATCATAACTGTTTTTAACTACTTTCTTTTAACAAGGAATCCAATGCCATCTTGTGGATTCTACGTATGTCTGTTCTCATACATGCAGGCATGCACACACATAATATTAAAATAGCAGACAGTAACTTTCAGTGATAGAGTTTCAAGGAGTAGTATCTGATGAGATCAAATGATTCCACACAGAAACTTCGTATTCAATGTCAGCATGCAGAGCAAATCTCAGGGGCACAGGTGGCAAACAGTACATACCAGTACACCTGTGGAGCACTGGAGTAGGGGCCTAGTACAATGATAGCTTTGCTAGATATGTGAAAGTTCCTGTGTTCATTAGCATTTCATTAAAAACATCAAATATTAATTGTTCACACATGCATATTAACACATACATTGTATACCTTAAAGCTTTGGCACTGATGTGTGATAAGCTAACCCTTATTCTTAGCATAGGCTATTTTGTATTTAGAGATTCCTGAATGTGCTCAGAATTAAGAGATGTACTACTTATTACTTACCCACAAATTCATCATTTGTTGCAGATATCCATTCATCAGTTAGACTCTGGTGTCAACAGAGCACGGACAGTGACTAGGCAGCCCAGACTGCACGTAACTTTAAAGATATGAGATCAATATACATTTCCTTCCTGATTTCTATTCCCAGCTTTCCTTGGCTAGGTTATGATGCTCTGTTGCATGTACTGCATGCACAACGCATGCTGAGCATGCCTGGAAGAATCTGCAATGCAGATAAGTAAGAAGCATTGTCCTTAATTTGCATATTAACCAACACAGGAAGGGATTTGTCAGACGTCAAGTGTGCTTTTTACATATTCCAAGCCTCTTCCTTGCCACCCCCACCCCATTTAAAAAATATTAGGTTGACTTTATTACTGCAACTACATTTGTAGCAATAAAAATATATCCTTAGCTATGCCAATGCAATTTGAGATATGAGTATTGGATTTCTCTAAATGACTGAAGCTTATTGCAGAAGGGAAAACAGCGGGCCAGCAGTTGCCATCACAGAACAGACAGGGAGCTTAAACAGCAAGCTCAGGAGCAGAGAATTAGATTTTGCCCATCAATTCCTGCAGGGAATCATAAGACCACCTTCCCTAGGCAGCCTGAGTAGGGACACATTGTTCTGCCATTTCTCCAGGCTCTTTGGTGCACTAAAGCTGATGTGATTCCCCAGACTCATGTCCTGAACAGAATTTAAACTACTCTTGTGAGTAACAGCAGAAAGAATTTATTGACTGCCTCTCAGACTGAAAGCCAAAGTAACCCATCGCATCAAATTATCCATTTAGATTTTCCAGCTTATTAAAACTAAGGTAGTTTTTGACTGGTGGTAAGTTTTTATTAAATGGTCTCATCTATTCTGATATTTGAACATCTTAAAATTTACATTCAGAGCTTTGCTTGGCTATTTAGGTGCCCACAATTGTCCTTTACTTGCTAAAGGGACAGCACGAATCACATTATTTATAGAGGTAGGGGGAGTCTTCCCACAAATTAGGCCTCACAACTATAAACATTTATTTATTGAACATTTGGAACAGTTACTAAGAGATACAAGACAATTTCTGTTTTCAAGAACCTTACAATACAAGAAGATAAAATATTTATAGGAACAAATTATCAGTTAAAAAAAAGACAACAATATATGCAATGCCAAGGGGCCAGAATTGCAGAGGAGACCCTGTTCTCACAGGAGTGAGGGCTCACTGCTGGGTGGCTTATTTCTCTAGTTTTCAGTCACAGTAAAAGGCAGAGGTTCCACCAGATTATCTTTAAATTTTCTTATAGCCATGGAAACAACATGGAGGTGGTGGCATCTATCTTTAAATACTCCATGTCTTTTTTGTGACAGTCTAAAGGAGCAGTTCTCAACCTGTGGGTTGTAGCCCCTTTGGGGTTAGAACAGCCCTTTCACAGGGGTCTCCTAAAACCATCTGCATATCAGATATTTCAGTTTATAACAGTAGCAAAATTACAGTTATAAGGTAGAAATGAAAGTAATTTTATGGTTGGGTATCACCAAACATGAATTGCACTAAGGGGTTGCAGTATTAGGAAGTTGAGAACTACTATTCTAAAGGGAAGGAGAGTCAATGGCCACCAAAAGGTATTTTAATATAACTCTTTTGTTAGGTATTTTAAAAGTTCATAGACCCTAGGAATGCCATGTGTTTCCTTTCCAATTCCTTTACAAATAGAATGAAGCTCTATGAGTTGTATCTACTCCCTCAAAAAAAAAAAAAAAAGCAAAAAAAAAAAACCACTTTTTTTCTTCTAAATTTTATTTTCTCCATAGTATGGATAAGTCAGGCTGCATACGCTAGCCTATAAACACTTGGCTAAGGTGTCTACTTATCCCTTGGGTATGCAACCTGGTTCCCATGGTAATTATTAGTGACATCCTTGTTCCTGAGGCAGCGGTTAGGTATGGAAGCATTGAAAGGTACAGGAGGACTATGTGTACCTGCTGATGGTGACTTGGATAGATGTATGGGTTTGCTTCAGTCTCCTCTCAGCCTCCTCTTCCACGGGACATGGGAAGTAACTTTACTTAGGAAAGGACATTATGAGTCCAATTTTTAAATTTAAAAGAAGCTCACATAGTTAACAAACACTCCTTGGCACATCACGAACATTATCCATGCAGCTCATAGGACATCTGAGTTTCTCAGCACGTAGTCCAAGAGACACTTCAGCCAAATAACCAACATTTAGAATTCCTGAGAAGATTTTGTCTGCCAACCCATCACTCCTACTTCCAAGTTGCACTAACACAGCCTAACTCTTCATATTCATAACTCTCTGTCTAAAAACATGAAGCAGCTAATACCTGGTGTAGTGTCCCCTAGACTCTGCCAGCTGAACCTTACTGGTCTGGAACCACAAGGTTCCGTGGTAGAGATGACTTCTAATCCACACATTCTCCTCCAAGTCTTACATTATAAACAATAAGGCAAAGGGCACAGATCAACCCTTCATGGGTTATTATAAGGACCTCCCCACTAAGGAACCTGGAACAAAGGAACAGGGCTGAAGAATGATGCTAAAAAGTAAATGATACTTTTAGTAAACATCAGAATGAACTGTGATCTATATTTCACAGATTCCAGGTCAGTCTCCCCACATGCATACATAGATTTTGCTATCAGCTGTAACTAAAAGCTACTTTTCTATAAATATCTTAAGTTGTATAAAATTAAAAGTTAATTGTGCTACTTTAAAAACAAAATATGTTTTCCTAGACATTAGCAATTTGGCTTGAGAACAATACACATTGTTTAACATTATTCCTCAATCTCTGTTCAAATTGCTATGATAACAGGGCCCATGCTTAAATTTACTGACAGACTTTTCAAATTTTCACATGATGGTTCTACTCGCTGGATTAAAAGTTTTGTAATCTTTACCTGTGGAGTGGAAATAACAGGTCCTTGACTAGGGGAAAACATTTTTTTAAGCAAAGAACAAAATGGAAACAAATGAAAGAATACATATAATATGTATGATGCATATTTATTATTATATGTATTATATATATATATATATATATACATATATATGTATGTATTACTACTAACTACTCAAACATATGAACTTATGGGGGCCATTCTCAATCAAACCACCACAGTCTAGATGTGGAAAAAATCTAAACGCATTTTATTGCTGTTTATAATCATTCTATCTCTTCAGGTGTGAGAGGAAGAGGTGTTTGACCACAGCTTACTGTTCTCAGCTCTGTAGTTAGTGACAATCAACTGGACAATGTGTCCAGCACTTTCTGAAAGGCCAGTGTTAAGAAATCAACCTCCTTCTCCAGGTCCTTAACTCTCTCCTACCCCACTGTTATTATAAAAATAAATAAGAAACATAATTTTCAAACCGTTACTCACACTTTGCTCTTGCTAGTTTATAAAATATTTATAATGGTCTTAAGTGGAAGTTTCCTGAATTGTAAGTATAATACAATCATAGCAATAATAGTATTCCTTGGCACACCTAAAGTGGTAGGCCATTCACTTAAAATGCACTGGACTTCAATTTTGTTTGCTTAAATTGAATATGTGTTTAAGTTGTGGAGAAAATTATCATTAAAGTGCAAATAGAAAAAGGCTGGAGAGATGGCTCAGTGGCTAAAGTGCTGCTGTGCAAACACCAGGGTCTGGCTGCAGATGTTCAGTGTCCATGTAAGAGCTGGGCACAGCAGCAGGCTCCTGTAACCCCAGCAATAATGACAAGGCAAAGACAGAGAGATCTTTGAGGTTTGCTGATCATAAAGCCCAGCATGGAAAGCAAGCTCCAAAACAAACAAAAACTAAACAATAGAAGATGACAATGTCAACCAGTGACCTCTACAAATACAAATAAAATACACACACACACACACACACACACACACTGCAAATAAAACACACCCACACACTTGCATACATACTACACTCATGTACTCAAGAGCAGATTTAGAACCTTATGATAGGACAAACACCAAATTCTAGAGCTATGCCATCCTGTAAAGCCTGAGGGATCTAGTAAGAATGACACACTTACTTTACTATGATGTCAAGTTTTAGGAGAGCCAATCTTTTAAAATAATAAAGTTGTCCAGCCTCACATGAGGTAATAACATGAGTAGAAAATGAGAAAACAGACAAATATCAAGCTGCAGTGTTCTTTAAATATGGCAACAATGCACAAATTTACAACACAATCTCTAGAAAAATCAGATTCTGTTGTTCTTGGATAAGATAGAAGGAACCTGAAATTTTTTAAAGAAGTGTCTCCAGTAATCATCATCTAGCAAGTTTAAAGAACATTGTTATAATGTGTTCAAGGGAAAAGCCTGAGGATTTGAGGGTATAGTTAGCTGACTGGCCATTATTCAGTGTCACTGGAAAGAGCTTGAACCCAAGCTATTACTAAGAATATTCTCTCATCCATTTTACAAGCAGCACGATTCATTTGTTTTCATCTGAAGGACTCTTCTCTCTTTGAGGGTTCCCTTCTATGTTGTAAATTCCCTAATGATGCTGCCAATAGATATCTCTAAAGAACCAAACAACAATCTTCTAAGAGCAAAACAAATTGAAAACAAACAGAGGAGTATGCATATGGAGAGGGGTTGTGAGCAAACTGTTGAAAGAACCACAAGATGGTGCTGACTCATTCTCCCAGTGAGATTGATCCTTTGAAGCCAAAACAAAATCTGAAGGCCACATACTTAAATGAACATGAGGTTTTGTCCTAAGAAAGCTTACATAGCCCTGACTGTCTCTGAGATGGCCAACTAGAGCTTAGGTGCTCTTCTTTAGGAACATTAGACCATGAATACATCTTAGTCACTAGCCAGTTCCCTTAATTTTATTCCTCTGTCGATTCCAGATGCTTAATAACCTGTTTAGGTTAGCACTATATAACTCCACACACGTCACCTAAGAGGTATTGATAGTTGACAATTCTATCCCATCTCTGGGCTAGAATAGGATATGCATCATAATACAAACTGAATTAAGATATAAGATTTTATTATAGGATACCAGAAAGTATGATGAAGGTGTTAAAATGAACTGGGGTATAGCTCAGTTTGGAGAGTGTTTGTCTAGCACTCACAAAGCCCTGGGTTTGATCCCTAGCAGCACATAAATAGGGCATGGAGGTACAGACCTATAATCCCCACCCTCAAGGTAGAGGCAGGTGGATAAGAGGTTTCCTAGACTGTATAAGGAGTTCAAGTCCAGTCTGGAAAAGAGAGTCTATTCAAAAAGTAAATATTTAAAAATGTGTTGAAATGTAAGAAAAGCAGAGGTTCCTCTAGCTATAAACTTAATTATGCAAAGCTAAGTGACAGATGGGGATGCCAATTTCACAGCACAGATCTGCCAAACCAATCTGAGCTGTTCTTCAATGGCTGACCTTCTACATCATCACAGTATAACTGCCCCTTCTACCAATATAGTAGAGTTAAACAACTGGGACTTTTTACAGTGATTTTTTTTATCAATACCTAAGAGATCTAAAAGAGAAGAGAAATGCTTCTATGATTCATTCCCCTCTTACTATGGTAACAAAATCCATTCTCAAATCCATTCAGATATAGAGAAACATGTCACACTGAAGAAATTGGTAAGGGATGATGTCTGGTGCTACTAAGCCATTTCACACTCATCAATAAGTACTACTTGATACTCTCAATAACTTTATGGAGAGTTCTTCTCTTTCCAACCAATAACCTGAACTATTAATCATAATACAATTGAGCAGTTGTAAGGTCAAGTCTGTTTTTCCAGTCCCTGCATTATAGGAACTATAGGAAGTGTAGCATGTGTCCATCACTACAACACTAAATCTAGTGTCTGTGCAAACTACCTTAGCTTACAACTCATCTCCAAAAATCCTTACTGAGAAAAAATGATGTTTCAGAAAAACACCACAGTTTTTATCTCATCAAATAGAAGCACTGAAAATAAAGAAGGCATCTGTCGGAGCTACAAAATCCTGGGTCTAAATCTCAGCTTTACCATTTTCTACCTGTGTATGGTACTTGAATAGTTTCTTGAGGTATCAAAATTCCACGTAAAGTACAGCACACAGCATGGAGAGTAAAGTGGCTTTTTAAAGTAGTTTTCATCTTCCACAAGAGTCATCATTAGTACAGGTGTTAGAACCATCAGTGGTTTCCTGTAGATATTCTTTATTGGAATAAATCTAATAAAATATGTTCATGGGATGAGAGTTAAAGGGAAGCAATTGGACTACAGGCACAGGAAGCATGAAAGGACAGAGATATATGATCGAACTTTTCATAATTCCCACTATCAATGGACCATTAAGAAAACAAAAGGGAAGACACTGTTTTGACTAAGATGACATACTCAGACTGGAGAGAAGGCAGTGTTGGAAGCAGGCTAGCAGGCTAGTATGTCCCAGGAAATTTCTCAGGTGGCACAAATCGAACACAAGGGGCTGGAGAGATGGCTTAGCAGTTAAAGCACTGGCTGCTCTTCAAGATGACTGGGGTTCAATCCCTAGTACCTACATGGAAGTCTGCAACTCTAGTACCAGTGGATCTGACACCCTTGCACTAATGGACAGAAAATAAAATTAATTATTTTTTAAAAAATTGAACACAAAATATAATTGATTCAATATTTTCAAAGCAGGCAATACTTCAGAAAAGATGGGTAGGCCACCACCATGGGCTTTGTCCTTTGGAAAAATAAGACATGGGAATTTGAGATTAAAGAGAGATAAGATCGGAAAACAGAGCATACAAGACCTTAAAATCCTCAAAGCTATCTGGGGTAGATAAATAGCCTAGACAACTTCTGTTGTCTAGACAACTAATGGTAAACTGGCATTGTATGATTCATGGTGCGTATAGACAGCTATTGACAGGGGATTATGGTTTAAAAAACAGAATCTGTATTTTGAAGTCCATTTATGTATATTTTTCTCGTTAGTATACTACCACTCTCACCTTTTGTGTTCTGTTGCACACAATATAAATACATATTATTTTGTTGAGAAGATGGAAGAATGCTTGTAATGTTTTGGGGGCGGGAATCAACCATTTGTTTCTGTGTCCTCTGAGAAATAAAAACCCACTGTGTAGCCTAGAACACATGCTGTCGCTTATGAACAGAGCTGGTATTGCAAGAGAGTGGAGTAGCTAAGCCTTAATGATGGTCACAGAATATGGATAATACAGATGTCCTAACTGAAGAAATGGAGTGCCTGCACACCCACTGGAACCTAGTTAAGAGGAATATGTTTGGTATTCCTTTAATTTGTGTAGGAGACCAAATTTCTACAATCGTAGTTACTGGAATGTGCCTACCACCCACCATTGTTCTTAATAAGTTCTATATAGTCAGACAATAGAAGTCTGTTTGTAGTTTATTTATGAAATCTAAGAATTCAAAAGATCCACACTTCTTCTGAACACACTGCCTGCCACCAGACTAGATTATACAGAGCAATGAAACAACTCCAAATGTGTTTATTCATAAGATGCTAAAAGATAGCTCTTGGTGGTTTCACCTAAAGCAGTGCTGACAGCCAAGAATGTTTCAAACAAAAGCTGTTCTGTGCTCTCATTCACCAAATTTGCCTTGAAACTATGGAAAGAGAATATGTAAACCACATATTCCCACTGTGCAATTAATTAATATTAGCATGTCACAAAATTTTCTTGTCTTTATGTTTTTGAAACTGTTTTTCCCCAAAGCGAAGATACCAATATTTGATGTTACGCCTGCACAAATGCATACTCTAACACACTGATACCAGGCCAATTAACCTACTAGTGTGGCAGTATGCTACAATCTTTTACCCTTTGTTTAGGAAAGGGGAAAGGAAAGATAGAAAGAAATCTTCACCGCTTTTGTAAGTGGACTTGATATAGAATGAGAGAAAAGTATAAATCTTCACAGCCTCTTTTTGAGTTGTCCTAAGCTTGAGGAGGACTAGCTGACAGTCAGTCAGACTAGCATCTCAGCTCATAATTTGTAAATTCAATCTCTCTAACTTTTGTTCTTTCAGGAATTATCACACTAAGGACAGCAACCCAACCAATGAATCATGGACCAACGCCTACCATGACTCTCTCAGGGCTTCAGATCTTTTATGCCCTAAGCTAAAAGTTCCCATCAACCCATGCAGTACCCAATGCCCAAAACAAGCTACAGGTGCCAGAATGACTGCACCCAACCAAATTATAGCCACCTGCATCAAGCATTCCTAACCCAACTCGTAAACAACTATACCACAGCTGTGTGAGAATGCAAATCTAATCCAAATGCCATATTGAGTTTTCAAAGAAACCAAAATAACAAAAACTTTTTCCAAGTGTTCCTCACCATACTAGGTAGCTAAATTCTGGCTAGGTAACTAGTAATTACAAACCTTGGCAAAATGAAAATAGAGGAAAGTAGGCCCACAATTCATATCCACTCCTTTTCAGTGGCATGGCATCTTAAACTTACACAAATTATTTCAGCCTTTGCTTTTTTCTATCTTGACTATAGGCTTACGTCACCAGGAAGTGGTAGGGTTGAACATGAAATTATGTGTATGGTCATTGTAATACATACTAAGTGTCATCTATTGTTTTATTTCCAATTATACATGCTTATCATACTCCAGATTACAATGTGACTGTCCCAATGAATGTCAGTGCTGATATCTCAGCTATTACTGAAGCAAGAATGAGCATTAACAACAATGAAAATAATGACTGTGATTGTTATGCCGTAATAGGAAAGTATTATGATCAAAGTAGCAAATTCAAGCATTGTATCTGACACAAAAATGTGATGGGAACAGAACTGGTACAGCAGAAAGAGACAAGAGACAAGCTTGTCACCCACTTGTAGAACCTGCATTGTCTTAGGAAAGTGCACACGAGGTTACATCAATATCAACTAGGAGCAGGAAATGTGTGATGACCCCAAAGAAGACAGGTTTGTTCATTTTTCTGGGTACAAAAGAGTGGGAACTGACTGAGAGATTGTCTTTATTCTCCCTTGACAGCTTAATTAAGTTCCCTAATTACTCACAGTCACTAAGCCCTGCATTACCAGCTCTGCCTCCTCGTGGATTGGCTGCTTCTCCACTCTGAAAACTAGTTATAAAAGTTAGCTGACCTAAACACTTTTTTTCCAAAGCAAAGAATCATATTATTCATCTCTAGGGACAAATAAGAATTCAATATATTTAAGGTATACTACATGATGTTTTGATATGCATGTAAGCTGTGAAATGACTTCCACAATCAAAGCTAAAGACATATCCACCACCTCACATAATTTCTTACATTTACTTACTATGTATAGACTTTTTGTTAAACTCTGGTGAAAATATTTAAGTTCTAATCATATATTTTAGTTATCAACAGTAGTCATGATTAATAAATTAAGTCTCCATGTAAATTAGATGGTACAGTGGTTTTTCTTTCTGCGTCTAGCTTATTGTACATTGCACATCAACCTCTGATCCCAACTGTGATGTCACAAAGAAAAGGATCTCCTTTATTTTAAAGACAGAGAGTATTAGAGTAACAATACAAGGGTGATTTGCTTCAAGATGGGCCCTCAGTACAATGTTATGGTTGCTGGGTCCTTGTACAGGTCCTGACTAGACCTACCAGAAGCACCACACCAAGTTTCTTCTTAGCTGGCTCTCCTACCCTTTGACTGTCTCATTCTTCTGGATAGTAATCCATTCATGTCCTTTTTTCTCTTTTGTCATCCATTGAAGATAGTAAAACAATGCATGAGAGTTCAACCCTATCCACTAGCAGTTCCTACCAGAGTATTTCAAGGAAGGAAAGGAATCATCAAAGAAACCACATAACTGATTGCCCAAAATTGTCCATCAACCTAGGAAACCACAGTCTATCTAGGGCCTTGCCACAACCTTCCGGTGACTTTTTTCTTACCATATTTTACTGCTTGTCTGTTGCATCCAGTGCAGTGTTTGTTATACTTCATTCTTCTAACTACAGTTTTCTAAGAGCCTAGGAAATTATCTTGTGATCACATTTCTATTCACACTGTCTAATGAAACATCACATGATCTTACATGGGTGTCCTGGGATTATGTAGAGAGACCATATTCTTTTATTTTTAATATTGTGTGTGTGCATGATGGGGAGGCATGTCTGGGAGTGAGAGTTGGTTCTCTCCTTCTATCATGCCGGTTCTGGGAATCAAACTCAAGTTGCAAGGCTTATGTGGGAAGCACCTAAACCCACTGATCCATCTGGCCCACCTGTGCCTCCACAATTCATTGTGTTATTTGTAGCAGTTATGTGCTGCTGTAGCAATGCAGCAAGGATGACAATGAAGCATTCTTATAGGTGCAAACTCTGCCAGACCTCAGCAGAGGGATCCACTATCCTGGCCAGCGGTATATTGGACAGTGGAACCTTGAGCTTCTGAGCTCAGGTGTTTTTATTCATACAGAACTTCTTAGGTGTTCTACTGACAGCACATGCACATCATGTGCAATCAAACATCCCCCACATTAAATCCAACATGTGCAGGCAATACAAAACACCAAGACCTAGGCAGCCCCTCACTCAACAGTGCATAAAACAATTATTTTATAAATAACTAAAACTGAACTTCCACAACAGTCATTTTCACTGGAAAAGTTTGTGCTTATGCTTTGTTTTAAAAGAAATCTATTTGGCCCCATCTCTGCTATGTGCACAATTGAATGATTAGTTTATATAGTTATAGAACTCAACTCTTCATAGAGTATCTTTCCCCTCTCCTTTACCATGCCACCTTCCCAAACTTTTCCCTGTGTTCTGAGCTACCAATCTTTATTACAAGTTTAGGGTAAATGCTGAGTCAGACACAAAGAGTGCCCACAATATTTTTCCAAGTAGTACAAATGTTTTTCCCCTTTAGCAAAGGTCAGATGCTGTGTTGTCTGTGGAGTTAAGACCGCTATGGCAATGTTTTCTTTGTTAGAGTGTCTACAAAGCAGAACACCTGAATTCTAAGCTAAGAACAATTAATTCTCAGTTTCTGTGAGTGGGAAACTAAGTAGCTCTTGCAAGCCTGCCTATCTTCCAGGGCTGTATCAAAGAATTTGTGAAGCCATAAATCATGATACAAAGTAAGGGATTATTTTCATCATGATTGAAATGTTTGTTCTTCCTCCTTTGGTCTTTTAATTCAGTTAATGCTGCCAACTCAGAAAAGGAACCTTCTCATGAAGGATTGATAGACATCATCAGTATATGCAAATGAGCCCACTCAGTCTTGAGAATCTAATCTTTTAGTCATAATGACTGTGCTCTCCATTCAATCTAAGTTAAGTATGCTACTGGCAAGGTAGCAGAACATGCACTTTTCAAAGTGATGGGAAGGAATGCACTCTGCCCTCAAGTTGCTTACATTGTAACTGGTGCAAGATTAATGAAGAAGATCACCACTTTACAAGAATACGGGATCTTGATGGATGATCTAAATGAAATGACATGTCAAATACTGAAAAAAGAAAAGCTTAAAAATGGCAGTGACTTCTATTTCAGTAAAGAAACATCAAAATGCTTTGGAAAACTGAAATAATTGAGAAATGCTTGTTAATTGCAAAAAAATGTATTTTTTTCTATTTTAGGGATTATAGATAGATAGTCAGGTGATAGTAGATATAGATGTAGATATTTAGCCTCCTTATGGGCCTCTATAGTAGTCTCTATTTGCTTCAAAAGAAGCTTGGACAAGGGTTGAGAGCTGCACTTACCTGAGAGTAGGTATTAGGGTAAATGTTTAGAATATAGTTACAATCTATATAATACTTAGTTATTGCTAGCACACCATAGATTAGCTTACTGTCACTAGTAGAATAAACTAAGGCCATGTAAATGAAGAAAGGGGCACCCCGAAGTGTCTACCAAAATAACCTATAGGGCTCATCAGAATCCTACCCAGTGAATCAGTGAAATTCTGTTTGAATTGACCTGAAACAAAAACTTACAGATTCTATTAAACCCCAGCTAAGAAGCTGATGGTTTAAGGAGAAACTGGAGAGTGAAAAAATAAGAGAGCTTTGAGAAGAGTTATCACCTTGTCTACTCTGGGGTGCATGGCTTATTAATCTCAGAGACTCGAAAAAGCAGAACTGGATGGAAGCCTTTTATCTTTAGCCCTCCTAAATGATAGGTAGCCATCCTTCCTTTGCTCTGCTAAGCCAGGCAATGAGATCAGCTACAAATCGCTGCGCCAATGTTTCCTATGTAGCACCACTTAGAAAAGAGGAAGGTGGCCCATCAAGGACTCCATGTGGATATGTGATATCAAAGTTCCTTTATTCTCTGTGCCACTTTCCATGCCTGTTGATTTTTCTTACTGTCCCTCAGGCTATTAAGCATTTGATATTTTTTTCTTTTCTACACCATTGTTTTTTGTAGAGAGACTCTACTTCTATAGGCTCTTAGCTTTACTATCAAAACATTATAATACAAAGGCCTGGCACCAGAATAACAAGTTTTTAAAACTATAGCAATGTTTCAATGAAACACACAGGAACTTTCCATGAAATTGATTCCTTTTACCTGCTTGCCTTCATATTTGTTCACCCTAACAGTGCTACTTCAGGAGAAATAAAATCCCAACAGTTTTGTGCATATTCCATTATGTATCTGTGTATTTGGGTACATGCTTGCTCAACCTTTAATTAGAAAGTATACTAAATGAATCCTTACTAGCAGATATACATGTGAGAGAAAAAGTAATTAAGATTATGGAAGGAGAATCACTCACTGTTCATCATTCAGTGTCTAGATTCATGCAAGACTCTAAGGAATTGGTGCCAGAAGTTAGAAAATATAAGGAAGCTTACACGCTGTTCTGAAAGTACATAATCAAAGGAAGTATCAACCCATGTATTTTTTTCCATTTCTTTCAAACCATATCCGACTCTTAGAAAGAATATCAGAGAACAGACACAAAGGGAAGGGAACACTGTACTAATGGCCAACCCTGACAAACATTATCTCATCTGATCACATGACATATTTGAGATAGGTGGATGCTGCTCTTCTTACTTTGTAGATAAGGAAGTTAAAGTCTAGAGAGATGAAGTAACATATTTAAAGTCACTCAAGCAGTGAATGTGAGCCAAAGCCTGTGTTATTTTTTTTCCATAACTGATATCAAATCTGCTTTTGTAGGAAAAATAACTTATTGAAGATTTGGTGATATCTTCCTTTCTATATACACTATCACTGCTATTCTTCAAAGTAATAAATCTCCAAAAGCCTGATATTAGTGACACTACACATCAATGGCAGAATAACTCATGCTTTAGCATTGTAAATATACAGCAGAACTGTGGGAAATGAGTGCTGGCTTCTTACTGTTCTCTTATTGGCCAGTCTCTCCGTTTGCAAAAGTCTTACAAATACAGGATACTAACAGTAAATATAAAGGGGGATGGGAGTGATGGTCAGATGAGTGTAACAGAATTCCACCATTCTGAAGTAACTTTATCAGTTCAACATTCCCCTATCCCTCTACATCATTTTCCCAGAAATTGCTTGAAATTCTCACTAGAAAGATCCAGGCTTGTTTTTCTCCTAATTATAGAAGCATTGGTGAGAGATTTGGAAAGCAGAGAAGCCAGAAAAACTGCCATTGTTTTTCAACAATAGTTGATGGGTGGGTATCCAATGTTCACATGGGCTTCAGGCATTCTGAAAATGATCAACTGATTCATGCAAGGTAACCAAAATCAGCTGCAGTTTTTGCAGTTTTTCATCTCTGAGAATTAATGGGCTTTTCCTGATCACAGTCTTCCCAGTGCTGCAATAACCACCTCATTTCCTGAAGTTAATTACTTCTGGCTTGATTTATTAAGAATGGCTCCCACTTATCTAACCAAACCCTGGCCTGTGCAGTATGTCCAATAAGTGGTCATTATCGGGCTATCTGGAAGACTTACTCTAACACAGATTTACATGGAAGGTAGTTAGAAAGTTAGAGCGCCAAAGACAGACTTGCAGCACTGCACAGTAGAAAGTGCTTTGTAATAACAAATGTGAAGTCACATATCCAATCTCTCTAAAGAACATTTCTGTCCATTTGTTGCATTGTGTGACTTAAGTTAATAATAGCCTGAGCTAGGACAAAACTGAGAATCCAATTAAATAAAGCAGAATATGATAAATACTTCAGCTTGGAAAGTTAGGGTCTCAAGGAGTTAGAGCTGTTAAAGGAAAGGCTGTGTGTGTTCTGGGTTCTACAAAAGATGCCATGCTGAAATCCTCACAGCTGACAAGAACAAGACAGTGACAGAGAAGCTGCCAGGATTAGTGCTAAGAAGGCTTCGCTGCCAGGGATACATGAAGTAGCACTAGAGAAGGGACTGACTGGCAAACATGTGCCTGAGATTTCACTAATGCATACAGTAGAGCTCTAGCATTGGCCAGTGCTAGTTTTTCAAGAATATTCAGACATCTAATTTGCATAAAGCCACATGTGCAACCGGCATGATCAACTGAGTACAACTGTGTCAAGTCTTATACAATCAAGGTCACTAGGAATTCCATCAAGAACTTGCTTAAAGCATGAACAATCTGTAAGGGTTTTTGAATCCCACCAAGTACTTTAACATGGAAAATTCTAGAAGGGTCATGCTATCATTCTAAAATCCTGGGTTCCTCTAAAAGGAACTGATCTGACAATACATTGTATAAAATCTTTATACTCTGCACACATGTACATTCAAACACTAAAATGACATAGACATCTGGATGAACCCTGGAGTATGATCCCTCTATGCATGCTCTGGGAACATTAGATATGCATGAGTTTTCAACTTTCCATTTAATAGTCTCGTTTTTGCCTTTGGATCACCATTTTAGCCTGTTAACACTTCCCTCTGGGGGTTTGATAATAACTTCTCCTTTATGTTTTTGCATTCTGACATCTGCAACATTAGAATTTCATGTGTTTCAATATGATTGGTCCTATGTCCTCTAAAGTCTGTGGTGCTGGGTTTACTGGTTCAAAGCCACACTATATATTAACACATTGGTTAGAATTCTCTACAGCGATTCTTCCCTTCCAACTCCATAAAAAATACAGAGCATATTCATTACTAATAAAACAACTGAAATTGCCAGTCTAGGGGATTCTTATGAATTTATGAGATCCAGAATTAATTGTTTTTAAAGACCTGAAGGACATTTATGCTCACATTTACTTTTACATCATTTACATATCTACAAGTATTAGTCAGCATTTTTGTGTACAATTATAAGGGTAAGCTTTATTGATACTAATTTTCTATAATATCCCTGATTAGAACCAAGTCATTTTGACTTGTTCCCCTTAGTCAGCAGCTTGTGTTTTAATTCCTATCCATGTCAGTAAGGTTAACCCCAGAAGGCAGAGGGAATGCATTTCTCAGAGGGTTGATTTACTAAACTATATTGTATCTTGAGTGACAGTCTTCTGGAGAGTTCAGTTGCCCCTTTTCAAAAGATCACCCCAGCTAGGATTGTTGGTTATACCCACCCTCAATAAAGGGGTGAAGTAGGGCTTGAGTATGTATCCAGATGCTATCTACCACCTGGCAACTCTGCATGTGGCCTGGGGAAAGGGTTAGCACAATACTGGGTGGAAGAGGGACTCTCCATCCAGAAGTTACAAGGAAACCCTCACCCCTGTTGGGTAAAGGCTTTTCAAGTATCATCTTGTGGAAGAACATCCATACCCTTGTAAGCAAACCCTCAACTATGCTCTGTAATGAAGCCCAATAAACTCTTAGTTCCCCTAAGTAAACTTTGGCAGTAAACTTTGGTCTCAGTTTGTTGTTGAGACCTTAGGAGAAGAGGTGGATGTAAGTCTCCTTCTGGGAAGGAGATTTTGCAACACATAGGTAATCAGGCATCAAGTTAGGATGTCTGAGGTGTGTCTTAGAATCTGAGATCATAGTGCTCCTAAGTCACGTATGGAAAATGATGGTAATTTATCACTTACTTCATATGCATGAGACATGATGACATTCGGTAAGACAAATGGCAAGATTCTTTCCCTGGAAAATATATACACACAGTCACAGGTAACTTTCAGCTATCAAAAATGTTTCTTTCTCTAAAGAGAAAAAGATACAGGATACAGGAAGGACTTTCAACAAAGAAAATGTAGCTGCTGAAACCTACTTGAGTTGTAAAAGAACTATACAACTCCTTTAGCTTCTATGCTCCATCAACACCTATGGCTCTAGCCAACAAACCCCACACACAGCATAGCTGGCTAGCATGTTTTCTCCATTAAGCACAGTGGTGACTGCACTACTGCCCATCACACCTGAGGAACATGGAGACAGGATGAGTTGATAAAGATGTTCACTAGAGATGCTGCCAGAACATTTCCAAAGAAAAATTTACAACTTCTTACCCACCATAAAATAAAAGTTACATGTGTTCTGTGACCTTACCCAACACAGCACTTTAAAAACACTTTATTAGCTCTTTGAGAATCTTGTACATGTTTTGGTCATATTCTACTTTTCTCATTTTAGCTACTCTAGATATTAATTGTTATCACACTTTACTACAGTTTTGGTTACTATGACAACTAATGATGTTGGAGGCCTCATAAATGTATCACTATCTCTCTCTCTCTCTCTCTCTCTCTCTCTCTCTCTCTATATATATATATATATATATATATATATATATAAAATCTTCTACTCTGTCTTCTATCCTTTCCTCTCCTCTCCTCTTTCCTTCCCCCCTCTCTCTGAAGTGTTTGGCTTTCTCCTTATTGTTGTGTCCAAACAGACACAGAAGTTGGCCAGAGTCTTAGAGACAGTTCAGACTGCATTTGAGTTTGACTTTTCTCTTTTCTTTGCTGCCAAGTTCTTTTGTTTGTTTCCTACCAAAAGCCTGCTGAGGTTTTCACTTTGCTTTGCTGAAGCATTCAGCCCAGGTTGCAGCTTCCTATGCAGCCTCAGAACACAGCAAGCATCCCATGGAGAAAGCTGATTGTGTTTTAGATTCCTCAAAACTCCAGTTAGCTATCTTAACAATCATTAGAAGTTTTGTTGGCTTTCCTGACTCCCAGGAGATACATTCAGCCTGGGCCAATCCCAATTCTCAGACCACAAAATAAAACCAGCAAATGCCCCAGGGAAAGAGGAGAATCAGCCGCATGCCTCAGAAGATTTCTACTCCAGAGAGTTTAGTTCACTTAGTCCTTGCTGCTCCCACAGCAGCAAGAATTAGAACTAATTTGTCTTTGTTGTTCTGGGTATTGCAACAGAAAAATGGACCTGCCATGACCTACAAGGAAATTAAAAGACTATCACATTTTAAGAGCTCTAATTGGTGTTTAAATTTCTTATATTAAAATAAAACCGACTTCTCTGCACTTTTCATTTGGCATTCTAACTTTGAAATCTGGAGAGAAGCTAAGATTCTTTACTAATTATGTGTTTTTCACTTTTGAACAATTATCATCCTTAAGTCTCTTGCCTTCCAGTATAAACTGCAACACAACCTAATTTCATTTTTCATAGTTAAACCCTCTGCCATCCTCACAAAATGTTCATTTGCTGACATCCTTCTTATGTGACCCAAAAGTTGTGGATAAGCCCAATTTAAAAAAAACCAGGAATCATATCAAAGTTAATATAATGCAAAGAAAGTTATTTAATGAGTTCTTTTAAAAGTCACTTGAGAGCCTGGCAATGGTAACACAGGCCTTTAATCCCAGTACTCAGGAGGCAGAGGCAGAGGCAGAGGCAGGTGGATCTCTGAGTTCATGACCAGCCTGGTCTAGAGAGTGAGCTCCAGGACAGTCAGAGCTACAATAGGAAACCCTCTTAATAAACCAAAAAAACAAACAAAAAATTCACATGAGTCAAAAAATACAATAAAAAAATCAACAACTCCTGGACTTGATTGAGGAGTAGAATGAAAGTTTCTAAGAGGAAATGAGGTCAGGAAAAATGCTAAATGCCATGAAGAGAGCTGAGTCTGTTCAAAGCCTGTGTCTTAAATGGCTTAAGTGCATTCTCATGACTCGAGTACATCTTTGTGTGAGCTAACCTATGTCATTCAAGAACTTTTGACCAACATCAAAAATGGAATTTATGACAGAGAGTTTCTTAGTTCTGATACAGATGGTTGTTTTCCACAATTATCTTCAAATGTATTAGATTTTCAAAACAGCACCAAATAATCATTCTTAACTCTTACCATAAAAATGTAATCAGAATATCCTAACAGCACACAAATTTCTTTTATGTGAATTGGGGGATGGAGAGAGGTTGTTAAGACAGCAAGCTTTCTTATCTCCCACTCTGCCCAAGAACAGATCTCAAGGATGACAAAAGAATCAGATTTCACCTGTTTATATCAATGGTTTCCCTTTCCCTGATCATCTCTCAAAAGTTCTGAGCTCCTCAATGTAGACAATGCAGAACTGACACCCAGGGAAGAGACACCAGCAAAAGGGTTCCATGTGTATGTGTTACTTTTTCTCTTTGTAAGATGCTAGCTAATCCAACTAAAGCACCCTTAGGCAGTGGAAAGGGAATGTAGGGCATGTTGAACCCACAACACAATTTAGTCTCAGTCGAAATAGACCCCAAAAGATATTATGGATGAAGGAACAGGATCTGCCTCTTAAGCAGAGAAGCCATATCTCTCTCTCTCTCCCTCTCTCCCTCTCTCTCTCCCTCTTTATCTCTCTCCCACCCCCCTCCCCCTCTCTGTGTAATAGTAGTAATCAGTCTATTACTACACCCATACCTCAAGTTTTGTTTGGCATACACCGAAGCAGCAGCACAGATCTATAGATTGGCTTAGTCAGGTCAGCTGAGAATATTAGCGAAGAGGTAAGAAGACTCATTCCAGGGATTGAGGAAATATCCTGGAACAAAACTGTGCCTGCTTGAAATGTACTCAGAAAAATGCTCACATGTTTCCCTTGCCTATAAGTGGTATGTATAAAACAAGCACCAGATACATTCATAGTATTTCTGAACCTTTTATAGAGAGAGCAAATAAAGGGTTACATCTTTCTTTTTAATATTTTTAAGGGATTCTTTTCTTAGATTCAGCTGAGTTGGATTGCAAGGGATGCCATCATGAAACGTTGCACCTTGCATGTCTCAGATGACAGAAATTTACTTCCTTACAATTCTGGAGGCTACATATTTTAGATCAAGTTATGGATTCTAGATTAAGTTAGGCATAGAGTTAGCCGCTTCTGAGGTCATTCCCAGATACAAGATTGCTATCACCTGCTGTATCTTCATAGAGCAGCCCCTGTTTGCTTCTGTACCCTAATCTCTAATCTTTAACCTATCCTCTTCCTTCCCCTTCTTCTTCCTTATTTTCAATTCTTTAAGAATTTCATGCACTATTGGTCATTTGGTCATATTCATCTCCTTTCCCCAAGTCTTCCTAGAACCACACCCCTTACCCTACCCACACAATTTTATGTTCTCTTTTTGTTTTGTTTTACAAGCATATCAAGTCTAATTTGTGCTGCCCATATACACTTGTCGGTGTGGCCTTCCACTGGAGTATATCTGACCTATCAGGGACATACCTTTAAAAAGAACTGACTCTTCCCACTCTTATCAGCTATCAATTGTCAGTAGTGCTTCAGTTAGATTTTTTTATTTAAAATTGGGTTTATTATAAATTTTTAGATAACTTTTTAAAAAATTGTATGTGTTGTCTGCATAGAATGTATGCATGTGAGTGCAGTTGCCTACAGAGGCCAAAAAAAGGATATCATGTCTCCTGGAAGTGGAATTATAGGCAGATGTGAGCTATGCAGCATGGTTACTAGAAAACAAACCAGTCATCTGCAATAACAGTACATAGCCTTAAGTGCTGAAACAACTCTTCAGCCCCAAGAAATACATTTAAGAACCAATTTAAGCCACACACTTAAGATTCAAGCTACTTGTGAACATTGTCGGTATTGGATACATTAATTCTAAAAATATGCTGATCTCAATCTCTTTCATTAGGTGCTTAGGACTACATTGGGCTCCTGAAGTGGTTACTTGAAATTGCTGACAGACAAAGAAAGAGGGAGGGAGAGGGATAGGGAGAGAGAGAGAGAGGGAGAGAGAGAGAGGGAGAGGGAGAGGGAGAGGGAGAGGGAGAGGGAGAGGGAGAGGGAGAGGGAGAGAGAGAGAGAGAGAGAGTGAGAGATTTCCCTGAGCTAATTGTGTCTGGAGATTCAGAACCATTTGTAGTCCCAAGGGTGAGAGAAGGGTCAACAGTTGTTTTCCTCAGGAATGTCTCTACAAATGAATTCATTTAAAAGTGCTATTTGGATACATGTAAAAATAAAATGTTCCGAACATTTAAGATTAGAAAACACACCAAAGCCCAATTTATATCAATGTAAAGAAAGTAGGTCCAAATTTAAAGCAAATATTTTGTTCTACCACTATAGATAAGATGAGGATAAAGAGTTATACTGAGACAGGAGGTGGTTCTACTAAAATCATGGAGAGGGATAACTGAACAGAGGGGACCTGGGCCTGGGACTGGGCATAGATTGGGCACTGACACCATAAAGATGGGGAAAGAAAACCAAGAAATACAAAGTGGATCCATGCGTCTTTAACTTCATAACACTGCATATTTGTGGTTCCACCAATGGTTGAGTTCCTCAAAGTAACACAGGTTTGTGATCCAGTCCAAGAAATTATATAGGCACAAGCTGCGATAGGAGTTAAAGAATGTTATGTACAGTTTGAAGCCTGAGCTAATGCAGAGGGCCTAGTCTGTTGTAAGCACCTTGCAAGTTCTCAGTACTAATCATTTTGGATAGACATGGAAGTATGGGGTCACTAATGACATGCTTCCTGAGTTAGGAGATCGGAACAATGGGGCTAAAAATTAACTTGCACATTCAGAGCCATCTATTTTTAAAATTCCCGATAAGCAACACAGGAAGCTTTTACCACACTAGCCAGCAAAATCTGAGCTTTCAATCAACATTTTCTTTCACTAAAGGTGTGGAGCGTGGAAAAGATCCAGAAGCACAGATGGCATTTCACATCTGCACATGCAATTTCCTTTTTCTCCTCTTTTATATAAACCTCTCTCTCTTTTTTTTTTTCTAAAAAAGAATGATAGAATTTTTCCAGTAAAACGCAGCACTGGTTATTGCTTCTGGAAATGTTACTAACCACCATCTCTCCATTTTAGCTACAATTTAGATCTTTAAATATATGTAGAAAGATGAGGGAAAGATCTTACAAAGTCCCCTTTATTACATCCTGAATAATTTCATAAGATTCAGTTCCTCCAAAGAGCTAAAACTTTTTTGCAGCCTTCTCTCATCCTTATCCCTAAGTTTGTTTAAGCTTACTCTTCATAGATCTTAAGGCCAGAATGAATCTAGAAAATTGTATTATCAGTAATGAGGGGCGGCAAGAGCAGTGGCTTGTTCGAGGTCAATGAGCTGGTTGTGGCAGAGGAGGTGCATCCTGTGTCCTAAACTACATTTATAATGATATGAGTAGGAACACAAATGAATAGCCATATCTGCAAGAATCAAACTCTTAAGGATACAAGGCCCTTCTCTTTGTAAAATAAGTCAGATTCATTAGAGAACATAGCAATGTCTTGCATTAAAAAATAAGAGTGTGGCAAAAATCTGAATATAGATACCATGCTTCATAATCATGTTTCAGTCATAAAAAGATAAATAATGCATTAAGATATTAGGTAGAATGACATTGTGGGAAAACAAATACAGCAATAGAATATAGTTGGTAAATTTTGGCTAAGAGAGAGAAGTAACAAAATTAGGAAAGAGTTTTTAAAGGAATGGTTGGCTTAACTTTAGAAAAACACTCTTTGGGAATAAAGGAAGTTTGTTGATAAACCATTTTACTTTCAACTCTGATTGCTCTGACACAGGCCTTTCTTCTGACTTCCAGAGCTGAGCAATCTGCCTCCCAAATATCTCCACTGACTGGATCAAAATCTCTTTACCTCTACTTTGTCTGGTACCAGATTCATAGCGAAAGCAAATTCAATTCTGTTATCCTTGAAGTGCATCCACTTTCAGAGAATGCCCAAAAACTAGAATATTTCTGTATTATGAATCCTAAACATTATCCTTGAGACTCTCTTTTCACTGACCCCCATTCTTAATCCTTCTGCCTCTACCCCTCTTGTCCCTCTACCCCAAGGCTTCTGAAACCTGCTGAATCCCCTCTGACCCCCATGGCCACTACCCCACCCACCTTGCATCTTGTTTCTTTCATGGGCCCTCCATTAGCAGCCTAGCATCCCTGCACATAGACACTCATTCTTAGCTTCCTCCTTTCTCTAGATTTCTATTTAGTAAACTCAAGTTCATGGTATCCTCCTGCTTAAAATCCACCATCGGCTTCCAAATTCTTTAATAAAATTCAAATCCTCCAAAATCAATAAATTATTAAATAGCTTCTGAGGAACTAGTGGAACTGATAAGTATGAGATCACAGACAAGGATCCCACTTCGAACAAGTTAATACAACTTGTCTAAACTTTAGTCAGTTTACTATCCTTACCTCATAGACCCAGTTATGAGGGTATCCTGATTTTCCCACAAATCAAAGCATGGCTCTCAGACTTCTGCTTAAACTATGAAAACAAGTGTGACATGAAGAATACTTTCTCCAGACAGCAAACCCATGTCCTGGGAAAACTCCTGTATATTTGCAGGACTGTGTGACTATGATGCCCCTATCTGACCAGTGTACAGTGTCCACAGCTCTGAAACAGAACTAGTTAAGATAAGGGAGGGAAAGACCAGTAAGAGTAGTGACTGAGAAAAATGGCCAAGGATGCTACTCCTACTCAGTTACACAGTCATGTAGAGTCTAATTATTGTGCTTTATTTTTTTGGTTGATGTGTTATCAATGCAATCCTTAAAATCCAGGAGGACACTGGCAAGTCACATATAAATATGAGAGATGGAGTGAGAGGCAGCATCCCTATAACCATGGTATCATTTGTCTCCCATTAAGAGTTTCCTGAAATCTAACGATTTCTAAGATACTCTTAATCTACTTCACCTAGAACCCACACCATGAATTTAAAGCACCAATAATTTACAATGTCTAGGAGGACAAAGGATGATCTATATTTATAAGTTTTAGAGGCAAGATTTACATTTCCCATTTGATTTCCTGGATGTTCTTCTGACTATATTGGGGAGGGAGCTATAAGGGTGATTTACAGGCACAGGCTATGCATAAGAAACTCTGCTTTTCAGAAGAAGAAATTTAAGAAGCATCATAAACACACAAATCAGTGACTAGGTCTCAGCTTGCTGCCAACACTTTGGCATGGGTGTCAAAGGAACATAGAAAGAAAACAAGCCCAAGATCTGAGATCTGGGAGATATCAAATCTTGTTAAAACTCTTATGTCTAGGTTTAAGAGGCCCTAAGGAAGAAAAAACCCAAAAGTATCTCCAGAGGCCAGGTGAGACACAGAAAAGCTAAGTAGTTGTTCTCATGACACTGTGATATAATTGGAAAGATAAACTTGACCCATTGTAAGATAGTCACTAACTTACAGTAACGCTTAAGACATGTCAGAGAGAACTCAAACACAAAACTTCAGCTCAAGCAAGGATGGTTGCATAACTGTTAAACTGTTTTGGTTTTTTTTGTTTGTTTGTTTGTTTTTTTTCCTGAAAGACTTCACACAGTAGATAGAATTGAACCTGCCTCCTCACGAGAAAGAGAGCTATAGCAGAGGGAACAAGAGGTAACCTGGATGAGGGCCAGCCTCAATATCGGTATTTCTTTTAGAATGTCCCTTTCTCTCAAGAAAGACAGTGATACACTTTACATAAAGCAGCAGGTCATGTTCCAGGTTACAGAAATTTCTTCTGAGTTTGGACCTGAAATTGCATTTTTTTTTTTATCTTACAGCATCTGGATGGGGGTGGATAAAAAGCCTCTACAGGCTAACTTCTACCTTCTGTGGTGATTTGACTGTTCATAATTTAAAAACAAAGCTGCTAAAGTATGGAACAAACTATGGAAGTCAGGAAGACATTTTGAGAAGTAGATGTTAACCAAAATCTGAATTACATAGATAATTCCCACTTGGCCTGTTTTGTTTTGTTTTGTTTTTTTTTTTTTTGGTTTTTTTTTGTTGTTGTTGTTTTGTTTTTGAGTATGACATCAAAACAAACCCTTTGGCACACAGGAATTCTTTTCTTCTACTAGGAAAGTTGTTATTTTATTACTTAGCCTTCTTATGTATAAGCTTGATTATGGGTATTTATTTGGTAGACATCATTTTTCTCTTGGATAAGCACAGAATGGTAAAGTATTTATCTAAAGCCAAACAGGAAGTCAGAATCTTATCTCAGAGTTAAAATTCTCAGTAATTTGTATTTGCTTGACTGTTTGACACCAGAAGTGTCATCCTTTCCACTAATAAGCCAACTATTCTGATAATGTCCAAATGTTTCTCTCTCCTTCCTTCAGTCTGACAGAAAAAAGTTATAAAATTTGAGCACTTCAATCTGATGGCATCTCAAATATAGATTAATGTGACTATGGTAGTAATTATCAAAGAAATGACTGTTGGCAGAACATTTAGAAACTATTTAATTCTCTGGGCTTGCTTTAGCTACGTACATACTCAAAGAGTGATATGGGGAATGACTGGCAGAGAAAGCTCAGAGAGTTAGGGTGTGTTCTATCAGTAGTGACATTATAATCACCTCTTGCATTTACTGATGATTTAATATCTTAGGAAGCACATATTTATCACCTTGATAAACTGTAAGGTGGGGATTTCTGCATTCATTAGCAAACACCAACACTGTGACTCTCAGAGGTTAACATGCCCACTCTTACTCTTCTGTAAGTTACAGACTCAGGCTGTGTTTCCAAGCTCACTGCAAATGCTTCCCTCCTAATCCCTCTACTACCATTTTACTCCATTCTCATAGCCTCTGGGCATGCCCATCATTTCACCTCCACATGCATCCTTTGCTCCTGTCTGAGTAGTCTTGTCTCCTGAACCAGTCATGCTGCCCCACACTTCTGTGCTCTGCCTGAATGGTGTTGCTGCGTTTCTCCTGTAACCCACCTGCACTCTGCTTAGGCATCACCTCTCATAAGCCCTTCCTGATCCCAGCCTAGAAAAACTGATTCTTCTGAACCAAGGGGATAAGCTGAGCTTCTGCACTGCTTTTGCTCATGGCCTTGGATCCTTCTTGGAACTTGAGTACTCCTCGAAAACAAGAACCAGGTTTAGATATCTTGGGATTTCTAAGACATAGTCCAGCTGCTGAACCTTAGTTCATGCTCAAGAAAGAGAAATACCCATACTTTCTTGACTAGAAATTTAAATTGGAGCCTATGTGGAGTATGTAAACCCATCCACCAGGTTGCTGTCACTGAATCGTCATCAGCTTTCTCAAAGACACAAAGATTTCCTTTTAATGTTATGCAGTGAAATTTTAAACATTAAAAACAAGATAGTTTTCATACTGCATTTTAGTTAGAAATTAGGCTGACTACCCCTGTATTTGTTGTTTCTTTCCCCTGTTACATCTATTAATTATCAAATGCACAAGCTAGCTTGAACAACTGCTCACTCCTTGGCAATCCATCTGTGCTTCCTTCTCAATAATGTATTGAAGTCGTGACTGCTAGATTCATTGCCTCAGTGGTTCCCGTGGCACAAACCCGTGATTTTGCTTCGGCACTGAGCAGAAGGAGAGCTAATGGGCGAGGCAGAAAATGCTTAATCAATATCACTCGTGGCATAAGTTTAAAACCCTAAGCCCCCAAGCAGATTTTGTAAAGGCTGTGATCAAGGCCGCAGTCTTTAAGAATGCATTTGCCGTAGTATGAGGTTGAGAACTGCTTTCTTGTCTACCAAATTCCCAATTGCTCTACAGGCCTCACCAGGTGCTGTTAGTCCTACAAATAACTCACAGGAGAAGTACCTGCAGGAATGAGTCCAGGAAGTTGACTTCCAGGCCAGGAAGACCCTTGCCTCCTAAAGAAATGTGTGTTGGCTCTAAATCAGCACAGGGCAGACAATTCTAGAGCGTCAGTGTCGAGATGTATCTAAAGCTTACGTATCAGTCCTGGGGCTGGTGAGATATGCTTAAAGCTGGACAGATCCAGAAGATATGCCACAAAATTATGGGCTGGGAGATTTTGGTGAGCAGGAATCAATCATTAACCACATCAGCGGATGCTGAACCAGGCAGGCATTGCTGCTGCAGATGTGTGCTCCATCAGAAGCCACCTGTGTGTTCTGATAATAAAGCAGATGTTTGCCTAAGGGTCAAGAAGGGCAAGTGTAATCAGGGGACTGTTGAAAAGCCTGCTTTGTATTTAAAGACTTCTGCATTATTAAACTTCATGAACTCTGAATCCCTCCAGATACTACAGGTCTAATTTATTATGCAGGGAGTCTTCCTTCCTTCCAAAACAATGTTGTATATGTCCTAAAGTAAAAAGATGGGTCTAAGATGCAGCTTCAGCACTATAACATAAGTGAGACGTTTGGAGCTGCCTGTTTATTGAACACACGTGAGGATGAAGCAATCAATCATTACAACAGGAATCAGGTACAGCAACTTTTCACTGTTCTTCATGGAGCTGCCGCTTAAGATACGTAATCTCAGTGCCATTCAGAGTCTACTCCTACCTACTGTGCCTTTCCTGAAACAGGAAACTGCTATGCCAGTCTGTCCCTTTTCATTATCACTTGACAAACCTTAACAGTGTCCTTGGAATTTAACATATGATTTATATGTGTGATGTTCTCTCAGTAATTTTTTCATATATATATATACACATACATATACATATGTGCTGGGAATTGAATTCAATAACTTATACATGCTAGGCAAGTGTTCTACCTCTAAGCAATGTTCCCAGGTATTCCTTTATGTCTTCAAGTTGTCCACTCCAGATGGAGATAAGAATTGTTCAGCACCACGTAACAATAGCAACTCAATCTTAAGAAACTAGCTCACTTGTCAGGTGATTGAAGATTTCCCCTTAATGTAGTCTCAGTTATATGACCCTCAATAAAAAATTAAGAAATCCCTAAAATATAATACCAGCACTTATAAGGCTGAACCATGAAGATCCCAAGCTCTAGAGCAACCTGGATTACATAGCAAGCACTGAGCAAGTTTGGGCAAGGTCTGTGTCAAGCAACAACAGTAAGAGGTTATTAAACAATCTATCCAAAATGTGTTAGTACTGCTAATAAGACATTTGGAATGGTTACCATTATAAACTTTTTAGAATTTCAAATTCTCTTACAAAACATGATGCATATGTTAATAAAATGTAAATAGTTAAACCAAATATAAAGGCGTAAGGAGAAACAGTTTTTAATGAGGAAAGAAAAATCAATTCAGTTCTTTCTTGGAAATACAGAAAAGCCATTGGTCAATTCAGTTTAGAATTTGTCCACTTTCCAAGGTCAACAATGCCAGTTCAAGGAAGAAAGCATTTCTGATAGTGTTGCTTAGGGCAAGCATGATGGCAGGGCTCAAATGTCTCCATCTAAGCAATCACACAATAGCAAGCACTAAAAGCATTTCTTCCTACACGTACAACTAGTTTAAAGATTTCTGTCTTGATTCATTCCTTTTGCTATGATAAAATGTCATGACAAAAAAAAGCAATTTAGGAGAAAAGGGTTACAATTCCAGATTCCAGTCCATCACTGCAGGGAAGTCAAGGCAGCAACGAGAGGCGGGTTGGTCACATCACATCTAGGAGCAAACTGAGAAAGCATGAATGCTCAGTGCTCAGCTAGCTTCCTCTACTTTTACACACTTCAGAATCCTAAACCATAGAAAAGTACTGCTCACTTTCAGGCTGTGTCTTCCCTACCCCACTTCCTTTCCCTGCACACACACACACATACACAGTCCCACAGGCCAGCCTGACCTAGACAATCTCTCATTGAGACTCTTTTCCCAAGTGATTCTAGATTGTCAAGTTGATGATTAGAACTAAACATCATAATTGCTTACTATTTTCGACGTTATATTCACATTTTGAATGGTGACAGAATCTCAGACATAATAGGCAATGTGCCCTCATACCATTGTTCCCGGTGTTACCATCAAATGCTTGGCACATTTTGTGTCTGGGATGGAAATCCACAGTCAAGAATAAAGAGTAAAAGGAGAAAATGCCAAAGATGTCCCTAGGGAAGTCTCTAACCGTTATCAGCTTGTATATCCATAACTCACAGTATTATCAGTACACCGTTAATAACTCTTAAAACTGAAACCTAGGTAGAGACCCAGATATCAAAAGTCAGATTAAGGACTGTTTACAATTCTACTTATTCACATAAGACTTCTTCAACAATGAGAAACTAAAGAATCATTGAGACCTCCAAGTCCAATCTTGATACTCTGATAACAGATACTTCCAAGATTTCATAGATATTTAAATAACAGAATAAGATAAAAAATGAAAAAATTGTTAATGTCCATTAAAGACTAAGCTTTCTTCACAGAAAAGCATGCATTCCATATGCAATCTAGCTAAATTGTTGCTTTGTAAATTATGGTTGAGAAAATTCTTCATTGGTGATCTTGCATCATTCAGCTTATCAATTAAAGAAATAAATTGGAGAATATAACAACAAAGAAACCAATTAAAAATCTTTCACAGCCACAATTCTCCCATTATTCTCTTGTTATTCCATGCTGCACATGTAAATCACTGAATGCCAAGTTATGTTTAAAGGAGTGAAGACCTCTCCAATCTGGGGTCCCCTGGTGATATAAAAATCATCACAGTATCAGGCTTCCAGACCCAAATGTAGCTGAATTTCTTTTTTTTTTTTTTTTAGTTTTTATTTGTGTGTGAGTGCATATGTGTGCATACACACGTGTGCACACACACACACACATACATACACACGCACACATACACGCATGCCTGCACACATGTAGATGCTCAAAGAGGCTAGAGGAAGGTATGTATTATCATTAGCTGAGAGCCAACTGACATGGGGCCCAGAAATTAGACTCCAGTCTTCTGGAAGAGCAGTAAGTGCTTATAGGCTGCCGAGTTACCTCTGCAGCACCAGTTTTTGTTTTTAAACCTGTATTTAATGCCTACTTTGAAGCTCAAGTTGAAACCAAATAACTACACTGCTAAATGAAACAAAGTAGACCATTGAGAAGTAACACCTCCCTTTTTTTTTTTTTTTTTTTTGGTCACACAGCTAATTTTTAAATTAGCTTTTATCGAAGCAGTGTTAAAAGAGAAATTATCTGGTTATACATGTGATGATCAAACAACATTGTGGAAAACACAACCACTTAGCTCATTTATTATCTCTGTGAAAGACATACTACATGCTATGAAATGAAGTAAAAGGAAAGCACCCTAGAATGAGACAGTTTGTGAATACCAGGTTTAGGCGTGGAAAGGGCGGTTAAAATCACGTGAGGCAGCTTTAATATAACATGATGAGTGCTAGATACTGTCCTTGTGCCAAGAAATATTCACCCTCAGATGAAGGTGACACAAGACACACTAATGAAATCTGGACATTGAATTCTGTTTAAATGTCAAAACTGCGTAAAAATAAAGGTTATTTTGTCAGGGCTTACTTTAAAAAAGAAACGCTCATATTTGTGGCACAAAGAAGTAGTGCATTGAGTACATGTTAGTTTACCTTTCACGGTATGCATTACAAACATTCTATTCCCTGCCAGTCATTCTATTAACAAGGATTTCCAAAACTTTATCAATACACAAGCCTGCACAAGCCTGAGAAGTCTTCATTCCCTGTTGAGTTTTACAGTCTAGAAAGGCAGATAAGGGTAACACCAATGAATTGATGGTGATGTATAAATGATACCAAAATGACCAGTTCAAATAAGGTGCATAGATATAACATCTCAGAACAAGGGCAGGTCTCAACCTCTATTCCCATTACATCCTGCCACCCTCCTAAGAAAAGCACTTTTCTTTCAGGTGAGAGAAGTGATTTTCTTTATTCAAGAAAGATTCCTAAAGCAGCCAATAACAGATGGTGTGTGTGTGTGTGTGTGTGTGTATGTGTATGAGAGGATGAATGCATAGAGAAGTATTATTTCATACCAATGTGTGTATACACACAAATTCATAAGAAATTCATAGAATCAAATTTTCCTGACTGATTTTTCATAATGGACAATGGACATTTTATTGTATTCAGTGTTTTCATGCAGATTGCCACATGTCTAAAATATCACCTCAATTAGCTTCAGATAACTTCACTTAAACTCTGAATTAATTTCTTAAGTTGGAAAGAAACTCTGCATTAATCAGTATGTAATCACATCCATAGCAGACATGTACAAAGTGTAAGAAGAGCTTTTATTTTGTATTGCAGAGGGGAGTGATTTTTTTTAAGATCAAGATGTTGATATTTTTCTCCAGCTGGTTCCAGGGCAATCTCTTGGGCTCAAGCAGTTCTGCCCAGTCCCACTGCTTCTTGAGTATCTGGTGCTATATCATCAGGTTTGAAGGATTCACATTTTAATGAATTATAATTGATGCAGAGTGTTTGATTGGAAAACAGAGAGCCACTAGGATCCAAGGAATGAGAGCTTCTGTGGAGGCTGGGATGTCAGCATCCTACCAAACAAGACAAAACATGGTCATATAGAAATGCGGAGTCAGAGCTGGGGAGATGCCTCACTGGATAAAGTACCTTCAGTGTAAGTTGGATGAGCTAAGTTTGATGCCAGAATCTATATAAAAGTGAAATAAGAACTGACTTCAGAAAATTTTTCTCTGACCCAACCCCTCTGCTACACACATCATATATAATGCATACACAGGATAATAATAAATAAAAGTTTGAAAAATGGCAGAATTTGTTTGATAAAAACACTAATCTAAAGAGTAGAAAACTACCAGAAAATAAAATACCACCATAGATTACCAAACATAAATGCCACCGACTGGAGGATCTTACACAGAGCCTGTTTCTAAGACCACAGTGCTCTGTCAGTCTGTCGTACACATACAGAGATCTGTTTCACTCCCTCCTGGAGCAATGCCACAGTTATCTGTTGCTTGTTTTGTAGTTTCTAAAACAATTGGTGAAATCTAGTCTTTCAGGCATACAGAAATTAGACTCTGAACAATAACTGCTGTATCATCAGTGCACTATTATAACTCCCCTTCCTGCCCCAGAAGTGGAAAAAAGTCAGAGAACAATGTTTTCAAACCAATTAGCCATTGCACCTCATTGCACAGCAGTATGAAGAAACAGATTTGGAAACGCAGCTCCAAGATTAGCAGAGCGTTTGAGCCATAGTCTCAATTTGGGTCTCATCACTTCACCTGGCAATGGTGCCAATTTAGTAGGCATCGGGCTGTGCAGAAAGATTTGCATGTAAATGAACACTGTTTGGGGCATTTTGCTCTGCTTCAGTAACAGAGAAACATTACCATTCACTGGCATTACAAAAATAAAACAGAGGTTAACACAGAAAGGTCTGGGGTAGAGCCCATTACCGGGAGGGCTAATTTGGCAGGTGCGTCAAACTCCTGGAGATCATGAGGCATTCTAGGAAGCACTAAGGACTGTGAAAAATGCAAATGGAGAAAGTTTTGGAGGACAAAACAGGAATAACATCCTGAAATTTATAAGAGGGAAATAATCGAGGAATGTATATTTCATTTTAATATTCATTTTTAGGTTTCATACTTCAAATATATAACTTGTAATTTTCATAATGAAATAAATCTTAAAGTAATTCCTAAGAGCCAATCTTACAATAAAAATTCTGAATAAAAAGTTTTTAAAAAATTAAAAATTTCAAAAGGATCCAAGCATTATAAGGCAGCACTATGAGCCTCAAGAATAGTGTAGATTTCTGATCATTCATTTTTAACCACTACCTTTAACCTGAGGTTCTATCATCTTGGATCTTTTTATAATTAGATTTTCATATATTGTCTCTGTTATGCAGTTCCCATAAAGACCAGTTATCCTAGAATTTGTTCATTTCTCCCCAGTTTGTACTAAATGCCTTCTTACTCTCCTACTTCTTTTATTCAGTTCACTTTTTACTAAGTTCACAGGACCATGTAGAACTATATAAAAACATAGAGGGAAAAAGCAAAAACCTTGTAAGAACTGTGGGTTTGTGCTTCTGTATGCGTTGCATATTTACCAATGTAAAATACTGACACCTTAAAAAACAAAAATGTAGTAGAACTACAGTTCTTTTCATTCAGTGCTTTGTGTGTTAAAAAAGAAAAGAGGAAAAACTAATTCAGAACTTGGTAGTGTTTGGTGTGCCTCTCTTTATTTTAATCTCTTGCTGGCTGCCTTTGTGCCAGTGACGATGGAGTTGGGCTGTTTGTGGCTGCCTCTGCCACAGCCATGCGATGCTGCAAGAATCCTAACTGCTGCAAAACAGAGGTAAGAAACAAATTGTTGTGTTAGATGCAGACATTTGACAAGGAGCCTCCCCAAGAGTGATGAAAGCAAGCCTGAGATGGAGAGAGCCTGGGTAACAAAGGGGCCTGCCCCACACCAGGACAGTGCACAGGAGCCTTTCTGTGTGATTCCTGGAAAACTTTACAACTATCCTTGCCTTAGCCCTGCCAGTCCACACTGCAATAACCTGGAAACTCCAATTATCATTTTGGTGTATATGATAATCTTGCCCCCCCCCAAAATACCAGGAGTTCAAAAACAATAGAAAGATAGTTAATAATACACAAACTCAAGAAAATTATGGCCTAATATGAAATAAAAGGTAATAATAAAGATGGAAGACAGAATTTTAAAAGTATACCTACTGGGTTGGGTATGTAGCTCAGCTGGTAAAAGTATTTAACTAACAGGCAGGAAGCCCTGGGTTCGATCCCAAGCACCACGTACAACTAGGTATGGTGGCAAACATATGTGACTCTAGCACCAATCAGAAACTGGATCAGGAGAATTAGTAGTTCAAGGACATACTTGGCTACACTGTGATTTTGAAATCAACCTGGGCTAGCATATGAGCATATTCAAAACAAAAAAAACTAAAAATGCCTACCATGAGGTAGATCTGAAAAGCATACTTTAATTCAGAGGAGAACTTCCAGCAACCCAAGTAGTTAGATGGATGAGTGGAAGGAAGGGAGGGAATATACTTAGGTGAGGCCCCATCTCTTCTCCTTGGCTAGGCATGTGTCAAGATGGCACAGGTCTATGTAGAATCCATGAGGACCAAAAAAAAGTGCTTTTCTACAACTACCACAACCACAACCCCAAGAAGACATTTAGCAAACCTTCCTCAGAGTGGATAAATGAACATTTCTGTTTTGTTTTGTAGATGCTGCCATGATTTATGAAAACAAAACACGTAGCTATTTCTATTCATACCCTGCTGCAACACTGAAATGAAATACTATTTTTAAGGTACAAAGTACCTTCACAAGTGGTCACATCACTTAAATATTTCAGTGTGTTTTCTATGTCAAAGATAATGAGCCCCTCATTTTGTAAGTCTCTCCCCATTACTTAGACACAATGAAAGCACAACTGAGATACAATTTGTAGATACTCATAAAGCTACTAAATCTGGGAATTTTTTGTACTCTAAATATATTTTGTTGCAAGGATAACTATGATCTTTCAAATGGAAATCTCGATTTATTTTTATTTTTTTGTCTCATGATTTAACTCTACAGGAGTTTACCATAACGCAGCTTTTCACACAAAGCCATTTGAATCATTATGCTCCTGCAAACAGTGTTTTCCTTCATGTTGTTCTCAAATTACAGACATTGAAAAAACTATTACTCTCTCCTTGTAAGCCAAGAATACCAATTGAAACTTTAGGCAATAATGTAGCAGTTAAAAAAATATCAAAATTGAGTACTAAGGGCCAGATTACAACTAAGAATTTTAAAATACTCCAAGTTTTTTAAAGTTAGGCCTACTTATGGCTTGAAGACAGATAACATAATTGAGGCTCCTAATTAAGTAACTCTTGAAAATGTTTTTAAAATAATTTACTGGTAAAAATCAAGATAATTAAAACTGATGAATCAACAGTCTGTTATATGCATACCAACTAACCATTAGAATGCCTAAGTGTTCCAGAAGGTAGACAGTTCTTCAAATAAATCACTTTCAAATAAAATATATGATCTCCATTGAAAAGTCTATAAAAGTAAATATCCAATCACCTCTTGTCAATATTGACTCACCAATAAATCTGGAAAATAACAACATTAGTCTCAAACAGGAAAAGGTGGCCATTTAATTTGTCATCTTTAAAGGATGAATGATATTATTAGTAGGATCAGCTAATCAGAGCACAGTATATATATTGTACAACCTTAAACACACATCATACTTGTCCAGCCTCCCCAGCTGTTGCTTTTCTTTATTGTCTTCTTTATCCTTTGGGTTCTGCCTTGCCCCCAACATATACTTTCACTAGAAAACAGAAACTGCCTTGTTCATCTTTGTTCTTCATTTCCCTCATTCTGATGTCCACCAGTGCCTACCTAGAAAGGTTTAACTTGTGGAAAACATTCAAAGCCATATTGTTAAATATGAAATAGCAGCACAGGCCACACCTTCATTGAAATGTCTTTTTTTTTTTTTTTTTTGGTATATCTTGTTAAGAGAAAAGTGAACAGAATCAGGGCTACCTTAAAACTCAGACTCAGGATCAACCTATTTAATGCACATTTAAAAAGCTAGGCATAGTGGGGCTCTTGAAATCCTAGCCCTGGGGATGAAGAGATGGGCTGGTCCCTGGGGCTCCCTAGCCAACCAGCCTAGTCTATTTGGTTATTCCTAGACCAGTCTAGACCAGTGAGAGATGTTGTCTCAAAAAATGAGGTATACGGCATCTAAAAAACAAAACAAATGATTGACCTCTGGCCTCTATATGCATGAGTAATTCATACATACACACAAGTGCAAACACAAAAATAGTACTAGTGTTCTGCTCAAATATAAGTAGTAGCAGAAGTCTTTGTATTTACTAAAAACAACACAGTTTGTCAAATCTAATTGGTAAAAAAACTTCTACCAATCTCTAAGTCAACATAGAATTTTAACTTTGGAAGTCCTCCCAAGTTTCCCTGAGCAATATTTTTTCTTTGGGTTTTGGGAACAAAGTTTCTCTGTTGTAACTCTGGCTGTCCTAGAACTCACTCTGTCGACCAGGCTAGCCTTGAACTCACAGAGATCTGCCTGCTTCTGCCTCCCAAGTGCTGGGATTTAAGGTGTGCTCCATCACTGCCTGGCTTGAGCAATCTTAACATACATAACACATATAACATACATAACACAGGAGTATTTTTAAGATTTCCATTCCACTCCTAAAATTTCTCCAACATGAACACTGTTCCTTATACTCTGAAGTAACAAATACTAATTCACAAGAAGCAGAGGACAGTGTTGTTAAAGCCATCTCTGTCTACCCACATTAACCCATGATACATTTTTTTTTCCTGAGGCCCCTGAGAGCAAAACAACAATAAAAACTATGAGGTTGCATTAGAGGCCCTAGTGCTTACTCCACTCCTAATAAAAAGGCTGCTTTGGAATGGTGTCAAAATAATAGACACATTATGTTCAGCTCTTTAGCCTACAAGGCTGATTTAGACAGGACATGATAAGCAGGCAGTGAAATGTAACAGTTAAGCAGTCAGGAAATCACTTCTGCAACTCACCAGGAAATAATTTCAGACTAATTATTTAAACAAAGTCTTAGTTTCCTCAACTGTAAAATGGGGATAATTATATTCATTGTGAACTGCTAACAACTTTGCAGAACTTAAAGTAGGCAATACAAGACCAGCACAAAACACAGTACCTGTCACACAATAAATGCTCAATGAATTCATGATTATATGCAAGTGTCCTGGCAGGTATCAAGAATTGGAACAAATGCCCATAGCTGGTATCAGTAGCTATGCAGAAAAGCCACTGCATCAAACCAAAAGAAATTAAATAAGGTAATATCCTTATTTAATTTGACATTTATTTATGTGACACTCAGCTGGAGACTGAGCTGCAGTGTGATATCTGCTCACAGATTTTCTCCTCATATGGCACTGAGATTTTTATCAGCTGCCTTGATATTTAGAAACCAAAATAATGATAAGTGATACAATTTTCAAGCTGAGAACTGAGGCAATGAGAAAAGTCTTAATATTATTCAAAAAAAAGTACCATAGAGGGTTTTTTTTCTGTTTTAACTACAAGCAAAACTACTAGCCTGTCCACAAAGCTCATATTTTATGGGAGTGAAGCAATTGCTACTGACTGATTCCAAAACATAGAGTTGCACATATCATAGAAAGAGCCAGCATTAGTCAAGAAATTCAGCTTATGTAATGAAAGCAGAGGCATCAAAGTGAATAGTGACATCATCAGCATAAGTCCTTTTTAAGGACTTTATAGGCAATATCATGATACATGTGTATACATAATATCTCTCTATAAAATAATATACATAAGGAAGTCAATTTCCCAGAATAACATATATTTCAAGTTCCACGTCTGTCTCAAAATAAAGAGAAATGTTTCAGGTAGAATTCCTTCAAAAGAAAAGGCTGAAAAAGAAAACATTTGCTCCTCATATGTTGCTTATATTTAGTTAACAGTAGAAATGATTTTTAAATGCCTACATTTATCTGCATCTCTGTAGAGACTGGGCATGTCATCACTGAAGTAAACAAGATTATGATCCTGTGAGTGAAGACAATGTCAGCAAAGAAGAGAGAAGTGGGTACATGCTATTGTGTCCTAAAAGGAGTGGAAAGCCACTGGACATTTGGAACTAGAAGACAGAACCAAGATAGATGGGCCAGAAAGCATTAACTTAGTCTCCTGGTACAAAACAAGGCCCCTGAAGAGAAGAGGTGTTTGCACTAAAAAATTTGAGTTTCTTTGGAGGAGACAAATTTGGAAAAAAAATATCAGATAGACATGGCAGTGTATGCCTGCAATCCATAGTATTTGGGAGGCTGAAGTGGGATATCAGCTGTTCAAGACCAGCCTAGACTAAAGAATGTGACTGAGGGATGGAGGGACCATGGAGGTGATGGTAAAATGAGGGGGAAAGTGGGGAGAAAAGGGGGTAGGAAGAGGGAGAAGGGAGTCATAATGCCTGTTTCTTAATTTGTATGATAAGAAATAAAATCGATTTAAAAATCTATGCAGTTTAGTTTTATAGATGAATGAACAGAAGTAAGATTGTAGGTCTCTGAATTCCAACATACAATGAAGATAATGACTAGAGCATGAAAAGACTGCATCTCAAGGATTCCTTCATGAAGCATCTCTGTTGTCTTCACTGTACACACACAAATAACAGTGGCCTGAGCCCTCAAGTAACACAGATTCTCCATCTGGAAGTGGGGGAATCTCTGGCAGAGAGCATGTGACTTTGTAAAATTGAAGAGTTTCCCCCTATGAACTACGCTAGAAGTGTGGGCATTCTGCTCCAACATAAGTAGAGTGGGATATTTATATTTACTAAAAACTCCACTTAGAAACAACCATTAACAGGAAAGCTTTCTCATCTCTCTCGTCTTTCATTCTGCATAGGGGAAAAAGGGGACTTTTAATTATTTTCTTGCAAAGTGAGCTGTCACTTTCTATTCTGTATATGTTTAGGACCTAAAACAACCCTTGTTAGCACAGAGGACATGCAGGAATGTCTTTTAATTGGAACTTGAGAAATCTATATGAATATTTATATAAGCATATCTACACAAGCAGATTTCACACAGAGAACATAAGGTTAAAATGGTTTCTTGATCACAACTCAGAAATTTAAAAGTTGTGCTTTTCCTTTACAGACATAGGATTAATTATATGTGAGTGGAGGCAAGACCACTAATAACTGGTAGCTTTGTCTAACTGTAAATCTTTTATGTAAACAGTATGTATTATTGATGTTGATATAGTTACTGGGAAAACTGCTTCTTTAGCAAATATTACTGGTGTCAAAATAATACTGGTTTATCAGAATTGAATTTTTTTTCCTAAGGAAAATTGCCTAAGTAACTGGCCTATAAGAACTCTCTATAAGAATAGCATTTAATGACATCTTCATTTAGACTCCTTTGAGAGTAAATTTTCATATAGAATATCCACAAATTACATCTTAATAATAATTACCTCACTTAGAAAACAGTGTCCTAGAGGATTAAAAGTAACCTGAAGTAATTATAAGTTAGAGTTTTATCAGGTAGAAATGTATTGAAAGAAACTGTTCTCTCAAAGACAGGGCAAGAAGACCCTCAGTGCTTTAAAGAAGGTTCTGTGGAAACTCTAGCTGTGGTTCTGGGGAAATGACAGCCTTATTAAATTTAAATAACCTATTGCCCTCCCTTGACTCCTTTCAGCTAGCTACTAGGGTACCAAGGGGATTCTATTTATTTTCTTACCAGGACTTCAGTACTGAATACCTTAAGCACAGAGGAGAGCATATTAGAAGACCCAGGTGAAAAAGGAGAGGGAAGGAGGGACAGAAAATAAGGGATAATGGGAAGGTGGAGGGAAAAGGAAGGAGGGAGGGAAAGAGAGAGAGAGAGAGAGAGAGAGAGAGAGAGAGGGAGAGAGAATATGAATCATGCACAGGTTAAACTGAAAAGAGAAAATAAAAAGGTCACAGGGTCACTTGACAATCCTACAAAGGAACAGCAGATGCTGCTCCTGCTATACTTGGTAGCAGATGGGGTTGATATAGACTGTTTCTGACCCCTCACAGTATTTGTTTGTTTAATGCCAGCTGGTAGTTTCTCCATCACCACTCAACCATCAGTCACACTATAGCACAAGGATCTGTTCTACCAACAGAGTCCAAAATCAGAACAGATGGCCTGAGCCCCAATAACTGCCTGAACCTCTGCATCCAGTGTTCTACCCGACATCAAAAGAATACCGAGCTTTTGCACGTTAGTATTTTAGATCATTTAAACAAAAGGAGATGAGCTTCTTTCTACTTGGGTTCTTCTCTTCAAACAATGTGACCATCACAAGTTATATGCTGTGTTTCCAGACAATTGACTCATAACTGAAAGGCAAAGACAATCACTGTTTCTAGTAAAACCCAATATACACACTATTGCCTATAGAAGTACTTAGTAGTATATTTTATTACTGATTTCCTACTTTAATACATTTAAGAATCTAGTATCAAACATCGACTTAATGTTTAGTGCATCCTATGATGTAGATATAAAAAGGAAATCCATCAAAAAATATATGTAGTATTTTTCATGAGGAAGAATCAGAGTGATTTTCACACTATAAGTGATTAGGTATAAAAAAATATTCCTTTCCATAAAAAGCCATATACTGAGCTGGGCAGTGGTGGTGCATGCCTTTAATCCTTCAGGAGGCAGAGACAGGTGGATGTCTGTGAGTTCAAGGCCTAGTCTACAGCGTGAGTTCCAGAACAGCCAAAATTACAAAAGAGAAACCCTGTCTTGAAAAACCAAAAAAAAGCCATATAGTGAATATACTTATATTTATTTTACTATATTTACGATTCATTTTATCATATATAATTGATATTAGAAAAATATGCAACAATTCTAATTATATACAATGTCTACAGTACTGATAATCCAAAGTAGCTTAAAGGTATAGTCTTAATATTACTTTAACAAACACAGTGAACTAGAACTTTTGAATTTAAATAAAATTTTTGTATCCATATTTAAGTTTTTATTATATTTATTGATATCTGTATTTGGAGGACAATGGAGAACCTGTGGGAGTCAGTTCTTTTACCCTACCACATGAGTCAAAGTAATCAAATGCATATTATCAAGTGACTCTACCCATTTAGCAATCCTTCCAGTCCTTAAATTGTATTCTATTTTTAATATGTACAGGATAGCAATCACATTTAAAGTGAAATCTGGGGAAATGTCTCAATACTTAAAGTACCTGACCTCATAAGCCTAAGAACCAGAGTTTGAATCCCAAGAATCCACAGAAATGTTGGAGGGGCATAGTAGCCCACATGTTTTTCCAGCCTCTGCAGGTGGAGAGAGGGTATCTCCAGAGCAAGCTAGCTAGAAAAAACTGCATCATCAAGCTCTGGGTTTGATTAAGAGACCCTGCCTCAATTAATAAGGCAAAAAAGCAATCAAAGAGTATTTTGACATTAATTTTGGGTCTCCACATGCATTTTCACACACATGCAAACATACACACATACAAACATACACAAATATGCATGCACATATATCCATGCATACACATCACACACACATATGAAAACAAATTTTTTTTTAATTTAAAATTAAATATTTGATGAGTTGAAATTTAATGTAATTTGTAGGACTAAAAAGAAAATCATTGCTTTATTCTGTACCTGAATCACTTGGTCTCTTCACTGGCCCTGGGTCCCTCATACACTAGCAGGGCTTAATGCATATTTACCTATCTGGTTAGTAAATAAAGAAGAAGCATGCCATTCACATATGTATGAAATATTTCCAAATAAGAGATTGGAAATTACTTAAATAAATTTAACACATTGATTTAGGTTTAAAAAATAATCTTACCTTGCAATAAAATGGTCAGTGCAAAATTTTCATAATTCAGAAAAGGTTTACTTGAACTCAAGTTGAAAAAATTGTGAGTAAATGCACATACTTATATATATCAATATCCATAGATATATACATCTGTAGATATGTATATATTTACCCTACATTGACAATACAAATGTGTTAGTTACTAAAAACAATGTATCATTACAATTCATTTGTTTGACTTCATTTAAATGATATTGAATCATTAGTATTTGGCTTTTATATCATGTACATGTGTGTGTGTGTATATATATATATATATGTGTGTGTGTGTATTACATATAGAATATATCTCTATCTGTACATATGAATGACAATATATATGTATTGCTTTGATATATGTATTATACAGATAATATATAATATATAATATATATATAGATAGATATAGATAAATACACAGTCTTTTATTTTCAAAGTCATTTAAGTCTACCTGAAAAACATCTGTGGTGAGCTCTTAGATTCTACTCACTACTACATCTTTTTACATCAGTCTTTTGGTACTAAGATTTCATCAACCTTAACGTCTACTTTGATTATAGAAGAAAAATATAAATGTATATACTGCTTTTAAGAACTATCCCAATTTCAGAAATATTAAATGTAAACACATCCTGACAGTGAAACAATACACCCATGTATAAGGTTTATCAAAATAAAGTATACTCAACAATAAGAAAAAATGTGAGATTTTAAAATATATAACTGGAGTTAGCCACCTAACCACTGTGATATAAAGTAGATGTTTGCCTTCTAGAGACCAGCAGCCTCTAGATAATATATGCAACAGGAAAATGTATGTGTGCAAAAAAAAAACACAAAGAATATCATGGCATATTATTTGCCAAAATTTAACCATGTACATTACAAATTCTTCACAGTAGAGTTAATTCAATGTAAACCAGGGGAGATTCCAAAATACAGGAGGTGAACATTTCTGTGGCAGGTAAAAACAACTACAATCCTTCAATTATGTGACCCAGAACACAGTACCGAGTACTGATTTCTCAGAAGCTGATATGAAACTATGCACTCAATAATGATCCAAAATATTTCTTTCCTATAAAATATATTCCTGCTGCACAATTTAATTTTAAATTAAATTTTAAATAGCATTTTAATTATCAGAGCTAACTCATCTATAAGAAAATAAGTCTGATTTTAAAATAGGAGTATTTTTATTGTTATGCATCTTCTGTGTTGCCTTCCAATGATCATGATTGTTTTTAAAAGAGTGTGTACATTAGATTCATGTGCCATATAATTTCATGTTTCAAATTTCAAAACTCCAGAAAACTAGGAATGAGTACACAGAAATTGGGTGAACTGGATTACACTTCTAACTCCAGGGACTGGGACCTACACATTTGATACACTGAAATTTTCATCATAAATAATTTCAAAGAAGAGTCTGTTTTGCTGAAGAGAAAATAAGAAAACAATTCTTTTTTACTGAAGGAAAAATAAATGTGGGAAAGGAGTCAAGGGCAGAGAAAGAGGAATTGGAGGGGGCGTTTTGTTGCTGGGGAGGAAAGGGAAGTAAAGACATGGGTAATAAAGACTGAACATTCTGTCTCCCTTGTCTTCATGCTCTAATCTCAGCTGAGATCAGAACAGTATTTAATTTGATGTGAGGAAACATTTTATCTATTTGCCAAGCAAGAATGGTACAAGTTTTCATTCAAAGAAATTCAGCCACACAATGCACACTGACACTTGTCTATTTTGTGAGCCAATAACACAATACTGGGGACTGACTGAGTTACAAATAAAGGTGGTTTGTTTGAGCTTGAGGTTCTGGAGGTGAGAAGTCCTAAGACCTCATGTGGCAGAGTACAGACCCGGTAAGAGTCAGGGACTGTGTGTGTCCCTTTAAGGTCTTTCTTTCTACTTCTCTGTCTCTTCCTATAAAGCCACAGGACTCAATATTTGGAAGTCAACTCTAATGACTAACTCTACTCACCTCTGAGAAATCCCAATTCTTAACATGAGTAAGGTTATTCCTATCATCTTAATATGTCACAGTGAAACTTAGAGGTTAATATCTGAAGCTTTTATGGGAGCCTTAAACAGTGTATAAACCATAGCAGACATTATATTATGATCAGGGCTAAAGGTTACTAAGTGATTCCTCAATTTTTTTAACCTTATCAACAAAATAAGCAGAAGCTTTCTCTAGACTTTGGCCTCTGGTGACACTTAAGACTATTGTAGTTTTTAACTTGTGCTCCCTTCTATCCATAATCCTTGTAGCTGCTTCTGTTGCCCTCGCTCTTTAGCTCTTTAGCTCTTGCTGTCTTTGATTAGTAAAGAAACACTTTCTCCAGCTGTACCTCTAGTCCTTCAAAGTAGCTTCACCCTTTGCAGCTTGGTAGACCTTTACAGAAGTCATAGATCTTTTTCTTTGGTCCTTCTCTATGCTCTTGCTTTTAGATACATAGACCAAACTACAGAATTTAATGTATCAAGGAAACATCTTAACAAAAGAAGAATTAAGGAATTATGGGTAAGCATAGCCAGAATGAAATGATAGTTCTTTTCTGAAATGTTCCTCAAAGCAAGGTGTGTGAAGTACCTACACCTGGACTACCTGGGAACTCTTAAGAAATCAGAACTCTCAGTATCAGAAACCTGCAGGACAATGGGACAGGGGTCTGAAGTAGTGGGAGTTGAGACTGATTCAGAACAAAGTTATAGAATCACTTTCTTACTGAACCCTAATTCCATAAATAACCAAATAATACTTTTCTTAGTTCAAAACCACATTTCAGTCCAATTAGATAAAGACATTTTCTTGACTTTACAATTAAGGATTTTTTATCAACTTTAGAAACATTTAAACTACTATTTATCTAAAGGTTCTTTGCTCAAGCTTTCAAACGTCCGTATTGAATTCATTTCTGTGAAAAGCAAGGACAGGAGCAGAGCACTGTGGGGACAGCAGAGCCACAGATACAAACACAAAAGATAATCAGATCCACACTTCATAACCTCCAAGTCTTGCCCTTGTCTCTTCATAACTGACTTTTCTCATGTCATTTTTTCCCCAGATACCTTTATCAATGAATGTGTCAACTTTTCTGGCATACGACCAGCCCACAATAAGTTACTGTGGGGTTCATCATGAACTTCTCTCCCATAAGACCTTTGAAACGAATGCACAGGAAGACACAATGGAAAGCCACCTAGAGACTGAGCTGGACTTGAGCACAATCACGTCAGCTGGCCGCATCAGTGACCATAAACCACAGCTGGCTTGACGGCGCTGAGCGGTAGCCCAGGCTTGCTACCGAACTGTAACCTCAACGACAGAAGGGAAAATTTGTTCACTGCGACTCTCAAAAAACAAAACAAAAATCCCCTGTTCAAATAAAATTCCAAGATTGGTTCATGAAATAAAAGAAGACATGAATTGTTCCAAGTCTATACTTTGTAACTAGATAAGTTGTGCAGTATTTTCTTGACTTTGACAGAGAATGACCCTGAAAAAAATCATTTTTTCCAAAACTCATCCTACCTATGTGTAAAAATTGTACAGCGCTAATGTATTTTTCATATTATAAAGTTTCAATTCTAGGAACAACTGATATGTACAGTACCATAATTTAATTATGCTTTACTTTACAAAATTTACATCTTTAAGTTTCTAAAATTTTAAATTAACAAACATTATTTCTTGTGTTCTCAAGAGTTACTCGGTTTTGTAGGGGCTGTTTTGTTACTGCATTTGTGCCCAGAAACCTTGACTCTGAAATCTGTGCTGTGCGAACAATGCACGATTTTTATCATTATCATGCTTACTGCATAGAATTTTATCTACTTGTTCCAGAAATAATACATTAACCAAAAAGGGTTTTAATTGTTCAGATGTGTAAGAGGTTCTTCAATTACATAGACAGGTCTTTCTTATAAATGAAAAAAAATCAGATTTTTTTTAACAGTTCTTCTAAGACTTAACTGTTGCCTTGAATTACAGCCTAGTTTCTAAGCAGTGAAATGTAATGATAAAGAGGGATATTTTAACAAAATATTTCCGAATGAATGACTCATTATTTCATTCTTTTGAGTAACCATTGTTAAGGGTAGGGGAAAGCATGGACCAAACATCACTGGAAACAGAGGTCGTAACCACAGCAACAGACTTTGATACACTTCAAAAGTGCAGCTACAGTGACAAAGAAAATCTTCTGTTACATCTCCTTATTGTCAGACCAAGGTGGGAGGATATGGCATAATTGTACAGTAGCAATTTTTTTTCTCTTAATTAACCCAAAGTGGTTTATCTAAAAATAACCATAAGTCAGTTCAAACTGTGCCTGGTGCTCAAGGCAAGTTTTCATTTAGAAGGTGAAACTATATTTAGGGGAACATCTTGAGGGGAAAATACAGATTTTTTTTTTCTTACTGTGTGCCACACCTGAGAAAGAACTTTAAAAATCTATTCTTTCTGTATAGATGTGCCATAGTGAAGAAAATTCACTACAAAGTAGACAGTAATAGTCTACTCTTCCATTGTTTGTATTGTTGTTCATTTGGGGATTTAACTACAAATTATACAAAACAATAACCAAGAGATATAAAACATCAATCTAAATCAAATATTGGTTATGTTACTATGTTTTAAACTGAATTCAAATCGTATTATGAAAACCTGGATTTTCCGCAGCTGAAATAACTTGTTTCTGTTGTCTACCTGACAGGTTATTATTGGAAATATCATTAGTTTGTCCATGGTAACCACATATTCCTTTTTTTATATAATGTTTGAATATAAAACTGCAAGTGTCAATCACTGTTACATGAGGAGAAGCATTTTTTTCATTATTTAACTTTATATTCATGGCATTAAAAGTAAGGGCAAAATACACCAATCTAACAGAAGTCAAAAGTAATCAAAAATGGTAGATAAAAACAGTAAGAAGCAATGTCAAATTTAATTTTTATCTCCTCATAGGAAATACTTTCTGTATGCATCTAGTTTCATACAGGTTGATCACAGCAAATTTTACAACAACACCAGGAAGAAAGAATTTCAAAACTGTAAAGCAAATATCTGTTGAAAGAAAAAAAGAAAAAAAACATTGGAAGCAAACTATTAATTTTAATGTAACTACAAATGTCACAGTACTTGTATGAAATATTTAGCATCCCAGATTTTGTAACATATTTTGCATAAATTATTTGCTATTCAATATTTTTGTTATTTAAGTCTAATTTTAATCTTAATTGTTTTCCAGCTTCTCATTTCTTTTCAATGTATTATTCTCATTGTTTTTGATCCCTTACACTGAGATTTAGCTTTGAACAAAATTTAAACTGGGTTACAAATCTATTCTTTGTGAGTCTGAAATTGAATGGAGAATTTTATTATATAAAACAAAACGTCATTTGCAACTATCTCATTAGAAGTCATTTTCCCAAAGATCAAAAGAGCATTAATTTCTAAAACTAAGCACATTTAAACTTTTCCCAGACACTTTCAAGTTTACAAATGATTCTTTTTTAATTTAAGATTCCAAAGGAACCTTACAAATGTACACCCTTGATTTCCTGATGGAAAGCACTTTTTTCTAAAACATTTTTAATATATCATTTTTGTGAATTCTTTGAGAATCTCATATATACATTCAATGTATTTTGATCACAGTCACCCTCAACTCATCCCCCTAATGCTCTTAGATCTACCCGCACCTGCATCCCCAAATCCCTTCCAACTTCATACCCTCTGTATATAGTCAACCTATTGAGTCCAACTTGTGCTGCCCATATACCCATGTGTGGGACTATCAACTGGAGCATGTCTACCTACCAGGAACCATACTCCTAAAAATAACCCTGACACTCCTTCCCTATCAGGTGCTCCTAAAGTTTTAATTTCATCCACGACGAACTATCAATGGAAACAATCACCTTAGAACTGTAGCTGGGAGCATTCTGTGTCTTCAGCTATAGTCAGAAGCCAACAACCTAAGAATTTTGAGATCTTTCATATTTGGCCTTAAGCCCAAAAAGTGTTTAAACAAGAAAAACTAAGATATTCGGTCATTTCATTATTGTTTGGCCTTGTCAGGGGTGAGAGGTAACTGGTGTTAAAATCTGAGAGAATAGGTGGCATCTACAATCTTTATCACACATAAGCTATTTATGTTACCTTGTATCAAAAATTTTTATTTATAACTTTCCTTTTCAGCATCTTCCACTCTCCCAATTCTCCCTCTCACCACCTGCCTGACTCCCGTGTGCCCCTTCATGGCTACTGCTCACCTATCTAAACAAGTAAACAAGCTGTTTGCCTGATGGTTGGAGTTGAAAAATTGAGTCTGACTCATCATGGTTGTAACAGCAGCAGCAGCTGAAACATGATAAAGCCAGGCAGTATTTTAAGGTTTACAGATCTTGTGGATTATCTCATTCTGCCTCCCTAAACAACCACGTGAAAATACTCTGGTGTCCCATATGTTGAGACTCATCCAAGGACACAGAGCTAATGACCACTGGGTTGAGCCACTCTCAAAGCCCAGAGGTTGTTTTTCCATTATACTAAAAGCTCCCTCTGTCTGGCTAGAGCCAGAGCACTCCCAGAGATAACAGACAGAAGAAATTAGACATGTCGTTTAGTAAGCTCTAATTCAAGTCTATACAATACATGAGTCCAGGGAACTCTCTGCAGATGAGGCTCTAGGCTTGCTTTGTGACAATTCTTTGTTCAGAAGTACTGCAAGCCACATGTTTCCTAATGCACAAGGTTATTTGTGGAGATATAGATCATCTCTCCCATGATATGACACAAGCAGACCTCATAATGCAGAGGAAAACAAGAGACACAAAAAGAGAAACCAAAAAAGAGTCTACATTGAGATCATTTAGGTGGTTGTAAAAAGTCCATAATACAAGAGCTGATACTGATATTCAACTGAGTACATGTTTGACTCAGAGTTAACTAGAGAGACGTTTTTTCTTTTTGTGTTTTGGCAAGATGTTTTAAATCATTTTGTTGTTGTTGTTTTGAGACAGGGTTTCTCTGTTGTAACTCTGGCTGTTCTGGAATCCACTCCGTAGACCAGGATGGCCTCGAACTCACAGAGATCCAGCTGCCTTTGCTTCCCGAGTGCTGGGATTAAAGGCATATGCCACCACCGCCCTGTTTAAACCATTTTTAAAAGAACTATCATAATAAACTTTTCTTTCATGTGTTAAAAAAAAAAAAGATAAAGTGTCAGTTACCCAAACAGACACAGATACTAAAAACTATGACAGTTCGCAAATATGTGGGGGTTTGTCATGTTTCTATCTCTGTCCCCTCCTGAAAGTTCTAGAAATCTCATAAAACCAGCAAGACTTTTAATATAAATTGTATTTTGGAAGGCAATATAAGCCAAATTTAACCCATAAGACAAACATAACCCAGTTTGAACTTAGCTCTGTCTGCTTTCAGAAACTGCTTAGAAATTGCAAAAATTTATTTGCAAAGATATTTTCTAAAATAAACTGTTTAGGAGAGTAAAAATACGCTTGGTTTTGACTACTCCCAATGGGAAGACAGATACCATCTCTCAAACTGGACTCTAAAAATAAGTAAAGAAACTGAAAGTATGAAACAGAGCTGATAGGAACTGTTAGTAAACTGGAAGAAAGAAAATCAGATGCTTCGGTAGATAGCATGTGATCAGGAAGATGCAGGGAACCTAGCAGGTATCAAGCAATTATCAGAGTAAGTTTAGTAACACTGTATGTGTGTTTGTGTGTACATGTATGTGCATGTTTGTATGTGTATGTGCGTGTGTGTGTGTGTGTGTGTGTGTATGCTTGTATATGCTAGTGTATACATGCATGTAGAAGCCAGAGATCCATCTTGGATGTTGTTCTTCCACTGCTGTCCATCTTGGTTTTGGGGACAAAGTCACCGGGACCTGGGGGAATCCAATTACACTAGACTGGTTAACCAGCAAGCCAATACCTTGGCTCTGCATGCCCACCACCACACTCAGCCCTTTTACATGGGAATGACCCTCAGGAGTTCTGGCTTGTATGGCTAGCACTTTACCAACTAAGCTATCTCTACAGCCCATCTCATAGCCCTGAAGGGGTTGTTCATACTGAGTAGCAGTTTAACACATCAGGGCACATAAAGAGGCTTAAGTTCCTGACAGGTTGCCTTTTCAGTGAGAATTCAGATAAACTGCTGTAACAGAAAAAGGTTCCAACTGCACCCAATAGCATATGAATTCACAATGAGTATGCCAAGGGTGAGATGCCAACCACAGATGATCCAGGATTGATGCTTTAAAGACTGTGGCATCATCACAAGGGTGAAGTAGGTTGGCAACCAGTAACTGTGCTTTGACTGGAAATTATAATGGGGAAAATGTTTGGAAAGTTTAACAGCAAACAAACACCAGAAGGCTGATGGGTTATTTTTAATGGTGTTCTATGACTTGCATTAAATATTATTGTGAGGTTAAAAAGCAACAATTCATCTTTTAAAAGATCAGAGTTAAATTCACATTTTAAAAGGCTACAGTTGGTTGCCATTCTCTGAGGACACTGAGCATACCAGCTCTCCAGAACTTACTGAACTCTAGAATTCCTCCTCTCTTAAATATTTATAGATTTGATTTCATACTTTTGTCTTCCTACAAAGCAGAATGAAATTTTTGTACATGTATAAATCAAAGGATATTTTAAACGCACAGGAGACCCTGTAATAAAGGATCCATGCAGTAAGCCCTTTTTGTTTTTTAAGCTGAAACACAATCCACCAATTTAATGCATCTGTAGGAAATTGATCCCCATGCATCTAGAATACATGATTCAACCACTATGCCATGTCACTGGGAATGTTCCATGGTGCCATTTTAGGATGTGATCATATATATTCAAGAATTGAGTCCAGGTTCTAAATTGGACTACACAAGGGATCCCTTGTGGTCAGTTCTGCTTACTGATTTTAATCTAGATTAGTGTGAAAATCATATGAAACAAGAATACATAAATTTGAGAGTTTTATATTTGTTTGTTTGAACTTTTGCCAATCATCATATCCCCAAAATTATTAAGAGGTTATGATGGCTCCAAATAGCTAGATATACAGAGTCATGATCTCTGAGATAATGTCCAATAAATGTATTGTTAATACAATGTTCAGGTACCATATTCCAAGGCATGGAGTCTAGAAAAACGTTGCTAGAATGGTTTTACCTTTTTCCATGTCATTATATCACTTTTATTCTAATCTGAAAGTATTAGTCCTGTGTTTTATTGTATCATTGTGAACCTAGTTTTCCAAGTCTGACTGAACATACATTTTACTAGAGGGATATAAAGCAAAGGGCAACTACACAGAAGTAGCTTCATTCACTTCCCACAAACAGTTGTTTGAAGATTTGTAAATCTCTTAGCAAGCAAATTTGAACCTGCAAGCTACTTCACTTGTTAGTTACTTTTCTGGCTAGAATATAACAGTTTAAAAGATAAAGAAGGACAGGAATTCATTTCTGAAGATCCCTGTCCAAGTTCCCTGAGTGGTGGCCAGGTCTCCAACAAGATGAAGCACCATAATAGAAAACAGAGGCTGTGTTTGGACCTGTAGCCCCTCACACTTGAATTGTTTGCTCTCCCAGATCAGGTCAGTTCTGAAGAGGGGACTTGTTTGTGGAAGCATAGATGGCTTTTATTCATATGATAGAAGAAACTGGAAGTGATTCCCTCTTAGCTGGAAAACTGTACTCCTCAGGAGCTTGTCATCATGGACTGTTAATATGTATGACATGGCAGGTACTATGTTCTCACCTCATCCTTATCTTAGAAAAGAGAATATAGAAGAAACTAAGGACAGTAGTTCAAAACTTATGAGTTCAGTAGTAGAGGTAAGGATTCAGATTCAGATTGTCAGACTCCAAGAATGTGCTCCAACCACACAGAACACATTTTAAAGTAAGAGAGATGGGTTTACTCAATACAATTAGGCTTATATGCATTTATAATTAGGAGGGGTGTTAAATGTGCCAAAAACAAAATAAATTTTCATCATTCCAAACTGGAAAATTACATATCCTTGAACATCCCAAATTGGTACCTTAATGGAAACAAATGTCACTACCCTCTTGAGGTTTTGTGCATTATTTCCTTAAAAGAATGGAGGTGGGGGGGAACTGGGCCAGCAAGGTGGCTCCACAGGTGAAGTCACCTCCCTCCAAGCCTGAGACTTGAGCTTGACCCCTAGAGCCCAAATGACGAAAGGAAAGAATTCCCTGCTTGTGTTGTTCTTGGACACCACACTACCCACACCTACTCATAACACACCACTCACACTGTAGACATGCATATGAACACATGCATACATGCACGCACACACACACACACACACACACACACACACACACACACACACACACATAAAAGGAAAACTGGAAGGTTAAATTGAAGAATCCTTCTAAAGGTTAATGCACAAAATATCATTATGTATCTTTATTTCTAAACACCTAAGCTCTATTTTAAAATAACAGCCCAAAGGCAATTATTCATATTGCCTTTAGATTACAATAAAAATGGAGACTACTAAAAACCTAAAATTTTATGGGCGAATAGTTAATAAAGTAACCAAGTACAAACAATGAATGGATAATACTAGTAAACTAGTATCACAAAATGCCAGCTAGTAAGTAGGTCATTTAGGTTGCAGAGCATTTCTCATGAATAATTTAATATGACAATATTCTATTTGTTTTGTCTTCTATTTGTTGAGATAGACATTCTTTGTAATCCAGGCTGTTCAGGTACTCACCATGTATTCCAGGCTGGCTTCAAATCCATGGCAATCCTTCTGTCTCAGCCTTGCAAAAGCTGAGATTACAGACATGAGCCAACATACTTGGCTAAAGAAATATCCTTTATGAGTATTAATACTAACATAAATGATAAAAGACCTAGGAGTACACTGCATAAAGAAGATCACCCTTAAACCATGCAGACTCTGACTAATCTGCACAATATGAATACATGGTTTAAATATAATATAAACGTGGACAAGGTAAAATGATTTCTTTACTTCTTTTAAAACTCCTGTCTTCAAGTCTTGATCAGTCCGTTATTCACAATGATTCTTACATAATGTCTTGATGTCATTGATGTTTCCAGGAACTTCAAATTAAACTAGAGCTGTTTCCACTTCTCCCTAAACCAGCAAAAACCCAAATACTGTCTCTAGGAACTGACATTACTATTTTACTCTAAAAGACTATCTGAACATGCAGAGTGATCACCAATATGTCTGTACAGCACATGTGTGACTCAAAAGTCAGTAAAACACTGTCACTCATACCTGTGAGCTATAATCATGACTGTGGCTGGCAGAATAAGGTTATAAATTTAAAGCAAGTAGTATTTCAGCAAATTAAGCACCTCATTACACCTGCTTCTCTGGCTCCACTGCCATAGTACAGAAATTCCATCCAAAATATTTAGAATGATTCCGTGGACAGCAAAGATATTCCGGGCACAGAGGTCAAAGTTGTGAAAGACAAAAGGACAGATAGGACTCAAGATGAGAGGTAAGTGGGAGAGTGGGATTCTGGGTTAGATGACATGCAAATGATTACTGCAAAGAAACTGTGTAAGGATTAAAACAGCAGTTGCCACCAATCATCATCAAAAATGGCCAGCATGGATGCTAAGGAGAAAAAGAACACAGGTATTTGTGCTGTCAAACATCTCCACATGCAGGCTCTCTGAGGAAAACTCAACTGTCTTCTATAGTCTTCTTATCTTTGAATTTTGTTTTTAAAATATTAATTCCTGTGTATTAGACAGTGTTATCTAGCTTTCAAGAGCTTGGCCAGAATCCTAAGAAAACTTAAAGGGAAGTAGAGTTTATTTTGGCTCACAGTGTCAGAGAGTTCAGTCCAGAGTCCTTGACTCCATTGATTCTGGTTCTGTAAGTAAGATGAACTTCATGGCAGCAGAAGCATGTGGCAAAGACTGCTCAACTAGTGGTGTACAGAAAGACATGGAGAAATAATGGAATATCCAGGGCAAGATACAGCCTCGAAGGACATGCCAGTGACCCAGTGTGTCCTTTTTTGTCCCTACCTACCAAAGTACCATTTGTCTCCCAAAATTAGTACCACCACATGAGAAATAACCCTCCTATTTGAGCCCTCAGAGGGCAGGAGGCACTTCATATCTGAACTACTATAGGATCCTTTGAACTGCTGTCAATTTCCTCTTTCACAAACTTCAAGCCAAGTTTCTGATCTAACACTGCATTTTCCATTTGGCTTTTCACTACCAACCCTTCTTATATACTCCATCACTCTGGAGCAATAGCATGGGGCTGGGGCTGTTTCTGGTCTTTCCTTGCCTCTGAATTCCAGTTGTGAGATAAAAATATGAGTCCAATATGGTACTTGGGCACTACCACTAAGAACAAAAGAGTCTTCTAATAGACAATACTGTATTGCTTATAAAACAGGAATGCAGTTTGTGACCACTTCTTTTTAACTCTTTAACTTTTTTAACTTAATAGTTTTCAGATAAGCTAAAGTCATGCTTTCTTCAATCAAGGATATTACAATTATGAAAGAGTGATTTTGTTGTCAACAAATAATTTTTGGGACCAGACTTCAGACAGTTGTCCATACTCAATAATTGCCACCAAAAGGAGTGTCTACTTGTTTTTGAAAGCATGACTTGAAACAAACAGACCACAACATGAAAAGCTCAAAGAAACACTAAAACAAACAGACCACAATATGACAAGATCAAAGAAACACTAAAAAATGGTTACTCTTCTATGTACTTCATATTTATTAACTTGTTGTGTTCTGATTACTAAGGATAATAGAATTAACAAGAACTCTATGAATTAAGTAATGTCTTTCCCTTAAGAAACTAAGAAAAATAATGTACCAAAAGAATTAGAGAAAATGAGGTTAGTGAGATATGGAGTAAGGATTTGAATGAAAGTGATGGATATATTGATAAAATAGCACCTACTAACTGCCTACCTGGTACCTGCCTCATGAGCTCCACTCTTGAATTTAAAAGTCTACACATTTAATGGGGGACATTTTCTCAATATAGTTGATAAGTGTGTACAAGATGTATCTAGTGAATGTAAGAGTCTCTGGGAGACACAGAGTGAACACTGATAATACCCTGCTTCCAGTATTAGGGAATGTAATAGTGAAAACCAAAAACCAAAGAGCTAGATTTAATATTTGTAGGGACAAACAGCAAGTGCAGAAGAAAAAACAATCCTATGTTTGTAGAGTTGTTGGTGATCCATCAGGGCAGAGATTAGAACAGCCATAAAGCTTAAGACTGGTAGTCTGGCAGTGTGAAGATGACAGGGTAGTAAAGAAGCAAAATGTATTTTCAGTTAAGAACATCTTGTTATTCCTCTAGTATTTTATGCTTCTCTGAGAGACAAATAACCAGGTTTTATTTTTGTCCCGTTTGCCTAAAAGTTCAAGGTCAAATTTTCCTTGGTCACAAGAAATCTTTCAGCTTCTCTAGATAGACACAAATGTTTCCTACATTTTCTTCTATTCTACTCTGTGTATATTCCCGTTCTATTCAGAATGTTCTTTCTTGGGAGGAGACAAATGAAACCTATTCATTCTCTGTGGGAATAAATGTTATTAGAGGTTCCCAATAAAGTATAATACTCCATTCCAGAGACTAATTCAGGTAAGCACACTAGTTTAATATGACTGTGCGAATTAAATAAAACAATTTCTTAGAAGTGGACCACTAAAACGTCTTCATCAGGTGACAACAGGTTACTATTTCATGTCGTGTGTGAAAATAAGGCCACCAGATTGATTCATTTCTTTTGTTTTTCAGACTTTTCATTCTTTAGGTAAGTACTGGTGAATACTAACCAGAAATTTTATCCCACAAACCAGGTCCTTTTGACAGTAATACTCTGCTAATAAAGAAGCTAATGGAAAACACAGCTAAAAGTCAAGATCGGAAAGAAGAACACTTGGAATTTTTATGTTAAGAAAAGCTTTTTGGTTTAACTGACTAGTCACTAGAGGTTTGCGTTCCCACACCAGCTGTGGTGTAGTTGTTTAGGAGTTAGAATTGGAATGCTTGATGCAGGTGGCTGTAATTTGGTTAGGTGCAGTCATTCTGGCACCTGTAGCTTGTCTTTGGGATTGCATGCTGCATGGGTTTATGGAAACTTTTGGCTTGGGAAATAAAAGGTCTGAAGCCCTGAGAGTTGGGGTGGGTGTTGGTTGGTGGTTCGTTGGTTGTGTTGCTGTCGTTATTTAGTATGAGAACAAAAGTTAGAGAGATTGGAACTTAGGACAGCCTAAAAAGGAAGCTGTGACGATTTCTACCTTTCTCTCTTTTCCTATTAAGGCCACTTGTTAGGATGATGAAGATTTCTATCTTTCTTATCCTTCCCTAAATTGAGGGTAAAAGATTATAGCGTACTGCTACAGAATCACTTAGGTGACAGACAAGACAGTACCAGAGCAAAGTCACCTAGAATTGCCTTTCATCAAAATAAAACAATTTTATAAACATGCCAATGTGTGACAATATATAGCAGCAAGTGCACTTAACCACTGAGCCCTCTCTCTAGCTCCTGTTAATTGTTTTTAAGTGGCACAATATTTGTTACTAACTATAAATTACATCATAACACCGTTAGGGTTTGTTGTTGTTTGGGGGTTTTAGATTTTTTAAATTTATTTTTCTTATCCTGACCCTTCTCCTCTCCTTCCACTCTTCCAAGTTCCCACCATCTCCCCTCTCCCCCAGATCTGTCCCCTATTCCCACCCACCACTCCACTTCTCAGAAATGGCATATGCTCAAATAGGGCATAACAAGATGGAACAAGGCCAGGCATTTGGCCTACATCAAGAGTGAACTAGTCAACCCAGCAGGAGGAAAAGGGGCCCAAGGGCAGGTAAAAGGGTCAGAGGGCCCCCAACTCCAGGTTGTAGGAGTTTTGCAAGAACACCAAGCCAAACAGCCAGAGATATATTTAGGGGACCCTGCAGGTTCCATGTCTTCCACAGTAACCTTTAGTTTTTGAAGTGTCAAAATTGATCTACTGAATTCCAGTTAAAATCTGAAAACTCTAGTTTATAAAGAAAGTGTGTTTTTCATTTCCAAGGAGAATGGGGGTGGTAGTGTTAGGATTAATATGAAATATTGATATTTCTACTTCTAAATAGAATTAAATGTAGCAGGGAGGGGTGGTATTGGCAAATAATTAGGCAAATGGACATTATCTAGAAAGACTGAGAGATACTGAATTCTCTCCATCTAGCTGGGCAAGGGTGTACACCTGTTATCCCAGCACTTAGGAGGCCAGTTCAGGAAGATGCTGAGTTTGAGTGCTGCCTAGGCTACAAGGTAAGATCTTGTCTCAAAAGCAAATGATCTCCATCCAGCTGGAAACTACAAGCTCACAGACTGCAACACTATCAGAATAACCAGACTAAAATGGTCTCTATCATTCCTCTTTGGGTTAGTGCCCATCTCACACTTCTCAGTGACCTGTGAACATTTTTTAATTAAAACAACTGCATAATACAAGGGTTTTAAACTAGCTATCATAAGAAGATATATCACTTTGTTTTTGCTGAATTTCTCGTAGTATGTCAAGCCTGCTATAAATTTAACCCTCTAAAAACCCTGCCTCTGAAACATTTGATGCAACAAAAATTACAAGAAATTTGGGGAAAGGAGAAATACTATATGAAAAAGTACTGTATATGTATAATGACTTATGAGGAAGAAGATTTGGTCCAAATGATTATTAATACTTTGAACAGTGAAAGAGGTAGACCTTAAATTTCTCCATTCTGTCAGGGCAAGCTGTAGGTAACCCTGCTAGAAAAGTAAGAAAGTAACAATACCAGGATCCTTTTAAAAAAGAGAAAAGTAATCTACAATTCTGCACAATTCATTCCTCCTCCACGTTTTCATCATTCTTTCCTTCTCTCTTTGAGTTTAATATCACACACAACATATACATACGTGCCACAACAATAAAGATAGCAAGACTGGAAAGTGTAGAAGAACACTTGTAAATAGCAGAATTTATCTCCCAATATAAGTATTCCAATATTATAATTACATCTTATTAGCTTACCAAGAGTGTAAATAAGGTTTATATTGAACTCACAACCAGATTACACAACTAAACATAGGTTACAAAGTAAGTCTTTAAGTGAACAGAATGTACCAAATTGACACAAAAGTTCTCTGACCCTTTTGAAGCCTTCTATAAAAGCATCTCTTACTCTGTGGCTCCGTGTTAGGACATACATGATCCCTTGAGAATAATCAAAGATCAGATTTTACATCCTGTGTGTGTGACATCCAATAAAGATCCAGTGGTGTATGGGTGAGAATTTCTTTTCAGTATTACGAGATTGTTTTGTCAAACCATTGTGCAATTAGTGCAATTAGAAAACTGCCTATGGAGTGAACTAAGATGTGGTTACTGTACAAGTACTGTACAAGAAGGTTCCTATGCTTACTGGAAGGGATGCTAGGGGAAAACAGAAATCCTCCACTGGACATCACTACCTCTCTTCAGACTCATGGTACTCCAAAAAAATATACCAGTCTATTCAGGAATGCCACTACAATATTTAATAAAAAGAAGTTACCCTCATTACTCACTGTCACTGATTACAAAATTCCCAAATGGTCGGTTTCTTACCGAAGCGAACTCTGAAGCACGTGGCATTTAAGGCATTTCATTACAGAAGAGAAATTACTTAGAAGTAAGAGTGCTGGTTAGTAATGAATTATGTACAAGTCACTCCAGTGCAGTATTTCAATCACTTCAGTATTTTTACCCTCCTAAAAAAATGTGCCAGTAATGAGGCATGAAAAGCTATTAACTGAACCATTCACACATCAAATAGATGTTGTTGTCAGTTTGTTCTCTCAATGGAAATAATGAACAACTGATTTATTTATAACTAGTAATTATGATAATACACCTTCATTTTCCTTCATCTCATTATAGTATAGATACATCATGTTGTATTATTTCATGTCCAACCTAAAAACATTTTTCTATAAAAACACATAACTCCAATGTTTCTTTGGCCACTGCTGAGACTTCATGGATTTGGCTCCCTTGTCTCATTTTTCCTATCAATTTTCATCTTTCCCATTGATAGAATTTAACCATATCCTGAATTTAAATCAAGGCTGAAGTATGAATTCTAAGTCAATGAAAAATACATATGCAAAATGTATGCATAACCACTATAAAGTGACATTTCTTGGTATTTACTTAGTAAGTTCAATTGTTTCCTCCCTGCAAAGGAAATAAACATCCCCAGAAAGGAAAAATAAGGAAGGCTAGCTTGCTCTCAAAAAGAATGAATCAGGGTGAAGTGGTCTGGGAGGCGACTCAGTTGGTCAAGTGCCTGTCACATAGCCATTAAGGACCTGAGTTCAAATCTCCAGCACTCACATCTATAATCCCAGTGCTGAGGTGAAAGTAGAATACAAGAAGATCCATGAACCTCATTGCCCAGCCATTAGAGCAAATCAGCACGCTACAAATACAGTGAGAGACCCTACCTCAACACGTAGACAGAAAATAAATGAGGAAGAAATAAGACATCTATACACATGCACCAACAGATAAATGTGCATAACCACCCACATGAGCACGTGCATACACCACACGCACAAAATAAAATCCAATCATGAACACTTTATTCCGTTGACAAAGCAATTGTTTTAAATTTGAGAGCAGACAAGAACATTTCTCTTGAGCATTTTATTTCTAATTCTATAACCATTTTTCTTGGATAAATATTAGATAATTTTTCATTTCCTGCTATATAACACTTACATATACACTGGACTATTTCTGGACTTGTTCCTGGCTGGGGAGGTCTATTTAATAGCCACTAACATTTGTAAAAATATCTATCTCTTTCATAGAAAATTATCTTCAAGACAGCATGTAATAACTGCATATCAATTTATCAGCTTTGCTGATAAATGGTTATGTTTTCTGCCCACTGAGTAACAAAGTAACATCCTATCTTCTTGATATCTTAGCTTGGGAATTCAGGACTGGCTTACACTTGGTAATGCTATAGCCAGAATAACCTTCCACTTCCTGTGGAGTGTCCCAGCTTTCTCCCTTCCATGCTTTTGAAAAAGGATTTTTTTCCTCTTCCTAATTCTAATTGGCTGATCTTACTTAATGTATCTTTTACAATAAGCAGTATAAGTTATTTGGGGAGAAGCAAAATGCACAAGCAGATAAGCTAAGGATGCCATTATGTATAATCATTTATTTTTTTCTTCTATTGAAAATATATTATTTCATACAATATATTCTTATTATGGTTTCTCCTCTCTTGACTCCTCCAAGATCCACTCCACCTTGTCTTCCATCTCAATCCACACCCTTTCTTTCTCTCTTTTGTTAGAAAACAAACAGGTATCCAAAAATAAAAAAAAAAATAAAATAAAATAAAATAACCTCCCCAAAAAAAGAAGCAAACAAAACAAACAGAAAAAAAGAGCCAAAGAAAAGGCACAAGAAACACACATAGGTTCACAGACGCACACATTCACACAAACAAAAATATCATAAAAGCACAAAAACAGAAACCATACTATATACAGAAAGACCTGTGTAGTAAAAAAAAAGCAAAACTTCCTGGAAAAGCATTATGAGACAAAAAAAAAAAAAAAAATCACCAAAAAAAATCATTGAGTTTGTTTTGTGTTGGCCATCAACTGCTGGGCATGGGGCCTGGCCATAAGAGTGGGTTTGCATGCCCAGTGAGATTCAGTTAGAGAAAATTAATTTTTCCTTTGTTAATGGTTATCAATTGGAGATAGCTTCTGGGGTAGGAGTGGAGGTGTGTGTCCACCTTCCCTCTCAGTGCTGAGACCCTGTCTGGCTTATTCCAAAGCAGACCCTGTGCATGCCGTCTCAGTCTCCCTTGTAGCCATAGTAACCTCATCTGAACTCACTTTTCTTCCTAGTATCATGCCTACCCTCCCATTACCTTATTGATAATTTATTCTTGGTTTGTAACTTACATAAGAACTGTTGTAATAAAATGACAGGCTGACAGACAGAGAGCACACTCATTTTTCCATATACAGCTCAAATATAAAGCTCATTAGATAAATACAGACAGACATTTAATATATTTTTCACTATTAAAAACAAATTCTGGAGAGATGGCTCAGTGGTTAGGAGCACTGACACTTTTCCAGAGGTCCAGAGTTCAATTTCCAGCAACCACCTGGTGTTTCACACCATCTATAACAAGATCATATGCCCTCTTCTGGCATGCAGATGTACATGCAGATAGAGCACTCATATAAATAAAATAAATAAATCTTAAAAACCAAACAAACATATTCTTAGGTGTTGGATTTAAAAGTCTGACAGAATACATGTTCAGAAGAGATAGCTAAGATGAAATGAAATTTTAATTCAATATTTTTAAAGGTACTTCCTTAATATCAATTAAAAGCATTAGATTGTTGTTAAGTCCTTTTTAATTAAAATTTACCATGTTTTATTGATAGTCAGATTAGCCCTTGTAAGTAATAAACCACCACAACACCAGATATTCACTTTCCACCTCCTTGGTACCCTCAGAAGCGTGTGTGTGTGTGTGTGTGTGTGTGTGTGTGTGTGTGTGTGTGTGTGATTGTTATTCTTTTGTTTTGAGACAGAATCTCACTGTGTAGCCTTGCCTGGCCTGAGCTATGTAGAACAGGCTGGCTTCTAACTCACAGAAATTGCCCCATGCCACCTTCCTTCTGCCTATACCAAGTGCTGGTTTTAAAGGCATGAGCCACTGTATCCAACTTCATGAAATTATTGTGAAATTTGGAAACAAATATATACAACATGCCCTATTCATTTCATCTATATGACTGATAAATATCCATAAAAGAAAAACCAAAAATGTTGCAAATGGTTACTATTTCTATGCATTCAGATCATATGTGTCTGTTTATGCATATGTATACACATCAATATGCATGTATTCATACATATGTGTTCAAGATATCACTAAGTACTTATTATAGGAAATAATTAGAGGAAAACAACAAAAAAATGTTTAAATGAGACTCAACTCAAATTCATAATAGGAACTTTATAAATAATGGAAACAATGGTAATTAAAAACCTAAGCTGGGCTATAGTGCCCTAAGCAGTAGAGTAAAACATAACTCCCTGGATTGGATCGATTCAACTTTCACCAAGGTCAACTCACTCCTCGAACTTATGATTCTTTTACTAAAAATACAGAAGAGAATTCACCATGTGATCTTCAGATTCCGCAAGCTCCAACACTAGAAAAAACTATAGTCCATAAGTTTGATTTAAACTGGAAGGTGAAAGCTCATTCTTCACCTGTAATGGCTTCTTGGATGAACAGCAATAGCAGCTAACACAATTCCATCTCCTTCCCCCTTTCCAGATTTCAAACTGATGGAGGCAATGGTTGACATTGAAATAGGAGCTCAGGAGCTCAGGAGTTAGGAAACACAGAAAGACAGGACTCTGTCTAAAGACTTTACAGAAATATTTCTGCACCCTAACATTTGCAAACATTTACAAACACAATGAGTGAATTCAAGAGTGGGTAGACAAGAAGCTCAGAAATTAACAGAGAAAAAAGGTGTATAACTTCTTACCTGAGCTTTTATAAAGAATGCCTTGTGGTATTTCATACAAAAATTTTAATGTGAAAATTTCAGTTATGAATTCATAGCAACTACAGGATAAAAGGTAAAGTTTTATGATTAATTTACAAGGTCTTCATTTGAAAAAAAGTTTAGTGATGAAAATCAAGGTTAAATGAAATACTGTGAAGCTGTGCAGTTAGGTTAATAATGAGCCTTGGGGATCACTGCTAGCACAGGTGTTCAATATATTTATTAATGGCTTGGAAGGATAGTGAACATTATGGACGCATATTTGCATGACTTCAGAGATATTTATAGCCATCAGAACAGGTGAATGACTGCTTTTTTTTGACCCATTCAAAGCAATTATTTGACACACTATAGCAAATGGTCAGCTAGAGAAAATTACTGTGAAGTAGATAGAATTACACAAGTTTTCTTAATATGATAATAGCTCTAAAAATAGTTATTGCCTTGAAGGCAAGAGTGGGCATATCTAGACATCTGTCTTGTAAACAGCTCTTTGCAGGGGCAGGGGGCTGGGGAAAGATAGCTGGAAAATGGCTGAAATAAAGAATATAAGAAAACGGTTAACTAAATCCATGACTATTGTTGAAAATTCTTAAAAGAGATCTGTTCGAAGGGATAGCATTGTTGGGGAATGCTGTATATCCCCAAACTACATGCTGCAATTATGTAGGGATTTTCTAGTTCCCCATCATCCTTCACTCCTCTGCAACACCCATTTACCAGAAGTCCCAGCTGTATCTTGAGTGGGAATGTAGGTACCAACACTCCCTACACACCTCTGCTTTGTTCTGTTCTGAATGACTTTACTAATGTTAAGGTGTTAATCTTCCTGTATTGAAGACCTCAACTCTCAGAAAATCACAAGTAATTCTTTCTCACAAGATAAAAGAACCCCAATCCTGATAGCATTAATTCTTCTATAGCCTCTTGTCAACCTAACACTATACATAACCTAACACTATACATAATTCTGTATGTATGAGAAAAGCTTTTATATAGTAACAGAAGTTGGCAAAGAACAACATAGTTTAAGTTATAAATCCCTTGTTTTCTGAGTGCCTATTTTATCTAAGGAACTGTGATAAGAAGTGAGAAGACTGAACAGAGAAAATTCCTGAAACTTCCCTAACATCTCCCTTCCCATAATGGGAACATTTCCTAGTTCTAGTTCACACAAATTACCTATCAAGATGTCATGAGTTACATCATAAATTTAAAATATATTAAGATTACTAAGAATCAGAACTATTTTTCTAGGAACATATAATAATACGCTTTGCAACTTTAAAAAGAAATATATGTATCTGAGGCTGGCCTTGAATTTCTAGTATTCCTCCCTCTACTTTCCAAATACTGAAATTACAGTGTTTCTTGCTATGCCCAACTTAAATATTGTGAGTTTCGTTTGTCTCTTTGTTGCAGTATTTTAATCTAAAGCTCAGGTTCTCCTTAAACTCACAGAAATATTCCTGCCCCCATCTTTCAAATTTGGGGATTGTTAAATAAACCATTATACCTGCTGTAATACTTTTAAGAATAAATCACTATTTTCTTGTGCTTTTCTGTAGTGCTACAGCACAAACATAGCACTTGAGAAATGCTTACCTACACTCCCAATCTCAAAGAAAAAGAAAAGTTTTTTAGACTGTTTGGACTAAGAATCTCTAACTCCAGTGAAGCCAGACATGAATGCACATACTCCACCTTCTCCAACCAGTGAATCTATAGACAGCAGGGAGCCGTTTTGCATCATTAATTTATTTTTAATTAAAATACCTAATGCTATTGAACATTGAATAGACTACATTACCATGCAAGCATAACTTTTATAATTTCTTGGAAACCAAAATTTTCTGTTACTAATTTTATGATATTTGCTTTATTTTGATATCCTTGAACCAAAACAGATCAATCTCTAAGGTGAATTTAAAAAATAAACAAAAAGCTGATGATACATCGTCTACTTTTTGTTTATTTTTTAAATTGACTGGTTTATTTGTGATTTACAGTACCTTTCTTGTTACTGGATATTAACTGTACAAAATAATGGATTTCATTGTGAGTTTTCTAGCATGAACATAGAGTATTTATAGTCTTTGCTCTGTTGTATTTGCATTGCCCCACCCTTTCCCACGTTCCCATTCTCTCATACCTACCCTTCCACTTGTAAGCCTTCTTCATCAGACTCCAAATGCTGTATTTGTCTTTAATTCTTATGTGACTTATAACAATCTCTGTTTCCATTTTCCTACAAATGACAAAATTTTATTCTTTCCTATATTTTATCCTTAATGGATGGATAACACCCCATTGTGTGTACATGACACATTTACTTTTCTATTCATCCACTGAGAGGCACCTAGGCAGATTCCATGGCATAGAAACTGTGAGTAGAGCTACAGTGAACATGGATATGCAGACGTCTCTATTGTATATTGCTTTTGATTCCTTTGGGTACATACATAAGAGCTGATGGTTGGATCACATGATAGTTTCTTTCTTTTTTTTAAGGAACCATCACACTGAATTGATAGTGGTTAGACTAATTTGCATTCCCTGCCAACGTTGAATAAATGTTACTCTTCCTCCAATATTCTTGCCAGCTTTTTTTTTATTGTTGTTTTTTTAATGATAGCCACCTCTAACAAGAGTGAGTTGAAATTTCAAAGTAGTCTTCATCTACACTTTCTTCACAGCTACAGACATTCAGCATAATCTTTATTAGCCAGGTGTATTTCATCACTTGAAAGTTTCCCAGTTTGTTTGTCCATTTACTTACTATGTTATCATTTTAATGTTCAATGTTTGAGTTCAGTGTAGTGGATATTGACTTTTGTGTGAGTTGACAGCAAGGATGTTCTCCCACTATGTAGTCTGTATTTTCATATTGTACCAAGAGCTTTCTTTGCAAAAGCTGTTTAAATAACACACAATCTCATTCATTAATGCCGGCTACCGTTTCCTCAGTAATGGAAGTCCTTTTAACAAAGTCCCTGGCTGTGTTCAAGTCCCTGTTTTTGCCCATGTCTCTGGCTGTGCCTAAATTTCCTCCTGTGTTTTCCTCTATTACTATTACTGCATGCTTCCCTCCCAAACATCTCTGGTATATTTTTAATTAGTTTTTCTACAGAGTGACAGACAGAGATCAGGTCTCAGTCCATTTACGAAAGAGGTTATCTTTTCTCCAGTGTATTTTTGTTTTCTTGTTTGTTTTGTTTGGTTTTGGCGTTTTCAAGACATGGTTTCTCTGTGTAGCCCTGGTTGTCCTGGAACTCACTCTGTACACCAGGCTGGCTTTGAACTCAGAGATCCATCCACCTCTGCCTCCCAAGTGCTGGAATTAAAGATGTAAGCCTCCACTACCCCAATCACATCACATCTCTACTGCCACGTGTGTTTAAGCCTAGGTGCTTTGTTTTCCCCACTGGTTCCAGTATTCCTAACATGGAGATCTTGTAAGTTGGTGTTTTGCCTGCATGTATGTCTGTGTGTGTCAGATTCCCTGGAACTGGAGTTACAGACAGCTGTGAGCAGCCATGAGTGGTGTTTGTCTATAAGATCTACAAGCAAACCTGAGAAAAAACTCAGCAGTCACCATCAGTACTCTCATGCTCTCAAGAATTTCTAGATGTTCTGAATCTTATATTAAAAGAGTCCCTTGATTTTAAATATTGTGTGATATATAAATTTTCTCTACACCATCTGACACACTTCCACCAGAGGTTTTAGAAAGCAAACAATCAAAAATTTGTTAATAAAGCCAAACACTGGTGTTGGAGAGGTAGCTTAGTTGGTAAATAGCTTGCTGCCTGAGAATGAGAGCCTGCATTCAATCCCCAGCCTTCACACAAAAGCTATGCACAGCAGAACATGCCTGCAAACCCAGCACTAGGGAGGGAAGACAGGAGAATCCCTGGAGCTCCTGGACAGATGGAGCAGTGACCTCTCCTCCAGGTTCAATGAACAACTTTGTAATTAAAAACAGGGTAGAGAAGAGATTGAGAAAGATACCTGACAGTGACCTTACACAGAGGAGAGGAGGAGAGGAAAGAGGAGAGAAGAGAAGAGAGAAAAGGGGGAGGGGGAAAGAGAGGGAGAAACTCACAGTAAAACACAATTTGGGAGCAAGTAAGTAAACAAGAAACCTTTGTTCCAGCCTCAAATTTACTAAAGAGATTCAGTAGATTGTCTGAGACTATCTGAAAACTTAAATTCATAATTTAGAGAATAATTCCTATATCAATTCTGTTTATTTTTTTTCTTCTAGATCTTCCAGTTAATCTGAAGTACAATTTGAGTATAATTTTAGCAAGAAAAAAATAAAAACAAGTGGTGAATGAGAATATATTAGCAGATGGTCACGTGCAAATAACCCATCAATCATGCTAGTATTTTTAGGCATCGTCAAATTTAATTCCATCTCCAGGGGAGTAAATTTGCACTTAACAATATGTAATACGTCATATTTATTTTTAAAGAACATATCAGAATGTTCCTTGGCAATCATATATGAAAGCATTTCCCCCTTAGGTGTCTCAGAAAAGCAGAAAGTAATGGAACACCCAATAGAAATCACAACAAAAGAAATGTGTTTGAACTGTTTGTAAAAACAAGGGTATCTCTACATTTTTGTGCCTGATAAGAGATTTATCCTGCTAAAACCAAAATAAGTCTAAATCAAATGTAAAACTATGAAAAAGCACTTGAAGAGGGTCTAGAGTTTGGTTCTGATTTACAATGAAATATTCCACTTTTTGCTCAAAATTGAGCCCACAATGATAAAAGAAATTTAATGGGCTTTCACTCAGTTCTAGCATTTAAGCATCAGACAATGACTATGAGAGTTTTTAACTTTCATAATATATTGTGAATTATATTTCCATCCTGAATCAAGTAAATGACTCAAGTTAGGTTGATCAAATATTTTTATCACCCTATATCACACTGGAAAGCAGCCATTGTAACCAGACTATACAGTGTTAGACTATAATCCCAATGTGTATGTTGATTCTAGCACATTCACAGATTCTGCAAGGTCAAGCTGCACCTTAAGTATGCTGATACATTTTGAATACTCTTCTATATCACGGCTTCCAGATCCTAAAGGACATTGCACTTTGAAAGAAGTTACATGGTAAATGAAAATCATCTGAAACAGAAAGAAATTTCTTTTCAAATATTTTATTTTAGATTATGTGTATGTATTTGTGTCTGTGTTAGAGTATATAAATGTGAGTGCAGTTGCTGTAAAGACCATAAGAGGGCGTGGATGCCCTGGAGTTGAAGTTATAGATGGTTGTGAAGCTTCTATCATGGATTCTGGGAACTGAACTCCCAGGTCTTCTGAAAAGACACCAAGCGCTCTTTCAAAAGTGTTCTGCAACTCCTCAAAGAAATTTCAGATTCTCCAAAACGATAAACCAAGAAAGCCACACCCTATCAAGAAAATATGAGGTCTAAGATTTTAGAGAACCTTCTTGCATGAGAATAAGAATTACAGAAGAAAAGACAAACCAGCAAGATTCTTCCTGCTCATAAGATTTTGTTTATTGCCCATTTTCTTGATGAATATTGTAGGAATATACAGACTGATGTAATCTCTTTACAAAGAACAGTTATCCTTATTTTAAATGCACATCATAAGCCTTTACTGAACACAGCTGTTGCTCAACTACATGAAGGGAGAACTGATTCTGGGGGAGCTTTGTAACAATATTATATTTTCAGATATAAATGAAGCATGCACATTGATGGTCATCACCAAATCTGGGATCCAAAATAGAAACTTGGATTTTAAATACTTCAGAATCTCTTCAAGTTCCTATTGTTACTATTTTAACTTATTAACAATAATCACTAGAAAAGGTTGCAAAAACCCCATGTGGGCATTTCATTGAATAACGTCTAAAGCCTTACTCTCTTCAACTTCTTAAACTATCTGAAATTCATTGGAACTCCTCTTCTGCAGCAGAGCTACATCCAAAAGCATTTCCCACACCACAGGTTAACTTTTGCCAACAGTAAGTGAAATGTTGGTCCTCTCTGTGAACAGTCTCTCAGTGTAGGTTCTGATATTTTCCATCTTTGTAAAGTGTGCAGAAGGAATAGGCTCTCTGGACATGTGTTCACGGAGAGACTCAAAATGAATTGTCAACAGGGATGACTTGATGGGACACCTGAGGAAGTCAGAATGTAGGGAGTGATGGAGATCCTGATGCACAGATGAGACGGAGTATCAACTCGGCAGATTGTGTTGCTCAAGCTCAGCACTGCTATGTGTGATCTACTAAGGAAGAACTGTAAGGAAGACTGTGTGAGAAAAAAATATGAAATTCATAAGCAGAGAATACACTAGAGAGTGGTTAACAACAGCAATCTGTGCCACTAGGGCAAGCCACTGTACATTCTATCTAAACAGACACAATCTGAAGTGGACACAGGGCCAGGCAGGTATTGGAAGAAGTGCATACTAAGGTGTCAATTTGACCACAGCCTTAGTGTCTTCAAAATAGAAAAGAGTAACGTGAGCTGATGCCAACAGGAAAGGAAAAGTATCACTGAGTAACAGAGACTTCTGTCAAATCAGGATATAGATCTGTACCATCCAAGTTTTTAAGAAAAGCCCAGACCAAATTTTATAGGCAATCTCTAATTTTCAAATTACTGGATCAAATTCAGTGTGTGTGTGTGTGTGTGATAAATCATGTGTGCAAGGATGGTGTGTTCTAGACTATCAAGAGAACATACAAGAGTGTGAGACAGCATCTCAGAAAAGGATACTTGGGCATAGTCAGTGCATGAAAATCTAAAGGTTGCAGTAAGCATGGTGTCATGGGCAGTACATCAACCTTGTAGAAGTACACCTATTTGTAAAAAGGAACTTTTTACTTTCTAATGTTTTAATTTTGTTCTCACTCTGTCTTATACAAGAAATATTATAAGATTATCGTAAAATTTAAAGCAAATTGTGGAGGGAGGATTTAGGAAGCAGAAGAGGTAAGTGAGAACAAGGTAAAGCATACCAAATGCATGCTGAGAATAGTACAAGGAATAAAATCCTCATCAGGAATTAATTCATAAGACTGATTACAGTGTGCACAGTGGGGGCATCTGTCTATTATTTTACAAAGTCCATTTGCATTTTAATATTTTGATCTTTAGCAATGATAAATACATTCTGCTTATAAGTAATGACTGCTGCATATCAAAATGAAAGAACATTGTTGTGAGTTTTGACTGTTCATACTCTGTGCCTTCATAGTTTTAAAAAAATGTAATTTCCCAGATATGTCTTTGTGGGCCAAAACAGAGGGTAGAAGGGAGTCCTTCATACTTTAGATTGTAATTCTTTCTTGGCTGAAAGGGAAAGATTTTTCAATAATAAGAAAGGCTGTATGAATTACAGAAGTATCAGTGTGATGAGGTCACAGACTGAATATACAGCTAGCAATATTCCAACCTAATGTATCAGAGCTGTGCAGCTTTTTAAAAGGGCCACATTAATAACAAGTAAACCCTTCTCCACTGAGATAAATTGGTTGTTGTGTGTTGTTATTCTGAAGGAGAGAGAAAATAGGGATGCTGCAATATCAGCAGTGATTGGCATTAGCGTTTTCCAGTCTAATTTCAACCTAAAATTCCCACCATTAAATACAATTTGGGAAGGCTCCTCTCTTAGAGTATCAGAGGATGCAAAGCCCATGAGTAATGAAGAAGCCATCTTGCAAATAAGAAGATGAGTGTCATGCATTTTGATGAACTAAGCGAAGAGGCTTGAATTATAATGAGACAAAAGCTTTCCCTTCTTACCCAATACCTCTAAAAAAGAGAGCTCCAGGTCTATAAGTTTAGATTTTTAACAAATATTTATTATAGTCAAAGAAAACATTTTTCAAGTTAACCCTCCTTAATTCAGGACAAATCAGCAATCTTTACACTCTGTGGACTCCACATCAATTCACTACACAATTACAATACATCTCTCGCTTATTAATGCCAATACTTAATTTTATTTTTTTTACATCACAAAAATTTGCCTGAAATAATATTAACAATCAAATGCTGTCAGATACCTGAGGCCCTTTCCTTTAACACAACTCCATCACTAACTCCCATGTACACAGTGAAAAACTGCCTCAGAGTAACAAGTCTAAAATTGAAAAATGCAAAACTATAGAAGACAGAATGCATTCTCCTAGAAGAGTCAACAGCCAAAATAAGAAAAGTGTCATATATACTTCAAAAAGATGTTTGAAGGCAAGGAAAAAAGCAAAATGTGTGTTACAAATATATTCCTTACCAAACAGCTCTGAAGACTAGAAAAGAGGACCTGGAATCCAGCATCGGCTCTGCTGTCATAACACAGGGTAAACATATGTAAATATAATCGCAGGTGTGTGTCCCCTGTTTTTTAACCACATCTTTAAAACTGAGAAATATGTGCTGCCTCGCATCTCTAAAGCATGAATTTTCAAAGTGTGAATTGCATTCCAGAATCACCTGAGAATGTAGAAATAGGAATTCCAGGGCCCCGGACAAAATGTGCTGCATCAGAGCTGCAAGGGTTGATTCCAGAGCTCTATCTTTCTACATATAGCCAAGATAGCTATAGGTCTGCTAAGCCCAGAGCCAAACATCCTGCAGAACTCAGGGAACCCCGCAGAAGAGGGGGCTGGGACTGTAGGGACCAGAAGGTTTGAGGACGCCAGGAGAACAACCCCACAGTCAACTGACCAGCACTCTTGGGGGCACACTAAGCCTAAAGCAGCAAACAGAATGCGCAGAGTCCCATAGATATGTCTTGTGGTTGCTTGGCTTAGTGTTCTTGAGGAGGCCCTACAGGCTGCAGTTGGGGTTCTGACTCTTTTGTCTGCCCCCTGAGACCCTTTCCTATGCTGGGTTGCCTAGTGTCCACACTTGATGTAAGAACTTAGTGCCTGGCCTTGTTCCATTTTGTTGTGTCCTGCTTGAACAGTAACCCTAGGAGGACTGCTCTTTTCTGAGAGAGGCAGAGGTGGGGTGGGGGTAGGTGGGTGGGGACTGGAGTAGATTTGGGGGAGAGAGAATATGGGGAAACTAGGAGGAGTAAAGGAAGGGGAGAAGGGGTGTCATGATGTATTATATGAGTGAATAAAAATAAAAAGATAAATAAGAAAACCCATCTGTGAACAAAGAGGAATTATATAACATTCTGATTTCTGGTAATATGTTTTAAATAGTAAACTGTAGTTACTAATCACAATTTCAAAATTGACACAATGTTTCAACTTAGAAAAATTAAGTACTATTCAAGGTTTTAGCTGTTACTTCTGCTTAATATGGTTATGGGAGCACTCGCACATGCACGTGTGTGTGTGTGTGTATGTGTGTGTGTGTGATGTAAAATGAATGTCAAATATTCTAGGTAAACACTATTCCAATCATCTAAAAACCTACATAACTGAAATAACCAAATAACCCATTTCTAGATTATATTTTGTCCACCTAAAACAGCTTATAATAGGATATAACCTATTGTCAGCACTGGCTCAGAGTCAAGTCATTGCCTATGTCAAAAAGAAGAGTTATGGCCTCCAAATAGATAATCCATTTAGTGTTGTGAATTTACACTAAAGGCCACCGGGATAACAGCATATTACTTGTTTTTACCTATTTTCACTAGTTTATTACACTATCATAGGTCTATGAGTCCTAACTCCATACTTCATTTACATCATATTTAAAATATGCAAAAGAGTAATAGTGAATCATAGTAAATGCAAATTGTTCCCTCACCTGACACTCTAAAGACAGATTTTCCAACATACTCTGAAAATGCTATTCTGGTGACACATAATAACGTACAAACCAAAGATTATCACTAATAACGTGAGCACTGGTGCTAAAGGGGCTGAAAATATTGTTTATCTATAAGGTCTGATTGCCTCTCAGACAGGAGGCTTGAGAAACTATGTATCAAGTTAAGCCAAATGAATCTGTAATTGGCAGGCAGAGCTCTGCAGGAACCCCTGTGTCTCATAGAAAGCCAGCTGAGTTACCAGCTGGAAAAGAGGTTGACTGCCACCTTCACCTATTTGTAGAAATCAATATTACTGATTTAATGTTTTAAAATGCCTAATACAGTTTTTCACTAGGCATATGTAATATATAGGGAAACTATAGTAAGAGCTGAAAGCCCTGTGACATTATCCAAGTCCAGGAGGTCAGCATTTGTTCAATGACAATGACTAAAATTAAAGATTTGGTGACCTAAATTGGACTTTCATTTATCTAAAATATGCTTCTTATAATTTAGTATGTATAAGATCTGAACATATAGTGTTTCCCAATACCTCATGGAAGGTTTTAAATGACTCCTGAGCAATTAATGTACTTTCCAAGTATTTTCACTGCCTGTTAAAGCCTAGAAACATAACATGGATTAAAATGATGCTGTCCCTTAATTGTACACCTATAAATGCTAAGTACTCATGGTTTGACTTTATAACCTTTCTCTAGATTAAGTCAGGATATTACTTATGAGGAACTTATAATGGCTAGAGAGACAGCTTAGTTGATAAAGTGTTTGCCATACAAGTATAAGGACCTGAGTTTGAGCACCAGAAACCAAATACAAAACAAACCAAGGTTTGGTGGGGTATACTTGTAATCTAACTGCTGGGTAGGCAGAGACAGGGAGATCCCTGGGGCTTCCTCAGGAACTGTCCAAGTTGACTTGGCAATTTCCAAGCCAGTGAGAGAACCTGTGTCTAAAAATAGGTGGATAGCTCCTGAGGGACAACACCCAAGGTTGTCCTCCAGGCTTCACATGAACATGGTCATAAATGTGCATACATACATATACATACACACACACACACACACACACACACTCAAAACACAGCTATAAGAACAAACAAAAATTTAAAGAGATACAAGCCACATAGTGTGAGAACTAAGAGGAGGTTGAAGCATGCTTTGAACCCCAGAATTCTCATCCTGAGAGTAGAAGGCATTCGGCCACTCCCTTTTCTTACATTGACAGACCCCAGCTAACACTAACAGGAGCTAGCAAAGCTCCTCCTGTGCTGCCATGACATGCAGTCTGATAAGATCCTGCCTCTTCAAGGAATCTGGTCTGGTTGCTGCTTGTCTGACCACTGCAGCTGGAGGCCTCAGGCTGGACTTCTCTCCCTATATGACATTACAAGGTCTCTTCCTCTGGCCCCTTGAGAACTCTGCCTATGCAAAGGAGTCTTCCACAGGATTTTAGCCCCATTCAATGACAATACCTAGGTTTTGTTGTGAGTCCCCCACATGCAAATGGAGCTCTCCTGGTGTCACTGCCTTGCCAATAGCCTGTCACCACATAAGGCATCCCACCTTCATCTGTACCCTATAAATGTAACTCCCCTTGCTTCAATAAACTGAGCTTTCACCCTGAAACTGCCTCCCAAGTAGTCTTTGCTTCCTCCCAAGGCCTCCTGGACCCAGATGGTTCCTCATTATGCTGCTTCCTCTCTGTATAGGGTGTGAGATGCAAACTGTTCATCTCCTCTGTCCTTGTAACCTCAGAGCCAGAGAATGCCTCAGCTGGTGAGCAACCAGTCTTGCTAGGAGTAACTATGATATTTATCTATACCTATTCCTGAAGCATTCCCAGAGAAAATTGGCTGTCAGCATACACTGTTAGCTACTGTCATATTTGAACAGAGTCTCATGTATCCCAAGTTGCCTTCAAACTTTCTATGTAGCTGAAGATGACCTTGAATTCCTGATCCTCCTGCCTCCACCTCCCAAGTGCTGAGTTATAAACATGTATCACCCTGTCCAGTACATGCAGTGCTGAGAATTGGACTCAAGATTTGCATGCATGCTAGGCAAGCACTCTATCAACACAGCTACAGTCTCTGTCCCTCAGTATCACTTCTAAAGGGTAACTTTGTGAAGATTTGTTTTATTTTTAATTATTTATCTGCTACTGGATAAATGCACATGCATGCAAGTGCCTGCAGAGGCCACAAGATGTCACCAGGTCCCCCAGAGCAGGAGTTACCACGGTTGTGTACTGCAAATGCAGGTGCTGGGAATTGAACTCAGGTCACCTGACAGAGCAATTTATTCTTTTAACTGCTGAACAATCTCTCTGCCCATTTAAGAGTAATTTTACCTCTCCTTGGGCTGCCCTTTATGTTAAAAACTCATACTAAACACAATTCATCTTTGTATAGACTCATTACATCAGGCAATACCTTTGACTATTAATAAAAGCAAAATTTTCACAGTAAAAGATAATTACAAAAAGACCAAACACCTACTATCTTTATTATGTACATTTAAAGAGTGTTTTCTTGACAAACTAAGCTACTGAAGAATCCCTGACATGACTACAAAATGATAGATGGAGGAAAAGACTAAAGCCATTTGTAATAAATAGGGCAATTTAATTATTACTCGAGTTTCATGTCAAGGAAATGCAGGTCAACATTTTTTAACATAGCTTAGAGTGAGAAGAATTTATGCTAACTACATTCTACCCTGAGAGTGTGGTGAGTGATTGATCATGGGCCAGACTGCCTACCAGATCCACATATACTGAGATGACTCCATCTCTGCAAATAAAATGTTTAACAAAGAGACATTCTGGCACTCGCTGAATGGTTCAGCCAAATGGGTACTCTGCAGAGCCAGATAATGAAGACTAAGTGAATAGAGAAGCCCACCAGGCATCATTCTAGGAGTTCCTAGTTTTGACCTGTTTTTGTTTCTATTCAGAAGTAAGGTCTCTAGTAAAATTCAGTTCCCTTGATACTATTTTAGCATGTATTTTCTACCAGCACTTGATATGCCCTCTGACTTGCAACTATTCCAATTCAGTAAGGAACATGAAATGATGGGAACTTAAGACTGTAGTTAGAAATTATAATCCTGTATCCAAATGTCTGTGTGTGTGTGTGTGTTTATGTGTATGTGTTTACATTCAAATATATAATTACGTATATTTACATGTAGTTATATATGATAGTTATATCAAAAGAGCTTAGTGTGGGTCAGTCATCTTGTAATGCTTGTTTTATGTACCACCTTGACTAGTTACAGTACACCAAGATATTTCATCAAACACTATTGTAGGTATTTCCATGAAGGTGCTTTTTAATAAGACAAACATTTGGATTGGTGTGCTGACTAATGCACAACACCCTTTCTAATATGAGTGTGACTCAGTCAGCTGAAGGCCTCAGTAGGACAATGGGGCTAAGTTTTCAATAAATTAGAGGGGATACTTCCTGCTTAATGACTGTGAACTGAAATTGTTTAAGTTGCTGATGTTTTGTTTTGTTTCCTATCTCAGAATCAAACTAAAACACCTGCTTTCTTGACTTGTATGGTCCAATTATTGGAACAAAACTACTCCCTTGGATCCCATGTTTCTCAAGCTTTCAGACTCAGGCAGGGATCCAAACCACAAGCTTTCCTGGGTCTTCAACTTCCCAGCATCTGTAACCACATTTATATTTATTTATATTTATATTACTTATATTATATTTTATATTTAGAAAATAAGTTTATAAAATGTGTAAGCGTGCATCACACACACACACACACACACACACACACACACACACACACACACACACAAACACTCACAGAGCATATGATAATACAAACCTCTTAAGCTTTTCTTAATCCCTAAAATTGAGTCTGAGTCAACATTATCTCTCACTCCAGACTACTGAAAGGCCTTCTAACTGGTTTTTCAGAGCTAATTCTGATCCCATCATAACCCTCCTATGGGTCCTGTATAAGAAATATAAAGAATGTGGGCCCTACCTGAGAAAGTTACAAGTGAAATCAACTAGGAAACTTTTTCAAACAGACTATGCAATGATCTTGGTGAGGTCTATTTTGGTCTGTGATACATATAGCAGGCTTTGAGGTTTGCATAGATGTCTCACCATATGGATTATCCTTAAATAACTGGCAGAGAAGGAATTGGTTTTAAAATCTGTATAGTACTCTCAAAATGTAGAGAATACATTGATATATGCTTAACATTTACGACAGATGAAAAAAAAAAGTGATTCATGAGAAACGCATACTTTTTATAAAACCAGTTCTCTACAGAAAGTGGTTCTGCTCTTACCTTCCAAGGCAATTCATTTCATCGCTATGTCTTCCAACCAGAGAACAGTAATTCAAAGTGAACTGGTTCTTTTACATTCTTTAGACTTGCCAGAAAATATTTCCCTGGGTTAATAAAACTAGCAACCATTTCAGACTTATCCACTACAAGGCCTTGCAGGCTGCACTGTCAAAAACTTCACTTTGGTCCACGAAAGCATTCCCCTCCTTTTTTCTTGAGCAGCTTAGCCCCCTTGGCATGTTTCAGTAACCAAAGGTTTAACTTCTTTGAATTCTACTTCAGGACTAACTTGGCAAAGGATTGGCTCTTATATCAGTAAAAATCAATATTCCCTGTGTAACTCTTAAGCCAGAAGATGTCTGCCATACAGATAAATACAGGCCCTGAGCAGAAGGTAATTTTTCATAGATAAATGCATGTTTGAAGGGAGAGGAGATTCTTAAACAGCTCAAGCATTTGATATGTTTAAAATGTTTTAAGATTTGTTTTTTATTTGTGTGAGTATGAGTGTGTGTGTTTCTGTGTGTGTGTGTGTGTGTGTGTGTGTGTGTGTGTGTGTACATACATGTGTGCAAGTGCCCACTGTGACCAGAAAAGGACATCAGATCCATAGAGCTGAAGTTATAAGTGGTTGTGAGCCACCCCACTCGGGTGCAGGGAATCAAACCCTGTCTTCTGCATGAGCAGCAGACACTCAACTGCTGAACCATCTCTCCAGCAGCACTACTACCAACTTTCTTTTTAAAGATCTACTTTTTTACCTAGAAATTTTTTGAAATAATATATTTTGATCATGTTTCCCTTCCCCCAGCTCCTCCCATATCTTTTCCACCTCCCTACCTACCCAACTTCATTCTTCTTCACTCTGATTGCTTCCTCTCTCTCTCTCTCTCTATCTCTCTCTCTCTCTCTCTCTCTCTCTCTCTCTCTCTCTCTCTCTCTCTCTCCTCAAAACAAATAAAAATAAGTATTTGTGTGTGTGCATACATGTGTGCTGGTAAGGTATTGAAATGTTTAAATGCCTCAACCATTTAAGATTTTTAAGAAAAAATACAGTTATTCATTTCTTGGAAAAATAACTACATTTAGCAAAAGATTCTTCCCTTCTTTTTCTAAACATGGGAAGCTGGGAAACAAATATACATGAGAGTTGGATTGATCATGAAAAAAGAAACATGTAAACAAAATGCACATTAATTTAGAAGCATGTCCGATCATTCTAATCATATCAATTATAAAAGACTGCAAATAGGAGAGGAGGAAAGCACTGTGAAAATTAGACTGCCCACTCACTTGAAACCTTTTGATAAAAAGCACTCTGTCTTCTTGGGACTACCAGCCCTGTGAGGGAAGAGACTACAACATTTCAAATTAATCTCCATACAGCATTTTCTTCTGCACCATGCCATGTCAGTAGTTTCTAGTTAAAAAAAATTAAACTTTTTCAATGGAACCATTTTCATTAAATAAGAAAACTAATAAGACATGTTTGTCATCCCAAATGCCTTGGAACATTAGCCATTTGTTTCATATGTTGAAACTTTTCACACTAAATTTAATTCACACACTGATCTAAGTTAAAAAGTATCTTAACTCTAGAAATGATTTGATAAGGTACCTGTTAATTGTCTCTAGTTACCTAGAAACAACCAAAAACTCTGATACCATAATTTATTAGCCATGTATCCTAGTTTTCATTCCTATTGTTATGATAAAACACTGACAAACCAATTTCAGGAATAAAAATGTTTGACTTGCACTTGCAGTACATCATGCAGGGAATTCAGGGCAGGAACTCAAAGTGGGAAACAGGAGGAAGGAACTGAAGCAGAAGTCATGGAGGAACGCTGCTTATTGACTTGCTACCCATGGCTTACTTGGCCTGCTCTCTTATATACCCTAGGACCACCTGCCCCATCAAGCATTAGTCAGAATGAGGACCCACAGGCATGGCCACAGGTCAATTTGGCAGAGGGAATTTCTCAACTGAGGTGTTTGACAAACACTAACTTGTACACCATGTTTTAAAAAAATGAGCTGGGGGTTAAATAAAATACAACCTGCAACTAAACAGCAAATTACAAAGACTTTTCTCCATAATTATAAAAAATAACCTAGAGATACACACAAATGGGAGGATAAAACCTTAGATGTCATAGAGATGAGAATTTTCAAAATTAAGATTTTACAGTGAAAGAACACTTAGACTTCTTATGTATTAACCAGACCCTGTTCTCCTTTCAACCCCTGTGAAAACAGAGTAGAAAGAAAGGTGCTGAGTGAACTATCAGATAGCTTGGGAGTGTCCCCCACACACATTCAGTAAGCTCTCTGATGGTTACATACAACTAGTCACTGAAAGAAAATCATATGCCTGCCAGACTCAGAACAGGCAAGGAACCATCTATAAATGGTGATTTCTGATTGACATGCCATATTCTGAAGAGTGAGTAGAAAATGCAAAAGTTAGCCAGGGGGCTGGAGACATGGTCAGGTGGTTAAGAACACATACTCTTGCAGAGGACCTGGGTTTGGGTCCTAGCACTCACATGACAGTTCACAACCATCTATAACTCCAGTTTCAGGGTATATGATGCCCATTTCTGACCTCATTTTAGCACACACATATACTCGTAAACTTTAATCTTAAATATTAAAAGTGTTAGCCATGACCAAAATAAAAGTATACTACAAAATTTATGATCTACGAAGTCAGATAATTTCCTGATGCTTAACCTTCTTGTGATCTGAGATTTAACTGTAGAAAATGTACAAGGTGTTAATATTAAATGCATACACTCATGCATATGTACATAAACATATACATGCACACAGCAATTAAGATGGGATTCTGAAGATGAGATTCTGATGTAACATTCTACATACTTCCTCTAATGAGCTGGTACGAAGCCTTCACCTCTTGGCTGATAGTATAAGAATGCTTTGTCAGGTGGTGCATAAGCATACCAGGGAACACTGCCTACAACTCCAAATCTAGGACTTAAATCCCAGAGTTTGTGGTAAAGAAGGTCATTCATACCTCAGATGTTCGTATTTCAACAAACAAACCACATGGGCATGGAATCTCTGGTATTCAAGGTTTTAGATGTTAGTGTCTCTGCTAGACTAGACTGCTTACAATGCCTGGTTCTCTTAATCTTTCTGGAATTTAAATGCCCCTTTTTAAATACAAGTTTTATTATATCTAAAATATTTTTTAAATGTGTTTCATTTTCTAAACTGGTTTTAACTTTGGTCTGCTGTGTAGCCTTCTATATTCCCTCTTAACAATAGAGAAGCCATGACTTCCACCCACAATTTATTCTCTCTGGTAATCCTCAAAAATATGGGGAATCATTGGATTTCTATGGGGTAGAAAAAAAATGCTTCTGGTTAGAATGGATGAAAGAATGAATGGCAATATCATGATTCTATCTGACAACACACTTCAGTGCTTTCTTGGGTGAAGTCAAGATTACAACTTAGCTTTGCCACCACATGAGCCATAGCTGATCCTAGGGAAACAAAGATGGAGATGCATACACAGTGATAGTATTGCAGATGCCTGAGTCTGTAAGAGAAAGCAGTGAGTTACCCTATATTATTCAACCTTGAAACAAGCCTTCACAAATACATTAAAGCATTCTCTCAGAACAAGAGCCTTACGCCTTCAGTAGCTGTTGCCTGTCAATCAGAGGACATCCAAGCTCTTTATCTTAGTTGATGAGCCTCTTCATGACTAAACACACTTTTAAGGGGGGCAGTGAAAAGGCTTCACTATGAGGTAACTTAGGAGACACAGCCCACACTTGTGATGATTCAAAGATTGCTGTTGCTGACACCATATGGGTAAAGTCTGTGAGGAGGTAATGGAAGGGTTCACAGAAAGAGCTAATCCAAGAAAAAGGAAATAGGATTTCAGAACACAACTCCAAAAGTTTAAAATTACCGTTCCAGAATAGTCGAAATGAAGACAAGAACAACAAGGTCAGAGATGTGGATCTAATGCCAAAGACTCCAGAATTTGTTAGACGTATCTATTCAATTCACTGTGTGGCTTATGTTGGAAGCTTTTCTGAACTAATTTGTCTTAGCATGATTATGTTTAGTAGAGACATGGGAAGTAACACGGGATGCAGTCCTGTCATCTGAGCTTGGAGCACAGGCTGGTCTGGGAGTCCCTGCCCTACAGAAGAAGATGAGGGCCAGGTGGGTGAACTCCAACAGTGGGCCTGCATACAATGGAATCAGTGGTGATGATGGACATTGGACACCATCTCTGCTAGCTGGATCTTATTAACTCTTGAGGCGATGACTCATCTGGGAAGGTAAGTAACTTCCAAAGACAGAGAATTAATTCAAGAGTGGGACAAAGATAGTAATAGGCTGAACAGATATGATAGAACACCGAATTATTTCCAAATTAAAGAAACGACTTTTTATTCTCTAGCTATGCTTCCAATACTGGGTACACCATTTCTCACTCCTTTTCCCTTTCTCCATTAACATCTCTAATCAAAAAACTCTGAAAACTCTGTTCTCATGTATCTTCTTGTTATATGCCCTTTCCTTTGCACAGAATATTCTAAAAGGCCTTTTCTGATACAATGTTGGCCATACCATTATCACTAGAGTGAGGACTCAAGGAAATTTACACACTCAGACAAATGGATTATGCTCACTTCCAGCTTTAGAAAGTTCAGTCCATGGCCAGTTGGATCCATGGCTTCATGGCTCTGATAAGGCAGGAAATCACAGCAGCAGCACACAGTGCAGACAACTGTGCAACTAGTGAGCAAGGAAGCCAAAAGAGGAAAGGGAAGAGGCAGTTCCACTATACACTTTAAGACATCACCCAAAGTCCATCCACTAGGACCCATTTCATAAAGGTTTTACTATCTCCTAATACCTCCACCCTGATAACCTTTAAAATGTGAGCCTTTGGAAGACAAATATCCAGAGTAACAGCTGGGTTAGATATTTTATTTTATTTTATATTTTATTTATTTTATAGCTTCACTATATGCAGCTGAACATGCACTTATATAACATGTTATCTAAGCATTTGTCCTCAACGTCCCCTATTTCCTCACTAGTAAAAGGAACTAATACTAGTATGAATCCCTCACAGCAGTTTAAATGATTAAATAAGATAACATATATAAGACCGTTTCAAATAATGCCTGGGAGTGCATGCACACACATACACACATAATACACAAGTAATAGCCATTATGATTCTTACTGTCGTTATTGGAATTGTTTGGTTACACAGTAGTCATTATCTAGGTATTCTCAGACTCAAGTGAGCAAAGGAGATGTGGTCCAAGCTTCACTGATGTCATTTGAAGCCACTCATTCTTCAGTCTGTTCCTCCATTCATTCCAAGAGTCAGGGGTCAGTCCTAGTCAACTTTGCATTCCCAGAAACCAGAAGAGGATTTACCAAAAATCCAAGCATATGAGGGATATTCAAAAAGTCCCAGCATGTTCTCAGTGAGAAAAAAATACTTGCTAAATGGAAATATAATCTCCTAATAACCTCAGGAGTATCAGCCTTTTATTGGTGAAGAGTGGAGAAAGAATTAGATACCATGTGGTTGAAGAGGTAGGGCCAATTCACATAGACCTTGCTTCATGAGCAAGAGTTTAACTTTGTCTTCAGGGTAATAGGGAAGACACAAAGGCTTTTAGGGAGCCAGCATCGTACTCATAGTTCAAATTCTAATGCTTTTAGAAACTGAAAAAAAATATGTTGGTTGGAAAAGACTAGGGTAAATAGGCCTCAATTTGCAACAATGTAATAAAAATCCAGTTTAAGATAGTGGCAGCATAAACAAAGGGAAGAAAACAATAAAAGTAAAACAGCAGATGTAACAGGTCAACTGGATGTAATATTTGAGTTAATCTAACTTCTAGGGTTATAATTTGGTCGGTACATATTACAAAAACTGAGATTAAAGGCTGTGATGGTTAATATTGTCAACAGGACAGAATCTACAATCACCTAGAAAACAAACAACCTGAGCATGTTTGTGAGTTTCTAGGCTGAGTTCATCAAGGTGAGAAGACCCACCCTAATGAATCTAAACTGAATGAAAGAAGGTGAGCTGAGCACGGCATTCACCATTATCTGCTTCCTGACTGTGGATGCAATGTGACCAGCTGCCTCACACTCCTGTCGCCATGACTTCCCAGACTAAGGATTGCATCCTCAAACTGTGAGCCAAAATAACTCCTCACTTCTTACGTTGCTTTTGTCAGTTAATTTCTCACATGAATGAGAAAAGCAATTAACACAACATCTGTGTATTTGTGGCCAAGTTAAGGCATCTACGAGATCAAATCCAAGACTCAATTGGTTGTACACAGGTAAGTAGAAATGTACTATCCACTAGGAAAATACGCAATCCTTTATAAATCAAGGATATATTGTTCCCGGAAGATGATAGAGGAAAGGTGATTCACGGATATTATATGTGAATATGCATATATGTACAAGGAGATGGGGGGTTGCACACAATCACAATAGTATGATTTTTTGTAATACTTTAGGAAAGATTACCATCAACTCGAAGTAAGGAGAGGGATTTGAGTTAGGAACTTAGGTGGTTAGTGGAGGCTTGAAAAAAAAAATGGAAAAATCTTATCAAGGACACACACAGACTATACACATTATCTATCTATAGCTATACATCGAAAAAGAGGGGAAAGCAATATGTTCTGTCTAAGAACACAGAAAACTAATTTGGAGATGTATCAACACACAGAGAGAAACAAAGAAGGCAAATGCTGGACTGATTGAAAGTGAACCCTTACAGAGTTGGTGATGTGAAACAACATGAAGAAGCCTGAAATGACATTTGAAAACTTTTCACTGCGCTTAGAAATATATGTATACTATTTCATTTCATTGAGAAAGAAAAGGTGAGTAAAGCCACATGACTTTCCCAGTACTACACACTTATCAATAGCAGGTCTGGGGTGTGAGCTGTGTGTTTCTACAATTCTGATGCACAGACTCTCATCCCTGCAACACCCCAGCTGCCCAGTAACACAAGGACACTGGGAAGAGTACTTGAGTCAGTACTCTGAGACCAGATGGTAGGTGACAGGAACATCACAGTCACGGGAGTCATCTGCCTGACACCTGGACCTGAAAAGTCCACTAGCCAATTTCGTAACCAATGAAACAGCAGAAGTGCTAATGAGGCTGAGAATCAGAGCAACAAAAATGGGCTTGGGTAGGCATGGTGAGTCCCACTGCAAGTAGACACCATAACTAGTGAAAACTAAAGCATACAAAAATAACAGTGTACTACAATATAAATTCCCTCATAAAAAATAATACAGCCACTCTCTCAGCCACACTCAAATAAAAAGCAGAGAGACTAAAGTTCTGGAAAAACTGGATCCAGTTGGTTATTTAGTCCCTGCTTATTTTATTACAATGTACACCCAACATTAGATGCTTGTCACAAGGGTAAGGGGAACACGGGAAACCAGCCTTACTCAGTTTTACCCTCAGTCTAGCATAGAGCCATGTACAGTACTTGACAACTTGGTGATACGCCACATTAACAGCAATCACTGAGGCATTGCCATTATTTCACAGTCTTGTGATTTCTAGTCATGGCTCGGGTATGCTTGACTCCAGACGGAGGACAGAGTAGACTATAAAATTACCATCTTCAAAGGAGAATTTTTACATGATGAAGAAAACTCACCCAGTGGAGATGGGATAAGACAGTAAAGCATAAGCAAGTTTACCACCACCAGTGGAGTCCGTGATGTTCAAAGGGTGGGTCCATGATCAGGTGCCATGGTAAAAAGAGGCAAAGACAGCTTGTCTCTTAGGAAATGGGGAAGGGGTAGGAGCAAAGTGTCCTCTGAGGTTTTCTTTAGAGGTGGTAGGTTTCTAGGGATCAATGAGAAGGGTTAGGAACGAAACACAAAAGGGAGTTAAGTCTACAGATAGAGAACAAAACAATAAGTGATAAAGTTACTACCAAACTTGAGTGACCCTACAGGCTTGTGTTTTGTTTCTTGGCCACACATATGGTAGGGAATGAAGTGATGCTGAATAATGCCAGGTCCCCTCGCAGCTCTGACATATTACAAACAATACACGAAGCAAGGTAGATTTTTTTCCCCTTGGATAATGCATACCACTTGTATTTTTTTATTTTACATTTTTTAATTCATGTGCCACAGCACATGTGTGGAGATCAAAAGGGGATCTGTCCTACCACATAGGATGCAGGGATTAAACTCAGGTCATCAGGCTTAGTGGCAAGCACCTTTACCCACTGAGCCAGCTTGTCAGACACTAACACACCTCTTTTAAAGTAAAAACAAGTATCCGCAGATTGTTCTAATATCCATACTACTAATCTTTGGAGAAAAGATCATTGTAACTCTTACCTTCTGATCATGGAATCTTCAATTAAATCCCTTCTGAACTTTTAACTGTCTATTTCTCTATATCACTATTAAACTCTCTCACACAGTATTTGATGATGTAATTTGATAATTTGATTAAAAAAAACTTTTGTGTTTGCTTCTAAGTTTAAAGTGTATAAAAGTAACAAGGACTGAGCTACCATTGCTCTTTATTTATCCCTGTTTCTAGGAAATAAACCATGGTTATGCTGCATGTTTAATTGAATTTCTATGTAATTTGAATTTTTAGAAATTTAATTACTCCTTGGGAAAGAAATTACCAGAAAGAGAAGCAGATAAACAATAGAGTACAACAGCAGAGAAAGGGTGATAACAATACTCTAATTACCAACAATACTGGGAAGCACTGGAAACACACATGGGTTCTGAAAGAGAGGGGAGAGAAGAGAGACTGATAGCAGCAGCTTTAATTTATTACTTCCAGTCGCATTTTGATCATATTTTCAGCAAGTATTCTTATATTAAACAAAATCAAGGAAAAAATACTCTTAAGTCCTTTAATTATAGGGTAGCATACGCTTCCTCTAAACCAAAGATGCTGAGGGAAAAAATTAAGAAGTTCTGAATGCGTTATCATGGCACAGGAAATCTTACAAAGATGAGAACAGAGAAGTCTTCCTAACAGAAGGAAAGAGACATAAAAGCCAGATTGCCCTCAGAAGCAGAGAGTGAATAGCAAATTACAGCAGTGACGTCTCTCACCTTCTGTAAGGGGAAAAAATGGAATGAATATTAATTTGTGGCTAGGTGAAGCAGACAGAGCCATATAAACAGGATCAGCAAGGAAGTGTCTCCAAGTGATACCCAGCATTGAAGAAGCCCCCCTCCTATTGCACCTGGCTTGCTCCACTTCTGTTGTGGCTAAAGATTAAGGGTCTGACAAAAAGAGGCATCAGGACCCATCCTCAGAAAGAAGACCCAGACCAGCAAGTCTATAGCAGTGACTGCAGCCACACTTCAGGAGTGGGACTTGGCAGAGACTATCTGAGCACTATCAAAACGATATCTAAAGACAGAAAATCTGTCAGCAGTTTCCTGACAACCTTTCCCTGGGCTTTGTACATACTGGACTCCAGCCTTTGAAATACTCAGCATAAGAAAGTCGCCTGTAATCTGATTCTCTACAGAGAGTGCTACAAGTTTAAGTGACTGTACTTAGTGGCTCCTTGGGGGACCAGCCACTGTTTACAAAAACCTGTTCTTTATTTCTGATACATACAATAACCACTTAAGATTCCATTAAAAGCTGCATTAAAAGTTATCTACTGGAGGCTGCAGAGGTGGCTTTGCGGTTAAAAATGTGTATTACTCTTACAGGAGAGCTGAGTTCGATTTTCAGCACCCACATAAGGTGACTCACTAGTGCCTATTAGCTCCAGGGAGATGTGAGCGTAGTCTCCTCAACACCTACACTCAAATGCTCAGCTGAAACCCCCACACACAAACATGTGATACACATCATTTAAAAAAATAAAATAAACCCTCAAAAGATTATCTATTAACTAATTTCTAGCAAAACATTCAGTTTTGTTTGAAGACATTGTGTGCTGTTAATTTCTAATGGGCAGTCTAATAATTCAACAGCAACAAGTTAATGTTGGTAAGTCATTTAGAATATTGTTATATAAAAGCACTATATTCATACTTGACAATAAAAATCATTTTTAAGAACTCCATTAGAGTTAACCTAGTATTTCAATAGAGCTAGTAAAAGGATTATGAATTTTCCCAATACACACACAGAAAAAGATAAATGCCTGAGGTGGAGATGGATGTGTACCCATTACTTATCATGCACTGAATATGCAGATTGAAATTTCATATTGTACCTCATAAAATAAGTAAAATTACTAATGTTAATTAAAAATAAAAATATAATCAGGGCACGATGCCTCACACTGGCAATCCTAGCACTTGAAGCCTGATGCAAGAAGTATTTCATAAGTTCTAGGTCATCCTGGGCTACAGAATGAGACTCAACTAAAAAAAATAATTAGAAGATGATAGATGGATAGACAGACAGACAGATAGATAGATGATAGATATAAACATATATGTGTGTAGTGATAAGTATTATGATTTATGCTTACATTTTGCACTTAATAATGTATAATGAAAGGATTTGTTGCCTTTCCTATATCAAAAAGCAGTGCCACCAACAAACCTCTCAGTTTGTTCTTACATAGTTCTACAGATAGACTGGGCCCCTTCATCATGCTTCAATTTTGTCAGTGTCAGTAATCTCACAAATATTAACCTTTACTTTAGGATCATGATTCTTCATCCAATTAATTATAAGTTTCTCATTTACTTATCAGAGGGTAAAAATAGGGATGAGAAATCCCTATTCCTAGACATTTATTAGAAAAATTATTTCGTGAGAAATCACAGCATAAAACCACTTGATACTAAGCCATCCCCAAATTCTGTCTCACTCACAGAAGCAATTTTGAAAACACACATTTATCTTTTGCCTCTGCATAATGTTCTTTTGCCTCAACTACTAAACAGCAGGAGCCAGCAGCAGTACCCAAATGTACAGACCTGGCAAGAGCGAGTGCAGAGAAATGGATGCACTCAATTAAAACATTTTCATAAATGGAAAATGGAAAAGTACTCCAACAGTGTTATTCCGTCTTCTACCTTTGCCTTGGCAATTTAGGGCTTAAATGTCTGTTAAGAAGGAGGAATTACATGATTAATCCAATGCACAACACTAGACTGTAGATAGCAAAGTTGACTATATAATTTTACACACTTGTATAAGCAGATACAAAAATCCAGAATAAAATATCCCAAGGTTCAAACTTATCACAAAATCATGTCCTCCCTCTGGATATGTCACACTCCAGACATGGTTTGTGCTTATAAAATAAATGTTACATGTTATACTGGGAACACTTTTCAAAATTCATGTTTGTTTGCTTATTCACCTTCAGATGCATGTCCAAGAGGAAGCATTGGAAATACATATGTGTAGGAATACATGATATGCATATTTAAGTTTATGAAACCCAGCGTAGGAGTAAAACATTTGCAATTCCTGAGAAGTCTTAGAATTAATGAGGATTCTGGAGCACACCACACAAACAAGCCAGCAGTGGTCTATAAGAGAATATCACCAGTGAGTACCAGAAATAAACTTCTCCAGGATTCAACAGAAAAACCACTTCACATCTATAAGCCATGCTCTTCAACTCATGATAGTTTACTAAATGATTCATGTACCTTTATCTTCAAAAATGAATTAAAACTTTGCTGACTGTATACATAACCTAAAAATTGCTGTATGCAATAAACCTTAATCCCTTTTAATATACTGGGTTTTAATTTTTTAGATGGAATAGTTATGTGGCTCATAGTGACTTTAACATCCTACTTATATGTTTACTAAATGCCATTTTGTGTGATACCACCCTGTCTCTCAGAACTTCCCTTCTAGTAAATATGCCTTCAGATAGTAGAAGCTGCATCATACAAGCTGATTTGTGCCCAGATGAGCACAGAACCCAAACTGGATAATCAGAGACTATCTGTGTTATTCTTGTGTTATTCTGTGAGATGTCTATTGATCTGTCCATTGGCATCCTTGTGTTTCCCTTTGTGGGATAACAAACATTCTATAAACATTAAATTTCCTAAGTTTTCTATCTATAGGAATAGGAGGAGTAGAGAGACTACTTTCAATTGATTTTTCCTTGGGGGCCGAGATAATGCACTGATCTTAGGATAGTCTGGTCTGTTCAGATGGCATAACTATTTAACATAAACAGGAAATGACACAAATGGATTTTCAGGTATAATAAAAGAGCTAGTATATAAGTGATATATAACTAGGTTATGCTTTACATTTTAGATTTCTATTTCATAATATTTCAGATTCAATTCAAAACTGGAATAAATGTAACATAAATTTAGATCAATATTTTATAGTGGTTATTGAGAGAAGGGAGTAATGTGATAATCCCTGTGCTTATAAAACCTAAATAGCATTATGATACAGAATATCAGAGAGCAGAAATAATGAATGCTCAAATTTTTGTCCCATTAGAATGTTTCATTGATTCAAAGGGAAAGTTGACAAACCTGTTAACTTTCCCTAATAAATACTATAGAATTTCTCAGCCTGTATCACAGAGTTAAGACATTATTTTTATAAGCTGTTTTAATTTGTTGCACAATATCTTAAAACCTCAAAATGAAACAGTATTAGGAAAACCTCTTAGAAAAAGATGCACGAGAACAAGCTGCTATTTGTGCTCACATGGAAAACCACCCACATCACTGGCCTATCACAGGGCATCTGCACACATCTGTAGAATCTAACTGGACTTTGAAATAGCAGTGAGCAGAAATTACTTTAAAATTGGTAAGCTTGTCACTTCCCCATAATATGGTTTGATTATAGAGTATCAATAATATTAAATGTTTTTTTTCAATGTTGCTAATAGTACATTACAATTTAAAACCATCTGGAGATTCATAAACTATATTTATAGTTATTTGTTTTGGAATATTAGAGAGGGCTGCATTGTCCAGCTCTAACACAGAAAAACCATTCCTTTTGTGCTAATAACTATATACACTAGTTCATAATTTAATTGTATGTATTACATATGCGCATCTGCAATGATAAAAATTTAAAATAAAATATTGTTTTCAGAAGGAAACAATAAGGCTGGGGAGATAGAGAAGTTGGCAAAGTGCCTGCCAAGCAAACATGAGCTGGTTGCAATCGAAAGCACCATGTCAAAACTGGGCATGGCACATCTGTCACCCCGGGACTGGGCAAGTGAGACAAATACTTGAAGCCTGCTGACCAGTCTCAGGCCAGCCTCAGCTGCAAACTTCAGGTCCTGGTGTGGAAGATTCTGCTTCAAAAAACAAGGCAGGAGCTGGGCTGTGGTGGCAAATGCCTTTAATCTTAGCACTTTGGAGGCAGAGACAGGTGGATATCTGTGAGTTCAAGGACAGCCATAGATACAACAGAGAAACCCTTTTGTTGGGGAAGTTCATTTTTAATTATGTTTGAAAATGTTTTTATGCACTGTTGGGTGAGGGGCTGTCTTGGGCATTTTGTATTGTTTGCAGGTGTTGGATTTCTGTGGGGGGTGTTTGATTGCTTTTGATCTATACCTGAGGACTTCTGAATCAATAAAAACACCTGAGCTCAGAGCTCAGGGTTCCACTGGCAATTGAGTATGGTGGTGGCCAGGATGGTGGTTCCTTCTGCTGATGTCTGGCAGAGTTCACACCTATGAAAATGCTTCTGTGTCTCTCCCTTGGTGAACCACCACAGCAATGTTCATCTACACCCTGTCTCAAAAAGCAAACAAACAAAACAAAACGAAACAAAAGCAAGGCAGGTATCCCCTGAGTAACAACACCAGACGTTTCCTCTGACCTCTGTACCTCTGTACCAGTGCACCAGTGCACCAGTACACACACCCACAAATACACACCCACATAAAAATAAAAAAGAAAAATTTTCAAAAAGTAAAGAACCATAAACCCAAATCTCTTTGCCCTATGCACACACACACACACACACACACACACACAGCCAGATACAAAGTATGACAAGCAAGTATTTACTTCTAAAACTTTCTTTGTTTCTAGACATGGTCTACTCACTATGGCCTCCTGTTTACTGTGTAGCCCAGGCTAACCTCAAGTTCATCATGTAACCAAGGCTAGGCTTGACCTTATGATCCTCCTGCCTCCTCTTGTGTGCTAAAATAACAGGCTGTGGCAATGGATCGAGTTTTATTTTCAAATTCTGATGGTACTGAATAATAAAATAGATATTAGTGAAATGGTATAATGAAACCTTCAGGGAACTACAACTATCTTACATCTTAAAGGAAAGTCAGACTCCATCTGGTCTTGCATACCTTTCCCCAGAGCTCTTCAAAAGGCTATAGCAGCAATGTACACTAACGATGTCCTTTATTTCCGATGACTGTGTTATATTTCATTTTAGGGCCTATTTAATGTCTGCAATGTTGACTGTATAACAACAACAACTACAAAAGATATGAAGAGAATGAGAAACGTACACAGAGAACAATTAGAATGACCTCCATGAAAGAAGACTCGAGCTAAAATAAATAGATGATAGATAGATAAATAAATAAATAAATAAATAAATAAATAAAATCCATGCATGTTCTCAAGAAGTATAGTAACGTGTAGCATCACCTCAGTGGAGAGAATGCTCATTTATCTCAAAAACAGTACCAGAGCTAGAAGAAGGAACACTGTGCTGTTTGTTTTGTGCTCAGCTCTACCATTTAACCACAGACTAATCATCCAACTCCCTGTAACACTGTACATATAAAAATCCCAAATCTCTGAGCTGCACACCCATCAGAAATGTCACACTAGGCTTAATCAGTGCTTACAGAAGCACTCTAAGATTTGCACCAAGTAAGAGTTGTATAACAGCAAAATATCCATTAGGATCCTGCCTCTCTCCAGCTAAAGCAAAGTTGCTTTGGCTTCTCAGCATTGCTGGCAGCAAAACAAACCTGATGTCATTCTCTTCAGCCCAATTGGCAGCCCAGCTGTGCTATTATCCCCAGGAGGAGAGGTCATATTCCATAATACTTGCATCTTGCGTCTACAACCAAGTCAAAATCACCCCCCTTGGAGCAGAGCTCAGCCTCTGAGAACGTGGAACTAGAAGACATGCTGCTTTGAGCAGACCAGTCATGGTAAGGGACATTTTTGTCTGAGAATGACTCTAAATTACTGGTATCAACTTGGCATCTGAGACTTGGGGCAGAAGCAGCTATTTTCTATGTGAAGATTCACCAAAAATATGGACACAGCTGCTTCAGTCTTGATTTCTTTCTCTATTTTTATAAGATATATAAGGCCATAACTAGAAACACAGATAAAAAATTTCTAAAAACAAATTAACTAGAAAGCATTTCATACACTTTTAAATGCATCTAATCTTTTTCTAATAGTTTTTTAAAAGCATATACAACCTGGGTCCATGCCAACTGGAAGTTTAATAAACAACTGTACAGTTGTGTCTTTTTAGGTACAAAACACAGCAAGATGATAAAAGGCTGGAAATTGAATGTTTTACTTTTGGAAATAGCTTGATAAAACTTTCTCTAAGATTGATTTATAAAAAGGAAAACATTGTTTTCCATACCAGGAGAAGTGTCTATGCATGTTCCTCTGCTTCCCATGACCAACAGTACGATTGCTGGGTTAAAAAGAGTGTTTGCAGGCTATTTTGATATTCATCATAAATGCATTTTGCAAAGTGAAAATGCATATTTTAAGAAAAGTTTCATATGAATCATATAACACAAGGCTTGCTGAACCACTGGAAGAATAATCTAACACTATGATGATGATGATGATGATGATGATGATGATGATGATGAAGATAGATAGATAGATAGATAGATAGATAGATAGATAGATAGATAGATAGATAGATGTATGTATGTAAGAGAAGAAAGATTTGGCAAGGAAATATGCTTTTAGACTCCAGACTCTATAACCTATTTAATTCAAATTCACTATGCATGCATCTCAGTTATACTCACAGCTGTGATGAATCTTCTACTTGGGGAAAGAATAAGATGTACAAATTTCTGAGTTTAGAACTTATTTTGACTACACCTTAATTCTAAGAAGGAGACTTTCATTTTCTTAAAGTTCATCAGAACATGATCACATGTCATTGTCCATATTGTCTGGTACCTTTGGTTCCTGTGGTGATTAGATCATTTTTCTTTAAGAATTTTCAGGAACTACAGTCCTGAAAGTGAATTTCAGGCTGCAAGGAAAGCTCCTGCCATGTGTCCTCATGTTACTCCCTGAAAACATGATAAGATGTTCTCCACTTTTGATACTTCTAAACCTGTAGATACAAACAACCATGACCACTTCCTCTGATCAGTTGCTTCTGTCTTCCCAGGGACTGACAGTTCCTCTCAAGGCTGGCCACTAAAATCAGTAAAATAAGCCATGTTGGGGAAATACTTGAGATTACTCTAATACGGTGTTAGAAAAAAAAAATGTATGCTTGTTTCTTGGTAGTCTTTTTCAATTTACAACTTGGATATTTTAAAGGCACATTCATTCCTTTAGCCCATTGAAATACTGGTTTGTAATTCACTGCCATGGCAGGGAAAACTGTAACCTATGGCAACAAACAACAAAACTGTGCAAAAAAAAAATGCTCAACTGTTTCTTCGGGAAAAAAAATTATCACAAGGAAAATTATAACCTAGCTGATAAATTTTTTAAACTAAAAATTTTATGTGCCTGTATTGACATCTGAATGTCAGGTGTTTTTAAGTTTTTCTCTAAGTCTACTAATGAAAAGATCATGTGATCATCTCAATGGATGCAGAAAACAACCAGAACAAAAATCCAACGTGCCTGTTTAATAAAAATATGCAAAACGTAGAGATAGAAAACACACCTCCACATACTAAGGACTATCTGACGAACCTATAGCCAGCACATGCTAAATGGAGAAAAAAATCAAAGTGTCTTGATCCCACTAAAATATTAAACAAAACAAGTGCCTACTGTTGCTGCTCCTGTTTAGAACAGTGTATAGAGCAATAAGACAAAGGAAGGAAATATAAAGGACACAACTGTGAAAACAAGAAGTCAAAGTACCCCTAATTCCAGATAATAATGATTCTGTACATAAGCAACCATATAAAGGCTCCATCTTAAAGCTCTGAGAATTGTGATGAGCACTTTCAGCAAAATGCTGGGAAACAAAATAAACACAGAAATCAGTGGCCTTCCCATATACCAGTGGCAAACATCCTGAAAAAGAAAATAGGGAAACAGCCCCACTCATAATAGCCACAAACAAAAAGAAAAAAGAAAAAGAAAAAAGAAAAAAAAACAAAGGAAACAAAAGACCCCTACAATGAAAACTAGAAAATGCTGAAGAAAGAAGGTAAGGAAAATACTAGAAGGAAAGGCCTTCCAAGGTTAATGGGAGGGTTGTGGCCATCCTGTCAAATGCAATCTACAGATTCAGTGCAGTCCTAATCAAAATTCTAGGGCCATTCTTCACAGAAATAGAAAAAATAATCCTAAAATTCATATGGAAGCACAAAAGACCCTGGATAGCCAAAGTAATCCTGAACAAAATGGACACTGCTAGAGGCATTGCTGTCCCTAACTTCAAATTATATTACAGAGCCACAGTAACAACATGGCATCAACATATATGAAACACATTAAAAAGTGTCAGCAACCACAGCCACCAGGAAAATATAGATTGAAACTACTTTAAGATTCCATCTCACACCAATCCTAAATTACCAGTAACCAAAAAGAAAAAAAAAGTTGTGAAATATGAAAAAGCTAGATCCTTGGTAAATAAATATTTCTAATATTCATTTGCAAGTCTTGGTCAATGCTATAACAAGCATTTATTCTGCCTTGAAATTTGATGATGTCACTTGAGGAAAGAATTTTCTTGAAGAAAAATGCCTTCCTTGGCCTAGTATATTTAATTGTAAGGGGTTTCAAAATGTGAAGTTTTGGTGACATGGTTGAATCATCTATAATCTAGAAAGTGCACCCCACAACACACACACTAAACAGGCAATTCCTTGGAAGTTGCACAGAAATATTGAAATATAATATCAAAATGACTCAAAAACAATATGTGAAGCAATGTGGTTCAAAGAAACTATTATTTTAATATTGTTATGTATTACATGCATAGCTCCTCATGAACTGCAAAGTTATAATGACTGACTCCACAGGTGAACATTCAGGTACAAGTAAACTAAATGTTAAGTTTCTAAACTAACATATAATATTAAGTGTCTACATAACTGTCTCTGGGACAGCAGCTGAGAGGTACAAAGCTATGTACACTTACACTCTAATTGCTTAGAGAATCTACATGGGCCTTCATATAAAAATATGCACAACACTGTTCATGCATATCATTGCAGATATTCCTCTCACAGTCCTATGGCAGAGAATAAATAAAAATGACCCAATATGTCAGTTGGTAACCATATAGGACTTACAAACTATGGACAAACAACTTCATTCTGTAGAACAAAACAGAGAACCGGTGGGACTTAAAAGAGATGTTTGCATAGATTAGATATTTCAGGGGGGTGTTATAAGCTCAGGTAATCTAGGTCATTTCACCAAGTTTAAAAAACTGATTTCTAAAATTTTCTGAAGGAAGTGTATGCTATAATTTACATACAATATATCTTTCTATTACAGCATTTGAAACTTTCTCCCTGGTGAATTAAAAATAATCACAACTTGTGAACATTTGAATTGCAATTTTAACTACTTTGTAATTTGAATCACCTCAAGCCCTGAGTGGCAACACGGTGTGGAGTTTAAGATCCAGTGGGCTCTCTGCACCGTTGTTTTTTCATCTGAAAAATTGGAATTGATCTACAGCCTACATGACAGAATGGCTGAGGATTAAAGAAGGCATAAAGGTCTCAGAACAGTAACAGGCACTAACTATTATATAAACATTTGTCAACCAAGTAAAATGAACGCTGCACTAAAGTACAAGATGTACCCTTTGCCTCCTAGGTCAAAGCACAGTAGCATCCCTTCAAATGGCCTGCTGGAAGAGACCACAGGAGGTTAATGGTCTCCACAAATTGAGATAAATGAGAAAAGCAAGCTATTTTTATTCTCACTGTGATCTAGCCTTCAACATATGGGGACTTTCAAATCCAGAAGTACATTTCACTCTACATTTATGATTTTCTTTTCTCTGTCCTTTGTCCCTCCCTGTCTCTCCCTGATTCTCTCTCCTTTCTCTCTCCTCTCTGTCTCTCTCCCTCCCTCCCTCTCCCTCTCTCTTCCTTTCTCCTTCTCTCTTTCTCTCTCCCTCCCCCTCTCTTCTCTCCTCCTCTTTGCTCTCCTCCTCTTCTCTCTCCCCCTTTCCTCTCTCCCCCTCTCCTCTCTTCCCTCCTCCTCTTCCTTCTCCTCTTCCACCTCCTTCCTCTCTTCTTCTCCCTTCCTCCCTCCTCTCTCTCCTGGTCCATACAAAATTTCAAATTTTGTTTACTGTGGAACTTACACACCAAAAGGTGATGACATTTCCAATTCTTTCTTGTAGTTCATTGATTTGGGGGCTTTGTAGGCTGACTGGGTAGGTGGTAACTGGGTTTCTCTCCTGCCTAGTACTTTGTCAATTAGGTAAGAACCAAAAGTATATGAGGAATTACTATTTTCTTCATTGACCACAGAGTTAAAACAAGAACTTGTGGGATGAGTGCACTCAGAAATGACTAGGACCTAAAAATACCTAAAAATACCCCAACTGGTCTTGATTTAAAAAAAGCACTAGAAAATGCTCTAATATTTCTCAAATATTTATTTCTTCAATATTAGTTCCCCCAAACTCCACCATTAGAGATACATTTAGTATTTTATTCTTTAAATATATTTTGCCCCTCATTTTTCCCTCAGGTGATATACAAACATGGACAGATTATTATTTATTGTTATACAGCAAATAGCCCACTCTGAAGGTTTTCTGGGTCCTCTAACACAGTGATACTCAACCTTTCTAATGTTGCAGCTCTGTTAACACAGTTCCTCATGTTGTGGTGACCTCCGTTCATACATAAAATATTTTCATTGCTACTTGATAACTGTAATTTTGCTACTGTTGTGAATCATAATATAAATATATGATATTCAGATGGTCTTAGGAGACCCCTGTGTAAGGATCATTCAGCCCCCAAAGGGGTTGCAACCCACAGATTGAGAACCACTGCTGTAACAGAATTTTGCCATATATACATTTCTACATCTTCACAGAACTCAGACAATAAGAATACACATCACATGAGTTCATTAGCTGTTCATATTCCCTGGGGAGTCTTATTTAAATATTTAAACATTTACTGAGAATAAACTGTCTTCCCCTCTCCTCTCCCCTCCCTCCCTTTCTCTTCTCTTCTCTTCTTCTTCTCCTCTCTCTCTCTCTCTCTCTCTCTCTCTCTCTCTTTCACACACACACACACACACACCCCCACGCGCACACACACACACAAACACCATTCAATAACGGTGCAGTAAGCAGGCTAAGGCTGGAGTACTACAAGTTTGAAGCTAGTCTGAGGTAAACAGGGAGACCCTGTTCCAAATAAGAAATTATAACAACAACAAGCCCACTCCAAAGTGGTGCCTGATTGAAAAAAGATTGTGGTTCCCTCCTTTCAGAGTAGTTCTCAGAACGTAATTAAAAAATTAGCACAAAAATTATTAAAACATGGAAGTCTGCACCTTAGCATTTAATGGGATACTTGAAATTGTCTCTAGACCAATACAATATTAGAGAAGTATACTTTTGCTGTTCCTATACAGTTAATTTATTTCCATTTCACTCAGATAACCTTAAAAGTTTTATCGTTTAATCTATTTTTCTATTAGTATGTGGAAAATCTAATTTGAGAAAATAAATCTTCAGAAAAAAAATGATTTTTTCAACTGAAAGCAATGGACTAGAAAAGATCTTTCTGTGCTATAAAGAATAAAAGCACAACCACCACCTCAGTATTTAGTTCCCAGAATTTCCTACTGTAAAGATGTCACAGTAGTAATATTTGACCTCTTGAGTAACTTTTAATATCTCAGAAAGATAAATTATTCAATAATTGAGATTACTTGCTCAAATTAAGAAATTTATTAAGGGGCTGGAGAAATAAGCTAGTGGTCAAGAGCACTTGTGGCTCTTTCAATAGATCCATTGGGTTCCCAACACCTATATGGCAGCTCACATCACATCTAGTTTAAGTTATAGGGCATCCATAGCCGCCGCCTTCTGGCCTCATGAGCTCTGCATGCACATGGTGCACATACACACATGCAGACAAATACTCATACACAGAAAATGAAAATAGGTATTTCCTGGGTATTTATTCTATGAACCCTGAATCCATCAATGAGGAGACATGCCTGACCACTCTCTTTTGGAGATTATATTGAGCATAGTGTGATAAACAGAGTAGCTAAGTGACTGATTCAGATGTGTGTAAGAAGTCCCCCTCTGGATGTGATGTCTGAAGACTGAGAAAAGGTTGGGCTGAAATTCAGATTACTTTCATTTCCTTTGTCTACTCAAGGAGAATACGAGTAGCACAATCAAAATGTGAAAATGTAAAATAAAAAGTACAAACTATCGTTTCCCGGGCAGGATGTGTCAAGCCAGCATAGAGCAAAGAATCCACTGGGTAAGAACCTTTTACTTTTTCTGCTTTGAGGAGGCCTGGCAGTAGGCCTCTGGGCACTGAACATGGAGTCCTGGAGGTGGATGTTAAAGTTTTGTTTCCATTGATCTCCACCTTACATTTCGCAGTTGGGTATCCCCAGAAATAGGCCTCCAGACACAACAAGCACTTATGGAAATTCTAGGGGGTCCCAATTCCAGTACTCATGCTCATATTTTACCATGTGGGCTATATCCTTAGCCCCAATTTAGAGTTTTGTTTTGATTTTTAATGAGGCCAAGTCATGATTGTTCAGGAAAGTGCAAGTCTGTCCCTAGGGTTGAAAGTGTGCTCGAAATGGAAATGGCGCTATCAGATGTGCTAGAGTGGGTCTGTGAGGCTGTGTCTAGAATCTTCATTTTATAGAAGCACCCTGGGAAAGCACTGAGAGATCCTACAGAAAGCATGAGCTAGTGACTGAAAAGCCCCACACTCCTTCTCAGTGGCAAACAAAAACAGAAGTACAGGGCTCTCTCAGTAGAGTTATCAGGAGTAACAATGATCTAGACAGGGTTGTGATGGTGGTGGGGACAGTGGGAAGATGCGGCCCCCTGGGCAAGTACCCTTGGCACAGTCCTCGGACTTAGTGATCAACATGAGAATGAAGGAAAGAGTAGGCTCAAAAACAATTGCAGCATTCCATCTGCTGATGCTGGCACCACCTGAGGGAGCAGGAAGGGGTAAGGAAGAGCTAGTGTTTGAGACGCGGCATTCTTATGTAGCATGGTAAAAGAGTCCATTTGTGTCTACTTTTCATATGCACAACAACAAGGAGCTGGTGCTGCTAGCACAAGAATTTATAAATAAATAAATGAATGAACAAATAAAAAAAGTACTGGGTGTGGTGTGAATGCCCATTATTCTACTACACTAGAAGCTGAAGCAAGAAGATGGAAAGATCAAAGGCTACATAGCAAGATCCCATTTCAAAAAAAGAAGCATAAAATAAAATCCTCTGAAAGCCAAGTCATTTACTATAACAGAAATGATGAAGTTATAAAGGTCTACTACATCTAAATATTGAGTAAGAAGAGTGCCAAGGAAACGCCTAACATGTTAACGATGTTTTTTGGCAGGATTTAAGGATATTTACAATATATGAATCTGCAATAGTATAAGAGTGGGGTCTAACAGAGTGGTTCTCACCTTGTGGGTTACAATCCCTTTGGGAGTCAAGTGATCCTTTCACAGAGGTTGCATAAAACCATTTGCATGCCATATATTTACATTATGATTCATAACAGTAGCAAAATGATAGTTATGAAGTAGAAATGAAAATAATTGCATGGTTTGGGGTCACCATAACATAAGGAACTGTATTAAAGGGTCGCAGCATAAGGAAGGTTGAGAACCACTGGTCTAAAAGGTTTTGTTGGGTTTGTGTTTTCTTGTTTTAAAGAAGGGGATTAATTAGGAATGAAAATACAGTATGTAGTATGGATACAGAATTCTTTAAAATTCCACATATTACTACTAAGAGTCAGAGAAATATAGAAGTTCCCTAAAACACACATCACCAAAAGATCATTGCATTACCTCTGAAGATGATTTTCAGATCAAATGAACTAAAAGCATCCTAAGAAATGGCAGCAGCAGCTAAGGGCTTACATGCAAGACAACGGATTCTAAGCTTGGCTTTTCCAAAGGAAACAATGTGCATCCCATACTTAACTTTTAGGTGTGAATTAAATATGCTATATTAGCTGTTGCCACTGTGGAAGGTGATCAACAGATACTCTATTTGTAAAGTAAATCTATGAAAAGAGGTCAAAATATGGAAGGCATAATTAAACATTTCTCCATTTAAAAAAATACTGATTCAAAATGAATAGAGGGCCAGGGAAATGGTTCAGCACATAAAGGCTTTTGTCACCAAGCCAACAAACAGACTTGAGTTCAATCTCAAGGATGCACATGGTAAAAGAAGAGAACTAACTTCAGCAAGATGTCCTTTGACTTCCATATGAATTCTGTAATACACACATGCCCTTCTCCACACACAGTAAATAAATGTTTTAAATATAAGCATTTTTAACGAGGACTAGATGATGCCTGTGACCTCTAGCATACCCGGTAACCCAATCAGAACAGATGCTGATTTCCAGTTCCCCAGTTAATACTTTGGGTAAATTTAATGATATTCAGTTATATTTCATTGCTTAAAACGACTTGGATGTCCAGGGTGAAGTTTTCATAGAAATGTGTAAAAATAATAAGTACTACATAAATAGAACTATAATTCAATATAAAATCCCTCACACGAACAAACAAAAGACTAACAGAAAAAAAATCACACAATTCAGGGGCAAGGTAGTTCCCACAGTGAGAAAACACAGACACCGACAGACTCATCATTAAAATAAGAAAAATCTCACTGAAATAAAGGAGACTTCTGGGCCCACACACACATCATCACCAGATGAACTCTTTCCAGAATTTATAAAGCACCATTCTCGCGCCATTCATCTACCTCCTAAAAATAAACTCGGCTTTAGGAAGAAGGGGCATGTTTCCCTAATAGCCAGCTGCCTCCCTGAAGTCCTGCCTGCCCTCCAAAGTGCCTCTTTTGGTGTGCATAAGCCAGGGCGGCAGAGCAAAGGTTGTCCATCTGTTTCCACACATCCGAGGAGCAGTGTGACCAGTAAAGATCTTGTGCAAACTGGGGTAGGTGGAAGTATGAGTGCCACCATTCGAAATCACAGGGGTCTGATGAAGCTACCTTGTTCTCCCAAATATCAATCCTGGCTTGCCAAAAAACACAGCTTTGACCTCCTTATGGTTCTTCAGGAAAGAATTTTCAATATCTAACAAGCATAAAGAGACAAACATATCCAGATAAAGACACATTTGTGGACGAGCCCATCACATCAGTGTTTTCATATCTGATGCAGTCTTCTTTGGCGTGACAGCTAATGTGACACTGGACAGGAATCTTCAAGTAGAGAGCAAAGTGTTCCAACAGCATAGCACTTGTGGGTAATTTACAAAATAAAAAAGTTCTTAGCAAGATGACTAATAAGAACAGAGTGAGACCAAGTCAGGATTCCCATCACAGTTGTGGAAACTGGTTTTGTGATTAAATTGTTTATAGTTTTAAGCTAAATTTCCCATGTTTGACATTGTGCTCTTCCAATCTTCAGTATAAAGCTTAAATCTTTTCTTTGAAGGGTAAATTATTCTATGGCTAATACAAAATTCTAATTGAATCTTCCCCTGTGACTACTGTTAACAACACTCAAGAAATGTGAAATGGAAGGAAAGTTGGCTGCGTATCTTGTGCTTCTCAAAGTAGATGACAACACCTGGACACTGTCCCCAGTTCCCTAATAGACAATCATGATGCTTAATCATCTCCCACATAAATGCATTTTTGATGAACCATCAATTATATTACAAGGTAATAGGATTAATCATAGCTTGAAAAAATGCAGACTCCTATCTTCCTCACCACAATGAAAAACTATTTGGAACAAAGATAATATGAAACTTCTAAACTAGGGACCAATGGATTCACACACTTAGCTGCTTTGCACAACCTAGTAGTTTGCCCAGCATCATTGAGTAAATGCTAGAGTGAGACCTTTGTACACAAAAAGGAACTCCATACATAAAATGCCTAGCACAGCATATGGTCCACTGTTAATATTCAAAGAAAATAGAGTCTGCCCAGATCAAACTTCTTTTTTATGTAATTTGCTATCATTATGCTCTGACATTTTGACAATTTTTTCTGAATTTGGATATTAAGTAAACAACAAATAAAAGGCATTTTTATTTGGAATTTTACTAAATAACTGACATTCAAAATTTTACACATCAGAGGATTTCAATTCACATTTACACAAAACGCCTTCATGAAATATACTCTCAAAAACTACAAAGTACAGAAAAGTTACAATCAATTTATCAATAGTGCATGTGAATAACATTTTTCCAGAATTTAATAATTTTAAGGCAAAATTTATTTTAATAATTAAAGTGAAGAGCAAAATATCTTTCTTTTCAACAAGCTAATCTTATATTTAAATGCATGTTTGGAAATTCTATGGAGTTTTGACTTGCAAAGTTTAAATATATTTCTTCACTACCTGTATTTGACCTGTGTGAAATAAACTAACTTGAATCTACTGAAGACATTGACAGCATGTGAAAAATGAGCAAACATCAGGGCTGAAGAGCTGGTTCTGCTGCTCTCTTGCAGCTCAAAAGCACCTGTACCTCCAGCTCCCATGGATCTGACACCCTCTTCTGGCCTCCTCTGACACCTGCACATACATGGCATTTACTCACACAAACACACATATACAAATTTTCAAAAACTCTTTTAAATGAACAAAATAAATGTGTTGGCAAGTACAGAAATGCTGACTTGAACCAGAATACAACTGTATACTGGTTACTTGACTAAAGAATCAATAGATAATTCGAGGACCAAATTTTCATCTTCCTTTAGCATGACTAAATTCCATAAATATCATGTTAGCAATTATCTGAGTTTCTCCAAAGGACAATGAATCCAACTATTACACCAATATAAGGTCCTAAATCATAAAAAAATGTAATCAGAGATTCACAGTGTTATCTGTTTGAGGTCATTACACATTCTCAGTACCCATATCAACATCTTTTTTCAAACAATGCTGCATAATGTTAAACTTGTGAGTTGTATGAGCTCCAAGCCAGTGGTAAGCAGACAGTGAGACCATGAGTAGGTCTCACTATCTGCAAAAACAGAATCATGGAAATGTGTGAAGGGGTCATGACACATCAGAGTTGGCATATTTGTTGCCATTATTGAAATTTGGTTTACAGAGAAGAATAAGGAAATATTTACTTGGGACCAAACTTTCTTCACTAAATAATGGGCTATTTTCGTTTGTGTGTGTGTGTGTGTGTGTGTGTGTGTGTGTGTGTGTGTGTGTGTGTATTTATATATCCTTCTTTTTAAAACACAAATATTGTTCCTCTACTTCCTCCTTTTAAAGATCATATTTAAAAGAAAGATTGTTTTTCTAATATTTTTATTGTCAACACAAAGCAACAAAACAAGAAGGACTGTCTTTGAAAATTTCCCCAGAAGCCACTCTACTGCCAGGAAAACAAGACAAAAACAAATAAACAAAAGAACAACTTTTTTTAAATCCTCAAAAATCATTTTGCTTTCTTCTTTAACTTTGTTGTTCTTCTTTTACCTGTAACTTTAGCCTACATCTTCAATATGTAGAACTATAGAAGAATTATAACATTAAATTCTCCATTGTAACTGAAAAGCAAATCCAGGCATCAACACCCAAGGATTTTTTCCTCTGGTCAAAAGTGCTAAAATCATACACTGGTGAAAGTTGATGTCTTCAATAAATGAATACCCTTATTCAGAAAAATGAGACTAGACCCTGACCATTGCTATTTACAAAAATGAATTGAATGGATTGAAGACTTAAATGTAAAATCTGATATCATGAGACTGCTGGAAAAAAATAACAGAAAGGATTTCAGGGCATTGGAATCAGTAAGCATGGTTTTGAGTGAGATTCCAACAGCGCAAGAAACAAAAGAAAGACATTTAAGTGAGGTTGCATCAAACTAAAACTTTTCTGCATATCAAAGAAACACATATCCTATATGCCTACTCTAGAGAAAGTGCCTTCAAAATACACCTCTGGTAGGGACTTAATTTCTAGAATGAATAAGAACTTGAAAAACTCAACAGTAAAACATCAAAGCAGGTAATCCAAATAGAAAGTAGGCAATGTATCAAAATAGGCTTTTCTCAAAAGAATGTATAACATTTTTTCTCAACCTTCCTAATGCGTTGACCCTTTAAAGTTCCTCATGTTGTGGTACCCCAAACCATAAAATTATTTTGTTGCTACTTCATAACTATAATTTTTCCATTATTAGGAATTGTGACTATCTGATATGTAAATGGTCTTAGGTGACCCCTATGAAAGGGACTCAACCCTCAAAGGGGTTACAACTAATAGGTTGAGAACCACTGGTATATAAATTGTTTGTCATAGTAGCAAATACCTGCAGTCCCAGTACTCTCAAGGCTAAGTCATGATGGTTAGGAATCTAGCCCAATCTGGAATATATTGTGAGTTTGAGTACATGTGCTAGGTAGAAGATAGGTAGGTAGATAGGTGATAGATGGATAGATAGATAGATAGATAGATAGATAGATAGATAGATAGATAGATAGAAGATAGACAGATAGCTTGATACATAGATAGGTAGCCAAAGGGTATATGAAAAAATACCCAATATTACTAATTAGAGAATGTACATTAAAACCCCAATGGCACATCATCTCACTGTAGTAAGAACATCTACTTAAAAATAAAGATAACAAATGCTGGTGAATGTGTGATGAATATAAACCAATCTTTCAGATTGCTGATAACAATATAAATTAGTGCAACTATTATGGAGAACATTATTAAAGTTCATATAAACATTTTTAAAAGAACTACTATGTGATATAGGATATATATATATATATCAACAATAAACAAAACCATGAAAGTGTCAGCTATCTCCTATGTCTTCAGTAGTACTATTCACAATGTTTAAAGGACAGACATATCTACCAACTAATAAAAGGGTAAAGAAAATGTGATATATATAGTATTATTTGTCCATAAAAATTAAAATGAAATGAAATGCTGTCATTTGTGATATTGAAGCTGAAGTTCATTACGTTAAGTAAAATAAACCAGGAGTATAAAGATAAATACTATATAATCTCATGGTTTGGTCATAAAGAGGTGATCTCACACAGTTGAACAAAAAACATTAATGGCAAAAAGTAAGAGAGCAAAAGGAGGGATGAGAAAGGAAAGGCTGATCAGTAGGAATTCAGTCAGTTGGGCAGAGAAGATCTAATGTGATGTTGCAGAACAGGGAAACTGGGGTAGCTGCAGGTATTCAAAAGAGGAAGAAGAAAGGATCTTGAAGGCTTTCAACACCAATAAATGGTGTTTGAGAAGACAATTGTGTCTACTCTGTTCTGAATATTATACAATATATGCATGTACTGAAAACAGTTTCACATGCTTTGTGTCAAGTCATCATCACAACAATCTGGTCAGGTATTTTAGTATTCCTTTATCCAAACTGGGAAACTGTATATCAAAGAAAAGGGAAGGAAGAAAGGACAGAGGGAAGAAAATTTTTCCTGAGCATAGAGAAAGTCACTATCAGTTGCAGTTTAAACCCTGTCCTCCGACAACTATAACCTTTTTACCCTCACCATATCAAGATCAGAACACTACGATTATGTAAATGAAGAATAAATATCTGGATTTTATCTTATTTCAGGCCTTAAAATACAGGATAAAGTAGTCTTTATCTTCCATTTGCTACCAAGATACCATTTACCTGATTGAACTAATTAAATCACTACAAAAGATGAAAATGCTTTATATTTTATGCCATTAAAGTATGGTATGACTTCTCAGTTTCAAAATATTCCTGATTAGAAACTGTTTACTGATTAGAAAGTGTTTAAATCTTAGATTTTATTACTGTCTGCTAGAGATAGGGAGGAACATGTAATATAAAAGTATTCTAGGGCTATGCAAATAGATTATACTTGGCAATGATCCTTGGAGGAAAGTTAAAATTTGTTACAAATACTATTTTATGTTAAATAGAAGCTAATCTAAAAATTCCTAATAAAACAACTTTGATCTTTAAATAACATTTAATATATAAATATGTAAAAATATAGAATAAAATTTATACATGTAATTTCAACTAGCTAGCCAAAAACAAATATGTAAATAACCTACAATTCAATGCTCTCCATCTTGATGTATTATTAATGGGCTTTTTAAAGGAAATAGTCATGCCTAAGGTGTTATTACCAGCTCCTAAAGGACAGTGAATTCCACTAAAGCAGAATTCATATTTCAGCAGAGAGATGGATAACATCTCACAGTTCCACCACAGAGGGAGTCATTAAGCCAGACACACGTGTGAGGGCTGTATTTCTCATTGGATTACAAATCCAATAGGAGTTTTCTTTGCCTTTGAGTTACTAGCATGACTAGTACTAAATCAAGGCACTATAAGAAAAAGAAAAGCCCTCAGATGTTTGAGCTTTCTAGAATAAAACACTCACAATTTTTTTGCCTCAAGTGGACACCCATAGAAATCATATAGTCCTGATCTCTCATCACAGAGCCCAGCTTGCAGGCTTTTGCCGCTGTTCCCTTTTCATTCTTGCCCCACTCTGATCCTGCATTCAAGGTATTCACTCATTCTGACAACCCAGAAAGTCATTGCGATTCTTACCCTTTCTACCAGTTTTGCCTCATAGAACATGTCTCATTGGGTTTCTAAACTGAAGCTACTCTGGACTTCTTTAATAGTAAAAGATACCACAGCAGGAGGAAATAAAGCAGATAAAGACAAATGAAGGATAGTTAAGTGCCATGCATGAGAAAAATCCAAAGAATTTGTGTCAGCCCAAAAGAGAAGGAACAAGAAAATGGAGGAGAGGAGATCGGGGAACTGATGATGTGAACCTATTCCCCAGTTGATAATCTGGAAAATCCTGCTGCATACAGAAGCAAGAACTTGAAAATAAGAATGACCAAGGGGTCGTGTATTTTTGGAAATCACAAAGACCCAGTAATAGGTCTGGTATTGCACAGGTCAGGCTGCTGAGGACTCTGTCAATACTGTTGCCCCTAGTCACAGCCATATCATATTCCAGTACTCTGAGTATTTAAGATTCTAAGTTTCCTAACAGTGTCTTACAGATCTGTTCCAGTCTCCTTAGTAAATATTTGGTGAATAACCTTCCTTCCATTTTTAATGACTTCCATTTTAAAGACTGAGGAAAGAGGTAAAGACCCAAATTTGTTTGGGGATCTCCACATACTTTCCAACTTACCTATAGTTACACAATAATAATAGCATCTGGGGAGCTCATTAGGGATGCTTGGTAATGAATGAGAAATTGGAGCATCCCTACATAAAGGAAAACTATGCAAACTTTTCATCAACAGAACGATTGTAGAAAAGAAGGAGGAAAGGGAGGAAGAGAAGGAAGAGAAAGAGATAGTCCAGGAAATTTCCTAATCAGAAAGCAAATCACAAGATACTTGGGGACATTTTCAAACTGGTAGATTCAAGAAGGCCTGGACTATTTTTGCCTTAATAGATACAACAGCTCAATATTGATACTCAGAATTATTCCCTATGTCAAAAATCCAGAAAACAGTTTAGAGTTTCTAGCACCCCTGTATTTGTATGGCCAAACCAGCCATATTGAACTTGCTGGCAAAAAAGTGTTTTTGCCACAGTCGTATCCTAACACAGTGCCATATGATGGGGATGGAAGATCCAGCCCTAGATTCTCCCTAAATAAAAGAATAAAAGGGAATAAAAGAAGAATCCAAATTTTGCTTCTTAAAGGAGTTTCTTGAGATACCATCTTCTGTCTCACGTGTCTTGGAACACTGATGGAGCCCACCACTCTCTAATCATGAGGGGCCTTTGAAAACAGAAACTGTTCTTTGATTAAGCAACTAGCACATACTACCATCCTCCCCAAAACTTAGCAGAAGGCAAGTAAATTTTTAAAATATTAAGTTCCTCTTAAAGAAACGATGGGAGCAATCATACAGCTCACATTGTTATTTGTCTGAGGTTGCCTGATGTACTAGCCCAGCCTGACTCACACGCTGAGAAGGCTGAACACACACTAGCATCCTCTGGGATTTTTAGAGTTTCAGTAGATTGATTAGCTAGCTAGCTAATTAGTTAACTAGCTAGTTAGTTGCCAGCATGTGCTTCAGCACTACCTCCATGCCTACTAAAAAGAAAAGAAAATCAAAAAGATAACAAACAACTACAAAACAGCAGTCTCAACCTTCTCCTTCCAACAGCAGATAGAAATCCCAAAGAAAATAGTAGACTTTGACCAAATGAAACCAAAACAAATATGCTACCAAACATGCTCTTCCCAAACGTACCCAGACTACTCTTTATAATAAATACACACTATGTCATAAAAATAACTGACAAATTCGGGTGTAATAAAATTATAATTGGGATCTTTTCTAATCCCAATATTAATAACATGAGAAAAAACAGGAAACTCACTAATATGTAGAAATTAAATAACATACTTGAATAACCAAGAGGTTAAAGTAGGAAAAGAAATGTTAGACAACATCATGAAACTAACAGATTGAAGGCATAGCACACTAAAGTTGAGAGCAGCAAAAGCAATATGAAGAGGGAAGTTTGGGGGCTGGTTCAGTGGTTAAGAGGGCTTGCCGCTCTCGTAGAATATCTGAGTTCTGTTTCAGAAGTTAATTTTTAGTTATGAGTAAAATAATTGTCTTGTGCACTGCTGGGGAAAGGGCTGCCTAGGCCTTGGCATTATGTATTGTCTTCGGGTGTTGGCTTTATGTGGGAGATGTTTGATTGCTCATGATCTGCACGTGCTATCAATAGAACACCTTAGAGTTCTGTATCAATAGAAACACCTGAGCTGAGACACTCAGGGTTCCACTTATCCAGTATGGCCTTTGCCATGATACTGGTTCTCTCTGCTGAGGTCTAGAAGGGACTCCACCTATGAATATGCCTCCATCTCTTCCTTGCTGAGCCACAGCAGGTGCACTACTACAAGTGGTGCCTACGATGTAGGGCACAACATTATGCAAGTTCATTCTGTGTGGAGATAAGGGAGAATGAGAAAGAAACTTCAGACCTCATCAAATCTGGTAAAGTATGCTCAAAGCAGTTCCCAGAGAACAGAAATTACATACATGCAAAAATAATTAGTAGGAAGAAGAGAGGAAGAAGAGAAAAATAAGCCTCTATGAAGAGAGAAGGCTGTGAAAATTAAGGGCTCAAAAGTGAGAGTCACAGAATAGAAGCCTTTAGAGACAGTAATTTTCATGGTAAAAACAAAGAATTCAGCTGGAAACAGGGAAAAACTGAGGTTCTAACAACTTTTCCTGATCATGGAGCTAACACTCCCTCCCAAGGCAGGCAGTATCCAGAGCACAGGAAACAGAAAGCAAAGCATATTGTTTTACAAACTGAGTTTTCTGATAGCTTTGTTGGAGGGCGGGGGTAGGGGAGCTCAGAGTCTTATGTTTGAGATCTGTGGAAAAGGTTATGTGTTTCTCAGTAGCAGTGGCAGAAGGGACCACCAAACCACCAGGATGTTTCCACTGGAAGTTTTTCTCAGTGGCACAGGACTCACTACTTTGGAAGCCAAGGCTTGGAGCCCAGAAGTTAGTTACTAGAAAAATAATTGTTTTGTGCACTGCTGGGTAAAGGGCTGCTTAGGCCTTGGCATTTTGTATTGTCTTCAGGTGTTGGATTTATGGGGGGAGGGGGGTATTTGATTGCTCATGAAGCTCAGAAGCTCAGGGTTCCACTGTCCAGTATTGTGCTCGCCATGATGGTGGTGCCCACTGCTGAGGTCTGGCAGGGCTTGCACTAATGAATATGCCTCCTTGTCTTCCTTGGTGAGCCACCACAGCAGCCTAACAACTACAGATTCAGTTCCCAGCACACATATTGGGTAGCTCACTTCCACCTGTACCTCCAACACCCTCCTCTCTATATTCTTCAAGTGTACAGACCCATACAGAGACATATACATTGATCACTATTTAAAATAAAGTATTTTAATAGGAACATTTATATAATAGGTGTCTATGTTAAAAGAAGATATCACACACCAAAAAAAAAATGTGGAAACAAAAGAACAAGCTAAAATCAAAAGAATCATGAGAAAAGTAATACAAAATTAGTAAATATAAAGTACAAAATGGAAAAAAAATAATTTAAAGAAAATGGTGATAAGGTGTTTTTTTTTTTTTTAAAGATAAGCATTGATAGGCTGTAATCAAGATGGGGGAAAACTTCAAATATATAAAATGGAAAAAGAGAGAAGATGCAACATGACGATGTACAAAGAAAGTAAAAGGATCATAAGAGACAACTGACAAGGAAACATCGGCACATGAATGGGCTAAGTCCTAAAATGTTTCAGCCTCCCCAAATTAATCATGTGGAGACAGAAAATTTCAACATATCTACACCTGGTACGGAGATTAACTTAGTCATCAAAAACTTACAGTGAAGAACATCCTGGAAACAAATACTTCCATTGGCAAATACTGCCAAATGTTTAAGAATAACCAATCCCAATCCTCACTCTCTTAAAACAAATCTGAACATTAGAAGCCATGTTAGGAAACTAATATTACCTTCATACAAAGCCACACATAGGCACTACAGGAAAAGGAGAAAGCAAATAAAAGGCCAATGTTTTTGGTGAAAAACTAAATGCATTCTCCCAAGATTAGCAGCAAGAGGCTATTAATTTGTTTCTTATATCAGTGTGTCATGTTCTTGGATTTGAAATCTGAATGTAGTAATGAAATGTGTCCAATGTGAGAAATTCTCTACACTACTTTTGCAACTTCCTTTGACTCTAAAAGTATTTTTAAAAAATTTTTAAAAATAGCTTTTCTTTAGTCTTTGCTTTTGAGAGGCATCCCAGGGACACTAGGATTATATAAAATGGATAGAAGAGTGAGAGGTTTCCCAATAGGGTTGAATGGCAGAATATAAAATATAAGTAGCTCTCCAGTAGATTTAGTTTACTAGTGTTTACAAGTTCTAGGTTTTATGTCAAAGCCAGAAAATAGATAAACAAGCAATCAATATTTCCAAAGGAACAGCAAAATTGGAGCAAGCTTCTGTTTTCTCAAAACACAGAATAATCAAAAATAGTGATTATCTCATCTATTTTGCACAAAACAAAAGAATTAATTGTTCTTCTCTCTCAAAATGTAGAACAATTGTCAAACTTACTTTTATGCAAACTTTGTGTTTTCTTTGCATATTTTGTTTTTCCTGAACCTCTGACAATTCTAAGATTCAAATTCTCATACCCGAAGCAAGGAAGGCTTCTAAGCAAGAAGGGCTAAATGGATACTTCCCTATGACCAAGCAGCAGGATGAATTATATTCTCTCTGAATTTACTGTTTCTGATTCAGTACCACTGAAGAGAATAACCAATTGTCATGAATATTTGGGAATTATCAATGGTGGATACCTGTTTTTCAAATACAGTGACAATCATCACTATTGCTGGAGTGCAGTGTATATTCACACAAACATATTAAAATATAATTGTGCTAGAGCCTCGTTCATCTATGCTCTCCTTTTTCCACACTGCTATTTGATCCTGACCACTTGTAATTAGAAAAGGCTTACATACTGCAAACCTCTATTACAATGATGGCTACAGAGAGTGAGTTTTACCAAGAACTTAAAGAATATAAAATTTTAGAAAGCAACTAAACGTATTAGCGGTAATAGAATCTATTTTTAAGAAAAGGAAACAAAAACAAACTTTTTCGCATACTTTTGCTTACTGTTTTCAGATCTGTAATCTTCAGTCTCTTGATTAGCAGGCGAGTCTGTCTCCTCCATGCCTTCTAGGTTGTGCCTTACATTTGATATTAAGATGGCCCCTATCTTCTATGTACTTTGCAAAGTCAAGTCATTTACATACCAAGTTTTGTAGCATTCTGGTGATCAACTGCTATGTGTGAAGGTACCTTAAAACCTAATGGCTGAAAGCAACAACTATTTTATTGGGTCCTGTGGTTCTGAGAGACCAGAGTCATTTGGGATTTCACACACTAGGTCTCTGTGCAACTGAGGAGATCTGGCTACAGCTGGAGTGAGAGAACTGTTATCCAGACTAAATATGCAAGAGAGTGTGTGCATACACAGTTCCAGCAGCTCATGCTGGATTTTGGCTGGAAACTCAGCTAGGTTTATTACCACACTAGCTCCCTGGTTGTGAACTCACCATATATCATGGCTCCTACAGCCTAGCAGTTTTATATTCTGGAAGGGGACATTCTAAGACTAAGTAGAAGCTAAATATTATGAGTCACTACAGATGGGCCTAAATTGAACCTTGGCTTCTTTTGAAGCAAGTAACCTATGTTAAATATCAGGAGAAACATTTGGCATTTAACAGCCAGTGCTTGACTTTATATCTGACCATTCCTTCTTTCTCACCTAGCTAAATTATGCATATTCCAGCACCAAGCTCTGTGATTTCTGCCCGTGTACCTTTGCACAGACTATTCTACACCCGCTACATTCCAACTCCTACTCATCTTTAGAAGCCAGCAGAAGCGCTCTCTCCTCTGTGAAGCCTATGGTTCTGTTCCCCTGGACTGGGTCACTCTCCTCCAAGTACTCTCAGCACTTTCCTTTGCTAAAGCTTCTATCATGGCCGTTTTACTTGATGCTTTGGCTGATCCTGAACAATCAAAGGTCTTAATTTTTCAGATCCTGAAACAACCAGTTCCATAGGACAGTGTCGCACAGGAATTCATGTGATCAGAAGTTGCAACACCATGAGTGAAATTTAACTGAAATAAATTTTTAGCTATCTTTAATAGCCAATGCAGAATCTTTAAGAAAAAAAATGGGTTAAATGATTCTCAAAGTCCTCCGCATATCACTGTATTTATAATGCATAGTCACATAGTTTCCAGTTTGATTAGGATCCAATGTAGTTTGATTAGGTTCACCTTGACTAGTACCTCCTGTACAACAATTAAGCCTCTTAATTATTTTAGTTAATATTCCCTCTCTTAAAAATACCTCAGTTTGGAAGGCAAAGTATGTTTATCCCAGATTTCCAGTGGTAAATTAAATACCTAGTTGCTAAGACAGCACTCTGTCTCCTTATTCAAGGCTAGAGAAGGACATGCTCATTTTGGCTTTTAGCTGCAGCTGTGGCTCGTGAATATTTTCCTAAACATCCTTTCCATGATATTTCCTTTTCAGAAAGAATTTTCAACTGCTGATGATTGGCATCTCTGCCCCTCAATAGGTTCTGTCCTCAGTTGCAAGAAGATCTTCCTTGCTACATGCCCCAGGAATGAACCACTGCCAATGGCTGATAGCTACAGAGATTACCTCATTGTTCTGTCTTAGTCTGGGACAATCCTGAAGGACTCCCACTTCATAATTCTAAGGCAAGTAAGAGTCTCATTGTGCATGGTTTTGTTACCAGCCTCACCTCTCTCACAAAATCTTCTGAGGTAATTTCCCAATAAACCTTACCCATGCTAGCCTATTTCAGTCTACACCCATGCTACATGACAACTCTCTTCACATTGCCATCAGCTTGCTGGCTAGCAAGTACACCAGGCTCAGGACCAAGTTTTGACACTGTAAGAACAATTCATGCAAAGATTTGTGAGTCCTTCTTTATTCTGTCATTTATACCATCCAATCCAGTTCTTTTTATGTAAGAAAGTTTAAGTAAACACCTATTGTTATTAGAAAAATAAAATGGGAAGCAGTGCCTGAACTCTAGAAAGTATAGGTGCCATATTGGGAGGAAGTAACACACTCCTCTGGTTATAAAAGCCAGACATGTAGAAATTGAAAAACAGTGTTCCCAACATGGCTAACCATTGGCAAAATGGACAAATTTGGGGAATAATACAAACTGTCAAGTACAGTAAACCTGAACTAATAACAATTCTAATATTCAATCCACAAGGGAAAAAATAGGTCTGAGAAATTCTCTACATTTTCCGAATTTGTTTTTCTTCTTTTGTGTACATGTTTGTAAGCACACATGATGGGGGTCCATGTGTGTGGAGATGTATGTCTCATGAATGATTCCTCAGGAGCCATCCACACTGTTTTGAGGCAGGGTCTCTCAGTAAATTGGAAACTTGCTGATTTCACTGATCTCTCTGGCCAACAAATGGCTGTTGCTACCTCTGCAGCACTGTGATTCCAAGTGCACACTACCATTCCTGGATTTGTTATGTGGGTCCTAAGGGATCTGACTCAGGTCCCCACGCTTTCATAGTTAGCACTTTACCAACTGAGACATTTCCCCAACTCCACAATTTAGAAAATTTTTAATCCTAACATGTCTCTAGTACTAACAGCCATTTCTCAAAGATACTTCTAACTGCTTTATTAGAAGAAATTATCTAAGGCAGAGATTATTCCCAGATTGAAATATCAAAAACTGGGTAGAAGTCCTGTATGTCAGGGGAATCTTGGAATATGTCTCCTTAGGCTTTACTGAAGCAGCAGAGCTTTCCAAGATAGGTAATGCATTAAACTCACACAAAGGAAATTGATTTCTTAATGCCAAAAGCCAGTCCATTTGATTATTATTTACTCACTAAACAAATAATGAGACAACAGAAGAAAACAGTGAGCAGCTGAGAGATACAAAAACATAAATTATTCCTTAAAAGAAGTTCAGGTCTGACTTGTTTATTCTAGCAATGTTATCTGTCACTCACTGTTCTAAAATTGCCCTCCAGTTAAGAATCACCTGAGTGCTAACTTCACCAATTCACATAAACTACATGAAGATCCTATGGAGCAATGCATTCAACATTCAACACGAATATGATTTTAACATACTTCCCAAAGAACATCTAACTCTGCTCATATCTGAAAACTTAAACATTATGGCTACTCACCTTAAAAAACCTACTTTCATTGGTTATAAAACGACCACCATGTGATGGTAACTGCTTCCCCTGTGTCCTTTCTCTCCTCAGAGGTAGTTTGGCTCTGGTCTAAACTTTCCTTAAGTGTGTACTCTACCAAAATGATGGAGTAGAAGACCTAGCCAGTCATGAAAGTACAACAAAACCAGCAGGCATATCTTAGGAATATTTACTCCTAAATTTTAAAAGATGCTGTATTTTCTCTGATTTTCAATGTTCTCTGGAGTGTGTCCTCAAATGAATAAAAACCCTCTGTTGGAATATGGCCAGATGCAAATCCAAATTGCAGGACTGTGATGGAAAAAAAGATAAATGTTTCTGGAGAGTCACATAGATTTTTGGAAGAAGCTTATACTTTGAAAAAGAGGCTTTTTTTCTCATCACAGACATTCTGACACATAAACTTAGTAGGTCCCTGAAATTCATTTCAGGTCGAAGAGGTTGTTTCTTCATTGGGTAGCATATACTAGCATATACAATATGCAATCATTTCACTCATTCTTCCTTTTAAAAATACACCTCAGCTTTTTATAACTATATCAGGGGTTTGTATTGTATCTGGGACTTGGAGTAAAACATTAAACAAAGCATACATAATATTTTAATGTATTGACCGCAGAAATTGAGGTATATTTCCTACAATGAGTTCAAAATAAAAGAATTGCTCAGTTAGGGGTGAGTCCTCCAGAAATGTTGAGTTCCTGATTCTTATAACCTGTGGACGTTGTCATTAGAGATGGACTTGAGGTTGAGGGTCTTAAGATGGATGATTAACCTGGACAACCTTGGTGGACCCTATCTAATCATATGAACTCTAAAATTAAGGTGCCTTCCCAAGTTGGTCCACAGACAGAAGCAGAATTGGAAGCACACACTACTAGCTATGAGGACCATGAGTAAAGGAATGAACATATCATCCAGAAGCAGGAAAGCAGGGAATAGCTAAAAATGTATCCTTCTCCAGCACTCCAGAAAATAATGCAGCCCTCCTATGTGGGCCATTTTAACCTAGGGAGACTTTCTGCCAAACTTTTCACCTGTAAAGCTGCTAAGGAATTTGAATAATTAAGACATTAAGTCTGTCAGTCTTGACAGAATCTTTAATCTCAACACTTGTGAGGAAGAGACTGGAGGATCCCTGTAAGTTCAAGGCCAGCCTGATCTACATAGAGCTAGTTACAAGTCAGCAAAGGTTACATGGTGAGACCCTATCTCAACAACAACAGTAAGACATTAAGTATATAGTGATTTGACAATTGTATAGTGATTTAAGACATTAAGTGTGTAGCTACAATAGAAAATAACTACTGTCTGGTCTCGGTTTGTCTCTCCTCTCTCTCTCTCTCTCTCTCTCTCTCTCTCTCTCTCTCTCACACACACACACACACACACACACACACACACACACAAATGAGACATACATATTGCAAATTTCTTCCTAATATGTTAAGTCATATACACAGATTCTATGACAAATATAAGCCAAACTTCCTGATCTTTAAAAAAAAGGTTATTTCAACTCAAAATAGCCATGTGCTTAGATGTACTGAATCTGAAATAGTCATGTTCCACTGCTGATCTGCTCTGGACTCAACAGACACTAAATAAAGAGCTGAGCCTGCAAAGTCCACAGACTTTGATGAACATTAACAATACTTAAGTTTTTGTGATCATCTTTGTGTCTGAATGGTAAGGCTGGACAATCTGACTAGGTCCCATCACATCGTATGAGTCTGTAAAAGAAAAGAACTTTTGCTATGTGTGTCCCAAAGCAGGGTCCTTGACAGCATATCTCAATTACAAAGGTACTGATGGATCTTCAAAAGCAAACCATGTTCATCAAGGAAGATGGAGTATTCTTTAAAGTTCCAGAGCTCTCCTGAAGATGTTGCACAAACTGAGCAAGATTTGAACTCAGCTCAGTCCAAAAAAGAACATTCCTTTCCAAGAACTGATGAAGGAGGATTGCTCAGAAGTTAGGAGTGCTTAATGTTCTCTGCAGAGAACATGATTTCAGTTCCCAGCACCCACATGGCAGCTCACAACCATCTTTAACTCCAGTTCCAGGGAACCTGATGCTCCCTTTGGCCTCTTTAGGAACTGCATGCATGTGGTAAATATATATATATATACTAACAGACATTCTTATACATAAAACAAATAAATCTTTAGGATGAGATCCCCTTGGGTTTAACACTGCTACCATAGGCCTCAAATTCTTAGCAATTTTAACTTGGAACATGAGTAGTCAAGTGGGACAAAGAAATATGTGTCTACAGTAACATATCATCACACTGCCAGGAAATGTACTGAGATAGATTGCCAAACACAGGCCTTCTACCTACCAAATACTATAGCCCTTCTCTCCTGAAGGTGACCTTGACAACCATGAGGATAGCTGAGGGTCAGGGGCCTGGAACACAAATGACTCTGAGGTTGTGTGTCCTCATTGCACAAGTAGCCTGACCTTTTGAGAAACATAACATGAAGTAGCAAATAAAGATTTATTTCATTTATTAAGAGTGACTATGAGAAAATATATCTGTGCTTGGTTGTTTTATTTTGTTTTGTTTGTTTGTTTTGGTTTTAATTTTTTGAGACAGGGTTTCTCTGTTGTAATTCTGGCTGTCCTAGAACTCACCCTGTAGACCAGGCTGGCCTCGAACTCACAGAGATCCACATGCTTCTGCCTCCCGAGTGCTAGGATTAAAGCTGTATGCCACCACAACTCTGCCCAGCTTTCTCTGCTTGTTTTAATTAAGAACAGAGTCTCATGCCTCATTTTTATTTTGTACTAGATCCCACGAATCATAAATCTTTCTCTACTAATCTGTGTACGTTAGTGTGGAAGTTTGTATATCTGTATATCTATAATTAGTGCAACCTTCTATTTTAGATAAAGTGAATTTATGTATGATTTTGTACTTTATATATAAAATAAATATGTTTATAACTTTACTTCACATTCTCTATAAAGATGAAAATAATATTTTAATACTTTTCAGTTTCAGGTTTCTTGTGATTGATGAACAGCCCTGAGCAATCTCTAATAAGAAACTCTCATATGCAAAAAATGATAACAGTCCAGCTTCAGATACTGAAGCAGGACATGACATTACTAACATGTTCTTCTTATTAACAAAACCTACTTCCCAACTTTGATTTCTTGGCAGGAAAGAGCTTTCTGGTCAGTAGTAAAAATCATCAAATATTAAAAATACAGAGATATATCAAATGTGTTCAAATGTCTTGAAAAATCATTAACTAATTTTAGCACATTTCAGCTATCCACCTAAAGACTCATAACAAGCAATCCCAAATTTTCCATTTCTTAACCAAAAAGTCATATGCTTTGTGATTAAAAATTGCCCAAACATAACTGCATACAGCCCTAATTGTTCCATTTACAAGAGAGTAGATAAATGAAATATTCTTAGAATAACTATGTAGTTAAATGATTTAAGTTTTCTCGATTAATACATAGATAGTACTTTCTCCTCATCTGTAAGGGATACATTCCATAATCCCCAGTTGGTACTTGAAATATAGTTTCCAACTCTTGAAATACCACAATTTTTCATATATAGACCTATTTGTGACAATATCATTTATAATTTGGGCACAATAGGAAAGATGTGGACAAAAATAACAAATTATATAGAATAAAATATTATATACTGTATTGAAGTTATTTAAAAATATAAGCTTTTGTAATTTCCCATAGAATTATTTTAGTCAACAGTGGCTGTGAAGAATTAAAGTCATGGGAGCAAATCATGGATATGCAGGGACGACAGTAGAGCTAAGTTATCCTTAGGTCTTCATGTCTGTTTTAGTAATGGCATTGAGAACAGAAATGAACATAGTGACAGATGCTCCATCAATGAATATAGATATGTAAAATCTCACAGAACCAAACAAAATTGAAACAAATACTTAAAATTTTAGCATTTTCAAACTTTCTGAGTGGTTCCTCTAACAAGGAAGCTTGTGGCACCATGTCACCTTTGGGGAAGACAAAGTGCTGTCTAAACAGCCTGGGTCTTTTACCCCTTCGTATACAGCTGCAGATCCTCACACCACTGACATACCTTAACGCCATCTGAACTCTAACCTCTAGTGCCCCTTTGTTGCCAACTCTACTCCAACCGACATACTACTCTATCTCCTTTTGATACCTAAATTAAGGTGCAATGCTTGTTTTGTTCTTCCAACCCTGTCTCTCCAACTGAGATTTAGATGCTTCTACAACCAACCAATGAGGTATAAATACTTCTCTGGTTCTGATTCCAACCTTCCAAACTCTCAAAATTATGATTCATCCTGAAAAACCCACAGAACCCACTCTCAGTGTCAATTTCCACAAAATCACCTACTCCTTTGTAGGTGACCATATTTCATACAGAAAGGCATCCCAGCAAATACTCAAAACCATGCCAGGAAGATACGAGTAGAAGACACCAGGCACCTACATTGTTCATGTACTCCGACAGCAGGTCCTGAAGAGCCTGGCGAATGGCATTGCATTCGGCGATAATCCGCTCTCGGTGGAAGTCCCTGGTGCAGGAAGAGTCAGCCAACAGTGCAGCCCCACTGATGATGGCTTCTAGGCGTTTCTCTAGTGATGGTCTTATTTCTTCCTCTATCACAGTGAGTGGGTTCAGGTCAATTAAATTCTGAGGAAAGAAAACATTTGGATGGTTAGGACTCTGTGGAAGTACATTTTTATAAAAAAATGAACATCGTTTACTTCATGCTTAGAATTCAGATGTGTTAGTAAGGAGAATTATGTTTTTCTTGACTCAACAGTTCACACACAAGACTCTATAGCAATTATTGTTCAGATGGATGATACAAGTTGTGTGTTTATGAGTCTGAGTTCTACTGTCAGACAGTCCTGGATTCAAATCTTGCCCTTTTCACTCACCAAAGTGTCTTGACTCCCTGCGCCTTTCCTTCATTTGAAAAACTGCAATATTTATGTTGCTTCCACCATAAAACTATCAGAAGAATTACACAAACACTTAACGCAGTGACTGGCATGCACTGTTAATCACAATAGCAAAATCAGCAAGCTCCCTAGCTATTTTTCACACACACTATCTCATCTCAGCACTGAGGATGCAGGCAGCCAAGGTATGATTAGCCACACATTTCGGTGTCTAGGTGAGGCTGAGATGCTCTTATCCAAGGTCAAAGAGCAAATGAGCTGTGAAGTTCAGACACACAATTCTGTCTTATAATTCACAATTCAATGTCATTTTCATTATACTTCACTACAAGTCAGAGGCACTAATTAACTTTGCCACTAGCATATCAAAGGAAATGCTGGCTTTTAATTATTCGTTTAAAAAGTAAAACTCCAGGGAATGGAGAGACAGCTCATCAGTAACAGCATGAACCGCTCTTGCAGAGGATCAAAGTTCAGCTGTGGCATCCGTGTTAGTCAGCTCACATCCACCTGGAACTCCAACTCCAGGGGATCTGACACCCTCTTCTGGACTCTATGGTCACCTGTACTGCACATACCCTCATAGACACACATACACACACACACACACACACACACACACACACACACACATATAATTAATTAATTAAATTAGATATTTTTGAAAAGGAAAACCCCATCTTCCTAATGATTTATTAACCAGCAGCAATTCCAAGTTACTGGAAAGTGGCACGGTACTTTTAGGGTTTTATAAAGATATGGCAAGTCTTTGGAAATAGAAATCAAGACAATGCATATCTTCCAAGGAGAGTTAGAGGGCAATTCTGCTTTAACCATCTTTCCTAGTGATATATCAGGAGAGAAAGCCTCTCCAAAGTATAGCCCAATGTGATCTTTGAGGAAAGAGTTGATATAGATAAAAGCTCTCTGAAGAACTTTTAACATAAAATTGTATCATGATATTCAGAGTATAAGTGGCAGTGTGTGAGAGTTGATACAGAGTGATACCATTATAATCTTTGAAATAACATATACATGAGTATGCATATTAGTAGAGATATTTAAATATATAAAGAGTACAATCTTATAAGATACTGTATACATGAATATGCATGTCATTATTGATACACATATGCAAATATATGTGTAAAAATCTTACATTGATTATGGTGCTACATCATGCAATGATAAATGTTTTTCAGTGGGCTGGTGAGATGTCTCGGTGGGTAAAGGCACTTGCTACACAAGCCTGGAGACCCAAGTTCAGTCCCTAAAGCCCACATAAAAGTAGGACAGAATGGATCCAAAAAGTTGTCCTATAACCTCCACCCTTCTCTCTCTCTCTCTCCCTCTCCTCCCCCCCCCCCCCCCTCTCTCTCTCTCTCTCTCTCTCTCTCTCTCTCTCTCTCTCTCTCACACACACACACACACACACACACACATTGATGAATTGTTTAAAAATAAGGGAAAGCAAAAAGGCACATATGAGAGTCACACTTAAAAGGGAGTTTAAGTCTCCCTTAAAACAAGTTTCAGAAAAGCACTTGGTAAACCATAGAGCCCCAGATACTCACACACTATAACATACAATGCCAACCAGAACACAGACCAGATGAGTCGTGGCTTAACAGTCTCACAGAGCTCAGGAATCCTCCTTTCCAGGTTCTACTCCCTTAGCACTTTTTCTATTGCTCAATATACTTGGAAAAAAGTAAATGGAAACAGAAGGTGAAAGTAAGTAAAAGCCAAATTTAACCCCATCTTCTCTGTTTCCAGTACATGACCTTTTTCATGACACCTTGATACTAAGATGGGCTTGGTCAAGGATCCAAGCACTATTTACATAAAACTGCTGTTATGGGTTCCTTTTCTCATCGCTAAGACCTCATAGCTAATATAACACGGCTCAGGAGAGGACAGCTTTACTGTGACTCAAGACTCAGGAGAGCAAAATCCATGCTGCTGGAGAAGCATGGTGGCAGAAGTGGCTCACGGCCACAGCGCAGAAACTTACCCCTCATCAGGAAGTGTGGAGAAGGAAGCACTAGTGCTCAGCTCACTTTCTCCTCTTTCCCTTTTCAGCCAGTCCAGGATCCCCAGGCCATGGTAAGGTGCCACCCACATTCAGAACAAATCTCCCCTCATCAGCTAACACTATAGAAATGCCCTCGCAGGCAAGTGTGTCCCATGGGAAAAGTGAAGACTAGTCAAGCTGACAGTAATGATGAGATCATGGTATGAAAGTAGAGGAATCCTGGAGGATGAAGTTATAAGCAGGGATGGGGCGAGGGGAGGAGAGAGATGAGTGAGTTTGAGTTAGACAAATCCAAGGAAAAGCCTTATGGAAATCTTCTTAATCTTATTGAAAAATATAATTTTCAAAATGGAGTTTAACAAAAGATATGTTTAAGATAAGGTTCCACTTTGTAGCCCAGGTTGGCTTTGAACTTACTATTCTCCTGGCACAGCCTCCCAAAGTGCTAGATTATAGGCCTGCTTGACTTTTTTTAAATTTTCATGTTCTAGAGATGGGAAGATAACCTCAGTGGGTAAAAGCACTTGCTGTGAAAACATGAGGATCTGAGTTTGAATCTTCAGAGCCCATATGAAAGTCAGAAGCATAGCAGGAGCAACTCCAACCCTGGTGCTTCTGCAGGGAGGTAAGAGGCAGAAAGAGAATCCGGAAGCCTGTGGGAAAGAGAGCATGGCTTCTGCAGAGGAAAAACAACACAGAAATCTTGTCTCGAATCAAGGAAGAAGGGAAGGCCCACAGCCTGTTGTCCTCTGCCCTCCACACAATGGCATGTGCCTGCAATCACAAGCAAATGGGCAAATATGTACCAGTTCATTCTCTGAGTCCCCCTGAACTCAAAGCATTGTGTGATTTGATGGCCGATACCCCTATGTACAAGTCTATATTCTGCCTAAAGACTTAAAAGTTCTTACTTCATTCTGTGGTCAGATCAAGAAAAGGCAAAAGGTGGGGGTTAAATAACTCAAGTATTCTATGAAATACTATTGAAGTCATTTGATCTAATGTAGCTATCTGTTAAAAAATATTCCTCACAGAAGCAAACAACAGAGTAGGAGTTACCAGGAGCTAAGGGACTAAAGAGGTAACTAAAGAATTCCTGAGCAAAGAATTCTGCTTTTCAGTTAGATGAGGGGGGGTGGGTAAGTTCAAGTCCTTTATTGTATATTACAGTGACTGCAGTTAATAACAGTTCCTAAAATTGCAGACATTTGATTTTAAGTGTTTTTAAGTGCATTTGCTTACACTTCCACATCACAGTCCATCACTGAAGGAAGTTAGGGCAGGATCTCAGGCTGAACTGGAAACTGGAGTCAGTAGATGATACAGAGACAAAGGAGGAGTGCTGCTTATTACCTTGCTCATCACAGCTTGCTCAGCCTTCCTTCTAGTAGAACCAAGACTACCAGCCCAGGGGTGACACCACCCACAATGGGTTGGGCTCTCACAGATCAATCAATAATTAGGAAACTGTGCTACTGCAGGATCTTATGAAGGAATTTCTCAATTGAGGTTCCATCCTTTCAGATGACTCTAGCTTGCGTCAAGTTGACATAAAAGTAGCCAACATAGTCACTGAAACACTCACAGTTCAGATTTACAAGAGGCAAGATATGGCAACTATCTTTGTGTCTACCAATGAATGAATGAATAAAGAAACTGTCTCAAAGTGTGTGCAGACTATACATCTGCCAGAATATCACACGGCCATAAAATGGATGTCCTTACATCTGTGACAATACAGATGAGCACTGGGGACATTAAGCTAAGTGAACTGAGTCAGACACAGAAAACACACACACACACACACACACACACACACACACACACACACAAGAGAATAAAAAAAATTTTAAGTATGACCTCAAAGCATCTGGGCTCTCTTTATCAGTATCACTTTGGGTCAAAAAATGAAGGGGAATCATTCCCTTCCATTCATGTTGGGAAAGGAGTTCAAGTGGTGTAAGTCTTTGTTTCATCCCTTATAAATAGGAAAAATAAACCCTACAATTATCCTGTAGATTTTTAATTAATGCAGCTTCTTTTGTCAAATAATGATTTGTTTGCTTGATTGTTTCTGTTTTCATTTTGAGACAAGTTCTCATTCTGTTGGCTAGGCTGTCCTAGAATTCATTCTGTAGCCCAACCTAGTGTCAGACTCAGCAAGTAGCCCAAGCTGCCCTTGAACTTGAGAATTTTTAAGCCTCCACCTGCCCCAAGCTAAGATCCCAACATGAACCACCACATTTTTTTTTAATTTTTGGCTTTTAGTACTGGGTTTAAAACTTAGAACCTAACATGTATCAGGCAAGGGCTCTACCACTGAGCTCCACCCTCAGCCTTTTAATGAATTGTGTAGATTTACTGCCCCGTAGGAGGACAGGCCCCCCTCAGTGTCCTGTTGGCTAATGCTACTCTTGCCTTTAAATGAATTGGCATCTGTACTCGATAACCCAGTTATACACTACTGTGAAAGAAGCTACATGCCCAGAAACAGAACGACCTAAAATACCATCCCTGCGTATATCATGTACTCAGTTGTTAATTCTGTAAGTATTTATTAATTACTGTTTCTCAGATTCTGAGCATGGCTTTCCTCCATGCCTTATACAGGAGGGGGAAAAGCACATCTAAAACAAGTGAAAGCACATCAGCATGGCTGGGAAAGTTTTCTGTATTTTAATGAACAGGATATAATAAACCTTATTCATCATTCACATGCTGTATAAGGTGTGATGGGATTGATCAGATTTACATTCAAAACACTAAAACTCTCACACCTATTCTCCAAAGTGAAATTGCCTATCAAAAGAGATGCAGCTATGATTATAATCAAGTACCAACATTCCTCACAAAAACACACTCTGCTTCACGTTGGGAACAGTAGAAATAATAAGCACGTAGCATAAATAATGCTCCCCTAGCAACTACATTATCAATCTTCAGAAGGAGTGGTAAAGATGGAATAAAATTTCTCCTTCTGATTACCAACAGAAAATGGTGCTGAGAGAACCCAGAGTCTCCTATGCATGGGATAGGTCTTCTTTTAGTGTGCTTTTGCTTAATCTAAAGAATGGAGAGTTCAGCTATAGGAAATGTAAGCGAACACACAACGTGAGTAAAAACGTATAAATCAGCAAGGTGGTCAGCGCTCATTTTGTAGAGAAACTTGGTAAATTAGTGCAATACACACACACACACACACAAGTTTAACTACTTGGCTAGCCTTAAGTCAAAGGTTCGTGGCTTACATTTACCTGTGTATAAATTTAATATAATAGGAAATATTTGAGGGACAATTGATATATTTTCAAAAAATTACACACAAATTCCTTTGATTTTTTTTTCCTCTATAGGATAAACTAAACAAGGAGCTGTGAAGGCAGTTACATCAGGGCACCAGTCGACACTTCGGTCATGTAGTTCCTTTCACAGAATATAAGGAACCTTTTCAGAATATTTCTGCCAGAGTTTAGCAGTCTGATCTAGGCAAAAATATCATATCAGGAATTCTCCCTGGTTTTGTGTGGGGAGGTTGAGAACCAAATGGGCTTGAAGGGTTCTCCTCTTTTCTTTAAACCTTCTCTACATAGGATTACAACATGGTACTCTGAGCCATTGCCCTGCCCATTATCACCATGATGTTGCAGACTGGAGAAACACATCTCCACAAAGGAGCAAATTAAGGTTTCAGTGTGGATCATCTATTTGGAAGCGTGTTTTGTTCATTTGGTCTCTCTCCATAGTGGTCTATTTTAAAATAAATAAGAAATGGTGATTAACTTACTCTGTTTATAATGATCCCAGAGAAAAGACATGTTTTGTATCAGATATTTAATAGCACAGATTTTATGTGCAATAAAAACATAATGCATTTTCTTTTAACATCATTAAACCCTCATTGTTTCCAACCACTCTAGGTTCTAGTGACGTAAAACCTAATTGAATACAACCCTGTAACATGTGAGCAAACGCTTGAATCATTCCTGATGTTTCTAGTAGCTATGCCTGAAGAGTTCCCCAGAAAGCACCCCATCAATGAAGATGGGGAGAAAAGGCATGGGGGGTGGAAAAATAAGTAATCCCATTGGCACTTCATTTTTTTCTTGACTCTACCTTACGCATTTCTCAGTAATTATGTCTCTTGAGAGAAATAGCAGGTTAAGTACAAGTGCCAGACTCATGGGTGGAATGCACATAGTAGAAGAGAGAAAATGTGGCCACCATAGCACAGCTGTCCTTCATGACTGTAGATCTCTGAGGGCCACTTCTATCCCACAGCCCCTTGAAGAATGTGACAATTGCTCAAGAAACCGTCTGGCAGAGCTGGGTGTGGTGCCCAGGCCTGCAATCTCAGCACTCCAGAGACTGAGGCCTGAGGATCACAAGTTCCAGGCCATATTCTCCTGCATAGGAAGATTCTGTCTCAAAAAAACAAACCAAAAGGAAAAAGCATCTCTGTGGTGCTCTTGATGTGGTCCCTGATATTTTCCACATATCCTCTAGAGCACTACTGTTTAAAGACTGGAGATTCTGAATAACTTAAGTTGTAGCCAACTAAAAATGTCCTTGGCCTGACAAGAGTTTAAAAACCTGTTCTTTTTCTGGTGACGAGTATACCATTAAATATAAATTAATTCAAATATTTCTAGCTAACTGGGCTAAGAATAAAATTGCAAGCATTAGCCTAAAAGTGCCACTAAGAATCATGATTTTAGATTCCACATGAAGCTATGTGGTCTTGGTAAAAATAACACAGACTGGATGAAGCTGTAGTAACTCTAACATGTGTGTGTGTATGTGTGGGTGTGTGTGTGTGTGTGTGTGTGTGTGTGTGTGTGTGTGTGTGTGTATGTATATATGTGTATGTGTATACATACATATACATACAGAAACAGAAACACAGATAATGTGTACATGTGCATACATATGTATGTATATATATGTATACATATATATGTATGTATGTGTATACACACACACATAGTCTAAGAGCCCTTCCTGCAATGATAAAATTTTCTTCATTTACCATGGTTTGATATAGCACAGCCAGGGCTGGTGCAGATGAAAAATGATTTTCAGGTTGTTGTTGTTGTTGTTGTTAATGATTAATTTTAAGTGTAAATAAATACATACGACTAGTGATTGTTAGTTTTCAATTTCATTTTTGTGGTGCGGGGTTCTTCTGTTGTGGTCTCACCTCTAGCATGTTTTACCAGATAAAAAGCTGTAATGACACCCAAGCCACATACTGAGGAGCTCGGCGTGTCACATGGGAAAACTAGGTGAGGAGTATAGGGAGGGGAAAGGAGAGGAGAAAATATGCAAAAAAAAATACTAAAGGGGAGAAAGGGATAGGACAAAATGAAGAGGATAATGAAGAAAAGGGAAAGCAGGGACAGAAGAGATTTGTAAGGCTAGGTGAGGGAAGGGACTTGCCACCACGTCTGATGATTCCAGTTCAATCTCCACATGGAGCAAAAAGAAAACTGATTTGACATTTGTGCTCTGATCTCTAAGGGAGCACTGTGGCATGTACATGCACTCACATACATACATGTACACACACGTGCACACACACACACACACACACACACACACACGAACACAGATGTAAATTTCTAAGGAGACTTTTAAAGGAGATTGCTTTAAGCTTTTGTGCCATGTACTGCTGGGAGCCAGGGTGCAGCTGCATTACTCATCCAGCAGGACATTTGAGAGGTATGGGGATAATCAGGAAAGTTAGTGCCCAAGGATTCAGTCAACTACATATAACTCAGCTCCATCTGTATGACAGACTTTAAGAGCCACTGGCTCTTCAGGCAGTATCCAATAGATGTCTTCCTAAGCTTTTTCCATATTCTCACAGCTTTGACAAATGGGGTACAGAACAATATTAAAAATGAAATGAACACATCATCTACACAATAAAATTATTTTTCAAGAAGACACTGATTTGATACGGGATGATATTACTTGACTATAGATGGTGTGCTTTAAATTTAGCCATATATAATGCCATCAAAGGAAATTCTATCAGTGGACTCCAGACTTTTCCAATCAGGATATTATATAAAAAAAAAAAAAAAAAAAAACCTTACCATTATGGGTGCCAGGCAAAAGTGGAGTGTAGACCCTTTCTCCCTTTTCCCTTGCAGACAAAGGTAAAAGGAATCTGAAGATGAAAGCCAGTATCAGTGCTTAAAAAGAATGCCTTGTCCAAAAACAAGCAGGTCTGCTTATCAGGATGGCTACAAGAAAGCTATCTTGAATACCCTTGGAAACTCAATTAGAAAAGAATGGGTCGAATTATGTTCTGTAGTAAAAAGGCTTTCAAATTACCCTAGCTTTGGATTTTCCTATTGTGGTGGCTTAGGTATGATTTGTCCCACAAAACTCACTTTGGAACTTAGCCCCTACAATGCAGTGTTGAGCAGTGATGCAGCCTGTGACTGGGCTTTTAGGAGAGATTTGTGCTTCTCTAACAAGAGTGAGCTCTTGCTTCAGAAGGACCATGGGGAGAAAGCTCTTCTCAGTGCTTCTTTCCTGCCATGGGACCACCTCTCCTATCCCTCCTCCCCCTTCTTTTTCTCCTACTCACTCTCCCCTTTCTCTTTTCCTCTCCCTGGCCTCTTTCTTCCTCTCCCTTCCCACCTTCTCCCTCTCATTTTCTTCCCGCCCTTGCCTTTCTTCAATAAGGTCATCTCCAAAAACAAAGGAAATGCCAGTACTTTGTTTGCTCATGACTGTGAATCCAAAAGAAACCTCCTTTAAAGACAATTACCCAGCCTCAGTTATTTTGTTATAACAACAGGAAGTGAAGTAATGTATCTGCTCTTCCGCATTTATAGATCAAATGTCAAAATGCCCACTGGAATGTATGAATCAAAAGTGGGAATATAAGTGTTTCTGAGAACAGTAGATCATCCAACTTCCCAAAAGAAAGGGACTTTCAAAGGAAGGCAAGGTAATGTGACACTTCCCAAAGAAAGCACAAAATTCTTCCAAAGTTGGGATTCTCTCCTAATACAGCCTCTACATCAGCACTAAACATAATTCTCCCTCTAAACATGAGAATTTCTGAACAATATTCTTGGTAGATTGCAGCTTGCTTACGTGAGGTAAGCTGACCCCTTCTCCAAATCCACACAGAATGAAGGCCAGGAAATAGGGGTTTGCATCATGTCAAAATGTCTTTATGCTTTCACCTGTTTAGGATACTGTTGCTAGTCCAAGACTTTTAAGATGCTGACAGGCTGTGGAACAAGCAGACATTAATACTCAGCCTGTAGCTTTTTGCTTATAAATCTTCCTGAAGTTCAAATCCAGGTCACTTACATACTTTGTATTCATCTGCTCAATAACTATGAAATAAACACTGTACACTGTACACTTTATGCCTTATTATGAACAATTTTAGTCTCGTGTTTAAATCGGGAACATTTAAATCCTCATTATTAGAAAATATTGGCCAGAGTAGACTATTATCACTGCCTTTAGTATTATATGTAGCACCTCATTTGTTTATAAGGGGAAAACTAACCTAGACCAGTGCCCCTGATTCTGAGTCACACACCTCCTGGCTGTGTCTTCTATTACTCTGTCTACCTCTTTTCTAGAGTTCCTCCTCTGCCTTTATAATGGGAGAAAAATGTGGAATTACAGGATCCAAGGAAGGAAAAGGAGCCCCTCACCCACCTATCTAACTGAAGCCTCTCACCGCTTGAAGAATAAAGAATTCTAACTCAATTCACAACATCTGCCTAAGGCCTTTCCCTTCACAGCAGCTCTTACCAGAAGCTGCGCTTACAGTAAAAGACGCAACCTCCCTACAACCCTAGATGCAGGGCATAATTTCAACAAGAGTGACATCAAGAGTGATCAAATAAGACACTCAGTATAAACTTCTGACCTCCAAATACATATGTATACATGTACATACACATATACACACAATCACATACACATGTATACATGCAAAGAATGTTTTCCATTAAATAGCAACTCTCTTGAGAAGCCCACACCCATGGTTTCATCTGCACTTTATTTATCCCTGAGTTTCTTTCTAATTTTAGTAAATTCCAGTTGTACTTCATTTCTGCATCAGAGTCAAGGATCCAGTTTTACCTGAGTTGGGGTCCCTAGAAGATTAAGGGTACTTCTCACTGCTGGGAACCACACATGAAGCTGTGCCACTATTCCTGGCTGCTGGCACACTTACTTGTAAGGATGACTCAACATTCACATGCCTATGATAGCAATATCAAAGACTCGTTCTATGCATTCAAGAAATGCCAGTGAGGCTTGCAGAGATGGCTCAACAGGTAAAAGCATGTACTGCTCTTCCAAAGAACCTATGTTCAACTACCAGTACCCACAGGCAATTCAGAACTTCCTGTAACTCAGCCAAGAGATCCAACTCCCTCTTCTGGTCTCCATCAGTACCTGCACTAATGTGCACATTCCTCCACACAGACGCATGTGCATGCACATAATTTAAAAAATAATAAAATTTCAAAACTTAAAGAAATAACTATGCTTTCTAGAGACCACAAGGTTTCCATGTGATACAAATAAGTTAATCTACCTCCTACAGTATAATTGCCTTTCTTCAAATGCCATAGACTCTGGCAGGCAGCTTACCAAATATAACTTCGAACAGATGCACAGCAGATCCTTGCATCTGCACCCTATACATTTATACAAGCTGCTTCTCCATCTGCAGGACATAACATATGTCAGTTGATTGGCTTACAGTAGGTTTGGGGAAGAGTCAGGCAGAGTTGGCAGGAACATCAAGTCTACTATTGCTTTTTTTTTTTTTTTTTACCCTTTGCTCTGAGGCTTTGGTCTTTGCTCTTTTTAATTCTGTCTGCTAAATCAATCATGTAAATTCAAGCAGTCATTTCTGGCTAACAATTCTGAAATTCTGTGAACAAATAACTTACTCACAGTCCAAACTGCTTAGATGTCAGTAATCAACCTAAGCTGATAGGTTTCACTCTAACTGAAATTCTATCCTCCATCTGACATGTTGAAAGCAGAGGTATCATGTGACAAGCACCAAGCAGAGTAAAATTAAACATGAAAATAGCCGAAGAATTTTCCAGGAGCATCTACATGAATTCCAGGAGCTCCATGCAAAATGGAAATGTGTAGTTCCTGTTCCAAATGTGTTTAGGTCTCAGGGAGATGGCTCCCTGGAGTAAAGGCACTAGCCACAAAGACCTAGTGAAATCCCCAGAATCCACATTTAAAAAAAAACAAAAAACAAAAAAAACAGATGTAGTAGCATTCATCTATAACCCCGGCATGCCTACTGTGAGGTGGGAGGCACAGACAGGAGAAAGGCCCAGAAGCTTGAAAGTCAGTTAGTCCGGAGTACACAATGCAACAGAAAAAAAACAATGATGATGCTGTCTCAGCAAGATGGAAGGCAAAACTCAACTCTCAAAATATGTCGTCTGATCTCCACATGTGGTCTGTGGCCTGGAATGTGGCTGTGCATATATGCATGATCACACGCACACACACCACATGCACACATATGAGTTTCCAAAATTTTAAATGCATTCAGAAGCTCAAGGCAGTGGCATCAGATAAACCACACATTCAAGACACCTTGTAACTGGACTCTATGTAACTTTCACAGTCACCCACTAGGAAAGTCCTAAATTTGAGAGGAAAATGTAAGAAATGTGTACCCATATACATGAACATATGCATGTGCACACATGCACACACACACACACACACACACACACAGAAAAAAAAGCATATTTTATTACATGGTGACTCTATTGGAAAACCTCAACTGGTGATATTTTTTTCATTAAGTAATAATATCCTAATCAAACAGCTTCTCCTTAAAATTTACAGAGACTATTTTTCACTCTTCTCACTGGATTCAGAAAATAAACGAGGTTCCTCCCATATTGTAGCACATAATTTAATTAGGGCTCAAAATATAATTGTCTACCAATGCTGTAGCCTTTACTATAGATATTAAAATACACACATGATAGTTAAAAGTGATAGATCTGTGGCTAGATTTAGGCAACCCAAAATTTAGAACTTAACCATGAATACCTGCCTCTAACAAAATCTATGGGTGCTAAACTCCAGGAGTAGTGTGGTCACTATATAAGACATGATTATAAAGCTTTATTCAACATCCTGAGAAACAAACCCAGGTGCTATCCTATGCCCCACACTACTAACTAGATTTTACCAAATACTATGTCCTCAAGCAAAACTCTCTAAAAGTCACCACTCTTTATATTTTGATAATAGTGAAAAATAGATTCCTCTGAAGGTAAACTGAAACTTGGATGATTGAACACTACCAAAAATTATATTTGGACTTTTTGGGGGTATGAAATAGAATCTGTCTACGTACCTCTGGCTGTCCTAGAACTCATTATGTCAACAAGGCCAGTAAGAAATAAGTCTGTGGCTCATTGACTACTTGACTTTCCTTGGTTTCAGCTTATACTCTATAAATATTTCTCCAACAATCATCTTCCATTCCAAACAAAATACTTTATACAAGAGACAGACAATGCTATATTTTCTAAGTGTTTTCTAGAGAGCAGAAACTAAATAAGAGTTGTTATAATTAACTGTGCATGCCATGAATGTTTGGGTCAGAGCCTAGGCCCTGGCCTTAAAAAGCTAGCTCAGCCACTGACCCTCAATAGGACAACAAAAGAAGCAAATAATAGAATAAAGCAGAGAAAGGCAACTCATTCAATGTGGCCACACTGGGAAGAGGAATGAAGGGGTCTGGGAACAATCCCCCATGTCTATTTAATGAGCACTGATATGAGGTTCAGGCTGAAATAGAGAAGAGGTACAATATATAACTAAGCAGTCCTGGTCAAGGTATGGTCCCATGCATCATCAACTCTGCTCCAATCTCTCCCATAAAGCAGTCTGAAAAATGGTCAGAACTGTGACCAAAATGTGATCAATCTCTATCCAGGAGACAAACTCTCCCTTTGGCTGGCATCAGGCTTTGGCCTTTTCCAGCTTGAGTCTCCAGAGGAAATTTCAATTTCTTGGAGACCACTGTTTCAAAGGAAGTCATAGTATCCCTTTATGACATCTTTATTACTGCCAACACAGGACAGCTAAAGTCACTTACACAACAAATATAACCTTCCAAAGGCTTCATGATAATCTGACTACATGTTATCTGCAGATGTAAAAAAGATTTATGAAGAATTCCTAGAAAGAAGATGCAACTACAAAGGCAGATGTACTGATTTGCAATTCAATGATACACAGAGACTGGAATGTGGCAAATCCAGAGTGAAACCATCTTGGTTCATCTTTATCCTCAATAGCCACATATTACCCTCTTCTGGGTATAACCTAGCATCTTTGAGATAATAGGTAAACCCTCAAAATATACAAACAGGTGCTTGGTTCCTACCTACTGAAAAGCTAAGAATGCCATCAGACAGTATCTGAGACCTACAGCTAAACATGTCCCCACTTTTCTGCAAACTACCTACCCGATGTTTCTACCGATGGACTTGAAAGTGTCTTGATCTATGCTTTTCTTTGTTCTGCTCCTATAAAAGCTTCATGAAACTGCTACCATGTTGGAATGGGGAATGTGGAGCAACCTGAATCTGTATTCCTGGGACATAGTCACATTTTGCTCCAAAATAAACTATTGTATCCACTCTGAGGTGAGAGTTATATTTTTATGTCAATGGGAGAGGGGCACATGGGACCCTGTACTAAAAACTAGAAAACCTATTTTTGGAATAATTAAACTAAGGTTCCTTTTATTTATAATAATTATTATTTCCCTAATTACCATAAGTAATTATGAAAATGGTAAATTGCTTAATTTATATTTTATACATTTGTATTTAAATATAATAATTTATATATGTGTGTGTGATATATAAATATATAACATATATATGTCAGATCACCTCCCCCATTAACTAAATATACACATATGTATATACATACAAATGCCCAGGTACTAAACAGCTTTTTCTTTGGGGCTGTCTCTCGTGTTTTATTTCATCTACTTTCTCCTCACCTCATTGTCCCACCAGTGGTGTGACAATGAAAATATGCTTCTAATATCTAAGCTTATGTGGCCCACTTCTTCCTCCTTGCCCTTTGGAGTGCTTGCTGTTACAAGTCCTTTCTTTATAGTGACTTTTCCATTTACAGCTGTGTTACATGTGGTCCCTATTATATTTTCTTTCTTGATTCTTTTTGCCACTCTCCATCCTTGCGAAACAATCCACACAGCATGACTGTTTAATCTTTCTACAACATCTATCTGATTTTGTCCAGGCCTTAATCAAATAGCCTTTATTAATAAAGCTCAAATTTGTTAGCCAGCCATTCAGTGTGGTTCCAAAATTTGGTTTCCAAACCTGGTTAGCAGCCGCCCTCCTGCCGTGGCTGTCATATAGTGTTAAAGGGAGTAATCTGCAAATGTAATTTCATTACTGCTGGAAAAGAGAAATTTAGTCCGCTCTTTAATAGAGGAAAATATAAGCTTACAAATTTGACTTCTTTATAAAGGACACCGGCTATTTTTAGAAGAAATTTTTAAAGCTAATCTCTGACCTCAAAGTACTTGTCTACAGACAACTATGCTGAAATACCTCAATCATTGAGATCACGAAAGGTATATGTTTAACCTTCTGAAACAGAGTAGACTGATGAAACAGTGTGACAGTCTCCAGAAATCCTGAGCACCATTCTGTGCTGCTATCCATCCTTAGTGGTACACTCTTGTGGGAAGAGTTTCTACTAGCAAAGGATTCACTCAGTATTGAATAATCTTTCTTAGTCCTTATTTTCACCTATCCAAGTTATGTTTTTAAAGGTAAAGTTTTTTAAAGTAAATTAGAGTTTATATAATTTTTTTATGTAACTATGAAAAGTCACTCAATATTCTATCCAACTCTTCCCATCTTTCTGGAACTCACTTGGCTCCTTTCCATAAAGCCTTTGCCTGGTTGATTCTCACTGCAACAAACAGAAAACATCCTGTATCAACTATGCCCATACTTGCTTAGGAAAGACTACCTTTGGAATAATATGCAAAACCAATTTTGTTTCTTTGTGGGGGGAAGGTAAGGTTAGCATGGTGGCAGGGGGGAGATAAAAAATAATTTCTCTAGAGCAAAAAGGAAACGGCCAGTCCCAAAAGGCAACAACCACCATTCTCTTTCCAGCCTTGACTTTGGAAAGCTTGCCTTTGTAATTCTTTCCCTGTTCTTGGAAATATATGCAAATCTTTTTAAAACTACCCAAACTTCTTGCCAACTTTTCAACCCTGGAACATTTTTTTCAAGGATGCTTACAGCTACCTCTATGAAAGTAGTGTCCCAATCTTCCAGGTGGGCAGATAGGAGCCTAATTTCATCAGGGACCTGGATCCAGATTACAAACCTACTTCTATCATTAAAATATAGATCTTTGTTTTCCTTTGAACAAAATCAAAAAACAAGCGTAGATGGTGATCCTAATCACCAGGTGATTCAAAAATAAACTTCATTTACAAAGCGTGCTGTCAAAGTTCTTACTTGAAACAGTTCTTTGACCAGACCTGCCTTATTTGCATGACTATCTGCATGGCTCTTGTCTACATGGCAGCGGCTGCCCAACTGGAAATTACATGCACAGAACTCATGCTAACCTCCCAGAATTCTTCACTAGCTGTATGCAATGTTAGTCTTCACATGGTATCAATTACATGCAGGTAACTAGCTGTGTGTAGAAAGACTTCTAAGCAGAGAAGCAGCCCTTTCCTGAGTCCACTAGCCTGTAATTTAGGCAGTGTACTAATTATTCTTAGTTCTGGAGCATATATTCAGTTCCTAGGATCAGATACTATTTCTAACTTCAATAATGCACAGAACAAAGTAGAAACAGAACAGATGTCTAATCAGTATTGAAGATGAACTGATTTCCACAAAACTCATGATACAAACACCTCATAAGAATTTGTTTTTTTGGGGGGAGGGCGGTAATTCATTTTTTCTGTCCTCTCTTTTTTAAAAATTTCTTTTTTAAATCTACCATTTTATTTTTCTTAAGTCCGGAAGGAAAAATATAATTATCATTTTTATAATTAGCCAATTAAAAGGTTTCTCTAAGCTTGATAGTAGGCTCATATTCTACAATATCACATACAACATGTGTCTAATAGTCCCAAGAGGCCAGAAGCAAACAAGGTCTGCTAATCATGAGTTTGTATGCATTTTATTTACAAGGCACTTAATCCCTTCCATTTTTAATCATCAAGATAAAGGAGATCTTGTCCATCCTGATTAGGTAAATATTTATTACATGTATTAAAAATCTCACCAAGTTCTTAAATACCAGCAATTCATTATCTTTTCAACAAATTACTATAAGCAATTATTAGATACTCAGTACTGTGCAACTGTGAACAATATAAATATGAATCAGTCCTCCGTTCATATAACACATCTTCTATGAGGGGAAAATATTGCATAAGCAAATAAACATATCAAACTCAGGATATAATGGTCCATCATTTTGTGTGGTGGGATCATGAGAAATCAGTCTAGTCCCTCTTGACTCGTGTTCATTTGACTTCATACAAGTTATACAACTTAACAGGAGAGTAACTGGCTATTCTGTGATGTGTGTGATTTTTTACCATGTGCCGTACAACACAACATGATACTAGCAAAATGGACAGATAAATACTGAGCACTGCAAAGGTAAAGTCCAAGTGTCCAGCACAGTGTATCACGTGGACAGGAACAATGTTGCTTCATCCATGCTCAGACTTACCCTGCTTTACTACACTTAATTAAATGTCTTCATTAAGTACATTATTTGTGAAGAGAATGTATGGATACAACACAACAATAATAGGGCATACAATATCAATCTGGCTTCAGAGAAGGAATGTGCCCAGTAACTTTAAACCTTTCCCCATTCCCTCCACTCCTAGATTTTGCATGAATCCTTCAATTCCTTCTCTTATGGCTTTCCATACACCTATTCCACTCACAGTATGTGTTTGTTTTATGTGTTAACCTTAACAAAAGTATAAAAACACTGTGTGGACTCACACTTCTTACCCATTTTTGTTAATGTTTTATGCTCTGATATTATCCACGCTAAATATATTACTTACTTTATTCATTTTCATACCTTACTGTCTCATTTTTTTTCTTGTTTCTAATCTTAAGGGGGTACTTATAATGACAAATTGAAGTATGAACTTTACCATAGAATTTTATTGAAATCCTTTATCAATTTAAGAAAATTCACTTATACCCTTCACTTTCTAGACATTTTAATTATATTGAGGTTTTCAGAGGTTTTCTTGATCTCTGAGATAATGTATTTTCCTCTTTTAATTGGTTACTGTGCTGAATCACGTCAGTAGATATTCTGATGATGAATTGAAATCATCATTGTGAAAAATTGTCACAATACATCTTTTAAATAGAAATGGGTAAATCATTCAAATCTGCTTAGGATTTTGTATTTTGTTTCTAGTGTTGGGTTAGTGTGCAAATGTCCCTCCTTATCTTACCAATACAGAGTTAGTTGGTATTATTTTCTCCAGCTTCTTATAGTGAACTTGAAAGCTATTTCCTTAGCCTTTCTCATCACACTGCTATAGAAACACATTTACATATCCACAGATGTGTACTGCAAAAGTCCCTGGCCTTGCCATTTGCTTTTGAGTAAAAACTGACTATATTTAATAATTTAACACCAAGCATCTATTCTTGAGCCAGTCTGGGTAACTCCTGTTTTCTTGAGAATTTTTCCATGTCATCTAAATTTCATTTTTATCAGCATAGATTTACTCAGAGTATTTTCTCTCTTCCTCGATAGTATGAGCACCTCGGGTAACGCATTTTCCTCTAACTATATGCCTCAAATTTGTGTTCTATTTTCACTATTTCCACTTAGGGTTTTTGTCCAATTTTGTGTTTTTAGTTATAATTGCTCATGAACAGAAGATATGTAGATATGCTTTTCAAAAAGGATCCAAATAATGAGACAATTTCACTTTATTTACCTCAATACCTTTCTAAAATGCCTGTGAAATCCTAGTTCTTTGAAAATCATCAAAGTTTAGCAATAGTTCATTTTTGTTAATTCCCCATACACCATTGGGAAGAACATGTTACATACTGGTGAGAGTTAATCATGACTGTCACCTGGACTAGTACAATAAAAAAACGCCTGACTGATTCATAGAGCACACCTCTAAGCCCGTCTCTGATGGTTCCTTGAGAGATGGCCATGTTTGGATCCTCTGATCCATTGAATGAATGTATTCATAATGTGATGGCAACATTGGGAGGTGGTGAAAGGTACATGGAAGTCAACCAATAGGGACATGTCCCTGTGAGTTTATCTCTTTTTTTAAGATTTATTTTATGTATATGAGGGCTCTATCTGCATATACACCTGTATGCCAGAAAAGGGCATCAGACCCCATTAAAGATGGTTGTGAGCCACCATGTGGTTGCTGAGAATTGAACTCAGGAATTCCAGAAGAGTAGCCTATGCTCTTAACAGCTGAGCCATCTCTCTAGTCCCCGTGCATTATCTCTTACCCTGACCTTTGTACTCTAAATTGTTCTGTTCTTCCACATTCCCTCTGCCACGGCAGTCTGAAATATCTGAAACCTAAGCCAAAATAAATGTTTTCTCAAGTTGTTTCCATGAAGTATTGGGTCATTATGACAAAATGTAACTGATACAGATGCCCTGGTGAATTAAAGTAGCAATTTATTTTTACAAATATTGACATAGCTGTGCCAGCTTTATTTAGCTGTGTTACTGAATAATATTTTTCATTTTGTGGTTTGCAACAAGACTACCCTATGCTAGGCCAGGCTGGGTTCTAAAATATGGCTTTTTCCTGCCCTGCCTCAGAGTCCCAAATGCTGAGATTATAGGCATGTGCCACCACACCAAGGTTTGAAAAGAAATTTCTTTATTCTTCTGCTCACTACAATCTGTGTAGAAGTGCATTTATTTATTAATGTCTTCCTTGATGCTTACTATGTTTGTTAGCTATGGAGACTGGTGTCTTCCGTAAGTTCTAGAAGATTCTTTCTCTCCTGGATATTTTTTAACCTGCCACACAATCTTGTATATTAACTTTTTTTCAAAATATTTTTTATTTCTCTGTCTGTGGAAAACTCAAACATTTTCAAATACCTTTCAGAGATTACTAATCCTCTAGCTGATTGTGTTTTACCTAATCAACTGATAATCATATTTTTTTTATTTTAGACAATACTGTCTGCTCTGAATTCTTTTGTTACTTCAATATTTATAGTTGTAATAAATAAATTGGAGAATTGTGTGCATTTAACACAACTAATTTATATTCAGTATCTTGTAATTCCTGACTATAATGTAAAGGTCTTTCTCTACAGTTTGTACTTTTTCATCAGTGTCACTCACGATGGCTTACTTATTTGTGTGTTATGAGAACTTATCTTCTTTTGAGGTGTATTAGAATTTTTTGAAGACTGGGTATAAAGTTCAGAATGAATCTGAGTGTACTTCTATTAGGTCCCTTGAGGGACTGCCAAGATAGGACAACTTTAAATTAGATTTTCTGCTGGGGTTTAAGAGGCTACACAAATAATATAAATTCTGACCCAAAGTCCACATAAGGATAGGCTCCTGGTTAGGAAATTTTCCAAGTGCATTCTTCTCTTTGGAGGTATAGGGGTTGGGTATGTGTGTGTGTTCCTCTGAGCTACCCAGAGCCAAGGCTAAGCTAGTCACATTTTCAGCCACAGGAGTTAGTGTTTTTCTCATTCATCCAACAAGATGATCAAACTCCAAGGATTACCAGCTTTATTGCAAAGTTCTCCTATGCTGTCTTCCAACTAGAAAAATGCAGTTTAACCTCAGCTGGTCTTTCAAAGTTCAAACCCCACATTTTATCTACAAAGAAATTGCCACATATTAGAATGAATTTTACATTTCTGTATATCTGCTGTAAAAAAAAAATCCCCTTAACAGATGGACAATGGATTTTAAAATATTTATCATCATTTTAACTACTTTTAATTCATTATATTCCTGGAAACAAAAACATTTTTTAAAATAGTAGTTATATGAAGCAATTCTAGATAAATGACTGACAACCACTTTCTTCTCAGCTTCTTAAGTAATTATCTAATTGACAGAGGTCTTGCTTTTCATTTAAGTAACAACATAAGACAGTAAGAATTGTGTTCACACAAAATTACTATTTATAATAAAAGGCAGCACAACTTGGAAGTTTCAGATAGGTCTAAACTAAACTGCAAACTACAATAATGACTGACTTGGCAAGATATGCTCATTGATACAATCAATGGTAGCACAAATGCTATGGGTGTCACCAGCCATTATTGTTTGGATTTAAGGATTATTCCACCATTAACTGGGAAAAAAAAGACTAGCTAGGTCATACATCCTAGGGAAGAACCTAGTACTATTCATCTGCAAAACGGACATAGTAATAAACTGCCCCCTGTGTTATTATACCCATAGATTAGTGCATCTTACAGTACTCATAAAAGCAGCTTCTCCTTTAATAAATGGTAATTAATACTGGGAGCCACAACTGGTGAATGTGCAGAGAATAAGAAAATTTCTGTGCTCTAAATAGGATACCTTTATCTTATCCCCTCTCTCTTCAGAGCTCAGGGACATTGTGAAAGAGGAGGCATGAAGGTTTAAGAACCTTTGTTGCAGTGGATATATGCAACAAAACAGAATTTGCTAGACATGACTGGGCCATTGCCACACATGATCTCACAGCAGCTATGACTGTTTAAACAAGACCTGCACAAGATCAAGGCCAGCCAAAATCCCAGTATGTGTAGGGGAGGAGCTGAAGAAGTTTCACCCTCTAGCTAAGGAGCTGTCAGTTCATGGCTGCTGGAGGATGGAGTGTCAGGTTTTCTACAGGGATGTGGTATTTTAGAGGTTACCCATGCTCTGATATACTTCTATGTACAGCCATGCACAGAGAACTAAAGAACACAGTAGCTTTAAAAACAGAGCACATGAAGTTTGGAAGGAACTGGTCAAGGAACAAAGGGATGAACTAGAGGACAGAGAATAGAAATAGATTTGATCAATGCATGTTATATGTATGTATGAAATTATCAATAAAAAGAGCATAAAATGATATATAAATGAATATACAAGGGAAAAAATATAGCATCTCTGAAAATAAGAAAATAATTACACATATATCCTTCATTATCATCACCTTAAAAGACAGATGCAAATAACTCCTATTATGATTAAAATGTTTTTTTTTCCTTCTACACAAGGAAAATAGGAGATAATGGACTTCGAGTTTTCAAGGCAATTTTCACTGGCAAAATATCCTGCTTAGTGACATTTTCAAAATTCTATTCATCTGCAATGTGACACTTCTCAACTCAGTTGCAAATACCGAAGCAACACTCAATAATCCAAGCTAGTCTCCCCAATAAATCAATCAATTTAGGTTGTAGGGTATTCTAATTCAACTTCTATTTTCTTCATCAATAAATCTCAAGTCTCATACCCACAACCAGCCATGGCCCAGAATAAAAGATTTAACAGAAGTTTTAGCACGGTAGCTGTTGAGTAAGCGTTCTGATACATTTTCACACTATAAACATTTAATGAGTTTGGTTCCCAGTGGAGTATTTACAACATCCATTTATTTCATAGTAGTATATTTGCAGAAGCAAAATAGAGCAAAGGTTATTTGAGATCCTCTACCAATATAGCTCCCTGTAAATAATATAAAGTACAACCATTTAACTCAGAAAATTATTGTTAAAAGGTTAAATGTTCAGTAAATTCTGTTTTATCTAGTTCAGACAGCTTTGGCAATTATTCGTATCTTGGATATACTTTTTTCAGGCATTTTGTTCCAAAGCCCTATCTCTGACTACAGCTAAATTTCAGAAGTTGTTAAGACAACATAAGGATCTTGGGGAAGTTTTTAGGTCTTCTGCATGTTTGCTCAGAAATAAGTAGGTCATAAGAGGTCTTCCCTTCTGGGAAAGACCCTTCTCTGGGCTCTCTCTTCTCCAACCTCTATTTCTTGCCTATAGCACTCACATCCAGCTGAAGTGAGAAACAAAAGATGTCTCTGTGGAGGATCAATTTGGAAAACTTTGAGGATAAATGAGGTCTTTGTGGGAATATCTCTGGACACAAATCTGTTTAATACTTTGGAAAATGTGCTATACAATTCCACCTGCCTAGTCCTCTGGAAAGTTCCACTCCATTACAGAAAGCACTTCCCAAATACAGACTATTTCTACTTAATGACCCAGGGACAGTGTTTAATCCACCAGAAAGACTTTGTTACATTTATAACTTCTCTGATGATTCATATAAACTAAGAACCTTAGCATATATTATGCTGAATTTTGATTGAGCACATTAAGTTCTAGCTAGAAAAACTCAATACAAGCACAGTTACAGATTCTTCCAGAATCAGAGAGAATAGATCCATATACTGTCTGCTACAAACTACTAGCTTCCTGAAGCACAGTATATACAACTTGGGTCTCAATTTTATTTTCTATAAAGCAAAAATAAAAATTTTCCATGGTGACACTATAATAATCAAGTGATAATTCATGTAAAATGTTTAGCTGGAGGGGCTGGAGAAATGGCTCAGCAGTTAGAAGTGCATGCTATGCAAGCATGAGGACCAGAGTTTATATCCCAGCACCTATTTAATATGCCAGGCATCTAACACATACTATAATCCCAGCTCAAAGGGGAGCAGAGACAAGAGAAATCAGTGAGGCTTGCTGATTCAAGTCTAGCCAAGAAAATAAGAGCCGCGGGTTCAGGGAGAGCTCCTATCTCAAAGGAATAGGTGAGGACTGGTAAAGAAGGATACCTGATATTCTCTCCTGGCCTCTCTGCATGGATATATAGGTATATCCCCCACAGCTAAATAAATACATGCTTAAAACATGAATACATAAAAGGAAATCTTAAAACAGTTTCATCATCTGGAAATATTTCATATTTTATTTTATTTTACTATTTTAAAGACTGGAATTTTTTGGAGAAAAACAAAAAGCCTCAACCCAAAGGATGAGATTTTATATCTCAGGACATCTGCCAAGTAATGTCTACAGATTACTAACCATTTTCATAGAAGATCTTTTTGTATAAATTTCATATGTATTCAGGAACAGGACATAAGTCATAAGTAAATTGTCATTTGATGTTAACCGTGGCAAAGTAGGAGAGTGGAATGTAGTAAGTAGTATGCTGCTGTGGGGCGGCTCACCAAAGACAAGGGGGCATATTCAAAAGAGCAAACTCTGCCAGACCTCAGCAGAGGGAGCCACCATCATGGCCAGTGCCAGACTGCCAGGGGAACATTGAGCCGCTCTTAGCTCAGGTGTTTTTATTCTTTCAGAACTCCTCAGGTGTTCTACTGATAGCACATGCAGATCATTAGCAATTAAACAACCCCCACAGAAACCCAACACCTGCAAACAACACAAAATGCCAAGAACCTAGGCATCCCTTTTCCAACAATGCACAAAACAATTATTTTAAATATAACTAAAAATAAACTTCCGCAACAGACAAGTTTATGTCATAAACTTGAAATTTAATGCAACAACTATATAGTTTTAGGTACACTTTAGGTATCTTTGATACAAAAATCCAAGATGGTACTTCATCCTGTCTCTTCAGTTCTCAGGCATTAATTCCTAGTAGTATCTCAGATCATAAACTTCATTCTGCATTGCTAGAGGACTCAGGGTGCAATACCAGCTATGACTCCTCCCCTTTGCTCATGCTCCATACATCCATTCTATCATTATCTAGCTGATTCCTATTTACAAAACTTGAGCCTTGCTGCTGGTATGACCACATGAGCTGGAAGGGGTTGGAGCCTGTAAGGTATGAGGTTAACTCAGGTTCCTACTGTAGCCTCCCCACTTGTTTCCAACTCCTCACCTTCTTTGCATTGAGTCTGCGCTCATGTGGTGTTAACATCGTTCCTTGAACACATAAGCCTCAGTGTGTTAAAGCCTTACAAAGAGTCCCAGTTGCTCAGAGGAAGAGCCTGCACAGCCTTCTAGAACCTGGTCCCATTGGCTCTCTGCCCTGGGCTGCAAATTTTCTCCCTTGTTGACCTCACCCAGGTTCCCTGGCTTCTATGCTGTCACAAACACAGGGAATGTGTCTTTGAGCCTATGTTCTAGATCTCCATCAGATCCTATTTTAATCTCCTCAAATCTTTGAGGATACCTCACCTCTATAATATCCTATGAAATTTAGTTATTTATATTGTTTAATGTGATTTTTGTCTGCATGCTCTTGCTAAAATGTAAGCTCTTGTCAAAGGCAGTGACCAGATAGATATATTACGTAGAACAAGCAGATAGAACAGTGCCAATAATAAATATTGAATAGTAAATAAATCCTACACTTTAGAAGCTGATGTATGTAAAATAAAGTCTTGACTTGAATCTCAAGCAATTCCAATTTAAAGGCACCTTTGGCAGAGGAATGCTAAGTGTGATAATAGGAAATCTTGCTGTTAATCAGTTCCCTGGAAGATCCAAGTCATTGAGATTGATTAGAGTGTGATACAATAATTCAATTCTCTAAACTCCAAATATGAACAGAAAGTCTGCTGTTATTTGTAGTCACTCTGCAACAGGCAGAGTTCTCAGTCTGCTGAGTCTATAGTTTAGAGTCTGCAATCTGCAGCCAGAGCTCCCACCTCTGTGGACACACACACACACACACACACACACACACACACACACACACACACCCTTCTCAACTTACTGAGAAGGCCAGGCTTCAGCCCGGCATCCCTCAGTGGTCCAGGGCCAGGACTCTGCAGACCCCTCCTTATGGAGGGAGCTCCACCTCCATCCCACTGGCCAGGCCCAACCCTCCTGGCCCTACCCTCCTCTAGTCACATAGCAGTCAAGCCACCTCAGCCCATGGGCTGTTTTATGGTGGGCCCTGCAGGCAGCCATGGCAGCAGGCAGATCAAGGTAAGGACTGGGCTGTTAGCTGCCTGCTCCTGACCCAGAATGGCACCACACTGACATTTGTGCTTCTGCCATGGAGCAAAACTGACTTTTTCCAGCAGCCTAGCCCCTCTTGCCTCTCAGGGCTACTGCTTGACTCCCTTGCTACCCTGCTGGGGACCCTGGGGCCCTGGTCACCATCCCCTGCACCCACCATGAGCCCCAAATGATGCCAAGGACCACTGGGGAGCCAAGACATTTCCCCTTTTCTGGAATCTGGCTCTGTGAGGCCAGGGAGCTCAGCAGTTGATATCTCCGCCATGGAAAAGCTCCCACCTGGGACTAACAAGGACCCCATTCCCAGACAGCTGTGGGGTCACTCAACCTGGCAGAGCAGCATAGAAGCTTCCCCAACTAACACACATGGCCCTAAACTGGTCCTCTCAACACTCCCCAGACTATTGAAATAAATGTGTAAAGATCCCACCAATCATCGGCCATCCTGGAAGGCTCCACCCCACACCCCAGGGATACTATATAAAGAGCCTGCTCAATAGGGAAGCAACTTCAGCTGCTGCCTTCCTCCCAAGTGGAGGCAGCCATGAAGAGTAGAAGCAAAGAAGCAAAGAGAAAAGAAGCAAAGAACACCTCAGCTCAGCCTTGGCACTGAGTTGAGCTGAGTTGAGCTGAGCAGAGTGGATGAGCAGAGAGGAGTTGTTACACTATAACACTCCACTCAGTCTTCCTGACTCAGAGCTGTGAAATCTGTATGGTTCCTGGATTCCAGAATGTCAGGATACCCTTCTACTGGGGACACCATCCCCACCTCAGAGTTGTGAGGCCCTGAGATCCCAACTGCCAGGGCACCTTCCCATCAGAGCTGTGTGGTTCCTGGGCTCCCAAATGCTAGGCCACCTTTCCATCTCTGTCTGAGCTGAATAAAAACACTAACAATGTTTACTTGTACTGAGTCATTAAGTCACATTTTGGCTTTCACAGCTTACCTCCAGCTCATCAAGAGCACTTCCCAGGGTTGCTGCCTGAGGTTCTGATGGGGCAGGCACATTCTGGATGCCTTGGGAAGCATTTGAAATTACATCAAGAGCATTCTGAATTTCTTCACAGACTGTGTCCTTACTGGCTTTGAGAGAAGCAACATCAGAATGTTCCAAACAAGCTGAAAAAATTGAATGCAAGAGAGTCGAGTTCTCCTTCAAGGTGGCTCTAGCCCCTGCGATTTCATCCCTCTGGCTTGGAGATTTTAAGTCCTGAGAAGAGAAATTTTTAAAAAGACATTCTTACTATTGGTCATAGAAGAAAGACATGTTGCATGGATGCCCCTTTTGGGCCAATGAGGCAGCATAAATCAAAAGACAGTAGGCACTAAGCAGTTAGCTAGAATTAATCAAGGGCATTGAAATATATACAGTCCTTCAGATTCTGAAATTCTACAATAAACAGGAGGCAGTTCATAGGTAAAGGTCACATTGGTAGAGCTGTCAAAATAGGGTAGCTCTTGACACTGGTCAGCCAAGTACATTGTCTTAGTTTCAATTCCTGTTACCGAAATAAAATATTCTTTGTTTTATTTTTGTGTTTTCTGAGACAGGGTTTCTCTGTTGTAACTCTGGCTGTCCTGGAACTCACTCTATAGACCAGGCTGGCCTCGAACTCACAGAGACCCACCTGCCTCTGCCTCCCAAGTGCTGGGATTAAAGGCATGCGCCACCATCACACTTAAAATACTCTTCACAAAAGCAACTTAAGGGGAAAATGGTTCATGAGGCTCAAAATTTCAAGTTTCAGTATGTCATTGCAGAGAAGTCAAGGCACCAGAAGCATGAAGCAGATACATTACACTCATGGTCAAAAGCTGACAGCACTGAATTAATGCATGCTTTCCAGGGCACAGCTCCCTTCCCCAACTCTTTGAGTTATATCTCTAGGGAATGGTGCCACCCACACTGGACGGGTTTCCCCACCATAATTTGTGTAATCAAGACCTTCCCTGACAAACCTGCCTACAGACCAGCCTAGACAACCCCCATTGAGGCTTCCTTCCCAGGTGAGTCTAGATTGTGTCAACATGATAATTAAAGCTAATCATGACGCCCATATAAGTCACTAAAGACTCTGATGCTCACATTATTAAGTGCATGATCAGGCAGCTTTAATTATCAATTTTTAGTTTATCTATTTTCCATAGATATTATTTGTATTTGACTTTTCATTAAAACAAAACAAGTGAATTAGAATCACTAAACTAAACTTTTCACCATTCAACTGCTGTTTTTCTACTTCAGAAATACTAATAAATCAATCTTATTATTTTACTTTCTTTGATAATTGTCCAACAAAGTTACTAAGCACTTAGCATATAATATTCCTTGTGTTAAGACTCCAGGACTACAGATATAAGCAACCTCACCAGATCCTTGATCTCCTGAAGTTCATGTTAGGGAGGCAGGAAACTTATACCCAAATAATAAACTGGATAAACATATAGGAGCAAATCAGTTTCAGGCAATGAGAATATGAACAAAACAGGAAGTGCAGCATAATAGTAATTGAAGGTGCAAGGGTGCTTTGGTGTGGGCAGTCAGCTTGGATGTTACTGTGAATATCACAATTTGAAGTAAGTCTCATTGGAAAGTATCACAGTCATAGAAGAAAGGGGAACCTCTTACATAAATGGCTGGGTAAAACTGCTCAAGATGCAGTGAAAAAAGATGTGTCAGTCAGTACCTTACCTAATTGATGAAGGTTGACATCATCAGTGATGTCACATGGATACATTATGACACAAAATAAGTGTCATTTCTGGGGTACTCTCTAGAGACTCATAACTCTTGTCTAATAATGAGAAACAAAAGAAATAAGAGCAGCTTGGGAAACATTCCACATGGTCCATGGGCTCTATTCAACAAGACCATCAAGGTTTGTAAAATAAGGAAAATTGCTGATAAATTATCATAGACTAGAACAGAATGGGGACAAATGACAATTATATATAAAGTCGTTCTCTGGACTGGATCCTAGAACAGAATAAAGCCATTTGTGAAAACCTGGTAAATCCAAATAAAGGCTGTTAGAAGTAGTTAGTAGTGGTGCATCAATGTGATCTTTTTGTTGAGACAAGTGCCAAGACATTAACAATGGAGACAGCTGAGAGAAAGAAATCTCCACACTGTCATGCTTTTTCTATGAACACATAATTACTCCCACAAACTTTCTTTGCAAAGCTGTCAAGGGGCATGGACATATACTAGTTCATGCATGTCATATGCAGTATCTTTTACAAAACTCATAAAAATTTGATAAATGTGATTATTAGCCTATTTTTTTAAATGAGAAAATTGAGTTTCCAAAACAGTTAGTATCTAGAGGCAAGGGGCAGAATGAAGTAGGCACATTTTGTCTTTTACAGCCAGTTAGTGGGCTCTCATCCTAAAAACAATGTTACATTCTTTCCTGTTCAGGAAGGTTTTTTCTTTATTTATTACCCAAGTTAGGGCCTGCATTTATATATCACAGAGAGTATAGTAGTTCTATATGGTATTTTACTGACCATCACACTTTGGGGGGAAGTTTGTCATTACTAGTCCCATGTTAACTAAATAGATACTTAGTGCAAGATGAAGAGGCTGGTGAAAGATATAAATTTGGGTCTACTCATTACAAATACTCTGAGTTTTGGGGTTTTTTTTTGGTTTTTTTAAACAATACCCTGCTTGCTGGGGACAATGCTGCTGGGGTTAATAAATGGCTTGTGATTCTGTATTTTTAGTTCCTTCCTTTCTGAAAACAAAAGCTGCCTGCTACTCCATGCAGGCTTTATTGAGATTAACTTCTTTACAAATTGTAGGGAGGACAGTTTAATCAGCTGTCAAACCACTGCTTGTGCTCATTAATTAATCAAGAAAAGACAATTTGTGATTTTCTTGGCCTTCCATGATTTCTTCCTTATTTCTGATCTGAGTCCTAGTTTTGGCTCTGTCATTAGGACTACAAGATGGGTAAGTCACCCATTCTTTTGGTATCTGTTTTTCCATTTGTACAAACGGAAACCTTCTAAATGGCAGAAATGGAATATAGCCTGTGGCCATGCAAACCTGAGCATGATGGTCTCATCCATCCTTAGAAGCCACATAGATGAAAAAAAAGGAATGTATGTAGAAAGCAATAAATAATTATAGAAAAATAATGAACCATCCCTTATATTTTATCAAAAATGGCATGCATTTTTGTCCTGGTCTTGGTGAGCTTCATATCTGTGGCTTATAGCAATGCTCACCAATGTAAATCAATGTAGATCACATAAAGATATAAAGCACATGCAGAGCATAATGAATAGAAAGGATGCACAGCCTTTGAGAGAGATACTCACAAGAAGCATTAATGTTCAGAAAGAGTCACAGAAGACTCTGGATGAGACCGTGTCATCAGAACACGTTATGCAAGTTCCGCTGAAGGAGCCCGGGTGTAATTCTCCATTTATAACAACATTATCAGTATTTAGGTGGAAAATAGTAAACATTAATAATTACAAAGAAACTTAAAGCTTTAAAATACCATCTCTTATTTGAGGGTGGCTAGGTATATCTTACTATAAGTCGCATAACTTTAGTGCTTTAAAGACTTGGCATTTTAAAAAGTACAAACGTGTTTTGGATTTTGAATGCATGCTTTGTCATCCCTACCTAAGGCAATGACAGAATCCTTAATGAGTACCAGTACCCCAAATATCAAGCTTGTGAAACCTCCAAGGAAGGACAGAATCTGTAAGCATAGCAAAACTGATGCATTATGACAGTGTATAGAAGAAAGGGAACAGAGTAGAGATTTTTTAAAAGAATTTGAGAAGAGCAGATAATTATATACTTGATGTGGCAAACATACTGCTGGATAAATGGCTATCATTCTTCTAAATTAAAGGTTACTGTGGGTGTTTGTGCTTACATTAACTGATAATACTATGGGTTCATAGGATGCCTATTTATCCTGATTTCAAACCGGGTCAAAATATTAATTCAATATCAAGGTCAATTAGGTGTGTCTCTGGATGGAGAGGTATACAGAATTTAGATCCTCAAGTACTGACACTTATCTTTTTTAAATGTACCAGAAGGAAAAAACACACACAATATTTCCAAGCTAAGGAGACATTAAATGCTTCCAGTTGATGAAGAAACTCACAGACGGGATTTAAAAAGAAAAGAGAAGACCTTACACATCTACATGTGTGGGTAGAGAAAACAACATATGAATTTTAACCCTGGCAAGGAAAATGAAATATAATTATAGATTTTAAAGAGCACAAAATTTAAAAAAACAGAGGGCTCTAAGCTATCAGTTAGTTTGACTATTCATTCAAGTATTGTTCAGTCTATATTGTACATCAAACATTATGGTAAGTCCTGGGAATGTAAAGAAAATATTCTCAGATCAAAAGGGTAGACAAACAAAAACTTACATAGAAACTGAGGGCTGAAGAGGAAGGTAGTTCAACTGCTCTTGCAAAAAGGTTAAGTTTCCAGCAACCAAATGGCAGTTTACCATCTATAATTCCTATCCCAGGGAGATGTGACACCCTCTTTGGCTTCTGGGAGTACTGCATGCACATAGTGGATATATATACATGAAGGCAAACACTTATACACATGAAAAATAAAATGAGCTAATCATTTTTTTAGTTATCTAGAAATAAAGTTACAACATACAGGAAAGTTCTCAGCTTAAAGCAATTGAAGTAAATTTATGAGGGGAATTTTGTCTAGCTTTTGGAGGCATAATTGAGAAATCAATGAGTATATATTCAAGGTCTACAATATGATACTTTCACACATACACACACATAAACACACACATACATGCACACATACACACACACATACACACACACACACACACACATACACACACATAAACACACACATACACACACACATACACACACATACACACACACATAAACACACACATACACACACACATACACACACACATACACACACATAAACACACACATAAACACACACATACACACACATACACACACACATACACACACATACACACATATAAACACACACATATAAACACACACATACATGCACACATACACACACACACACACACACATACACACACACATATACACACATAAACACACACATACAAACACACACAGATACAAACACATACACACACATACATACACACACACACACACACACACACACACACATACACCATGTAATGATTTCTACAATTAAACTTATTAGCACCACTCTAACCATACCTAATCACCATGCATGTGTATATTGTAAGGACACTTAAGATCTATTCTTCTAGTTAATTTTAAGTAAGTAATACATTATTACCAGCTATTATCATCATACTATGATTAGATAGCCAGAACTTTTACACATATTAAAACTATAATTTGTATCCTTTAACTAGTTTGTTCTCATTTCTCTCATTCCCTACCCCTAGAAACCACCATGAAACACTCCTCTAAAATTTAGACTCCTTTTAGAATACATACAAAAATGAGATCATCGTATATTTGCCTGGCATAGTGTTCTCCAGATTTGTCTGGGCTGTTGCAAATACAGGAGTTCAGAACAAAGTGAATCTTAAACAGTGAGAAGCTGTCCCGTGAACAGTGTGGAAGGAAACAATAAGCAAAGAAAACAATGTGCAACAGCCTGCAGCACAGAAAGGGAAGGGTCATTCAGGCTACTGGGGGTGACTCTACAGAGAGAGGAAATGGCAGCAGGAAGGTAACAAATGCACAGGGGAAGGTCAGCAGGAGACCCCTCACCTGCCATGCCAAAGAACTCTGGAAGCAACAAGATCACTCTAGTGTTTTGAAGAGATCTCTGACAATAGCCCTTTGAATAGGTTAAAGAGGATGACATTGCAGCCAGGGAGGCCAGGCAATAATCCAGCTGCAGGAGAGAACAATGTGCATCTAAATACTGGACAGGATCACTAGGCTAAGACAGGATGGAACAGCACAATACTTACGAGGTGAAAACACTAAGACTTCGGGATATTTACAGGTAAGGGAGGAAGGAGCAGAAGGTCTAGAAAATGGCTTCAGTGGTTGTAAATAGAGAAGGCCATTCACCAAGATGGGAACACAATAAAAAGAATGCGTTTGGAAGAGAAGGGTGAACTGCATTTTGTGATGTACCAAATGTAAAGTTGGAGTAAAATATAAGTGAAGACATGCTATGTGACACAGATGTGAAGTCAGAAATAGAGATCTGTGAGTAAAGGCAGCAGAGCCTTCAGCCAGCATGAATGCTGCACTAAGGAAGGGAATCTGGAATCAAACACTGTTCCTTGAGGATGTCAGTGAAATTACCTTATGTGCTAGCCCCCAAAGAGCAAATACTGAACATGTTTAAATTGCCAAAATGGGTATTAGAAAATATTGAACTTCAAGACATTTTAAATTTCAAAAATTAAAAGGTAATCAATGACAGAACAAGAATTAAACTGTGGATAACTATACTTATCATAAGAAGCAATTTAGAAAGAGAGAATGACTTCTATATTGTAAAAGCTAAGGATATGTCTGTCCACCTTAAGAAAAAGAGAGATTTATATTGGAAAATATATCATAAAAATATCTAGGAGCTACAAACAAGCTTGGCCAGTTATTAATGGACTTCTTTACTAAGTCTACAAATACTAGATTAAGGAAGTACCTTTACAGATTTGAGTAAAATAAATCAAAATATCTGTTTACATTGCTGTCTCTTCCAGTTCATTACAATTATCTTGAATGAAAGTCATATAATTTATTATTTTGAATTCCATTACCTAGAAGTACACAGCACATATCATGAGTTTAATACATTTTTTGTTGAAGAAACAAAAGACCAATGAATTAAAAATAAGTCAAAGATTGGGCTGGAGAGATTGATCAGTAGTTAATACCTGTTTTTATACAGGACTCCAGGCCAGTTCCCAGCAGCCACATGGTGGCCCACAACCCTCTGCAACTCAGTACAAGGGATCCAAGACCTTTTTCTGGTCTCCACAAGCACCATGCCATACATACATGCAGGCAAATCACTCACACACATGAAATAAAAACATACAAATCTTTAAAAACAAATTAGAAGAAAATGTACTTCAAAATGGATACAGAATTCAGGTATTATTATTATCATTACTCCAAGAAATCAAATTTGTGGAAAATATCATTTAATCTAGAGAATTCAGACAAATTTGTATATGAAAATGCTACAAAGAATTAAACATAAATTGTACCTATCTCCACACTAAAAGTTAATGAGACCATTGGTACAAGTACTTTGGGAAGCTGCCTGATAGACTCGCCTGAAACTGAGCAAACTCATGTCCCACTAAGCTATCCTACCCCTAGGAGATGATGAACACATATGGAAATGCGCTCATATGTTCATCAAAAGACGCAAAGATGGACATAGCAGCCTGTTTCCAACAGTTCTAAGCTGGAAACAAGGTAATGAGAATCAGCAGAATGTGCTATACTTGAGAGAGTGGAAAACCCCATACAATAGTATGAGTTGTTTGATTCAATCAAACAAAAGAAGTCAAAAAATATTTACTCAGAAAACACGAATTTAGAGTAGAAATCAGGAATGGTGATTATTCTTAAGAGTGACCAGAAACTCATCAGAGTTTCTGGTAACTAATTCTAGCAATGCTGTTTCCTTTTCTAGGTGATAGCTACACAAATGTCTGCAGGAAATTGTCACTGGACTATACACTTTTGAGCTGTGTGTTTTTCTGAATGAATGCTGTAATTTAGTAATTAGAAGTTTACATAAGGGCGGACAAGATGGGTCAGTGGGTAAAGGCCCTTGCCACCAAGCCTAATGACCTGAGTCTCAGGACCTATAAGGTAGAAAGCCAGAACCAATTCCCACAATTGTCTTCTGACCGCCACACACATACATGCTGCAGCACACATACACGAACTCCACACAATAAATAAATAAGTATAATTAAAAGTGTAAGTTTACTTAAAGCTGAAGGAAGCAAACATGTTAGTAGAGCTGACCAGTATCTGTGCCATGTTCTTCCTCTTAGCAAATAACACTGGTACAAATCATTTGTGGACCTGCCTTGCTGACTGCATTTCCTGTGTTAAGAGAAATAAGAAAATTGGATATGCAGTCCACTTGCCTGGTTAAAGGAATTGTATTTTCAAAAGAAAATGGAAAAATCTGACTACTTAAAAATAAACACAAAAAGAGAAAGCTCCTATGGGCTGGCCATCAGGAAGGCCAGAACTAACAAGTCTTCACAGCAATTGATTCTGCATGCCCTCAGAGAAAGTTGCATTTTAGAGACTTGGAGAAAGCTCCATGCTAAACTGCATCCTGCCTGTGTAGAATACATCAGCAGACACTCTGCTCAGCAAAGCAGAACTACATGCAAATTCTCACATTTCTCCTCCTGGCATTCAAATGAGACTTCTGAAGCTGATAAAAAACTACTCTGGTAATAGGGAGAAAAGGAGGAAAGGAGGAAAGAGCCGTGTTTGTTTTCTTGCAACTAGGAAGACATGTAGCAAGAAAGCTGTGTACTCTTTGCTATTTGGATTCTGTATGGGGTTGGCTTCTCTCCCCAGGCTTCCTTCTGCCAAGATGCCACATGCTGACTACTTCATTGGTCACTGGGCAGCTTCATGTTCTATTGGAAGACAAAACAGTGTAAATGCATGCTGATTTAAATGTTTTTCTCCAACATAAATTAGGAGATGGGAATACTTGACCATGACTGTCCTGAGGTACAGACAATATTGAACAGTACATATGGCAAAGAAAAGAAATTTTTGAGTAAAACAGAGATTCCATGATTTTATAATCAAGACATAATTAAGCAGCATAGAAAGCCTTCCACTGCCAGTCTATTATATTAATAGGTGAAACTCAGTAAGAGGGAGAATAAATGAACTAATTGTATTCAAATAGGTAAGTAGAAAACCAATGGATAATAGTACTAAATATATCTCCAAAGTATGTATTGGGATCATTAATGTACACGGTGGGTAGCTGAAAGACACCAGAGTGAACATTAACAACTTCAAATAAATCACCTTTGCAAACATCAGTATTTGTTTGTGTTCTGAGATTGGATCTCACAGCCTGTTCTCAAACTCAATGTTCTCCTGCTCCAGCCTCTAGAAAAGTTAATCATCCCTTATGGTTATGTAGGAGTTTATTCTGCTCGATGTATTTCCAGAGATTTCTTCTCAAGGAATCTTTTGGGGAGATGTAAGAAGTATTTTATGACTATTTATCAAAAAATGGAATGGATAATTGTCCAAAGGCACACACAGATCAATAGGAAGGAGTGAAAGCAATTGTTTTTAAAATGTTAACCCACTGAGCTGCTAAGATGCTTTCATTCACCAAACATTCAATTGCTTTCTCATTCGTGGGCCAGCTGTGGGTAGGATTCAAGATTGGATCACATCTCAGTATATTTTTACCCAATATTATTTCTATCTGTTGTCAGTAGCTTTAACATCTGGTCTCAAATACCGTCAAAAGACAAGAAGATTTTCTTTGTGTCCTGTCTTCTGTGATAACTCATCAGAGTAGATGACAGAAAATAATTGCTCTACCTAGAATGACTCAAATTACAAACATATTCCTTAACTGGACTGCAGAATAAGGTTGATAAGAAAGCCTAAGGATGAGAATGGAAGATGGAACTGGCCAGGATGTTTTAGAACAGGGATCTGCAGAAATGTCAAGTGGTCCTTCGAAAGTTTTGTCCTTGCTGGGCTCAGGAATGCCAGGAGGCAGTCTGAGTTTCTGGTTCCTTGTTATCTCTTCTCCGAAATGAGCACCCCTACCTGGAAGCCACACCTGAGGTTGTGATATTGAGATGGGTACCTGGAACTCGTGGATGGGCCAACTAGATTGACCACCTCCCCATGCCTCACCCCAGCTTCTGCCATCTTTCTAGTTATTAAAACTTCCAGACTATTGGACTGATGGGACTTTATGTCACTCATGCTGTGCCTTCTTCCTGTCCCTTAGGCTCTGACCTACAAATCTACGACAAACTTCTTCTGAAACTCACCCTCTGAAGTCCACGGATTTCATTCTTCAAGTGTATTAGGTGGGGAAGGACCTAGAGACACTGATTCAATCGAAGCTTTGTGTGACTGTGGCCTCCTAGTACCCTAACTCCTGAGTTAAAGCCTGCCTAGGACAAGAATGAGAACCTCCATTACTGAGGTCCAGCCCCAGCAGGAGTTCAGTGACCCTGGAGGGAGAGGCAGAGTTGGCAAAATAATAAGAATAAAACCACATCTCTTATGTATGGGACAAACTTCTCTCTTTATTCTGACTGTTTCTTCCTCCATCGCTATTCTCCTTCTTTTCTCTTCTCTGTCTCCTGTCTGTTTTTTTTTTTTTTTTTTTTTTTTTGCCAATACACCTATATACCTTTTAAAACAATACCCTCTATGTAAGAAGAAACCATATCATAATCATGAGTACTACTTTTCCCAGTGAATGATTACAAGTTACATATTTAAAAAATGGGTTATGTTCAATTCTTACACCTGATTACACTAACACCCAGTTTTACATGTACTTTTTCCCTACAATATATAGCAATTAAGCTTTCTTTGTTCTAGCTTTCCTAATGCTGACCAAACAAGTCCCTAGCAAAAATATGTTTTCTTCTTAAGTTACTGATTCTAAGGTAGTTGGCAAAACATCCTAATTTAACTCTGAAACTTCATGTGAAAAACACCCACTGTTTTTAACTGTACATGTTTTTTAGTTATTCTTTCTGGAGTTTCAATAGAGTCACCAATTCAACTGAGTGGCACTGCCTTGCCCAAGTGACGTTGCTCCAGGAAAAATCATCACCATCGTTATGTGTGTCAGCAACACTGCCCAGTGAGGGCTTAAGAGACACCCATGGAGCTTTCATACCACAAGAGAGACAAGAAGACCATGGTAGCAACAACCATGGTAAGGCCCAGCAGTAGCAAAAGGCATTCAGGAGACCATCCCATAGAGGCCAAGGTAAAAGCCTACCTTGCTAAACAGTAGGTTGTCTTTCTGGAGCGCCAATGTTGGCTGCTATTCTCCCGCATTGCTCCCAGCAATCCAAGAAATTCACAGACCCCACTTCTCTCCATTTCACTGAGGCCAAAACTGTGGCTTAAAACTGAAGTAGTTCACAAAAGGATTCAAAGGGCATAAAATTATGTTGGAGATGCACAGAAAAAAAAGGGGGGGGGAGGGAGAAAATAACCACTATCAACTTGAATAGTTCCGTCTATTTTTCATAACAAAGAAACAATCTAAATATAATCTCTTAATAATGATGCCTAATGGCTGCTTTTCCAGGAGAGATCTTGTTTGGCTTTTTAGTTTAATTCAACAAGCTTGAAACACCTGCTTTAAGGTGTTAAGTTAAGCTGAGACTACAAATTCAGATGTTTATCCTAAGCAGGAGGCATGAAAAGGACAGATGTTAGAAATAGGGAATGGTAAGGCCCAGGCACACTGTAAACTATCTCCTCACATTTGGAAGCATTCAAATCCAAATTAGCCAAGCTAAACACAATCCCTGGCCTCTGCTCTGAAATATTAGCCCTGATATTTGCCTTTCTAACCAGTCTACTCTGTGCTTTATATTCACAGCATATACATACTTGACCTTGGGAAAGATTGGAAAACTGGATAATATACACATGTCCCTGGGCCCAGTGAACCTACAATAAGCTAAAAAGAAAAGAAGAGCGACAGGTGGCACATTTCCAAGGCAGGAAATCAGACTCATTATAATGGAAATAGCAAGAGCTGACCATAACTACAAGGTCAGAATTCCGATGCAAAAACCCTCCAGTCACAGGCAGTTTCAAGTAGAATAATTAACCTAACTTCAGCTACAAAATGAGGACAATAATTCTGACTTTCCAGGGTATTAATGAGGTTAAATGATTCCATTCAAAGGCAAATCACCTTTCCCATGTTTTCTTACTTGATCTTATTTTATGAACAAACTGCAAGTCATATTGCCTCCCTAATGATTCTTATTGTCTTCTTAGGCAACAGTGGATATGGAATTTAAATTGACAGGTATTTCCCACTCTTTCAAGCTCCAAATGTGTGGCTAAATTTTGGAATAAAAATAATGCTGAAAATAGAAATCGTTGTCTTTTATTATACACATACCCCCTCCCCTTGTCTTGTTGATCCTTTTCAGCCTGAACGGTCCTGATCATCAACTGATCCATAACTGATCCATATCAAGCCGTGAGAAACAGCCTTTCTACTTCTATAAAGAGTTGCCTCAGATGGAATTACAGAAATGAAGGAAAATGTTGATAAGAACACAAGTTTTTTGGTTTTTGGGTTTTTTTTAGCATATTGATTTTTTTCCTTTTCTCTGTAATTCCATCAGAGGCAACTTTTAAAAATTCAAATCTGATCTTCATTCACTACTTTGTAACTTTGCAGTGAATATTATAAAGTATAAAGTTCATGGAGCTGGAAAGATGGCTCAGTGGTTTAGAGCACTGGCTGCTCTTCCAGAGGACCGGAATTCAATTCCCAACACCCACATGGCAGCTCTCACCTGCCTGTAACTCCAGTTCCAGGGACTCCAACGCCCACACACACACACACACACACACATATATATATATATATATATATGTATATATATATATATATATATCAGCAAAACACCAATGCACATTAAATAAAAATTGAAAAGAAATAAATAAAGCTCATGCATGGTAAAGCTCATGGGCTTACTGATTGAGAATGATCTCTCCCTGGCCTTCCATCTTCCTCTTCCAACAGTCAGGCACCCTCTTCTCCAGCCACACAGTCACATGAGGTTCCCCAGGGACATTTGCAAGAGGTAGGCTCTCATCTTCCCTTGTAGTTTCTGGAACTTGCCTGTTTATGTATGAACTCTCTTGGACTCTCACGTCACATTCTATCACATACAGATTCCACTCGTGTGCTCTTCTTACACGGCACAATTTAGCACATATTATCAAGCCATTGCTTCCTGCAGTGCTTACATGTTCATGCAACTATGTATCTCATCAGATTGCTATGTTGGGGCCCAGATACTCACTGCCCCCATGGACTGGGCTTTGCATAAGTATAGCCTCAAGTCCTAATGAATTATTAATACCCATTACCACCAGTAAGGAAATGAGAACACTGTAAGCGTTACTGGTAAAAGATGACAATTGACTAATCCACAAATAAAATTTCTAATCTTATAAAATAATAGCTGTGGTTACAACTATAAAAAAGGTAATATCTGCTAAGCATAGAAAGGAATTGTTTTAATTGTGTTCCAAATGAGGCTAATGAGATCTGTTTATGATACTTGAAAGTGTTCTGGCCAAGGCCTCTTTCCAAAAACTAATGATAACAGCTTTAGGTACTGGCATACAATGGCATCATTCAGACCTTATTGCTGTGAATCTCAGGCAGTGATAGAAAACACCTGCTTTCTATTGTATTCTCCAACAGTAAGCAAGACCTTGAACCCAAAGGTAGATAAGATGCTCCACAGCAGGTATGTTTTTCAAAAGCCAAGTTGGTGGCCTTGTGCTAACAATTCAGGTCAACAATCTTGCCATGCATGATTGTGTCTCAACAAATGTCTACACCATGGAATTGGACTACTATGAGAAAATACAAACTGAAAATCAGTGTCTAGCTATGGAGTCTCGTTCCCCCCAACAACCGTTAGATAGTTAT